>OY754931.1:6161685-7392522 GCA_963576535.1 Plemyria rubiginata
AAGTTTTTTGATGGCTTTCAGCATCGGCCTAAGGCACATGCGTACGGCCGGCCTGATGACAAGCGGTCGAAGCTTATGGAGGTTTGAAACACGCGCTGCCGACCCTTTTAAAATGTAACTTGCCGTTTATGAACTACCCCCAACTGCAATCTCTAGAATATAATTATTCTAGATTATTAATTATTATAATTATGCTACTATTCTCATCTAATGATTAGAATAATAGCATAATCATTTATTTAGCATAACCTCCAACTATTTAACTGGATATTTTACAGTCTGGACTGAAATTCCAAAATGTATAATCAGATTTGAGATTCTGGATGAATTTAAACCCCAACTAACCCCTAGCCATCGGTGACCAGTATGCATGTCACGTACAACCCTATCGGTACGCGACAACCCTAGCTAATAACATGTGCCCGTAATTTCTGCTTCGACTTTTGGGCTAACTAGTGATGGGAAACATCAAGGCTGAAGTAAAAAGGACTCATTAGGTTGATTCCTCGGTATAATATAATATACATAAATGGACTGAAGCTAAGAATTCATAACTTAGTATATTTTTTCATCAAAATTTTGACTTTATGATTAATGATTTGTTAAGATATTATTTATTTCATAAAGTAAAGGTGGTCTTTGCCGTGAACAGAGTAGAAATAGATTTTTCATAGGATAGTAAAAAAAATATGGCAACTGTAAAAAAACATTGTACATATACAACTTAAAAAGACAGAAAGAAAGATTATTTATCAACCCAAAAAAAAAAAAGGTTAATTATGTGGGTACAGTGCAAAAAAAATAAAAAAATACATATACAAAAAATAGGATTAAATCTGATATAAAAACAGTATCCTGTAAAAAAAAATCAGTCATCAGAATTAAATAAAAAAAAAGGTTCATCCTTTAATCAAGGTGGATTATTGAACGTTTGACACCCCTACACTAACTTTGTACGATCGCAGTAAGCCCGTCTGAATATCTCAGTTGACACCGCTGACCCCACCAGCCCCCGTCTCTATTTATTATTTACACTATCTTGGGTGACACTTTATTTTCGCACGATATTTTGATATTTTGTTTCGCTTTTTATGATACCCATGCTGCATATTTTAGCAACGTGTTAGACATTATTGATGTTTAGAACAAAAAATATTATTTTACGTCACAAAACAACACCAAATATTTTAGGGATGTTACGGTATGTTGAACGTACATCTGAGTAATCCCCCTAAACATTCTACTACTATTATAAACGCGAAAGTTTGTAAGTATGAATGGATTGATGGATGGATGTTTTTACTCTTTCACGCTGGAACGGATCTGGATGAAACTTGGCACAAAGATAGATTATAGTCTGGACTAGCACATAGGCTACTTTTTATCCCGTGGGAATACCGGGATTTAAATCTGCGCGGGTGAAACCGCGGGGCGCAATTAGCCTTCAATAATATCGAGTTGGGACTCGATACTGATAGATCTAAAGAGATATCTAACACGGTTGAGGATCGAAGTCGTGAAGATTTTTTATTCTGTTTTCGTCACTTAAGTGGACGCTGAAAAAAATGGCTGACGAAAAAATGGTCACAACTCAGCGTTTGCTGCAGGATTTTTAGGAGAGCTCTTTGTGAAGTTGGTTTTGGTTCGTACTAGCACCGTACCTATGAGTACGATGCGGCGATCACACTCATCAAACCGAAACACAGCGTTGCTGCTTGGCGGCAGAAAAAGGCGTGGTGGTAGTACTTCCCCGGACGAGCCACACACAAAGAGCTCTACTACTCTTGAACAGAGAGAGAAGAGAGTTCGAACCAATAGCTATTAAAGGCTTAGTGTTATGAATAAGGCGGTTAATGTCATGTTATCGAGCTCGTTAATCAAACGGCGGCGCGATCACGCCCAGGGGTGTCACCGAGCTTATGCAGATTGACTGATAGTCGCATCAATCTTAACGTGATCATGTAAGTACTTTTAGAATTTGAGTGCTACTGCGCCTTCCTGGGGAATCATCACTGTTTTATGGCGGTTACGCGTGCTACACCGTAGACCGCATCATCACTTAACATCAGGTGAGATTGCGGTCAAACGTTTTACCAATAGATTGTAAAAAAAAAAAACGTTACGCGATGCTTGTGATTCTTGTAAAGTCAAAGTACGTACACAATGACTGTTGTCTGGAAGAGATCGCAACATGCGATAAGACCGCCGATTGTAGGACAATAATAAGTATTCTTACCTATTGTACATGATGTACTGTCGATGTGGTGTGTGTACTGTGTATGTGTTATAACATGAGTCTCTTCAAGGCAAGAGTGAATAGGTGTCTTCTAGACCGTTCTGCTCCACCGTAGGCTACATCGTCGCTTACCATCAGGTGAGATTGGTTCCCATAGCGAAAAATTGGCTTATTTTAGAGCGAGGTGGTGCTGTGTGAACTATCCACCAGTATTTATTTATACATTGTAGGTACTATGTTATTTATCATATTATTATAACAACGTATTGTATGTATAGCACACATAATCATAACACGAAGTAATAAAACGTTGGAGGTTGGCATTCCGTTTATGATTGATGTTTTTTGTCACTCAGAGGGACCGTTCGTTTCTTATAGTGTAGCGTTTATAGACGTGTAATTTGTTATAGACTAGCGGCTCGTTCCGGCTTCGCTCGGGCGGTATTTTCGAACTGTATATATCATAATGTAGATAGCATTCTAATGGTGAAAGAATTTTAGAATTGATTTAAGAGTCCGGTGACAGCGGCTCGCAATTTCGAGGTGCGATTGGCTATTATTTCATTTTATTTCATTTCGGGGAGGTTGTTTGAAAGAATAACTCTAAAGAAACACGCATAAATACTGTTCGAACACAAATAATACAATAATATAAGGGAAATGTGCTTGAGTCAGAAATCATTTTGGTATTAGGTAAACGTAGACCAAACATACTAATACCAAAATGATTTCTGATTCGGGCATGTTTCCCTTATATTATTGTATTATTTGTGTTCGAACAGTATTTATGCGTGTTTCTTTAGAATTATTCTTTCAAAAAACCTCCCCGAAATGAAATAAAATGAAATAATAGCCAATCGCACCTCGAAATTGCGAGCCGCTGTCACCGGAGCCTTAAGAATTGATTAAGACTGGTACCACATGACAAGCACCAGCTGTCGATTAAAAAAGATCATCAAAATCGGTCCTCCCAGTAAAAGGTAATGAAGTAACAAAAATAAAAATAAAACAGCCGAATTGAGATCCAGTTAACAAAGCATTGCGCGCAATAGGAACGTGCCCTACGATACACTGCTCCGCGTCCATCAACTTGAGGCAAACATATATTAAGCCTCATTTAACTGTAATATCATAGGCAACCACGCTCGAACCACAACCACAACCGAATCCCAGCTACTGCAGTAAAATGCATGCGGTACTTCCCCGGACGAGCCACACACAAAGAGCTCACTACTTTTATAATCAAACAGCAAAATTCGAATGAAAGCCAAAAACAATAATTAACCGACAAACGATAAAACAATTGCGGTGGGAATCCGTGGGATTAACATAATAGCGGTCTGTGACGTCACGGAGTTGAACTACATAAAAGTTTAATGTGTGGGTCGTAGCTACCTGTTTAGTAGTACTGATGTAGTCTGACCCGCTTCCTGTATCCGAACTATTGTTGTTTGCGCAAAGTATAGAATTAAAATCAATTTTGAAATAAAACCACTGCGATTATTGTGTCTAACTTGCGTCATTCTTTGTGGGTACGGTATGTAGTGAGTCTATTAGTACAAATATCTTTTGACAGCCTACTCAGCTTATTGGGTAGCTCTGCCTTCTGCGCCGTAGGCCGTGGGTTCGATTCCCACCGAGAACAACTTTCATTTGCACATATTTGAAACTTAGTAGGTATGTTTTGTGTCTATGTACAGTGATGGTTCGAAAACCTTCGTCAGATTTCAACTTGATTCATTCAACGTATCACGAGCACATATTACCTTTTGAAACTAGATAGTCACAATACACTGAGTTAGAGAAAATAATGTTTTATCTTTTCGTAGTCAAAGTTCCAAATCACAGATCAATGATGTTTGACTGTTTATTTTGTCAACAAGGTAATTTTTCACTCCTCTTACTCAAAAAGACCGTCATAGTAGCGTACCAAAGCGGGGATAAAATTGCGTTTTTTCAACTTGGGGGAAAAAGTTTTTTGTAATTTTCGCGATAACTTTTAAATATTTCTCTACTTGCAAACTGAATTGTTGACCGTAATATATTTAATTTTTACAACAGAAAAATACTGTAGTTATTTAATTATTTTATTTGCTCGCAATCGTAGTTAAAAATACAGTGTAATACACGGGCGCAAAAACCCGTTATAACTGTTCTAATTACCACCTCACTCAAGCTCCGTAGTAAAACTATCTCATAAATTATAATAGAATAATAAATAATAAATAAAATAAATAATGCTGGACAATCCACACAGCACTATCTAGCCCCAAAGTAAGCTATTCAAAGCTTGTGTTATGGGTACTAGATAACTGATATATTTAATACATTATATACTTACATAGATAGATATTTTTTATTATACATAGAAAACACCTAGACCATCAGAACAAATTTCTGCAGATCGTACACAAATTTGTTCCACGGCGGGAATCGAACCCGCAACCTCTTGCGTCGCAGGCAGGCTCTCGCCCGCTGCGCCACAGAGGCCGTCACATTTTAGCCCCTTGTTTATCAATATGCTATTTATGAGACAACACAGATGAAAGGACCAAGGAGGCTCTAGCAAATCTCTGCTGAATTATTTGGAAAGGGGTCTATGCTCTCGACTTGTGGGTGATGCACACAAGCAAAACCTTATTCGATTGCAAACGTCACATTTATTTAGATGTTAGCAGAACTGTTTCTTCCTACTAGGAAACTTCACTGGTATTATGTTGGTACAATAAAAATTGATTCTTGCAATCTGGTGCAAGCAAAAACCGGCTCTAAGGTGGAGAACATTTAAAAACCGTCACTGTACCATCTTAAATGCATTGACATAATTATGTAAATTTTTTCTTGACGCGAATACAAGAACTAATGTATTTCTTGTTCGCACGTTTCGATGTGTTAAAGATTTAAAATCACTAAACAAATTTTCCAAAAATGGTCAACCATTTTACTAAATTAACTAATTTCAATAAACTGTGTGCAATCACATTAAAAAAAGCATTTTGATCAACTCAAGATTTTCGATTCAAAAATTTGCACATGAACGAAACTTATAAACGAAACATGCGAGAAAGAGGTACCTTAACAATTTCTGCGTAGTCTCAACTCATTTTTGTTAATCACTTATTAATGAAGCTGAGTGTAATACAGCTGGTACTAATAAAGATTAATTAAACATGATAATAAGGTTCCACAAGTCTTTTTCCGACAACGCGAGTTTGTAGCGTTCGTTTTATATTAAACTGAAAAAGCTTCACTGCTTTGATCCCTAGGCACGGTAGATATCCCTCCGATCTCGACTACGACCAAGTACTAACTCCAGATTCGTTGAGCACGTTAAGTTTTATATTATGGTGAAGAAAAAAGCTATTTTATTCTGAAATCTGAAGTAAATTTAAAAATTCTCATGACTTTACTCCTCTTTTCATCTACCAAGAAATCTCAAGGGATGTCTACCGTACTTTGAGATAAGATAAGCTATCTATTGTTTCGTTGAAGGGCTTTAGTCAATCAACCAGAAACGACGTCATCCACATAAAAATCGTACCTCAACAGTTATTTCAATTGTCAAATATATTTTTATAAAAATCGCCTTTATGCCGTTATGTATAGGTTCAATTTCAAGTTATTACGTAAACAGATAAGCATATATTACAGTTTAGTCAAGTCTACCAGTAACAGCATTATCCATATAAAAAGGTACCTACACGGTTTTTTCCAGTTTTCAAATATATTTTTGCAATAATAGCCCTTATGTTATTGTGAAAAGGGTCAATTCCTCATCCCATTCTTACGTAAACAGATAAGCATAGCGATGATATCGGGCATCCGTCAGGCATATGCCTTATCCAGCGTTTAAGCATACTGAGACGGGGGCTGTTATCTAGATATACATTAATCATGTCTGGGTGATGGGGTAAGAAATAAACTTCCATTTAGCGGGGTTGTTTTGGTGTGAATTGTGTTGAGCTTAATCCCTGTTCTGAAAATTAGTTTTTCGACCTCAGTGGCGCACCGGGCGACAGTCCGCCTGCGACGAAAGAGGTTGCGGGTTCGATTCCCGCCTCGGAACAAATTTATGTACGATCTGCAGAAATTTGTTACGTTACGCGGGAATCGAACCCGCAACCTGTTACGTCGCAGGCGGACTCTCGCCCGCTGCGCCACTGAGGTCGTCGTAATTAGAGTCATTCGTGATTTTATTACTGCCTACCTCTCGCATAGGAAATACGATATTAACACTCAACAGTTACTCCTAGTGTTCTCAATGATAGCTAATAAATTAAAATATAAAATTTCAACGGTGTATCTCTTATAGCTTGCACAGTTAGCCCAAATATTCAAAGGATCCCAAGATGACGCGGCAGAACAGAAACGTATTCACGTCAGAGGAGCCTTCTTTTCATCTATTTTTCTGTTGTTGTGAATTTGCAACTTGTACGATGACAAAGAAGTTTCTGTCTTTTGGAAATAGGTACCTACATTGTCAGCGATTTTTGCGAAAATGTGCCCAAAAGTTTGCGAAACTTGTGTTGCTACAAAGGCCTTTGTAATTTGTTTACTTATTCTATTTTCAAAGTTCCAATACATCCAATTTTAATGGCATAAAGTACTTTTAAGTAGGATTATGATACGATGATGAAGTATCGAGGAAAATATAAAATGAATATTCATTTCACAATAAATCCTTAGACGTAAACACGTACACAAGAATCAAAACAAAAATAATCTGTAAACATCACCTACTAGCTGTAAAGTAGCCTTAAGGTAATCTAAGTAACCACTAAATTTTTTCTAACTTAGAAGAAGTTTCATCCCAATTGGGATAGGGATTATATGGGTTAGGCTAGGGTGTCTCATAACTCTCCAAACACAAAAAACATCGTAACTTTTGCAGCTATATTTATTTATCATACTATGGATGTTTGTTACTCAATAACGCCAGAACGGCTAAACGGATCTGGATGAAATTAGGCACAGTGATAAATTATGGTCTGGAACAGCACACAGGCTACTTTTTATCTCGTGGCAATACCGGGATTTAAAACTACGTGGGCAAAACCGCGGGGCACAGCTAGTCTTTTATACTTTCGTTACATCGAAGAATCGTTTCTGTTGAAGGCTTCATCATCAACCAGACATGAGACTGGTTAAGATCATATCTCCTCCTTACTGCGATCTTTACAATTTAGTTACTTGAATGAATTATACAGTTAATCCAGTATTACAGATGTCGTTGATACATCTGGTGGGAAATTAATCTAATCATTGTCTTCCGGATTAATGGTCGCCATTCAAGAATCTCAAAACTATTAAGCAGTAAAAAACACACAGCCGTTTTGAGTTAACATAAATGCCGTTTGGTCTTAAAACCGCTCCAACTTTCTCACTACCGTATCCAATCAACGTCAAATGGAAAACTCGGAACTCAAATAAAAGCTTTTTCCGACATGTTCCATGCACCTATTTATTCTGTAAACGTTGTATAGCAAAACCCAAGTAATAGGTACTACCGGAGTAGTTCGTCGACGAACTTTACCCCTTTCAATTTAAAAGGAAAACCCGCAGTTGAAGGCTGTTGGCGCGTTTCACAATTTCCAGACCCATTTTTCGAAGCTAACAAGACCGATTTTAAAACCAACTATAGCTGACTCAAACGAATGTTACCCTTTAGCAATACTTTAGGCAGCCGGAGGATGCGATTGTCGCCAAACTGTCCTCTAAATCGATAAAAGCGTTTTTTTAGCAAATTCTTTGCGTTTTTAGGGTTTCGCAGTCTAAGGATTAGTCTTGTAAATCTGCCAGATGGGATTCGATGAGATACATTATTATGTAATGACTAGAGAGTAAAAACAAAAATTAAGCCAAGGTCAAGTGATTTTGAAACTAATGAAATAATTGTATCTAGTGAGCACGTATACCGTACCTTCAAAAATAAAGAAACGGACTTTCTAGTTCCTCTTTTCCGACGTGACGATAGGATCAACAAAAAATTTATACCGTTGTCAAATATTAAATAGACAAAATAAACAAATAACTCTTCTGCAAAGACACGTTGAATCTGATAACTAAAATATAAATAGGTAATTCAAAGATGGATTTAATATAAAATTTATGTATGGAAATATTATGTAAGTAACATTATAATTCTGATATTTGGTATTCTAAAAACCTCTGTGTTATATAAATTAATTGAGAAATTAAATAAGTTGAATGGGACGGTGAACCCGAAATGGCGGATTTAAAGTTTTTGCTGTCAATAGATGTATATGCAAATGTGTATGTCAAGAGATACAGAACCCACAGGACGCTAGTCTCGCTTGCACTTGTCAGCTTTTTATTTTGTTTTGTGTTATTCTGTTCAAGGCAGATGTAATAAGTATAGGAATGACCTACAATGAACCTTTCAAATATGTGGCTCAATGTACCACATACCCTCGTTCACAGCTTTTACTGCTTACTTTGGGGCGTGGAGCCTAAAACAAACAACTCACAAAATGATATTTGTTTTGTGAAAAAAATACATTCTTACAAAAATTAAATAGCTCTCGACTATCTCGGCATTGTCGACATGATCTCAGATTTCCGTAACCTTATAGATTGAAAAAAGAAAGCAACATTTTAATGGATTGAACTAAGAATTGGATAATTTGAGCCATCATAATTCCGTTTTAAATAATCAGTTAGTGCAACTGTTTCCGTATTCAGTATATTTAATCACTATCATTACATAGTGATAGCGCTGGCTCTCAGTAGATTTTCCCAATTACGTTTCCAGAACACAAGAGATGGACGACAGGATAGGAAAAGAAAGGACTCACCGTTTTCACTCGATTGTTTTTACGCTTTCACCTCGCATAGCAAATTTTCCTCCAAGAATGGCGATTGACCTTCTCTAATAATCTCAAAAAATCACCGATAATCTGCGATCGATAGGACCAAAATGATAACGCTGGCTCTCAGTAGATTTTCCCAATTACGTTTCCAGAACACAAGAGATGAACGACAGGATAGGAAAAGAAAGGACTCACCGTTTTCACTCGATTGTTTTACGCTTTCACCTCGCATAGCAAATTTTCCTCCAAGAATGGCGATTGACAACTTGTCCGGGATGTCAGTTACAAGTGACAGTGACAGTTGTACAGGTGAAGCTGGCGCGTGACGTCGCACGCGCATTCCAGGTACGAAGAGCGGTGAGAATAGGCATAAGGAAAGAGAGGTAACATATAAGGATACACATTGAAGGAAAGGGATAGGAATACATCTTGTGTTCTGGCCTAACCACATAGTATAAAACAAAGTCGCTTTCTCTGTCCCTATATCCCCATGTCCCTATGTCCCTATGTATGCTTAAATCTTTAAAACTACGCAACGGATTTTTATGCGGTTTTTTTTAATATATAGAGTGATTCAAGAGGAAGGTTTATATGTATATATAATGTGTTTAGTGTAATACATGCATGATATGTGCACCCGTGGGAAGCAGAGGCGCGTGGACGGGTCGCTAGTGCATTACAAAATTTTCTTTGTAATCAACATTTATTGAATCAGCAAATATTATTTAGAAAAACAAACTTAGTTCTCCCTTCGAACGCGATATCTCCATTTCAACTTTTACTAAAGAGCTTCCGAAGCTAAAAGTTGAAAATGGTGGATGTTCGGCAAACGCCTGGGTATGATGGCTTGTCAACTCGGTAATTGGAAAAATATACGCTAGCGCTTATTGGAGGTGTACTTAGAAACGCTTGTGGCGTAGCTTGCTTGGCCTATTCGAATAGTGCATCGTAGGCACGCTCTTATCGTGCGTGACTTACGAGGCAATGCTTTGTTATAAGTGCAGCTATTGATAGAATAATTATCAAAATCAGTCCACCCAGTCAAAAGTTATTAGGTAGGAAACATGAAAAAATATAGTCGAATTGAGAACATGCTCCTTTTTTTGAAGTGTGTATATTTCTTTCTTTCTTCTTTTTAGAAAGAAGAAAGAAAGAAAGAAGACTAGCTAATACTTAGGTATTAAAATAATTTTATAAGAAAAAAATCCTTGCAAATGCTGAACTAGAATTTATTTTTTTCAAATACGCAGAGGCGAAAAAACCGTCTGAAAATCTTCGCTAAGTTTATAACCCAATAAAAACAATATTAGACCTACATAAAAGGTACATTACATAAATATTAGGTTGCATACAGCATATTAACTTTGTGGAATGAGGTACAATCTCACAGAATATGAGGGGCTGTCTTCCTTTCAGTTTTTATAGCTCAACGGGACGACTCCGAGACGGGATGAAATAGTTAATGGTAACTCCAAATTTTCTAAAGATCGTACATCTTTAGAAAATTTGGAGTTTGAACTTTACGTAAGCGATTTAGAACTGAATGGTGCTGTGTACACTTATATTTCATTACGTAAACAATTTTTTTTTAAATATTTAGTCCTATAATTACAATTCTACAAATGGTAAGTTTTGGCTTTCGTTAGGTAGTTTTTCTCTTTTTCTTGCTAACATGTGAAGAATCTTCGGATTACGGAAAAGAGCCGAAAACCGGGCGCGTCTAAGAGAGACAGACATACGTCCAGCAGCTACTATGGGTTGATGATGAACAAAATACCACACACATCATCATAATCATATATACACTCATGCAATTGCAATTTTGCTAGTAAATATAATTTGACTTTGTCTTAATCCTTATCAAAACGGTGATAAAACCTTAATCAAAACGGTGTTCATTCAACTAATTGACGACCTCAGTAGCGTAGCGGGCGAGAGTCCGCCTGCGACGCAGAGGTTGCGGGTTCGATTCCCGCCTCGGAACAAATTTGTGTACGATCTGCAGAAATTTGTTCCGTGGTCTGGGTGTTTCTATGTATAATAAAAAATATCTATCTATGTAAGTATATAATGTATTAAATATATCAGTTATCTAGTACCCATAACACAAGCTTTGAGTAGCTTACTTTGGGGCTAGATGGTGCTGTGTGGATTGTCCAACATTATTTATTTATTTATTTCATTTTAATTATTTGTTCATTGATGTTACAAAAATCTACGCAGTCGAAGTCACATGAATAGCTAGTGTAGCATAATGCCTCCTATGATTTCAGAACACGTATCCTCTGAAGTTAGCGAGAACATTACACTGAGAATGCCGGTTTGATTATGTCCATAAAACTGAGATTTTCTTTAGTTATTAAGTTATGGGAGAAGTTCGTAATTTTGTAAGTTTTAAATGTTTTATGGGATGGGAGATGGTTTCGAAGGTTTTTGTTCTATGAAGTGAATTTGGGGACTGCGATAAGGCTTACAAGCTTTAAAAGGACCAATAATTTTAAGGGCATTTAGTCCTTATGATATTTAAATTAGGTTCAAAAGAACCATAATTTAGTTATAAAGTTAGTTGATAGTTGACGACCTCTGTGGCGCAGCGGGCGAGAGCCTGCCTGCGACGCAAGAGGTTGCGGGTTCGATTCCCGCCTTGGAACAAATTTGTGTACGATCTGCAGAAATTTGTTCCGATTGATGAAATAATACGCGAGACTTTTGAATTGTACTTGAAACTGATTTATTTTTATTATAAACGAAAAGACACAACTTGGCATGAGAACACTTCAAGATGGAGGGAGCGTTGAGTAGAGTGAGCGAGACAGCGCTACTCATGAGAGCAGGCAGGCACATTACGTTGCGTTCACATTTCCAACATCCTCCTCTGAACGCAAACCCATTGCTCGAATGAACGATTCATGCTTTGGTCGGTGTAGGCCTTTTGTGAGAGCATCGGCCACCATTTCTTCGGTGCTTTTGTAGTGGATGGAAACTTGTTTGCTGGCGACCTTTTCCCTCACAAAGTGGTAGCGGACATCAATGTGTTTGCTGCGTGCATGATAGATGTCGTTACCTGAAATACTAATCGCACTTTGATTATCACAGTACATTGAAATCGGAGTGCCTGATAAATGAGGCCAAATATCTTCTTCTAATTGTTTAAGCCAGATAGCTTCTTGTATTGCTGTGGCCAGAGACATATATTCTGCCTCAGTGCTAGACAAAGCTATGGTAGGTTGTCTCCTTGAACACCAGCTTATTGCAGCACCCTGAAAAATAAAAAGGTATCCAGAGCAGGATCTCCTGTCTTCTGAGTTAGTGGCCCAGTCGGCGTCACAGTAACCAACTATATTGCCGCTGCTCTTCTTGAACACAAGCTTTCTTGAAATGGTTCCTTTTAAATATCGCAGTATTCGTTTCAATGCAACCCAGTGTTGAGCAGTTGGTTTATTATTGTATCTACTTAGCGTATTTACTGCATATGAAATGTCTGGTCTGGTTCCTTGTGACAGATACAATAAGCATCCAATAACTTCCTGGTATGGGATGTTCTTCATAACTTCACTATCATGCCCAGCTTTTTTCAACTGTAAGTTGGGATCACATGGTGTGTAGACAGGTTTGCAGTCACTCATGCTGAAACGGTTCAGTATTTTCTCTATGTATAAAGATTGATCGAGTGATATTTCAGTCATATTCTTATTTTGAACTATTCGGTAGCCTATGCAGCATCTAGCTTTGCCAAGGTCCTTCATTCGAAATTTTTCATTTAACTTTTTCTTCATCATAATAACAGTTTCCTCATTGTTAAATAAGTACAATAAATCATCAACATACACGGTAATGAATAGTATATCTTTCTCATCAACAATTCTGTAATATATGCATGGATCTACTCTACATCGCGACATACCCATTTCTAGTAGAGCTGCATTTAACTTTTTGTTCCACTGCCTGCTTGCCTGTTTCAGGCCGTAAACAGATTTGTTCAATTTACAAACCATTGGACCATTTTCAAAATGTGGTGGTTGTGATACATATATTTCTTCTTCAATATCGCCTTGTAAAAATGCTGTTACAGCATCCATTTGGTGGATATTTAAATTATATTTTACAGCTAAACCAATAACATATCTCATTGAAGAGTAACGTATGACTGGAGCATAGATCTCATGGTAATCTATTCCCTTTTTTTGTTGAAATCCTTTGACAACCAGTCTTGCTTTATATCGTGTTATTATACCATTTTCATCTGCCTTTGTTTTGAAAATCCATTTGCATGATAATACCTTTTTTCCCTTTGGTAGATCAACAAGTGTCCAGGTATCATTGCTCAATAATGATTGGTATTCTTCATTCATTGCCTCTACCCATTTCTCTGCCTTATCGCTATGTAGAGCTTCAGAAAGGTTCTGTGGGTCACTATCCAAAATGCTCATTGTAGATTCTGCATTACAGATCAAACTGGCAGGGTCAACTGCATCTTTATCACAATCATGTTCAGCGGGTGAATTCTCCAAAACATAAATTTCATTTCTACGATTAGATTTAGGTGCTACATTCTCTGGAGTTTCAATGAATCTACTTGGTGTGTATGTTGAATCTTCTGGATCAGTGTAATATTCATCACTCAAAACATCAACAACTGTTTCATCCATAGACTTATTTTCACACTCTTCAGACAGGGGTAAGTTTACCATCTTTGAAGTTGTTGGTAAGTATGTTTTATCGTTTTTATTATTTTCTCTTGTTTTATTTTCTTTACTAACAATTTTTTCCTTTTTTTCAGGAGGAGACTCATTGATATTGTTATCAATTTTATTTCTTTGTATGGTGCCCTCAAGAAATACAGCTTCTCTACTCGTAGTAGCTTTTTTGCTTTTCGGGTCTAAAAATCGGTAACCCTTTATACCAACACTGTATCCTACAAATATCATCTCATGTGATTTGGCATCTAGTTTTCGTCGATGTTCTCTGGGTACCAGCACCATAGCCTTGCATCCAAAAATTTTCATATGACTTAAATCAGGTTTCTTATTTGACCATACCTCTTCTGGGGTGATATAAGAGAGGGCCTTTGTTGGAGAGCGGTTGATTATATGCGCCGCCGTGACGACAGCTTCGCCCCAGTACTCCTTCTGTAATTCAGCATTTAATAGCATACATTTAGCTCGTTCAATAATAGTTCTGTTCATTCTCTCACTAAGGCCATTTTGTTCAGGTGTGTATGGATTACTTGATTGGTGCAGTATACCAAAATTCTTTAGGCATTTCTTAAAATTATTATTTTTATATTCAGTGCCATTGTCAGTCCTGAGGGTTTTTATAGTTCTATCTAACTCATTTTCAACCCTGTTTTTGAATTCCAAAAACTTTGAAAACACCTCATCTTTACCTTTAATTGGGTATACAAATACTTTTCGTGAAAAATCATCAATGAAAGTTACAAAGTACCTGGCACCCCCAAATGTTGTTGTTTGCATCGGTCCACATACATCGGAGTGGATAAGTTCTAGCAACTCAGTTGCCCGGGAACCTTCATTTGGAAATGGCTGTCTTGTTTGCTTTCCTTCTATGCAACATATACAAGTTATATTATCTTTTGTTGGGGACAATTTCACACCAGTTGCACAACATGGTATCTTATTCACATCATTAAAATTTAAATGGCCCATTCGCTGGTGCCACAGATATGTATCAGTTTCAACTATGGCTGACATAGCATGTACTCCATCATTAGCAATGTTCAGCCTATACATATCATTAACTACACATGCATTTGCTATATGGTTTCCTTCTTGGTTCAATATTTTACAACCATTTTCATGAAATTCAACTTTACAACCACTTTTTATCATTTTGCTCACTGATATCAGATTAGTTGACAGTTCAGGTACATATAAAACATTTCTAACCTGTATTTTATTGCTTTGTCCTTGTGCATCTGGTACTCTGATGGTAACATTACCACAACTTTCCACACGGAGCACTTTGTTGTCAGCTATTCTTATATTGGTTACAGGTGGTGCCGCTTCATCATCAAGCCAATCTCTGTGCATTGTCATGTGCATTGATGCACCGGAGTCAATGTACCAGTTCAGTGAGCCGTTGACTGTGGTTGCTGAAAAAGCTGCAAGAAAACCATTATCATTTGTATCCGTTTTATTATTTTTATGCCAACAATTTTTACTTAGGTGCCCAAATTTATTACAGTTAAAACATCTAGGCCCTTTTGATCTTTCTGGTTGCTGTAGTGTATTTTGTTTAGACTGACTTTTTGAGTTTGAGTAAAATGCGCTTGATTCTGTTGTTTTTATTTCCTGTAGTAACTTGGTTTTAATGGAATCTGCACAGATTTTAACTCCGGAACTCTCCATAGCCATAATCATAGGCTTATAATTGTCAGGCAAGCCCGCCAACATCAATGTTCCTAGCCACTCATCATCAACTTTAAAGTTGATGTTTCTCAGACGATGTGCTGAGGACATTATTTTGTTCACATAGTCCTCTATACTCGCACTGCTTTCTAAAGTTGTATTTATTAAATCTTTCAGCAGGCCAACTTTACGAGTTAACCCTGAATCTTCAAAAGCCCGAGACAAATTGCCCCATACCTCTTTTGCAGTTTTAGCCTCTTGTACGTGGACATAGATTATCGGATCAATTAGTAAAATCAATTTAGACTTAGCTTTGATGTCTTTTTTCGTGTCGGTACCTCCGTCAACGACACATTCCCATAATTCTTCAAGTTGCAAGAACGCTTTTACAGCGAAGCTCCATGTAGCATAATTGTCTCTTCCGGTTAATTTTTCAATATTCATAATGCCGTTATGATTTGAAGACATTTTGGAGAATAAGCTGAAAAAAAAAACCTTATTCCGACCGGGGTGTGGGAACGCGTGCCGGTTTTGACGCTAAGCGTAGAACTCTTTTTTTACTAGAAGAAAACTGCTAATTTCTACTTTCAGGCATGAGACGGCCCATTACCTGATGAAATAATACGCGAGACTTTTGAATTGTACTTGAAACTGATTTATTTTATATTATAAACGAAAAGACACAACTTGGCATGAGAACACTTCAAGATGGAGGGAGCGTTGAGTAGAGTGAGCGAGACAGCGCTACTCATGAGAGCAGGCAGGCACATTACGTTGCGTTCACATTTCCAACACCGATGGTCTGGGTGTTTTCTATGTATAATAAAAAATATCTATCTATGTAAGTATATAATGTATTAAATATATCAGTTATACACAAGCTTTGAGTAGCTTACTTTGGGGCTAGATAGTGCTGTGTGGATTGTCCAGCATTATTTATTTATTTATTTATTTTTAAGCGCACTGGTCTAAAGGTCCTTTGATGGTAAGGTTGTGTTTTCAAATCCACGTCACCAGTGAATAGTTTTCTGTGAAAAAATATGCCAGTGCTCTCAATCGGTGAAGAAAAACATCGCGAGGAAACCAGTTACTCCTGCAACAGAGATGACGTGCTTGCAAACTGTCACGTATGAATAACCAATCACACAATATTTGGCAATATGGGTATGTGCCAAGTGCAATGTTTGACGTATATACCTGTCCATTGACGCGGAGCGGAGAAACGAAGAAATATTAATTGACCAATAAGATTGCAAATCTGGAGTTGAGCGTGGATTTTACGCAATACTATTGGTTAATATTTCTCCGTTCCCAGCCTCTCTCCGCGTAAATAGAATATGACTAGGTTCCTATGTTGGACACGGTGACTAGGTTTAAATACCTTCAAAAGAATTGATTTGGTTTTCGCGCTCAGAAAACTGTGGGTTTATCTACCGTGTCTGTATTCATTAGTTTTTTTTGGGAAATAGACGAACGAAAACACCTTATTTTTTTTAATCAAGCATTAATTTTAGCCGCCCGATGGTCGGACGATGTAGTAGAAGTAGTTGGGCGGCTATGGCAAAGACTGGCACAGGACCGGAGAGAGTGGCGTTTTAAAGAGGAGGCCTATACCCAGCAGTGGGTGCATACGGGCTGAATAGACAGATAGATAGATTAATTTTAGACTTATGCCTAATTCGACAAAGATTCCATTATTATCAAAAACAGAGCTGGTTCTTTTTTTTACTTATCTGCTGTGATAATCATCCAACTTATTACAAAATAAACAATTATGTAGGTCCAGATAAATTAGTAAAGTGGATCCTACAAAAAAAGGTTGGAACCAAGCTTAGTTTCTTTCCAGTTCTTCTAGGCTTTGGTCGCGACGAGCTGGTGGTAGATTCATCTAGTAAATAAGACGTTTTTCTAAGTGATCCTTGTGATTCTACTGAATAAAGACCATTTTGGTTTTGATTTTGAAAGACCAGCTACGCCTGTCGAACATCTGGTTGACCTCAATCTTCAGGAATAATAATAAATAATGCTGGATGATCCACACAGCACCATCTAGCCCCAAAGTAAGCTACTCAAAGCTTGTGTTATGGGTACTAGATGACTGATATTTATAATACATTATATACTTACATAGATAGGTATTTTTTTATTATACATAAACACCCAGACCAACGGAACAAATTTCTGCAGATCGTACACAAATTTGTTCCGAGGCGGGAATCGATTCAACAACCTCTTGCGTGCGGTGGACTCTCGCCCGCTGCACGACTGAGGTCGTCAAATGAAGTACCGGCCACGCCATTTTTATCATCTAAACTTACATAGCACGTTGATGGTGTAGGAAGACACGACGTTTTCCGTCAACTGCTGGTTTATCCCGTAACAAAGCACGGCGAAGGATGTCTTGGCTGGCTCCACCACGACAGTGATGTTGGAAGTGGTGATCCAACCCCCTGGAAATGGTGTCGTTATTAGTTTCGTTTTAAGGCATCGCTCGTTCCCTTCCCGTATTAAGGTGAAGACAAGAGCTAATGTGACTCTTGCTCGCACGATTTAATTTGTTGAAGGACATAAAATCACAGAACCCGTTTTCGAAAAATCACAAACAACCATTTTTTGAGACCTAATTTACCTCTCGCTCGCACGATTCGACATTTCAAAAGATATAAAATCTCTAAGCTTAATTTTGAAAAATCGCAAACAACCATTTTGTGTGCAATCACATTGCACACAGTTTGGTAAACATTTCATTCTGATCGATGCAAGTTTTCCTACTCAAAAGTTTGCTTATGTACGAAAACTAGAAAAGTAAACTTTTAAGCAGGAAAACTTGTATCGATAAAAATGATTTTTTACTAAACTGTGCGCAATGTGATTGCACAAAAAATGGTTGTTTGCGATTTTTCGAAAACGGGTTCTGTGATTTTATATCCTTCAACAAATTAAATCGTGCGAGCGAGAGTCACATTAGCTCTTGTCTTCACCTTAATACGGGAAGGGAACGGGCGACGCCTTTTTATTTATTTCTATCTTATTATCTAGTACAGTTGCTATATAATATTGCACCTTATAAGCCTTCAATAGTTTGTGTGGGTACTCACACTCGTATGAAAATATCGGAGTTTTAACAAGCACTTTTTCAATGTAGGTCTATACCACCAACCTATCAAAATCTTCTGTTCTGTAAGTAAAGTTGATGGCGATTTTTCGAAAGCCTACATTTCGAAAAGTGAAAAGTGTGAGCAAGAGGTACTGTTTGTTCTCGGTGGGAATCGAACCCACGATCTTTGGCGCAGAAGGTAGAGCTACTACCAACTGAGCTATGAAGGCTGTCTTATCTAATATACTTAAATAGAATATTACTGTTAAACGTCATTTCAGGACCACGACAAAGATGGACTGAATGAAAAGGCTGAAAAAATAAATACCTTCGGGAGATATGGAGGTCCTATTACTGGCTTCCTTGTAGTGTTTTCCGTCTACCGCCCACTTGATCTCCGCAGCTGGGTTGGAGGGCGCAGTGTTGCAAGTCAGAGGCACGGGGTCCCCGACCCTGGCTTCGGAAGGTCCGGTGATGGTGACGTGCGCTGGTGCGACTGTGAACAAGGGCGGTCGTTACGAAAGTCCTCGAAGGCTCCATTTTTTATGTTAAGGAGAGTCAGTAGTATATCCAGAGGTACGTACCTACAATAGATAGCGCAAATACTGACTGAATGTCCTACTGACAGTCCGATTTGAATTATCACTATCACTACATAGTATAAAACAAAGTCGCTTTCTCTGTCCCTATATTATATCCCCATGTCCCCATGTCCATATGTATGCTTAAATCTTTAAAACTACGCAACGGATTTTGATGCGGTTTTTTTTAATAGATAGAGTGATTCAAGAGGAGGGTATGTATAATGCATGCATGTCATACACGAAGCAGGGGCGCGCGGGTGGATCGCTAGTATAATAATAAAAATATAATGCTGGGCAATCCACACAGCACCATCTAGCCCCAAAGTAAAGCTACTCAAAGCTTGTGTTATGGATTATAACTGATTATATTCAATACATTATATAATTACATAATTAATTACATACATTATTAATTTTAAGAGTAGTAGAGCTCTTTGTGAAGCGCTCGGTCGGGGAAGTACTACCACCACGCCTTTTCTGCCGCCAAGCAGCAACGCTGTGTTTCGGTTTGAAGAGTGTGGTCGCCGGTGTAATTACAAGCACATGAGGCTTAACATCTATATGCCTCAAGTTGATGGACGCAGGGCAGTGCATCGTAGGGCACGTTCCTATTGTGCGTGACCTACGGGGCAATGTTTTGTTTATAGGTTACCACTTAACATCAGGTGGGCCATCTGCTTGTTCCATCAGCTAGTTGTATAAAAAAAAAACATAGATAGATAATTTTAATTATACATAGAAAACACCCAGCCCAACAAAACAACTTTCTGCAGATCGAACACAAATTTGTTCCGAGGCGGGAATCGAACCCGCAACCTCTGCGTCGCAGGCGCACTCTCGCCCGCTGCGCCACTGAGGTCGTCAATAAGAAAAATCCCGTCACAAATGTCGACTTTGACTTTTTTTTTTTTTTTTATACAACTAGCTGATGGAACAAGCAGATGGTCCACCTGATGTTAAGTGGTAACCATCACCTATAAACAAAACATTGCCCCGTAGGTCACGCACAATAGGAACGTGCCCTACGATGCATTGCCCTGCGTCCATCAACTTGAGGCATACAGATGTTAAGCCTCATGTGCCTGTAAATACACCGGCGACCACACTCTTCAAACCGAACAGCATTAAGCTCGCCTATTTACATTGTATTTTATTTGTGCAATAAATAATTTTCTATCTATCTATCTGTGGTACAAAAACATGCAATATAAAATATAAATCATCTGAAAATGTTTATTCATCCACTCTAGATGAAAAGGATTAGTAACTTTTTACAAGTTTTCAACCAAAGAAAAGGTAAAGCCCCGACAAATCTTTTTATAACTTGCAATAAAATTATACTAAGTAAAGAGCTCTACTTTAAACACTTAACTGTTTTACGAGTTGCTCCTTACCTCAGTCCAGTAACTATCTAAGAATGGTTAAATCAAATAGAAGTACTTTTTCTTTTTCAATAATAGGTATCGTTTACCGGTGGAGCACCGGTGGTCTAGTGGAAGTGACCCCGCCTTCCGATCGTAAGGTCGCAGGTTCGAATCCGGTCGTGCACCAATGGATTTTTCTATCGAAAAAATTTATGTGCGCAATGCCAGTGCTCTCAAACGGTGAAGGAAAACATCGTGAGGAAACCTGTTAGTATTCTAGCAGCGGCGATGGGCTTGCAACCTGTCACGTATGGAATACTTACTACTGCAAAATGTGGGTATGTGCCAAATGTAATGTTTGGACGTACCTCTGACTACCCCCCTTAGACATCCTCAAAGAATCTTGAGTAAGTACTTGGTACTGAGAGATCTGAAGGGATATCTACCGTGCCGGGGGATCAAAGTCGTGAAGCTGTTTCAGTTTCAGGTATCGTTTACACAGTTTATACTACTACGATTTTTTATTGACAGAAAACAAGGATATTCTTTTTTTTAACAATCGACTGATAGAACTAGCAGATGGTCCACCTGATGATAAGTGGTAACCATCACCTATAACAAAGCATTGCCTCTTAAGTCGCGCACGATAGGAACGTGCCCTACGATGCACTGCCCTGCGTCTATTAACTTGAGGCATACAGATGTTAAGCCCCATGTGCCTGTAATTACACCGGCGACGACACTCTTCAAACCGAAACACAGCGTTGCTGCTTGGCGGCAGAACAAGGCGTGGTGGCAGTAATTCCCCGGACGCGTCACACACAAAGAGCTCTACTACTTTTATAATTGTAAACTAAAAAAATGCCTAAAGATATGTATAGTTAGTAACTTGATAAGCCTGATTTTTTATAAGTTACTAGTTGCGCCCCGCGGTTTCACCCGCGCAGATTCAAATCCCGGTGTTCCCACGGGATCAAAAGTAGCATATGTGCTATTCCAGACTATAATCGAACTCTCTGCCAGGTTTCATCCAGATCCGTTCAGCCGTTCCGGCGTGAAAGAGTAACAAACATCCATCCATCCATCCATCCATCTATGCTTAAAAACTTTCGCGTTTATAATAGTAGTAGGATTTAATTTTTATTGAGTGGTATCTCAGTATACTCACTGTGATTCATTTAACAGTTTATAATGGAGGAAAGTGCTCCTGCATTGAGAATTAATCATGTGAGTGAAATCCAATTAGTTCTACTCAAAGGGAAGCTTAGAAGACGCGAAGTTCATCTAAAATGCCTCTATCAATCATCAGGCTTCGGCTACACTTATCTGCATCCTTGCTCTCCTGTATGCCTTTGTATAGGTACAGTAACGCACACACAGTAGGCGACCACGAACAGGAAAGCGAAGTGTGGGACGCCCTCCTACCCGATGTACTGACGACATTGTTAGGATCGCGGGTAGTCGGTGGATGGAAAGGGCTCAGAATCGTTCTTCCTGAAGCGGATAGGGGAGGCCTATGTCCAGCAGTGGACTTCTGTAGGCTGATGATGATGATAGGTACAGTTAGCATTAAACGTTGATGACTTCTTCAGTATTAGAAACTTACTAGATAAATTCTTTAGCAACACAGATTTCAAGATCTATGGTGTTATTAGATAAATAACAGTCTTTCATCCGTAACATGGATTTATAAACATCTGTAGATACCTAAATATCTACCAACATACCTACTTTGTTTCCCATTTCTTCTTCATATGGTTTTTATTTTTCTTGTTATCTCATGCTGTACCTGTGTTTGCATGTCTTATAAATTTCTATTCTATTCTTCTTCTTTCATCATACTCAACTTATACATTATTTGCAAGTTTTTACATTTTATATTAGTTTGAAATATGTCATTAGCAATTTTATGATATAAGAAGATATGTGCCTACCGTGATTACAAGTTATCAAACTGATTCTTTGCATAGCATATATTGCCAGGTCATTGCTTTAATAGTAATAAAAAATAATTTGATAATAAAAACAGCTTACGTATTACAACGTATTGTGACTCAACAAAGAAATCAACTTAAATTCTTTTGAGGCAAGGAAACACTGAAAACGATAGCCTAAAAGTTTTCGCGACAAACCATAGGGTATAGAAATAAACATCGATGACTAGAGACGACCTGGCAACGTGAACAGCGTTGTATTGATAACAAACTACGAAGCTCTACAAAAAGCTACAAGATTACGAGCTCTTTTTTAGAAGTTCTATCATAATTATTATTTCTGTAATACGTAGAAGTTTTCAGGATTTTTATTAAGTTACGAAGTTATCAATGTTTTTAATGTCCATTACTTAAGACACCATCGTATTTTACAATTAAATTTTTTCCAAACAATCAAACCCCCGCTAAACCTAATTATATTAGGTTATTAGGCCAATAACCTAATAAACCCCCTCCTTAATAGTCTGGAATAGCACATGGGCTACTTGTCATTCCGTTAGAATACCGGGATTTAAAACTATGCGGGTAAAACCGCGGTGCGTAGATAGTTATTCTTAAAACTAAGACGCACTTTTACCCGATAGACGAAATAATTATATCGTTACTGGACATTTATCGGAGGCCTGTATCCAGTATTGGAATGATTCTTTAGGCCGACAATGAATATTAAAACTTGAAAACATTTAATTTCCGTCTCTATGCCAGCGCAGCTCCTTCATATCCCAGAGTTCACAGGCGTCAATGAAGTTCCACAAAATTAAAAACTTCTCCTCGCGCTATAAATGTCAAACAAATTCTGAAGTTTCAGAAGCTGAAACTCCATTTTCGTTCCGCGTCTGTACAGGATATTGATATCACTTTAGTGTATCACTTTTAGGAGTATAAGTGTAATAGAACTCTTTGTAAGGCTCGTCCTTTTGTCGTCAAACAGCGTTGCTGTGTTTCGGTTTGAAAAGTGTGGTTGTGAAATAACAAACACATGAAGCTTAACTTTATATCTCAGGTCGATGGACGTAGAGAGGTGCTTCGTAGGGCACGTTCTTATCAAGCGTGACTTACGATGCATTCACTTGTGATTAGTGATGTGCACTTAGAATCAGGTGAGCCATCGGTTTGTTCGATCAGCAAGTTAAATAAACCATTTCAGAATACACACATACATTAATAATGAAACATTATATACATTACATTTACATAATGAAAGATCTGAGGGGGTATCTACCGTGTCTGGGGATCAAAGCCATATAAGTGCACAATGCCAGTACTCTCAAACGGTGAAGGAAAACATCGCGAGGGAACTGGCATGTTGTGAACCTACTAATTCTATAACATGTGTTAAGTGTTCAAAATGAGCCTCTTGAGGCGCACTTAAAATCCTTTCACCACACTGTTTCTAAAGCAACTAGTGACACGAAAAAGAATGCCATTAGAAGCTATTCCTGTTTTGTATTCTATACGTGACAGGCGACAAGCTAATCGCCGCCCATCATTGGATATTGTAATTGCAAAAACTTTTAAATTAAATAAATGTTGATTCAATTTCAGGGTTCAATATTGTCTGAATTTAAAAGAAGAACCTAAAGTTCGGACGGTTCTGACAAGTTTGAAAAATGGTGTAAAGGTGTATGCACATGTGCTTGATGAATGGATTATTCAACTGGTTTTGAAAATAAAAAAATGGAGGTTTCTGTCTCATATTTTATCCAGGCCTCAAACTAAGCTAAGCAGGGAGTGTTACAAAAAAAGCTACGATAAATATCCAATTTAAAATAGAAATTAATTTTGTTTTGTCTTTATTTACATATCACAAGTAATAATTAAATAAATAAGTAACTAGTAAAATTAAATAAATTTTATACCTTATATTTTTTTACTCTGATATCTGTTTTTACGTAAAAATGTAGTAACTATGTCTGTAATATTTTTAGATTTTTTTTTATGTAAAAGTCAAACGGGCTTAAGGTCCACCTGATGGTAAGCGGTCACCGACACCCATAGCCAACAACAACACCAGGGGCGTTGTCAGTGCGTTGCCTAAGTTGAATGAGAATTGAGTTGTTTGAATGAGAATTTCTTTTTTATTTGTATTGTTTCATCAGCAATTTGATGTCTGACTGTCTCCATTTTATGTTAAAAAAACTAACCATTATGATCCATAGACAATACATAACCAGTCATCTTATTTTCTGCAAAGTTTAGTGAAAATTCGTAGCGAAGTTTCTGAAGCTTACGCCAGTGTGCACAAACCTTATTCCCACTATTCAAATAGAATTGAATCCGGAAAACTTTAGATTTTTCAATACTAACTGCCTAATGGATTGGAAACTTGCGATCCGCTTGTTTCAGACACGGTTTCATTTCATTAAAATAAAATCCCAACTAATATTATAAATGCGAAAGTAACTCTGTCTGTCTGTCTGTCTATCTGTCTGTCTGTTACGCTTTCCCGCTTAAACCTCTCAACCGATTTTGATGAAATTTGGCACAGACAATCTTTAGACCCTGAGAAAGAACATAGGCTACCTTTTATTGCGAAAAAGAGATGAAGATATTAAAAGTACGCAGACGAAGTCGCGCGTACCAGCTAGTACATAATAAATTTTAATTTTAATAATTTTATTAATAGGTAACTCAATATTGTACTAACACATTTGACATGTTTAATTAAGTTATACTAACAAATTATGGATTGACATCTAAAATAAATAAATTGAAATTGAAATTAAGGTCTTCCTTCGTGCAGGTGTTCGGGCTCGAGGGGCACACTTTACTAATTATAATTTCTAAAGTAATTTTCTTTGTCAATAAAGATTATTTCCTAAAAAAAAAAAAAATTATTATATTATTTCACGAACGTAAATGTAATTTCTGGAAAGGTAAAATTATTTTCGACAATGTTTCGTTGAAATACAGTCACATGAGTCTCGACATCTTTATGCCTCTTGCATAAAGTAAATACCTAGTTAGTAAATACTTAGTTGTGAGTTTATGTTATTTTTACTTGAGTGCAAGTATGTTAGTACTAGATTTAACTCATTGGACTCTAATCTGTCATGTTATTTCTTTGTCAATAAATAATTTGAATTTGATAAACGCAGGGAGCATTGCAGGAAGCGTTCATATCTTGCGTGACTTGCGAGGTAAAGCTTCGATAAAGTTAATGGTTACCACTTAACATCAGGTGCCCATGACTTCCACCGCGCCTTTTTATGCCATAAACAACGCTGTGTTTCGGTTTGAAGAGTGTGGTTACGGTGTAATTACAGGAACATGAGGCTTAATATCTTTATGCCAAAAGTTGATAGAAGCAGGGCAATGCATCGTAGGGCACGTTAAAATATCTATCAACGAAGTTTCAATTAATTAAGTATCCCTAAGAATTCAAGTCTGTTACAGTTCAGATTCAAACTGTTTAAGTTTCATATTTATCACAAACTTTATACCAAAAAAATGTTTTACATTTCTGACATCACACAAAAAGGCCACCAACAAAAAAGTCCATTATAAAAAATTAAAAACAAAAATATACGTCCGAAATCCCTTTGAAGCAACAGAGGGCTGGCTCTTTGACGTAACCCTATCAACCAGAGGGTCTTTGAAAAGCACGGTGATTTTGATTGGGGTGGCGTAAGGGATTAGCGACAGCGTTTTAAGTATTTTTATATTTATTATATGACTGCTCATCATAATAGTTAAGGGGGGGGGGGGGGGATTGGACCGTAATCCACTGCGCTGGTCCAGTGCGGGTTGGTGGTGAGCTAGATAGGTACCAGCCGGAATGGAAGACCACAGCACAGGATCGCACAGTGGAGGGAAAAGACCTTTGCCCAGCAGTTAATTTACCATAGAAGGCTCATATTAATGATAATAGCTTGCTCATTTAACAAGTCTATGGCTAACGTGATGTTAAGTGGTAACCATCACCCATAGCAAATCATTACCTCTATGAACGTGTCTTGCGTGTATCAACTTGAGGCGCACAAAAGTCATGACATAGGTAATTAATTACAAGAACCTACTTTAGGGATTTTATATTATAAATTTTCATCACCACTTTTGTGGTGATGAAAGTGGTGTCACCGGTTTGCAAGTCTCTTCTTTAATACGCCACTCTTTCCGGCCCCTTGCGAGTCTCATCCATCCATTTCCAGCACTTGCTACAATGTCATTTGACCAACGGGCGGGAGGTCTCTAGATCTTTGAGCATCCCTTGGCCACCATTCTGTTGCCGCCTTCGTCCATTATAAACTTTAATAATATTAGATAAAAAAAGGGCACGTTAGTCTGTGGGATGCATGGTGCCCGATATTAGCTTTTAATTATGTTTCCAACTCTTGTATTACTTAAAAAAATCTCGTCTGTTTCGTAAGAACAAGAGACATGACCAGAAAAATAAGAAGAAGATGTTAAACTATGTCTGCTGTTAAGCGGGCATTATGCTGAGCTTAATACCCTTATGCTGCTGTAGCATACTTCATATTTAAGCATGTTTTTTATTATAAATTTTTCTGTCTTACTTATGTATTTCTATTGTGTTATGATTATTCTTCCTATATTTAGTATATTTAAGTATCGTTTTTTTTGTGTTTTGTGCTCATCAGTAAGTAAATGATTGTCTTTGTCTAACTATAAATTCCCGCTGTATCTTATCACTTGATCTTTGATACAAGTGCTCCTGCGAATCGCGTTTAAATTGTTTATTTACAAAGGTGGATTCGGAACCTTTGTAGCGATACAAATACTTTAGATTTACGGAACCCTAAATGTTGGATGCTTTTTGGTTTTGTCCGGCCAGGTGGTCTGATGATGTAGTTAGGACAGTGGGAGCCACACTGGCTCAGTACAGTTGGCGCAGGATCGGAAAGGTGTGCTAAGGAGGGTGCTGGTGCAGCGAACGATTCGTCGGATGATGAATTGTTTAAGGAGGCACTAGCATTGAGGTGATAGAGGAATATCGATGGTTGTTTAGTCGGTATGCCGCTAGTCGCTACGACAGTAGCGACTAGCGGCATACGAGACATCATTTGCGGCAAATGAGACATCATTTGCGGCGGGTCGCTGGTAAAAAATATTGCTAAAAATGGATTCAATTAAAAATACTTACATAGAACAGTGAGGTCGATCTCAGCCTTCAGAGTGTTGCTAATCATCACATTTTTCGCTTCGCAGGTGTAGCGCGCCTTGTTGTCAGATGCGTCCGCTTTGAAGGTAAGCACGTTTTCTGACATCCTTCCACTGGTTCTGTAACAAGGAGACATGGCTCTTGGTTAATATAGTCTTCTATATCCGACGACCTCAGTGGCGCAGCGGGCGAGAGCCCGTCTGCGATGCAAGAGGTTGCGAATTCAATTCCCGCCTCGGAACCAATTTGTGTCCGATCTGCAGAAATTTGTTGGTCTGGGTGTTTTCTATGTATAACAAAACATATCTATCTATGTAAATATACAATGAATTAAATATATCAATTATCTAGTACCCATAACACAAGCTTTGAGTAGCTTACTTTGGGGCTAGATGGTGCTGTGTGGATTGTCCAGCATTTTTTTTATTTATTTATCTGAGTGAGACGGAGACAGAGTGAGAGAGTGGGAGGACAACGTAGCCCAGTTTACAGAGTGACGTCGATACCTATAAGTAAATCTAGTTTGCAGAAGATCGAGTTCGGAAAATACCTGAGAGTAATGCATCGTAGGCACTACCACCATCTCTTATAACGAAGCATCGCCTCGTAAGGCACACATGATAGAAACGTGTCCTACGATGCACTACCCTGCGTCCATCAATAAGAGGTATAGTGATGGGTACCAAAGCCTCATGTGCCTGCAATTTCACCGGCAATCACACCCTTTAAACCGAAACACAGCGTTGCTGCTTGGCGGCAGTAAAAGGCGTGGTGGTAGTACTTCTCCGGACGAGCCATCGCAAAGAGCTCAACTACTCAATATCTAAAAAAAGTTCTGCAGTCGCCATAGCCAAAAATGGGCAGAGCTTCACTATGGTCACGGGTTCGATTCCAGTCGTGCACGCCTAAATGTAACCTACTTCGAATAAGCCTCATTGTAATCTGATCGATTCAAAATAATAATTGAATGTAAATACAATCATTAATTTAAAGCGACATACTATTAACCTGCTGTTAAATTATTTATTGCCCAAAGATAGCATCAAGTACTATCGATTAAATTAAATTAATTTATATTACCGTAATGAGATTTAAAACTGTTATCGATATTGTGTAATAGTTAAACGATTTGATTTTAAGCAATATGATCCCATCACTTCCAAAGGAATGCTTCGTCATAGGCGATGGTTACCACTTTACATCAGGTAGGCCATATGCCCGTTCCATCAGTTAGTTTTATAACAAAAACTTCCTGTGTATGAAAAAACTGAATACCAACTTAAGATTTTTGGAGGATGAATAAGGGGCAGTCAGAGGTACGTCCAAATATTACACTTTTAGAAAGCATTGTAATTCACATTTTATTTCTATTAGATATTTCAATTTCAATTTCAAAAGCCTTTATTTAACAACTTACACTAACATGTATTATAACTAATCTAATCTAAATATTATTATTCTATGACAACGGTAGTGTTGAGGTTGTTTTGCTTTTCAGCATAGGCCTCCCCCAGGCTCTTCCAAAGTTCGCGATCGCGAGCTTTCCTTCTCCAAAGTGCGCCAGCTGCTTCTTTGAGGTCTATTAGATATGATATGATTTAAATAAATTGATAAAAAAATCCTTTGGTTTGCGCCGGCCCTTAGTCTCCATTATAAAATTCAACATCCAAATCAAACCCAAAACACTGATCCCCGGTTTCTGAAAGCGCGAACAACACTAATCAGCTGTCAAGTCACTTGCTATATCTGCTATCTAATTTGAAGCAAGAGCTGAAATAGCAAGTGACTTGACAGCCGATTAGTGTTGATTGAGCTTTCAGAAACCGGGGGTTACTCAGTAAATTCAAAAGGAACACCATAAAACACCTGATGTAAAGCTCAGTATGAAATTCAGAATTTAAAACGATATAATTTTCAAAAGCTTTTAATAAGTTATCTGCATGTGACACCAAAAGCAGCATAACTACGCAATTCCATTTTCCAGGCCCGCGCACCATCTAATCTGAAACGATCATCTTGTTTCTGCACAAAAACAAAATCTTATCGCCCATAACAAAGAAACAGCTTCACATCGTCTCAATCTATAAGATCTATCCAATAGGACCCCGTGAGAAAGCTACCCAACCGTTGCAAAGAGTTGGGGTCTTAAGATAGTTTAGCCGAAACCGAACACACACCAAAATCAAAACAAAACTTCAAGTCTATGACAACTGTTGTTTGTAACTTGGGGAGTATGATTTTGGTGGCCTTTTTTTATATTCTTTTCATATTCGCCCAGAATGTATAACGGCTCTTTATAGGACATTTCTCTTTATGTAACAGGATTACAGAAAGTTTCAGTCAATCTGAAACTTTCCTGTCAAAGAAAAAGGGTAGCAATAAACTAACGGGTCATTTTATCTTATGACGCCAATATAAATGGCGGGACGAATGTTTTCGTGTGTGACTTTTAATATACTTATAGTTTAATTAAATTAATAAATTCACTTTATCTACCTACGAAATTATTACCTATTTAAAACTGTCAAATGTGTCTGTGCCGAAAATTGCCAAGATGCTCAAAGTAAAAAGCATTATTTTGACACTACTATACAATACATAGTAGTGTCAAAATAATGCTTTTTACTTTGAGCATCTTGGCAATTTTCGGCTTGATAAACAGTATCCCAACTCTATTCTCTCCGTAGCTATGAATGTATTAGTACCCCGGTTACTCTACCGTGAAAGGTTTGGCATAATGAGGGTATTTTCAATTTAAACTCGTCTAATGTACAATTCGGAGTTATACTCTTTTGTGCTGGAACTTTTTTGAATAGGCGTAGGTGTGTGTTTTTGAGATGGGTTTCGAATTCCGAATATTATTGTTTGCACGGATTTTGTTCGGTAGATTTTGTTCTATTGAAGATGTTATTCAAATACATTTCTTTTGTATCTTTTTGTTGTACCCAAAGGTTTAACCACTTCGTATAACGGAACGTAAACAAACAGCGATAACACAAGGTTAACGCCCTCTCCGTCTTCAACTTTTTAATTATATTTTGATCCAAATATTTGACTATGAAGTTATAATGCTAAAAGTTTCAAAAGATTTTCGTTGAAGCGTCATTATTGTAAGTTTTAAAAAAGAAAACTAGGTTTTGGCATCTTTATAAAGCCAATGTGAAAGAATTTTTGCTGAAAACCACTTAGGGTTATCAAAAGTAGATTTACATTGCAGACTTTCAAATATTTCATATTGACGGCTGTTATATAACGAATAACGTTGTTTTCAATCTACTTTGCCTAATACATAATAATATCGTTCTTATAAAAAATAACGAAAGAGGGTAGACCGTTTTTTTATATGGAACAAGCAGATGGACCACCTGTTATTATGTGGAACCATCTCCTATAAAAGGCATTGCCTCATAAGTCACGCATGATATAAACGTGCCCTACGATGCATTGCCCTGCGTCCATCAACTTGAGGCATACAGATGTTAAGTCTCATGTGCCTGTAATTACACCGGCCAACAATATTCGCATTACTCGCATGGCACATGTGACTGTTCTGAAATATCGGGGAATACCATGATAAAGGCTTCGTTAAAAATACCTAGTTTATGTATAATGATGTTTCAAATCTTGATTTTGAAATAATTTTGAACTTTGATTTAAAATGATTCAAAAGTGGCAAGTGCTTTCAAATAACTGCCGCTATTTGGAGTGACTTAGTTTTATAAAACCAAAGCCACAACAAGAATTTAATGCAACAACAGAAAACCACTCAAGCTTAAGAGTAAAACTTTGTAAAAAAATCCTTTACTCCATAAATATTGAAACTTCGGAAGCTGTAGCGAAGTTTCACAATGTTCTAAGATGAATAATTCCGCGATGAAAATCCTCTTTGAGGATGTTTAAATTTTAAAGTATAATGCCTCTTAAATGCTGAGATTTCTCAGTTACACAAGTTTTCCGGCGGGGTGACGATTTGGACGCTACCTGTGAAGTTAATTTTTGAAAGATGAATTTTAATATTGTTCTCGTTTTATTGCAGTAAAGTTTACTGACTCTTTTGGAGCCTTTTCTACTGATGAATATTAAATTTAAATTTATTCTAGCAGACGTTAAATGTCTTAACTTTATTGTAATTTAGTTTAAGAAAATGTAATTTAAATTATTAGGTAATCCTTAGCAGAGTATCAAATAAGATTGTTCAAACAGATTGCCCGTTTGTTATTACACCTTATTTTGAAAATAAAACAATAATTAACTTATCTTTGTAATAACAAAAGGTGAGTACACAGTTATTATTATAACATGGAACAAACAATAATAGTTACTACATTCTTTAACAAGAACATTTTGTCTTACATACGAATAGAAATCACATCAAAAAGCTCTGCAGGAACGGAAAGCTTTTAAAGTAAGGCATTTTGTTCATAACAGAGTAGCTGAAACTGAAACAGCTTGTCAACTTTGATCCTCAGGCACGGTAGATATCCCTTCAGATCTCTCATTACCAAGTGTAAGATTCTTTGTGGATGTCTAAGGGGGGTAGTCAGAGGTACGTACAAACATTACATTTGGCACATACTAACATTTTGCAGTAGTTAATATTCCATACGTGACAGGTTGCAAGCCCATAGCCGCTGTTAGAATGCTAACTGGTTTCCTCAGGATGTTTAAGGCTTTAAGGCATTTTTATGCCACTTGCTGGTAAAGTTTATAATATGGAAAAGCACTACGACCATACGTTGCTCACAACTCACTTATGAGCTTATAAATATGTGTCCTGTCATTGTGCTCAAAAATAGCCTTACTGAGACGCACTTAAAATCCTTTTCACCACTCCGTTTTGAAAGATATAATGACATGACAAGAAAACTAAGACATCTGAGAGGGTATCTACCGTGCCTGGTGATCAAATTCGTGAAGATGAAGTTTTGAAGATCAAAGTTGCGAGATTTTTCTGTTTTTTAATCTACTCTTCGTTCCAGTCTCCCACCCAATCGTAAGAAGATCCCGTGGGACGCGGCGACCGCAAGCTATGGACCGTGGGATTAGATTGAAGACAGGTACAATACATTGATAAACCAGCCGGGCTATTGCGTAAAAACCAGCAGTAGCCGATAGCCGTAGCAATAGCCTATGATAAATAAATAAATAAATAATTAATGCTAGACAATCCACACAGCACCATCTAGCCCCAAAGTAAGCTACTCAAAGCTTGTGTTATGGGTACTAGATGACTGATATATTTAATACATTATATACTTACATAGATAAATATTTTTTATTATATACATAGAAAACACCCAGACCAACGGAACAAATTTCTTCAGATCGTACACAAATTTGTTCCGAGGCGGGAATCGAACCCGCAACCTCTAGCGTCGCAGGCGGACTCTCGCCCGCTGCGCCACAGAGGTCGTCAAATATAAATATTTTGAAAAAAAAACTGACTTTAATACACAGACAATTATTAAACAAAAATTTGCTGATTGGAAATCTCTCACTCTCCAGGTGGGCCTTCTGCTAATTCATCAACACTTATTAAAAAAAGAAATAAACAACTAGAACGTCATCTTTAATTTTTAATTTTAGAGTTACTTTTTTTCCTTCTAGGAATTTAATTTGAATATGCATAAGAAAATACCTAAGTTTTAATTTGAGACATGTCGACCATAAGTAAGAAAAACCTCCTAAGCCAGTTTCCGCAATTTATAATTGTCGAATCAACATCACCCTAATTAGAAACTCCCATTCATACATAAATTAAAGTAATTTCTCCATTCCAAAAGTTAATGAAAATTGTTAATACCACAATCTTGTTTAAATCATATTAATGATCGTCATTACGAATATCCCTGTCTGGACGTTCCATTAAAATGTTAATGTATTAAGACGTCACGCTTCGCGTCGAGCCGTGAGAAGGTCGATGTCGATGGCGCGAAATGAACAATCCTATCTTCGAAATTTTGGAGTTATTGGCGATTGGCTCGTTACCTACCATTTATCTGGCCAGTAATATTTTTATAGCAGGTTTTATGCTATAAAAATATTACTATGTTTATTATTGTGCTAATAACTGATGGAACTAGCTAATGGCATTAAATAAATAAATAATGCTGGACAATCCACACAGCACTATCTAGCCCCAAAGTAAGCTATTCAAAGCTTGTGTTATGGGTACTAGATAACTGATATATTTAATACATTATATACTTACATAGATAGATATTTTTTTATTATACATAGAAAACACCCAGACCATCGGAACAAATTTCTGCAGATCGTACACAAATTTGTTCCAAGGCGGGAATCGAACCCGCAACCTCTTGCGTAGCAGGCAGGCTCTCGCCCGCTGCGCCACAGAGGTCGTCAACCATTCGAATGTTGTTCGTCGAATGTTGTATACCATTTAATGTAACTAATTAAATGAAATAGAATAATTGTTTTTTACACACAGAATGACTAGGTACAGAACGACCTAACAAGAAAAACAACGATATGTAGTATTTGATATTAATCCAATCATATAAAATAAAATCCAATACATATTATGGACCAGCATTAGTACGCTACTCGCTACGTCCAAAGCCAAACCCTATAAATTAGCTAGTCATGTGACACATCGCCTTGATTGGACCCATCTTTGGAGTAATTAACTACACTTGCGGTACTGCAACTTTACACCAAGAAATAGGGTTAGAGCAGTTTAGCTCTTTGTGATAGAGTTGGTTTGGGGGAGTACCTACTAGCGCTGGACCGATATATCTCTAAGTCAAAGTTAGAGTGAAAAGGTATTTAGTTTTATTCAATTGAATGAAAAGGATAACAGACGTAGCGCATTACCAGGGCACTACCTGAGTGAACGAGTGAGGCGAGGTTATGCAAATGCTATGTGCAAAGGTAACCACTCAACGTCAAGTGGGCAATTTGCTTTATTTGATTCACAGTGATCCTCGTGATTGCACTGAATAAAGTCTGTTTTGATTGATTTTATTTTGTCCAAAACAGGATAGGCCTATATTACGACCAGAATATAACGGCCCTTGTTTTTAGGAGTTCTTTAGTTAAGATAGTTTGTCACTAACAGGCGGTTTCCATTTGAGACGTTGGTAAGTCTGCGGTTGGCTTTAACTAGGTTTCCAATGGAGCGTTTAGAGGCTCCTTTAGACTGCATTCAGATGGTTTTCGGACAGTAGGATATGACAGAACAAGCAGAAGGTCCACCTGATGTTTAGCAGTTAGCTATTATTGTCCGTTTGCGTTACCTCACTCGTTCAACTAGCTGATGGAACAATCATATGGCCCACCTGATGTTAAGTGGTAACTCACCTATAAACAAAACATTGCCCCGTAGGTCACGCACGATAGGAACGTGCCCTACGCTGCACTGCCCTGCGTCCACCAACTTGAGGCATACAGATGTTAAGCCTCATGTGACTGTAATTACACCGGCGACCACACTCTTTAAACCGAAACACAGCGTTGCTGCTTGGCGGCAGAAAAAGGCGTGCTGGTTATAGTACTTCCCCGGACGAGCCACACACAAAGAGCTCTACTACTCTCAAATCGTCCCGTTTAGTTTTCTGGGGTAGTATTTGTACACCCTAGATAGTTATACATCATAGGAATGGCTTTCGTAACGGTGGCGACTGCGATACCGATATTGTATCTGTATTCTACCACCCAATGACGGTTAGACCACCCCCTCCCACATGGGGGATGCGGCTGTCATCAAATGTCCAAACAACTCTTTTTTAGGGTTCCGTGACAATAAGGAAACCGCGATTTAAGGATATTAACTTCTTTTTGAAACCGGTCAGGCACATTTATGCGCACAATTCCAGTATTCTCAAACGGTGAAGGGAAACATCGTGAGAAAACCAACTTGTTATAGAACCCAAAGCTCTAAAACATTGGTAAATTTTTGAGGCGCACTTGTAACCTATCACCACACTGGAAGAACAGTGACACGGCAAGAAGAAACATGTACTATGTGTATAATATTATTCGATTCAATGTAAATACATAGTAATGGGTATTTGTGACTCGAAGCGGCTTCTACAATTTAGACGAAGTTTATCTGTACTGTATGCTCAAAGATGATGCACGCAAAACATTAAATCGTAAGGCACGTTCGTGGTATGCGTGACCTGCCAGCCAATGATTTTTTTATAGGTCCCGCTATATAGATGTTTTATAAGCGCCTAAATCGCTTCGCTTACCACAGCATCCTAACCACAGGATATAAGGATACCCCGGAGGTCTATGAGTGTTTGTGGACAGAAACATGTTCTAACAAGGGCTCATCTATCTCGCTCTAACAAGTATCGATAGCCTTGTTAGAGAGAGATAGAATTTAGATCACAAATTGATAAAAAGTTTCTCTCCGTGAGTATTTATTTATTTTGAGTAGGGTTGCGGGTTTCGCCGACGGCAGATTTAAAAGGTATGGGCTTACGTCAAATATCACTGATATTTATAAACTACTAGCGATCCGCCCGCGCGCCCCTGCTTCGCACGGGTGCACATATCATGCATGTATTATACATAAACCTTCCTCTTGAATCACTCTATTTATTAAAAAAACCGCATCAAAATCCGTTGCGTAGTTTTAAAGATTTAAGCATACATAGGGACATGGGGATATAAGGACAGAGAAAGCGACTTAGTTTTATACTATGTAGTCATGCTTAAATTTTGATAAAAAAATTGCCCTCCCTGTTTCGAAAGAACTATGTGTCAAACAAGAAGTTTTTTTTTCTTCTAGTGTGGTTATTATTATTTATTGTGTGGGCTGACTATACTCAAAAACAATACAATGCCCTTCGCGTTCAATTTAATAACGCGTTCAGAGTGTTGGTGGGGCTGCCTCGCTTCTGCAGCGCGTCCGGGATGTTTGCCGACGCGCGAGTGGACTGCTTCCATAGCAGTATGCGCAAGCGCTGCACGTCTCTGCTGCGCCGGGTGCGCGCCAGCTCCAACACCATCCTGAGCGTGTTCGCCAGTAGGTTTGACTGTCATTACATGAACCATTGCTGTATGGTTCATGTAATGACAAACAAAAATAAACTCAGGTAGGGGGTTTTCAATAATTTGTAATTTGTAGGTATTGATTATATGACATTATAAGACTAACATTAGTTTTTAAGTTTTTTATTTGTGTGTGTACTAACAAATTGGACTTGAAAGTCTGAGAATAAATGATTTTGATTTGATTTGATTTTGATTAAGGAACAGTGTGGTGAGAGGCTCCTTTCGAGCGCTCGACACAATACAGGTTTTCACCTATTTAGGCTCCACGAATGCCAGCTACCTTACGATGTTTTCCTTCACCGTTAACCTTTACTTAAAACTATAATTTTACATATTGGTAAGATCTTGCACTAATATTTATGCAAAAAAAATATTATAAAAAGTTATCGGATTCTAAAAATACAAGCTTGGCTAAGTTTGGAGCTAGATAGCGGTTTGTTAAAATGTACATTTAAATATTTTAATTCTAAGTTTAAATTATAAAATGAACGATAAACCTCAAGTGGAGTTGGGCAGGATACCTTGCCAGACGTGGTGATGGCCGGTGGAGTAAAGCCTTGACCAAATGGTGGCCGAAATCAGGCCGACGAAATCTAGGCCGACCGAAAGCGCGATGGGTCGACGACATCGTAAGGGTAGCTGGAAACACCTGGACCCGAGACGCAAAGGACAGAGGAGGCTGGCAGAAAATGAAGGAGGCCTATACCCAGCAGTGGGGGACACCCGGCTGAGATTATGATGATGATGAAGTTTAAATTTCTGCAATTAATTTTTTTTTTTTTTTTTTTATACAACTAGCTGATGGAACAAGCAGATGGCCCACCTGATGTTAAGTGGTAACCATCACCTATAAACGAAACATTGCCCCGTAGGTCACGCACAATAGGAACGTGCCCTACGATGCACTGCCCTGCGTCCATCAACTTGAGGCATACAGATGTTAAGCCTCATGTGCCTGTAATTACACCGGCGACCACACTCTTCAGACCGTAACACAGCGTTGCTGCTTGGCGGCAGAAAAAGGCGTGGTGGTAGTACTTCCCCGGACGAGCCCTTCACAAAGAGCTCTACTACTCTTACCTTAATTACCTACTAACCATCACGCTAATCGATACAACTTAACATTCACTTCCACAACGAATTTAAACGGTAATAATGTTTAACGAAGGCAATAACTCTGGTAGAAAACATCGTTAAGGAAGGGAAATAAAAAAGTGATTCCCAGAAATATTGCCCAGGGAGTTGATAAAGCATTTTTATGAGATGGAAAATTGTTAATAGCTGATATATTTTTATTTTGCATTTAATTTCGGTTGTTATCCTCATTTCAATAAACAATTGCAAGCTCATTATTGCCCCACGTTTTGAAACAGTTTATTGTAATAAATAAATATCTAGGTAGGTATCTGATCGTCGCTAACAAATACTAATATAAAAGATTTAATAAAACACGAATAGTTTTACCAATAAAATATCAAACTTTTATAGAAATCTTGAAAATTCAGTTAAAAATAAGAAGCTCGAGGAAATACAACATCACGTACAAAAGACAGGGATAACTAAATAAAGTGCAGTTTCAATAAATACTGCAGCATTATGAAATGTTCTTTTCCTCTGAAATATATCAAGGGACGTGTACAACACAAACTGCAACCGCTGCGGCATAAACCACAAGCGGAAGCGAGTGACGCAGCGGGCGAGAGTCGCCGCGCCGACTACCCGCGATCCTAACACAGTCCATCGGGTAGGAGGGCGTCCCACACTTCGCTTTCCTGTTCGTGGTCGTCATTCGATAAGCTTTATTCCCCAGCGGTTGTCAGTTCTTCGAGCTATATGACATGCCTATTGCCACTTCAACCTGCTGATTCTGAGAGCTATGTGCTACCTTGGTTCTCCTACGCCTCACGTGCATTACACCGGCGACCACACTCTTCAAACCGAAACACAGGAACGCTGCTTGGCGGCAGAAATAGGCAAGTTTTATGAAGATGTCTTTCACTCATTAATTCGCTTACTTTCGCCGTCGACTGTACCACGGTGCGACCGCCTGTTCCTCACGCCTAACTTATTTTCTCTCTAAATTTCCTCAACGGTTATTTATTACTTAATCTCAGTCGGGGTAAATGTTTTTAAAGAATAAAATGCTCTGTTAGAACCAGCCCTTACAACAACGTACGCAATCACGTTTTGTCAAGAGCACCGGTGGTCTAGTGGGAGTGAGACCTTCCGATTGTAAGGGCCTGAGTTCGAATCCGGTCGTGCACCAATGGATTTTTATATTTCCTATAGAAAAATGTATATGCGCAATGCTAATGCTCTTAAACGGTGAAGGAAAACATCGTGAGGAAACTGGCATGTTGTATAAAACCTGATAGGTAAATTCTATAGCAAATGTTAAGTGCTCGAAAGGAGCCTCTTAAAATCCTTTCACCACACTATTTCACAAGAAACTAGTGACACGAAAAGAGAAAGGGTCACAAAAAAGTTCACAACAGCTTCACGAATTTGGAACGACATGAGGCCTAAAATCTGTATGCTTCATGTTGTTGGATCAGGGCAGTGCATCGTAGGGCACGTTCCTATCGTGCGTGACTTACGAGGCAATGCAAAATAAAAATACTTTTTACTGATCTCTGTCAGGCGATTTAGTTGTGTTTTGTTGTTATACCATTTCGTGATCTCAAATAATGCAATGACTGTATGCATGTATAAAGGGCCCAACCCTTATAATTCCTGTTGGATATTTTAAAGTGTCATTTTATTTCTGCTTTGTGTGGAGCTTGCGGATTAAAAGTAAAGATTCGTGGTTTATGTGCTACTGCATCCGGACGGTGAAGGAAAACATCGTTGGGAGACTAGCTTGAAATACGTTATAACAGAATATTTAGTCTCGAGATTTTTAAATCCTAGATAATACAAATTATATTTTTTTGCTGATAAAAACCTTTTTGCATTATTATTGCGAAAATTATGAGAATTTTTGTGTGAAAACTGTGTGATGTTTGGACTTGCCTCCGACTACTGCTGTGGGATTGTTTAGATCCAATAATATTATGATAATTTGTTTTGTGTATATCATAATATTTGAGTATGGGCCAGTCCGTCGTCCGTCCGTCTACCATTGCGAGGAGATACAGAATAAAAACCTAAAAACAATGACGACTTTGAAGCTCAGGCACGGTAGATATCCCCTCAGATCTCTTGGTACCAGTTAGTATTCTAACAGCGGCGATGGGCTTGCAACCTGTCACGTATTATCAATAAATCAATACTAACTACTGCAAAATGTGGGTATGTGCCAAATGTTAATGTTTGGACGTAACTCTGACTACCCCCCTTAGACATCCTCAAAGAATCTTGAGTTAGTACTTGGTACTGAGAGATCTGAAGGGATATCTACCGTGCCTGGGGATCAAAGTCGTGAAGCTGTTTCAGTTTTTTCAGTTTTCTATTGGTACCAAGAAACTAAAAACAATTAGCCGTTTCCCATAGAAAAATACGGCTGAAAACATCCTGAAAATACACTGAAATCCAATCGTAATAAAGCTTCTCGCAAGACAAACGTTTTTAAAAGCTATAAAACCTCGCGACAAGGTCACACTCGAAACTCCATTAATCAATCCGTCGTTAGGTTTTTTGTACGTCGCTGCAAGGTTATAGCGTTCAGTTGGATTATCTTCAAGATAAAGACTTAGGAGAAAATGGAATTAAATTTACAACGTTGGGTTTTAGAGAAACATAATAAATAGCTGGTGGAAAGTCACGTGTTATCTTTTCGAATCATACGGCCTCACTACAAAAAAATAGCCAAACGATAAACTATGATTAAACTATTGCCATCTCTTACTATTGCGTAATGGCAAACAGAGACAGCGCTAATTTTAGACATAGTTTAAAGTAAGGCGCCGTTTTGTAGTACGAGGGATAATGCCAAAGGCTAGTGTGAAAAGGTCAAAAAGCGTAAAGTTCGTTTACGACGAAGATTTTAGGGAGCCAACGTATCCTAAATTCAAAAATTGTATTCCGTGCCGAGTCCGACACCGACGGGAATCAAAACTACCCTCAAAGGCCGCGAAAATCCCAGCATCCGCCCTCATAATCATAATAGGTTACCCTCCTTTCGCAGTAGGTTAAAAACTTCCAGACAAACAAGAAACTACAAAGAGTCCCAAACTTGAGGGGCTAACTAATTCAGGAGGCCAACCCAACCGTGATTACCCTGTAAGGGCGCGGGCACACCCACTTCAAAGACATTTTTGTGACCCTTGAAGCAGTCGACGTAAACTAACCTTTATTTAAGTACCTCTTATAGGAAGAAATAAGTTTAATCTTTCCAAAATAAGTATAATACTTTAAAATTAAATTCGATGCAATTTTTTTATGTATCAATAGTAAACTTTTTGAAAACATCCTGTAGAATCGATCCTATACTTGACACGCATTTAGGAATTATTCCGGATGATAAAAAAATATCTAGAACTAGTAGCGCCCTGCGGTTTCACCCGCGTAGTTTTAAATCCCGGTATTCTCACCGGGATAAAAAGTAGCATATGTGTTATTCCAGACTATAACCAATCTCTCTGCCAAGTTTCATCCAGATCCGTTCAGCCGTTCCGGCGTGAAAGAGTAAAAAAACATCCATCCATCCATACTTACAAACTTTCGCATTTATAATATTAGTAGGAAGTAATGTGGTATGTTACTGTAATATAATAATACGGGCTTTAGTCATCAATCAAAATATCACAGTTATAACTAAAACGTTCCATTACACCAAAAATAATCTTATTCAACTCTAACCGCGCCCTTAAGTTATTTCACCTAGGAAAACGGTGCTGTCACGTAGCGGCCGTACCTCCATTTCATTCGCCACTGTTTCGAAAGAAGGCAAGAAGAAAAACCTACATCTGACCAAAACTGAAAGTCAAATTCAAGTTTTATTCAATTAAAACAAGGATTATTTTGGGGCTAGGTCATGAAAACAACATAAAACGACAAGGTTTTACTAAGAAAAATTTTATTTTATGTTTCGTGTTTTTATTTTAATATTTTTAATTACCTCCTTAAGTTTGCTTATATACAAGTAACTTCTTTTGTTTTACAAAATGTTTTGTTCATATTTGCCTTTAGCGATTAGACATAAAATACATATAAGTTTTTTGTGTACAGAGTAGGAATCTATAATTGGCAGTATGTATAGTATAAATTTCACAAATCCCAACTAATATTATAAATGCGAAAGTAACTCTGTCTGTCTGTCTGTTACGCTTTCCCGCTTAAACCTCTCAACCGATTTTGATGAAATTTGACACAGACAATCTTTAGACCCTGAGAAAGAACATAGGCTACCTTTTATTGCGAAAAAAAGAGATGAAGAGATTAAAAGTACGCAGACGAAGTCGCGGGTACCAGCTAGTGTTATTTATAAGTGCTGTATATTCCATGACAAATAAATAATATAGAATAAAAAAAAATATCCTTTGTAGATTGTTAAAAAATAATCGTTATTATAAAAAAATAATCGTTATTATAAAAAAAGTTTAGCAAAAACACCATTATGACTCTAGCAAGCTTTTCTGCTAGAAAGTTTGCTTGTGTATGAAAACTTGTAAAACTACAAACGGGAAAGGTGTATATTTACCTATATTATATACACCATATTTACCTCTTTTCATCGCCCTAAGAACTGCTTTCTTTGTACCTTTTTGTAATTAAGTGTGTTTCTGACATTGACCTCAATAAATATGAGGTCGGTGGTTTCTGAATATAGTAAAAATATACTAATTAACATTTTTAAAAATAATATAAGAAAATATAAAAATAAATATAAAAAATAATATAAATAATATCTCAAAAATAATAATTTTATCTAAAAAAAATTTTAGAGGCGTGATAAGTTAATTTTTTTTTTAAGAGTTTTATTCAAATATAAACAGTGTTTTGTTCTTTTACGTGTTATTTTGTATTATTATGGTTGATAGACCTTTAATTTTTTTTACAATAATTTAATTAGGTATGTGTGCTGAATAACTATAAACTATAACCCCAAAAACGAGCAACGTGGTATTTCTAACCGCGCCTTAGGAGGGTCCCAACTTTGCCCCAACTCGCTATCCGCCTTCATTTATCAAACTGTCACCGAAGTTTTTGTCTTCGTGATATGATAGCAGGTTTTGCGCAAATAAGCTTTCCCGAATTAGAGCCTGAATTAGAGGATTCTGCCCAGAATTAGGGAAAGGGCTTTTTAGGGGAAGGGTCTTTATAACAGTTACCCTATGTTTTGTGAGTCACTTGGCCTACGGGACAGGCATTCGTTGGTTTTAAACATTTTTTTCAAGAGCACCGGGTGGTCAAGCGGGAGTGACCCCGCCTTCCGATCCTAAGGTCGCAGGTTCGAACCCGGTCGTGCACCAATGGATTTTTCTATAGAAAAATGTATGTGCGCAATGTCAGTGCTCTTAAACGGTGAAGGAAAACATCGTGAGGATGGGCAGGACACTTGGCCAGAAGGGACGACGGGAGATGGACGAAAGTGACAACAGAATGGTGGCCAAGGGATGTCCAAGGCATCTCAAAGCGCCATAACTTTGCCCAAATACTACTGCACCAAGCTTTTATGCCTTTGCCACGAAACCAGTACCCAGTAATTTAGCGGTTAGTGATGTACAACGTAGTTAGCTTTATCGATAGTCGATACATCGTGTACAACAATACGGGTCGTAGCATGGCCTCAGAGGTATTGTGCGACACGACCTTTAATAAATACAATTTATCGATGTTTGTCGATGTTTTTAAAGCTCGGAAGTACCGACTAGCTTTGTGATATATTTTTTACTAGTTGCGCTCCGCGGTTTCACACGTGCAGATTGAAATCCCGGTATTCCCACGGGATAAAAAATTGCCTATGTTTTATTCCAGACTATAATATATCTCTGTGCCAATTTTCACCAAGATCCGTTCAGCCGTTCTGGAGTTATAGAGTAACAAACATCCATCCATCCATCCATGCTTACAAACTTTCGCGTTTATAATATTAGTAGGATTAGTAGGGTCATCGTAGAATTGTATCTTCTCCTGCCACGGTAGACGCTCTAAATCTTTAGGTATCCAAACACAGACCTTCCAGATTCTACAAAGACATTTAAGGGGTAGTCAGAAGTCCAGAAATATAGATATTCAAGGATATAAATCCCTTTTAGCTCTCAAAAAGGGGTTTCCAATCACTTCAATCAGATTGCTACGGTTATGTAGATATCAATAAAATTCTCAGTTGCGTACACTTGAGATGCTGTAGCTACTAACAGAACAGCTGGGTCTCTTTAACTACACAGGGATGAAGTTGGAGACATGAATGGTAAAACATGACATTGAAACATAAAACAAAGTTTGCTTAAATAAATTTTCTTACTAATGATAATTCACTTTTACTTTGAGGAGACCCAGATTGTACACTGCAATGGGATAAGTGTGTAAGTGGTAACCATCACCTATAACAGAGCATTGCCTCGTAAGTCACGCACGATAGGAACGTGCCCTACGATGCACTGCCCTGCGTCCATGAACTTGAGGCATACAGATGTTATGCCTCATGTGCCTGTAATTACACCGGCGACCACACTCTTCAAACCGAAACACAGCGTTGCTTGTTGGCGGCAGAAAAGGGCGTGGTGGTAGTACTTCCCCGGACGTGCCCTTCACAAAGAGCTCTACTTCTTAGTGTTCTAGTGTGGAATGTCCTCCAATATTTCTTTAATGAAATAAAAGTGTTAGCATGAGTGACCCAGCTACTTTATTTCGTCTGTGACGATAGGTACTAAAGGAATATAAAGGAATATTGCAAGGGTTTATTCATTGTAATTTTATGAAAATATCTTCAAGGGTTATAAGGGTCTTTTAAGCAGAGCATCACAATATTGGAATAAAGTTATTTAAAATGTTAAAGATTTTATTTAATTTTATTAAAAAATCTGCTGAAAATCTCTATAGAACCTAGAAGATAGCTTCTGTCAGCTGAATTTGTATGCCACAAGTTGATGGACGCACTACCCTGGTAGTGCATCGTAGGGCACGTTTATGTTGTGCGTGATGGTAATGATAACTAAACATTATGTGAATCATTTGCTATAACACCATTTGATGTTCGTGACAGGTGGCAAACCCATCGCCGCTACGCTGTAGATGCTATTACTGTTTGTTGTCACTAGATCCAGACCTCTAAAGTCGTAGATATAATTTTATAGAACCGAGATTAAGGGCGATACGCACGAGGTTAGTGGACGGCCAAGTATAATAGCCCCATGATAGAAACGAATGACGTAATAATTTTACTAAAAGGTCTCTTTATTGGTCGGGACTGTAACATGTAATTTTTGGGTCAAACTGTTTAAATAAATAAGCTTTATTTGATGTGAATGGTACTGGTATAAATTCAAATGTTATTATCACAAGGGATTTTCGTTTTTTACCTATTTTTGCTTGTGATCATTTTTATTTGGCATACAAACACGGGTAACTTTCAGCTCTATGTTAAAAAAAACAACAATAGGACATTTCGTGGAAAACAGGTTACCTAAGGCAAACATATAAGTTGAGTGGCATTCATTATCCCTGCAATTTTATAGCATCTTAATAGAGTGTTCTTGTCACAGTCACTTTCATGCCATCGAAAAGAGACAGCAACAGACTTATCGGTCTGAAAAGTTAGTTTTCGGTGGGTATCGAACCCACGAAAGCACTGAAGGCACAGAGCTACTACCAACAGAGCTGTGCAAGAGCTGTCAAAATCAAGTTAACAACTCTTTGAAAACATAAAATGACTTTGACTGTACTTTTAACATGATTTACATTCATGATTACATTTACATGACATGATTTTAGATTTAACATGAAAAGCTTCAAGAAAAATGTTAATAAAGTCCTTCAGGGTAGGCAACGCACCGACAACGCCCCTGGTGTTGTTGTTGTCTATGGGCGACGGTGACCGCTTACCATCAGGTGGGCCGTTAGCCCGTTTGCCTATCTTTTACATAAAAAAAAAAAAAAAAACTTTGTCTGAAGCGAAGACTTCAAAATTGTTAAAACCGTGTGTTGGTTTATTCAACTTTATTACTTTATACAAGAAACATGAGCTAGGATTAAGGATCTACTAAATTTGAAGTAAACCCGAGTAACGAACAACATTGTTTGTAACCATCTTACTTTAGCGACTTTTTATTATTCTCGTGTAAACATACCCTAATCTTTTTGTAAAACCACTCTATTTATCTTCATCTAACCAATCCGTAACATTGAAAATGAAAATGTTTGTTGCTTATTTTTCTAGACTTGGTCGCGTGGAACTGGCACCTAAAGTCACCTAGTTTTAACACGTTTCAAAATTATTCTTGTGATTCTGAAACTGAAACAGCTTCACGACTTTGAAATCCAAGCATGGTAAAATCTTTTCAGATCTCTAAGTACCAAATAAACGTCCAAACTTTACTATAAACACATACTCATTTTATTAAGCATGTACGTACGTACCTACCTACATAATAAACGTGACGCGTATTAAGCCTAATGCCACTGATAAAATACTTATTGGATTTTTGGTTTAATTTAACAAATACCTGTTGAGTTTTAATAAAAAAAACAATATTGCTCGTTAACTTACTAGCTACACCCACTACCCTCGTGTGCAAAGACCCTTATAAGTCTTAATTATAATACGTCTTTTCGGTAAGAAAATTGCTTTTTCCTCAAAACACCTCAGGCGTTACTGTTACTTATTGTAGGAGTTTCATAATATCCTGAATATTCTCAAAATGTGATGGAAGTACTCAACACGGTAAAACTTCCTAATGAGAATTTGAAAGTATATTTGTACTATGGAAGTGTAAACATAATCATATTTTGAGCAGTAATAGCTTCCGCTAGCGGTTTTACTTGATTCAAAGCCCGGGAGTCTTCAATACTATTAATTATTCGATAATTAATTATTGCATAAATAATAGCGGAAATTTTGTACAGCGCCATCTAGTTACAAACAGTGCAAAACTAACACTATGAGAACCGAATAACTGATAGGGAAATATACTAAAAAACTATAATAATAATAACACAATAATCCACACAGCACCATCTAGCCCCAAAGTAAGCTACTCAAAGCTTGTGTTATGGGTACTAGCTGGCTGATATATTTTATACATTATATACTTACATAGATACATTATATACTTATATTTTTATTATACATAGAATACACCCAGACCAACGGAACAAATTTCTGCAGATCGTAAACAAATTTGTTCCGAGGTGGGAATCAAACCCGCAACCTCTTGCGTCGCAGGCGGACTCTCGCCCGCTGCGCCACAGAGGTCGTCTAGCACAATGAATAGTAGGTATTTATAAAATTTACAAAATACATATAATCCAGTTGAGACAACCAGTTGATCTGCAGATGTTGCGACCGATCTAGAGATAGCTCAAACTGGTGCACAGTGACAATAATATTAAACGTCTCCGAAATGCAGCGAGCAATGAAAAAAAAAACTGAAACAGCTTCACGACTTTGATCCCCAGGCACGGTAGATATCCCTTCAGATCTCCCAGTACCAAGTAGGTACTAATTCAAGATTCTTTGAGGATGTCTAAGGGGGGTAGTCAGAGGTACGTCCAAACATTACATTTGGCACATACCCACATTTTGCAGTAGCTAGTATTCCATACGTGACAGGTTGCAAGCCCATCGCCGCTGTTAGAATACTAACTGGTTTCCTCACGATGTTTTCCTTCACCGTTTAAGAGCACTGGCATTGCGCACATAAATTTTTCGATAGAAAAATCCATTGCGAGCAATGCCATGTTGAATATTGTTGAATCGCAAAGCAGCGAGCGAACTAATGTTAATACAAAGAAATAATATGAGTTTTGTTTATCTGTCCAAAGCCAAACATAATTGTTTGGAAAATTATATTTCGTCAGTACTTTGTGGACCCGCCTCAGGCAATACCGGTAGTTATCTTAAAACAAATCAAAATTGAATCTTTCGGATATCGATATTCGATACGAGTATTTTATCGCTCCATTACTTACTCCCTCGAAAAATATCATCCAAAGACAAGAAGGTTATGGAATATATCTTCTAAATATATATAACTCAAAGGTGACTGACTGACTGACATAGTGATCTATCAACGCACAGCCCAAACCACTGGACGGATCGGGCTGAAATTTGGCATGCAGGTAGATGTTATGACGTAGGCATCCGCTAAGAAAGGATTTTGATCAATTCTACCCCCACGGGGATAAAATAGGGGATGAAAGTTTGTATGAAACTTTGAATTCCTTGGCGCGAGCAAAGCCGCGGGTTCAGCTAGTATTTATATAAAACTTGCGCTATTTTTTTTATACAACCAGTTGAAACATCAAGCAGATGACCCAGTTAATTTGGTCTGCTTGAAGAAGTGATATAATAAGTAAACGTATAATCTATTTAATTTTAAATCAAGTTTTTAAGCGACTTCAGAAAAAAGGATCCTAATTCGACAGATTTTTTTATATGTTGTAAAATATGCAATATCAATTGTGGTTTAAGACGGTTCAAGATGGTCCTTGTGATTATTGAATAAACATATTTTGACTTTGACTTTGACTTTGGTGGGTGGTATCGAATGCAATTTGATGTGGCTTCCTTTTTTTTATTTTTCTCTGTTTTATTAACCCGACATATCGGATACATTTCCGAATGTTTAAAACACACACTGATGAAGTGATCCCTTCGATTTTAAAAAATCACCTTGTTTTTGATTTTACAAAGGTTTCTCTACAACAGCCGAATAACAAGATAATTTATTCAAAATCTATTACTAAATTGAATCTGCTAGTGTTGCGCCCTCGGTAATCGATAGACTATTTTCTGCGCCATTACCCGCGCGTAGGATCGGATTGGATTGTTATTATAGAAACGGATTTTTCGCAAAATCAGTTCCGGTTTCAGGGGCGTGATTCTGCTGTGCAATCAAACTATAGTTTCACGTTTCAGGCGAACGGAAATAAAATGATTGCTAGCGTTTCTTTGAACCATCTGTCAAGTTTCTTGTCTAATCTTGTAGGCTTGCTAGCTGTGGCTAGCTTCAAGGATAAGCACAGGAAATGTATCATAATTGTTTGAATTTTTTTGTAAGAATTGTTGTATTGCAGCTCTGAATAAATAAATAAATAGACTAGGTTAGTTACTTAGAATAATTTGAAAGAGTTTTAAAATGATTCGTGCTATTTTTATTGAATAATAATCCTTTGAACGTGCACAGTGTACCTTCCGGCAGCGGCAAAAGGCTTGCAATCTGTCACGTATTAAATAACTACTAAAAAGGTCAAGGTGTTTACTCTCTGACAACCTCGTTTTGAGATGCTCAGTTAGAAAATATTGGAAGGGAGACCGTGCATCAACAGTTACATAATATTATTTTTAAACATTTATATCTAAAAAAATGTTTTGTGTATACAATAAATGTCTTTCACAAGTAATTTTAGCACCATTAATTTATCGAAACTAAACAAAACAGCGAAGCTAATAAAAGTTAAACAAAAGAAAACAAACCTTAGAAAATTAAATTATAAATAGTTTAGAACGAAATTCTACGCGAAATGTTTTGACATTGAATTTAATTATATCCAGTGAGACAAAGAATAAATTAATCTGAAATAAAAGTTCGAGACGCCCTAAAAGTTGATTTCTGCTGCAGATTTTTTTGTTAAAGTAGATCTACGTAAAAAAAAACATCTTTTTATGAATCTTACTCTATTCTTATAGAGCCTTACAGGTATATTATATAACTTGTATGTTAATAAATAATAAGCTCAATATTGCTTGACAAGCATACTTGATGTGGCTTGAAGCTACGTTCAAGCATTAACACATTTTGAGCATGTAGGCTCTCAAATTGTTCTGATAAGTTTGTTTAATTGTTAGATAGATTGAATAAACTATCTAGAAAATATAACTTTATCTCTCAGAAAACAGAACCACTTAGATTTATGAAACTTTTGTTGGACTACAAAGTTTTTCTTTGTTTGCCAAACTTGGAAATTTGATATCAGACATTGATTTGGCTCCCGTCGTTCGCTCGGTTGCAACAGCCGTAATAAAGCGGCCGTAGTCGCTGTGGACGTTGAGAGTATGGGAAGTCGGTGGCTGGAGAAAATTTTTCTACGAGGAAATGTATAGATGGCTGTTAATTTGAATAGTTTTTCATCACTAATCATTATGAATATCCTTATACTATTACTATTATAAACGCGAAAGTTTGTAAGAATGGATGGATGTTTGTTACTCTTTCACGCCGGAACGGCTGAACGGATGTGAATGAAACTTGGCAGATAGATAGATTATAGTCTGGAATAGCATATCGCGTGCGAATACCGGGATTTAAATCTGCGCGGGTGACACCGCGGGGCACAACTAGTTATGAATATTTTTTATTTCTGTATTATGAGTATGATATTTTTGCGAACAGTAACGCTAGTCAGATTTTATTTCATTTTTTCCATTATGTATTATTTTATGTTATGCAAGTACCTACTAGAAATGGATGGATGAGACTCGCAAGGGACCAGAAAGAGTGGCGTATTAAAGAGGAGCCTATACTCAGCAGTGGGTGCAAACGATGATCAATGATGTTTGACATTTGATTCCCATAGTGTAATAGCAACTTATAGGATGGATAAGAATCAAAATGTCAAACTGAAAGCCATCTCGATAACCAGACATTAGCGTAATCGGGCCGCTGGCAAGAAAGATGTAAAGGTATATATTTTGTAGGAATAATAAATGACTATTAATATGACATTTCACTTCACGTTCGACTTATTATGACGATGATTTTCCTAAACGATGAAGCAATCAGATGACCTGATGTGAAGTGGTAACCATCACCAAGCATTACTATGCGAGTCACATATTAGTATATTTATAAAGCGGTCGTAGATTTATAGAAAATCGTAACTGAAAGATCTATTGTAATGGCCCAGAATAATAGCCTTCAGAGCAATATGAAGTAAGTCAATAGATGGGTTTTTTTATTGCAGAATCGAAATATCGTAACTATTGTTACCCCAAATTACGATAGAGGTCATCGACCATCTTTTAAAGGATGTATTCGCTCAAAACTTCTAAGCCACTTACGCCCTTATTCATAATGGTATTTGAGCGCGCCAATAGCTTATCAAACCGATATCGTTGGCATGGAAGTGACAATGACAAGAATACCCTATTGAGCTGCTTAAAATGTCACAGATTATGAATAAGATGGTTAGAGTGGAAGTTTTTTAAGATACAACATGCTGGTTGAACGAGCAGATGGCCCACGATATAACGAAGCATTGTCTCGTAAGTCACTCACAAACATGCCCTACGATGCACCGCCCTGCGTCCACCAACTTGAGGCATACAGATGTTAAGCCTCATGTGCCTGTAATTACACCGGCGACCACACTCTTCAAACCGAAACACAGCGTTGCTGCTTGGCGGCCGAAAAAGGTGTGGTGGTAGTACTTCCCCGGCCGAGCCTCAAGGTGACTGACATACGTGCTCAAAAATAAGCATGCTTATTTTGAGCATGCTCAAATATCAACCGACGTACTACCAAATAAGCATGCTCATTTACTAGCACGAACTGTTCACACGTGCTTTTATTGAGCAAGGCTCGAAAAAAGCATGCTTTTTACTATCACGTGTTTCAGTTCCTTTCCACTAAGAGCCTTACTACTCATAATAAACCTGATATACCGAAAGTTCAAAACAGGTCATTAAAATTTATAACGTATATAGGTTTGTTAAATATGTATAATGTGTACCATGTATTAAATAAATGTGTTCTTGTAGACTTACTGGGGCTTGTTTCAAGTACAAACCCAATTATAGTTCGCAAACAATATTATTTTGATTACGATGCTTAGGGACGTTCTCATTGATCGATGGGTTTAACGCGAATTATCGATGAATTCGTGAATACATTAATCAATAAACATTTGTGGACGTTTTAATAAAACAGACAAAGGACCTTTGATGAATCACTACATAGTATAAATCAAAGTCGCTTTCTCTGCCCCTATGTCCCTATGTCCCCATGTCCCTATGTATGCTTAAATCTTTAAAACTACGAAACGGATTTTGATGCAGTTTTTGATCGAGTGAGCGAAGCGAACGAAAATCTTACAATCAACTTGGGCGATTTGGCATTTTATGTATGTATGTATGTTTGTCCAACGATAACTTGAGAACCGCTTATCCGATCTGCATGACATTTGGTAAGTGGATAGCTTGTACTTGAGAAATTTACTGGTAAGTATATGAGTAAAATCGGATAAGGGGTTATTAAAATATGGGGTTTTTTAAGGGGGCAAAAATTAAAAAAGTTACACAAAAAAATAAAGTTACATGTCATATGAAAGGGCTTGGTTTGGCCATTCCAAAACCGTTTTTATTTTTTTTCTAGGATGCTTGTTTTTAGAGTTACAACAAAAAAGATAAATTAAGATAACCAACGAAGTAAGTTTCGTTGGTATCAAGGTTTTTCTACTGGTCGGCCAGTTCCCTTGCTTTTTAATAAAAAAAAATTTTGAAATAAATTAAAAAAGTTCTCAGTTCTCATAAAATGTTGACAGCGACCTGGTCTGATGATGGAGCCAAGGTCTGTTCAACGGAACTCTTCAATAAATCGGCCAATTGAGTTAAAACTTCTTTACCATACAAAGTTGCAGTCAGGGGTTACAGTTACACAAAAAAAAAGCGGTTACAGCGGTCAGTGGGTACCATTTTAGTAGGTAACCTTTCTAGGTATACCAAGTTAGTGGGGGATAATCAGAGGCAAGGCCAAACAGTACATCTATGTACTTAAATTTTCGGAGCTTTCGGATCGCATCACGAGATCTCAGTTCGGGGCGAACTACTAGTTTTAATAGATAGAGTGATTCAAGAGGAAGGTTTATATGTATAATACATGCATGATATAGCAGAAAAACAATGTGCACCCGTGCGAAGCAGGGGCGCGCGGACGGCTCGCTAGTGTACAGATAAATTGTAAATACATATTAAATGTTTGATTAGGCGAGTGTGAATGAGACTGTTAGGAGGGGAAGACCTCGGTGGACTAGACCAGACAGCAGACGTTCTAGAGAAAGGCCAGGTCAAGAGTACCCTAAACCGACGAGCATGTATGAAGAATGATAAGAGAGTGAATGAAGCGAAAGAGGTATGTCAGGATCGTAGCAAGTGGAAATCTGTGATCTCTGCCTACCCCGATGGGAAATAGGCGTGATTTTATGTATGTATGTATACCAAAGAATATGTATGTGGTTATTTGGTAGCTAGAACTATAGGAATCTATTCCACGTCGTAAGATTTCTAAAAGCTACAGAAATTGATAAAATCAAATACAAATTTGAAATAAAAATAAAACCTTATGAATGTACTCTTCCTAATCCAGTAACATTTAATATCATTTATTAAACTGTGCGATATATTACAATACTGCTGGTGTTCGAACAGTAATGAAAAACATCGTGTAGAAACCAGCTAGGTAGGTAATCTAATAGTGGCGATGAGCTTGCCACCTGTCACGTATGCAATACATTGAATTTGTAAAATGTATTGTTTGGATATCCAAAGATGAGTTGGTACTTGGGACAAAGATATCTTAGGGGATATCTACCGTGCCTGGAGAACAAATATTTAATTGATCTACGGACGTTTCATTGTCTTTGATTTTTTTATTATATACAAGTTGTTTCTGTAATATCAAACTGTACATTCGCAGCAAAAACATAACCACTCGTTTCCGGCGTCGCATAAGCCCGCCATCGTTATTCAAATAAAAAAACATAAAAAAGCAATACGGATATGACGTCACTAGTGCAGTTAGCGAGCCTCATAAATCAGCTTCCGTCGCCCGTAGGCATGTCTTAATACAATTTTATAAGTGACGGCCAACAAACAAACATAAGTTTTATCGATAAAAACTACGGGGATTTTTTTGTTTTATCGATAAAAATATTAGGATTACGAACTATCGTTTGAATATCGGTTTTGAAACACTCATGTCTTTTGATGGTGCTTGTCATATTGATAGATTTAAATTTGAGTCGGATCTGACGAGTAGTTTTTGAGATACGTTACGTTACGTACGTTTTTGACGAGTAGTAAAATACACTCGTATTTTACAGTGTATTTTGAAGTAAGTTTTAGTCTTAAAATAATTAATACACTGAAATCTGTTTTAGTGAAATTGCCGTCAATTTTATTTCTGATCGCTGCCCGAGTGTGCAGAATCTGTTTTGATATCTACACCCTCTCAGTTAAATATGTTTTCAGGTAACGCTTGCTCTACGAAAACTGTTAAAACATGAAAAGCGTCTACCATGCCTGGGGATCAAAGTCGTGAAGCTGTATCAGTTTTTTTAAGGATCCCATTAGTCTATCGAGAAAACTTCAGCAGCATATCGTTCCATAGCCAAAGTGAGTGTATTTCAATGTATCGATAAAAAATCTGAAATTATATCGATAACTACACATCCTTACACGCTATCCTACATAAATCATTGAGACACACGCCCTATCTGTTGCCAGCTTAATACGATCCTGAGACCCGTCTGGGGATGGCGAGAGGTTGGGGAAGGGGGTTATGGGGAATAAGGGGGTGGGGGTGGTTTTTTTCACAATCTCCGCATGAGTAAGACGCCATCTATTTTGAGTTTATTGTAGTGATATATTAAAATGTTTTGTAGGATATTTTATGAAGAATTTTTTAAATACTAGCGACCCGCCTGCGCGCCCCTGCTTTGCACGGGTGCACATATCATGCATGTATTATACATATAAACCTTCCTCTAGAATCATTCTATCTACAAAAAAAAATCGCATCAAAATCCGTTGCGTAGTTTTAAAGATTTAAGTATACAAATGGACATGGGGACATAGGGACAGAGAAAGCAACTTTGTTTTATACTATGTAGTGATCCTACAAAACATTTTTACGACTTAACCTTTAACCTACAACCTAGGTTTATAACCTACAACCTAGGATCGCAATCCTAGGTTGTAGGTTATAAGCCATATGTGCACTATGAGTTTTTCTGTTCAAAACTTTATAATACAGTGCCAGAACTCTCAAACGGTGAAGGAAAACATCGTGAGGAAACCGGCATGTCGTAGAACCGAAAACGTCCAAAACATGTGTAAAGTGCTCGAAAGGAGCCTCTTTGAGGCGCGCAATAAATCCTTTGAAATGAAATGAAATTTGAAATTAAATGAAATTTATTGTATACCAAACATCTGTTACAAACTTAGTACTTATAAGGCTTATAATTTTTTACGATGTATACATAATACATAGGTAAATTATGGGTAACATTTTGTAGGTATAATCAAAAGCCACGCTAGGTTAGAAAACCTGTGTTGTGGATTTTGATCCTTCCTTCGATTCGATAGGTTACTTCCTTTCACCTCACTGTTTCGAAAAACTATGGGCACACATATTTTTTAATGCATTAAGAGATTTTTTATATTGCCAGCAGTGAGTGGCTATTTATTGGCTGTATTTATTGAAAAAAATAAATAATTTAAGAAGAAAATCACTCGCGAAAAAGTCTTTTTCACGTGATTACAGAGGCAATTGTTTCTTCAGAAGGCTGTCCATGAATTTTTCAGGAGCCAATACAGGCTTTACTGACATATCAGTACATCTTGAAGTTCTCATTGGAAATTCAACTTTATTGTGACAATTTAAGGTGCAATTCCAGACAACCTCAAGTTTGGAATGCCTATATAGCTTTTAGGGTAGGCTTTAGGTTAGGTTTTTTTAAGAAAGCGTCTTCATTTTCTTCAAGACGAGACAGCTTTCCTACTTTTTTATACAACTTGATTATAGAACAATCAGATGGCCCACCTGATGCTAATTGGTAACCATCATCTATAACAAAGCATTGCCTCGTAAGTCACGCTCGATAGGAACGTGCCCTACGATGGACTAACTTGTGTCCATCAAAGTATTTTGAAACCAGTCCAAATTCTTGGACCTATTAATCTTTTTTTATGCCTCCTATAAAAAAATCAGTAAGTACATTTAAACACACAGTGTTGTAGTAAAACACCAGGAGTTGTCACTAAATTTTTCAGGAGACTATCCATTATTTATAACACCCTCGCAGGAATGTGGGTAGAAACAGAAAATGGCGGTTAGCTTAGTAAATAAATAAATATTGGTGGTCGTTTCGCGCGAGTCAAACAAAGCAATGGAAACAATGTGGTGTCTGATAAAATAATTTTATACTTATTTTATTACATACCGTTTATTTTTTATAATAAACTAGCTGAACCCGCGGCTTCGCTCGCGCTCTTAGATAACGATAAATAAATTGACGACATCCAGTTGCGCAGCGGGCGAGAGGCCGTCTGCGACGCAAAAGGTTGTGGGTTCGATTCCCGCCTCGGAACAAATTTGTGTACGATCTGCAGATATTTGTTCCGTGGTCTGGGTGTTTATGTATAATAAAAATATATATCTATGTAAGTATATAATGTATTAAATATATCAGTAATCTAGTACCCATAACACAAGCTTTGAGTAGCTTACTTTGGGGCTAGATGGTGCTGTGTGGATCGTCCAGCACTATTTATTTATTTAAATAAAATCCACATCCATCCATATTTAAATATATCTGTGAAATCTTTTTCTAACACTTTTTTGTATTCTCTACGACGATGATTGAAAACACCACTCACCTATACGCCATGCGGATCTGTTCTCCGTTCTTGTACCAGATGAGCTGGGCCGGGGGGTTCCCTCCTCTGCTTCTGCAGACCAGCTCTAGGCTCTGCCCTCGGCGCACTGTCTCTCCTTCCGCGTAGCCCTCGATGTAGGGGGCGCCGGGGGGGTCTGTGGGGGGAAAAGGGTATTGATTTGAGGTTTTTAAAGATTTTTTTGCTAATCACTATCACTACATAGTATAAAACAAAGTCGCTTTCTCTGTCCCTATATCCCTATATATGCTTAAATTTTTAAAACTACGCAACGGATTTTGATGCGGTTTTTTTAATAGATAGAGTGATTCAAGAGGAAGGTTTATATGTATAACACATGCATGATAAAGTAGAAAAACAATGTGCACCGGTGCGAAGCAGGGGCGCGTGGGCGGGTTGCTAGTTAAAAAAAAAAAAAAAAAGTCGAATCTCTCAGATATACCAAATACAAAGATTTGATTTTTGGAACATTATAAAATCTTTGTGATTTCCTTAAGTGTATTAAACACTATAAAAATTATAAAAAATACCATGTACAAACTCAATTCTTTGAACGATCAAATACCTCATACTTAGGTCCCCGTATTCTGAAAGCTCGATCAACACTAATCGGCTGTCAAGTGACTTGTTATTTCAACTTTTGCTTCAAATTAGATAGAAATAGCAAGTGACTTGACAGCCGATTAGTATGATCACGCTTTCAGAAACCGGGGTTAAGTGCAAAAAAGTGCGAAAATTTGGTACGATTCTTTTTTGATAAAACAAAAAGTGTTAGAAAATTTATGTCAGTGTAATTAAAATATTGTTTGTAAATTAATAATGGTACTTTTAAATGTGTAACATGGGGTTTAAATAACCACATAAAATTATAATCTCTAATGATTAATTAAAACTCAACAAATTATTAATTTACACACAGGCTTAATTAAAAATTAATTGGAACCTACCCACATTATAAACGCAAAACAATCAGTAGGCTTGGACCCTATATTGTAGCATGCATTCTACTTTTGGTATTCTTATCTCATATCATTAGAAGTTTGATAGAAGTATAAATTGAATACCAATCAATGTCGATTTAAAAAAATGATAACTCATGGCGGCAAGCTACATTACAAATGAAATTAATGAACTATGTATTTCAAATATTAATTCACAACAGCTTTGACAGCCTACTCAGTTGGTAGTAGCTATGCCTTCTGCGCCGTAGGTCGTGGGTTCGATTCCCACCGTGAACAAACATTTGTGTGGTGAACATAAATGTTGGTTCTCTGTCTGGATGTTATATAATATTATAAGTATGTATTTACAAAAAAAAAGTATTATAAGTAGTATATCAGCTATCTGGTTCCCATATTACAAGCATAAGCTTAGTTTGGGGCTAGATAGTGCTGTGTGGAAAGTCCACCAATATTTATTTATATTTATTTTTTTATTTTAACAGAAACAGCCCCTTAATTATCAAAGTCGAAAGGATTTCATTCAATAAAATCACAAGGATAATTTTGAAACGTCTTAAAGCCACTTAACATCAGGTAGGCCATCGGCTTGTTCCATCAGCCTTGTTTAAAGAAAATAGTCAAAATCAAAAGGATCAATTGAACATCAAAGACCATTTTAAAACGTCATAAGGATTGGCGTATTTAGTTCCACAAGTAGCACTTCCAAAGTATTTTTATAATTGAAAAAGCATGTCTGTACATGTGGTCTCAGTCTAACTCGAATACTTGTGAAAGGAACACATGAGGTTAAGATACCTACTAAAAGTAAAGTAAGTTAAACATAAAGTTATGGCGAGTACAAGAGCTAATGTACTTCTTGCTCGCACGTTTCGACTTGTTGAAAGATATAAAATCACTACTTACACACTTTTGAGCAGGAAAACTTGTATCGATCAAAATGATTATTTTACTCAACTGTGTGCAACCACATTGCGCACAGTTTAGTAAAAATATCATTTTGAACGATACAAGTTTACTTAAAAGTTTGCTTTTCTAGTTTTCGTACATAAGCAAACATTTGAGTAGGAAAACTTGCATCAATCAAAATTTAATTTTTACCAAACTATGCGCAATGTGATTGCACACAAAATGGTTGTTTGCGATTTTTCAATGTTGGGATTACTGATTTTATATCTTTCAAAATGTCGAATCGTGTGAGCGAGAGGTACAATAGGTGTTGTCAACGCCTTAATATGGGCGCTCTCATAAACTTCAATAGCTACAAGCGAACGCCAAAGTTTTTATTGCGCCACACAATGTTAGGAAAGGTGTAAAGAAGAATGTGTAACATAACGTTGAGTAGGTACTTATGTACCTACATGGCTATTAGTAAATATGTAGGTTTAGGTCCAATAGATTATCTAAACTTTATTCCGTAACTACACCGCCGTCAATTTCTGATTAGTTCTTATCCTTCCAAGGTTGCCTGGAAGAGATCGCTCTCAGCGATAAGGTCGCCCATTGTTTTACCTTAAATGTATGCTTTTACTCTGTACTATGTTTCTGTGTGGTGAACAATAAAGAGTTATCTATCTATCTATCTATCTATCTATAACGTTACTGATTAAATTAGCTTTATGTTACAGAAGTTCATGATTTTGATTAGTAGGCACGGTAGATATCCTCTGCAGTGCCATACAGAAAACATCGCCTAATGCTCATAGCCGTAGCCCATGGTACATACATCAGTTAGGTATATAGCTTAGCTTTATATAGGCCCTGCTAGACCTTATGGCGACGACGGCCGGACTGGAGCTTTACCGACAAGCCATAAGACCGCAATTTAACTCGCTCGTCGATCAGGGCCTTTACTGATGTTGGCAATACAAAAATATTTATGAAACTCCTTAATCTTCGAGGACGTCTAAAGAAGGTAGTCAGAGGTACGTCCATACATTACATTTGGCACACACCCATATTTTGCATTAATTTACTGATGTTGGCAATACAGAAATCTCTATATCTAACTCCTTAATCTTCGAGGACGTCTAAAGAAGGTAGTCAGAGGTACGTCCATACATTACATTTGGCACACACCTATATTTTGCATTAGTTGATGTACGATACATGACAGGTTACAAACCCATCGCCGCTGTTAGAACAATAGCTAGTTTCCTCACGAAGTTTCCTTTGAGAGCATCCCGATTGAGAGCACTAGGTCACGTAGGTCACGTTAATGTATAACTACACTTTTTGTTCGGTTAGTATAAAACATAAAGTTACGTATACGGAGATTGTTTCTCAGACAATAACGCTGCTTGCGGCTGCAGTCACACAGTATTGTAACAATATATTTATTTATTAAAAATCAACAGCAAACAAGCCTGGGGATCAAAGTCGTGAAGCTGTTTCAGTTTCAGTTTTTCAACAGCAATTAAAGTAAAGTAGTAAAGTAAAGTAAAGTTTATTTTTGAAACAGACAGAACAGTGTACATAGGTAGTTACATAACTTACATAGTAGTTGTTTATGAATACAAAAGCATTATCCTACAGTATCCTACCTTGATTAGTTCTGTTGCCCACACTAGGTCTCTTTCGAGCCTGTATAGCGGGCCAACAGCTACTCGCCTCGGCATCTCTATTATAGGTACTACATATTTCATAATAGGTAAGTGTTGTCGGTGTCTGGATGTTAGACGAGACCAACGTATTACACTAGTGTTGTGAGAGAAAGTCTATTCTGTCTAAAACTGTCCTTAATCTAATCCTATCTTAAAGTAATATATAGTAGTAGTCCTAACTAATTTATATATATATTATTTATATATATCTTATATATATATCTTGTTTGATTTTTTTTTTTTTTTTTTTTAGTAAGCAAAGTATTCTATAAAATAAATTATCTAAATCAAAGTACCATTTTGCTAATATTTTATTATTCCTGTGGGTATGGGTATCTTATGGCAGTAATATATTACGATATTACTGCCATAAGATCTTCCGTACTGCTGTAATTGAGTCCTCTAAGATAGTTGTCTATTTTGAGTTTACAAGAATAGGCAGTTTCTTTTGCGATATTAACATGTTTGTTGATTTTGTTGTATACAAACGGTCCCAGGCAATAGGAAAAGTTATGAGTATATTTGGTTCTACACTTAGGCGTTTTGTAAACAATATCGCATCTTCTTTTATCAGCTCTTTTAGAATCGATAGGAAGTTTATGTTGATTAAGAATAAGGGTCCTAATAAATAACTGTCTCACAGTAAGAACATTGAATTCTGTGAATAATTTGGAAGTAGGATATAAGTATGGCTTACATAGCATTACCTTTATAATCGCTCTTTGAGCCCTCTCCAGGTCTAGCATAAGGGTTTTTCCAGCTCCTCCCCATCCAATTATCCCATATGAAACGATTGATTGGCCCAAACAGTAGTATACACTTTTCAGAATTTCGATATCACCGATATGTCTTAAGTTTTTAAAAATATAAATTAATTTTCTTACTCGTCCTGTCAAAATTTTTGCTTGTTCATCCCATCCCATCCCATCCCAATTACAAAAATAAGAAATATAGCTAGTTGTGAACAATCTTAAAAAAGGCCAATAACAGATTTTCCTAATTAATCATATCACGAGAAAAACTTTACTGCCCTCCAGCATAGCTTTACCTACAAGAAAAGGAAGAGTATGTGTGTGTGTGTACGTGCATGTGTGTAGTTACAATGTGTGTGTGCGCAGAGTGAGTGTAGTAATATATTTGTCTGCAAAAATAAGTGTATCTATTTTTATAAAAAACAAACACGGCTTTACAACTATCGGAGATCTTTGTGTGTGGTTCGTCCAGGAAAGTGCTACCACGCCTTACATACATAATAATGCAATAAATATACTGAATACTGAAAAAAACAATATTACGTCAAAAGCTGACATCTCGCTTTATTAAGCAGAATTACACTTCAGTGTGACCTCAGCAAACAAATATGCGAGAACGGACAACAATGCACGCTTAATTATAGTGTGCACCGGGCTTTACTAGGAACTCTGTTATTTGGTTACGTGTGATGTGTAGACTCGGCTTTAGTACAGTCGGAATATAAGCATGCGACTGTTTGAACTCGGAATTAAAATAAACAGATGCGAAACATTTCGTGGAAACCAGTTAACATTCTAACAGCGGCGATGGGCTTGCAACTCGTCACGTATGGAGTAAAAACTTCTGCAAAAAAGGGTATGTACCAAATGTAATAAACGTACCTTTGACTACCCCCCGTAGACGTCTAATACACTGGCAACCATTCTTCAATCCGAAACACAGCGTTGCTGCTTGGCGGCAGAAAGGCGGTGTGGTAGTACTTCCCTGGACGAGCCATACACAAAGAGCTACTCTAAGGTAAAATGCTTTGAGGGTATTAAGGGAAGCCTTTGCCCAGCAGTGGGACGATGGGTTGAAAAAACCTCCACAAAAGGACAAAACCCCTCACTTTACTGAAAACAGAACCACTCTAAATGAAGATAAGAAGATGCTAATCTCGCTGAATTACGTTTCTTCATCATTAAGGGCTATTTCATTAACTTGAAAGGTATCTTTAAGAGGTCGGCCTCCAATCAGTATTAATTTTGATGAAAAAACACAACGCAAACGGAGCGTCAAATCAGCCCGGTACAATCAGCTACAGAAGCCGATACCAAAATAAATTAAAGAGAAGACAAATAAGATTTACTTGGCAGTAAGGCGAAGAAGTTAAATAACTAAACTTATAGAAATATCGCAATAAACCAAGTTCTGTATAAAAAATATACCTAACTTTGAACAAAAATTTCTTTTCACTACTAATCAGAAAAATTACCGCGTAACATCAGGAGGTCCATCTACTGGTTCCATCAGCCATTATAGACAAACCCTAGGACTTTCTTTTATAAAAGAAAACAATGTGTTCATAAAATGAAATAATATGATTATGAAACCTATTTATGAGGGTAGTCAAAGGCACATCACCATTATACAGTCTGCTAAAATGATAAAGTTATAACTGATTTAGTCATTATCTTTTTATGACGACCTCTGTGGCGCAGAGGGCGAGAGCCTGCCTGCGACGCAAGAGGTTGCGGGTTCGATTCCCGCCGTGGAACAAATTTGTGTACGATCTGCAGAAATTTGTTCCGATGGTCTGGGTGTTTTCTATGTATAATAAAAAAATATCTATCTATGTAAGTATATAATGTATTAAATATATAAGTTATCTAGTACCCATAACACAAGCTTTGAATAGCTTACTTTGGGGCTAGATAGTGCTGTGTGGATTGTCCAGCATTATTTATTTATTTATCACAGATTGAGAGTATAGGCAAAATATACAATTGGTACGATATAAACCTTTTTCGAAGCAAAAAGTCACAATACAAAAATTACAGTAAAATAAATTAGGGTTCAAATTGAGCCCTGACTTTTTATGATTACATTGGGTTCTTTTGTGTGCAAAGTATGCTTATATTATATTTTTTTTAAATTGCCATGTTTTGCCCCTTCAAGCAGCCTTTGTGAATTTGCAAAGGCAATAGAGATGGGCAGGGCAAACAAATATTATACATATCGAAAAATAACACTAGTTTATTCTAGAGCAATATTTTTTATAAGTTGCTAATCAGGTAAAAACTTCTTAACATATAAAAAAAATTAATCGATTTTGATTTAATTACAAAAGATTAAAAAAAGTATCTTTGTCAACTCGAATGAATTCTCTAAATAGTGGATCTTTCTCTCTCTCTCTCCTCTCTTCTCACACCAAAAAACTTTGTAATGTACAAACACACGACAAACACTTAGTAAAAAAAATATTTGGTGGTAACACCTTTTGCCACCACTATTGCAAAACAATATCGAGTGTTTTAACATCTTAATTAAGTTGCTGAAATAAGATTTTTTTAACAATTCTCTGAATCTTAACTTATTGATAGTCAATATTCGATAACCCTTCGTGTGCATAACCATCGATAAGTTCATCGACATCGAATATTCCTGTCCCATCCCTATCAACGTAAGCTGAGCATGGGGGCAGAGAAAACAAAGTGTGCTATGTAATTATACAGGCTGATGGAATCCTACCCGGGCCATAATGAAACATCATGTATAAAATAATAAACACGCTTATTCTAAGGCAACAACAACATTACGTACGTAGTTTAGCGGAAGTATGAGCCCTCGCGATTCGCTCGGCGATTTTTGGGCGTGGAATACTCTAACCGAGGACAAACATTTGTGTGAACATAGAGTTTTGGATGAGAAGAGACGACGACAAGGTCAGTGGCGCGTCTTGGGAGAGACCTACGTCTAGCAGTGGACTAACATCCTACTAATATTATAAACGTGAAAGTTTGTAAGTATGGATGGATGGATGGATGGATGTTTGTTACTCTTTCACGCCAAAACGGCTGAACGGATCTGAATGAAACTTGGCAGAGAGATAAAATGTAGTCTGGAATAGCACATAGGCTATTTTTTATCCCGTGGGAATACCGGGATTTAAATCTGCGCGGGTGAAGCCGCGGGGCGCAACTAGTACATTGGTAATGATGAGAATTTTGTTCGCAGAACTGCATAACGATTAAAGTATTGACAAAAAAGTATGTAAGTATTTCGCTTACAACGGCCGAGATAGTGCTGTGTGGAATGTCCACCAATAATATTTTTTTTAAGTTCCATATAAATATACGAAAGCTAAGCCAAAAGTTAATTAATCACATGAATAACTTAATTTAAATTTTGATGCAAAGTAAAATCGGCGGTCTTATCGCTATGGGCTATTTAAGACGTCATCAAAAAGACGGTTACCATCTCTTTAAAAATATAAGCGTCAAGACAATCTTCTTTCGAAACAAAGGGTTTTTAATTTCATCGCCTCGTTTTCCTTGAAAATTGTTTTTCTTAGAATTTGTGCAGAATAGATTGTATAAGTCAGTTATGTTTAGATAAAAGAAAAACATATTATATTTCTAAATTTTTTTATTCTTAGTTTTAGAAGTATTACTTACATCATATCAATTATTTCACAAAGAAAATTACAATACAAGTGCCTACATTATAAACTACATGTAAAAATACACATGAAACAAATTAGCTATCTGCAGACCGTTCTAGAGATCTAGGGATGGCGCGACCGATCCAAATCAGTGCCAATCGGAAGCGTACTGACTGAGCGTAGAGTCAATGTATAAATACCTCTTGACTTTAACCATAAAACAGCACCATTTGAAGGCATTACAGTTAACACAAACGTAAGAACCAAAGCATTAGCTGCAAATTCGACCTCGCAGCGGAGTGAAAATTCGGGAAAAGCAAACCGCCCGGTCGGCTTAGCATGAATTATTAATTTCCTATTTTAACTGTCCCCAGGGCTGTGTTGACGTTGGCCACATTGCCCACATTGCTAGGGTTGCCAGCTCTCAGAGTTTGTCCGTTTGTCCGACTCGAATGGCCACACTTTACATCGTCATTCGGTATTCGCCTTTAGGGTTATTATTCGGCTTTATTGTGTAGAAATCTGAATATCTTGAACACATTTATTTATTTATAAAACATACACACCCGAATATTCAATCTAAGGCCAACTATTCCTTAATTCCAATTTTAAGACAGGGACATTATAGAGGTTAAGCTATATAAAGTAATTAGATTTTATATTATACCAAAATTAAAACTTAATGTTTACAATCAATTACAACGGGTGGTCTTGTCACTTAATCTTCCTTCTTCTCTTTGCAATATACAAAATTTAAACTAAATATTTTAGTATAGTAAACAGAAACGTAATAAATGACTTGTTTGCTTCTTAGTATATTTATATTATAGGTGTTTTCTATGTATAATAAAAAATATATATCTATGTATTTATATAATGTATTAAATATATAGTTATCTAGTACCCCTAACACAAGCTTTAGTAGCTTACGTTGGGGCTAGATAGTGCTGTGTGGATTGTCCAGCATAATTATTTATTTATAGTATTTTTCTTTTTAATTGTTACTAAATACGTACGCTTGTTAAAATTATACAAAATTTAAAGTTTTATTTTATTTGGTATTCATAATGGGAAAGAAACGTCGTAAGCGAAACAAACTTTCTTGGTCGGCATCCGACCTTTTTGGAAACGTCCGTCTTCATACCGACTCCTTTAAAAATTAAAAATGGCAACCCTACCGCCGCGCCGGCCGCTATTGACTAACGTTCTATGAGGGCTGTGTAATTGCCCACGTGTGTATTAGAGATACGTACTTAGCTAGATTAGGTTCTGCGTAATTGCTAGTTAAAACTCTCCGTACCAGTTCCAAAATTCGAAGAACCGAGTTGTACCCACGTCTGTGCCTTTGAAAACCAGCGCCATATAAGCACTAGGTTTATATTCCAAAAAAGCTAAGTAGAAGGCATTTTTGCGTCACTCAATTTGCAAATACTGTGGGTTTATGTTGAAATGTTTTGTGCCGGAAAATAACAATTTTCTACTCCATTCTACAAATAGCTGTCAGAATTAGCGAGTTGAAGGCAATCTGCTGGCAAAATAACGCGTGGAACCCAAAACCGCTGGAGATTGGTTCTTGAATTGCGACCACGAACCAGAAGACGAAGTGCGAAACGCCCCTCCATCCGATGTATTCTCTCAAAATTATACTTTCTAGATGGCTATATGGAAGAGACCCAGCCTGTAGATGAGATGTGGCGTTATTTACCAAACACTGCCAATTCGGGTTGAATTCGTCGGCTAAACGTAGACTGCAAGGTATTATATGTCACGTTAATTATTAAGCAGCTATCTGAGTTAGATTCGTCAACTACTAACACTGTGTTCAAAGTGATCCTTGATTTTATTGAATAAATGAAAGACGAGATGAAGCGTAAATTCTGAAGCACCCATCTGAGTTGGATTCGTCAGCGAAACTAAGACTGCATGATGACTGTAACATAATTTTTCCGTGTCCTCGGAGGGGTGCTTCTGAGTTGGATTCATCAAATTGCAGTGTGCATCAAAATAACAAGCTATTACAGTCAAAGCGACGCCACTCGCACTAGAGTACCTGTCCTGCCTAGACAAACGTTGACATAAGACTGGTGGTTCAATCGAATGACAAATTAATAATTCATGTACCAAAGAGCCGCTCCGTGTACCTTTAGGGAGAGAGGGAGGGGGTAGCGAAAACAATTCCCGACTTCCAAATTTGTTTGTTTTACAGTCGACTTCCTTTAGTATTTGGTGTCAGCATTTGGGCAGCGGCCCGATTACGCTAATGTCTGGCTATCGAGATGGCTTTCAGTTTGACATTTGATCAAGGAATATTACTCTCTGACGAGAGCATTTGATTCCCTGTAAAAGCAATGGATATCTAGTATCTAAATTCATTGGAATGGATGCTAGATTCCTTGGATGGAAGGGAATCAAATGTCAAACTGAAAGCCATCTCGATAGCCAGACATTAGCGCAATCGGGCCGCAGCACCATGGTAAATAAGGCTCTTGGGGCCAAATCACGAACGAATTTGACGTTAGTAGCATAAACTGTGCAAAACTTGTTCTTGAACCGATTCGTTTCCTGTCATCTAACGAAGCAACATAGCATTTTCATTTTAATTGTTTTTCTAGTGTTTTTTTGAGTTGTGTTGTGTAATTTTGGTGGTATTTTAACCAACATTACTTGTGGTCTTAGCACAAAGTGTAATCATTTGAAATGAAAGTGTATTATGTGATATCGTGATTTGACCGAAAATGTTTCAAATGTTTTGTAGAAACCGCCACCATTTTCTTCAAAACAATTGACTGACTCGACTTTCGACTGACGTGACTAGAAACATAGCAAAGAGCATATAATCTCTATCACTTGACACTGGCAAGATTGTCGATAGACAGAAGCCCTAAAAAAAAACCTATGTATTTGACATTGACAAATTATTCATGACATTTAATTATTTCAAACTTTAGTAGTTTTAAAGTATTTACATTATTTTTTCATTATTTCGTACTATGTATTTACCTACATAATAATAAAATAATAATAAATAATGCTGGACAATCCACACAGCATCATCTAGCCCCAAAGTAAGCTTCAAAGTGTTATGGATACTAGATGACTGATATATTTAATAGGTACATTAGATACTTACACAGATAGATATTTTTTTATTATACATAGAAAACACCAGACCTACGAAACAAGTTTCTGCAGATCATACACAAATTTGTTCCGAGGCGGGAATCTAACCCGCAACCTATTGCGTCGCAGGCGGACTCTCGCCCGCTGCGCCACAGACGTCGTGAAATAAACGTAATTTAATCATATTATTGCTTATGTCTGTGTTAGTGTAATGTTATTACTCAGTTATTTTTTTATTACTGTAATTGGTGTCTAACCGTTGTAATTAAATAAATAAATGAACATCGTATCTAACAGACACAAAATAAGGTCGGGTATCGCTAAGATACGTTAATGCAACAAAATGACAGAATTCATTCGTGATCAACCTAGGATATTCGACTTACAAAACATACTTTCTACAAAAAAAAATCTTCTAATTTGTACAAAAATATCAGAAAATGATTATAGCATCACACCCACTAACAAATTGGACCAATACAGACTCAGCGGGGGCCCGACCTAATTTGATGCGATTCATATAAATAGACATTGCAGGGGACGTATGTTATGGGTTCAATAACTTGTTATGACGTATTTTTCCTTAAGGAATGATATAAAAGGATGACGACTTTACTACTTAGGCACTGTGGACATTTATTTAGATCTCTCAGTACAACTAGCATACATCACTACATAGTATAAAACAAAGTCGGTTTCTCTGTCCCTATATCCCTATGTCCCTATGTCCCTATGTCCCTATGTATGTTTAAATCTTTAAAACTACGCAACGGATTTTGATGCGGTTTTTTTAATAGATAGAGTGATTCAAGAGGAAGGTTTAATATGTATAATACATGCATGATATGTGCACCCGTGCGAAGCAGGGCGCGCGGGCGGGTCGCTAGTACATACATAAGACACCAACTTTACAGCATCATAAGATAATGGCTGAATTTGAATTTCATTGGCTTTAGCCAAATTTAATAATAACAATATAATTCTGGTAATAATACAATTGGCAGTCTTACTGCTGTGAGTGTGTAAGCACTCCCAGACAACACCTAAAAAAATCATCATCATTATCAAACAATTACAGTCCACTGGTGGACATAGGTCTCTCCCCATCCAGTTTTTCCCGCCACCCTGCGCAAGTCGTCGCCCCACCTAGTCGGAGGGCGTCCCACACTACGCTTGCCCAAACGCGGTCTCCACTCCAGAACTCGCTTATCCCAGCGGTTATCGGTTCTTCGGCAGACATGACCAGCCCACTGCCACTTCAGCTTACTAACTCTGGGCTATGTCGGCTACTCTGGTGCTCTGTCGAATGATCTCATTGCCATGATAAAAAAATAGTAATATGGAATACCAACTTCTGCAAAATGGGTAATTCTGTATGTTACTTACACAGAACGCTGAGCTGCACAGTACTACGCATAGGGTTGTCGCGTTGCAAAGCCTCATGTCTAGCTTCACAGGTGAAATCAGCATAATCATCATCCGCTGAGGCTTTGAAGTGGACCCTGGAGCAAAGAGAATAAGGGTCACATTAAAATTAATAAAACATTGTATTAATAATTAAATTGTATGATGTAATAATTTACGATTAGTCTCTTTTTTGGAATGTCACTAGTTAAAATAGTAGCAGCTATAGTCATCATCCCAACTAATATTATAAATGCGAAAGTAACTCTGTCTGTCTGTCTGTCTGTCTGTCTGTCTGTTACGCTTTCCCGCTTAAACCTCTCAACCGATTTTGATAAAATTTGGCACAGACAATCTTTAGACCCTGAGAAAGAACATAGGCTACCTTTTATTGCGAAAAAAAGAGATGAAGAGATTAAAAGTACGCAGACGAAGTCGCGGGTACCAGCTAGTTGATTATAATTCCCGTTGTCAGTCCTTCTGTAATGACTGTTCCTAATGTAATATTTGGGACGTACCTCTGACTACCTCAGACATCCTCAGACAGACCTCAGACATCCCCAAAGAATCTTGAGTAAGTACTCGGTAGGTACTGTGAGGTCTGAGAGGTTATCTACCGTGCCTATGAAACAAAGTGAAATATGAATCTAATAATTATATTAAAAAATACCCTTTGCTGTTTCTAGATTTAAGGAAATTTAATATATGCACTACACAATCACACTACTATCATAAAAAATGTGCATTTTTGGATGTATTTATGTATGGATATTTTGGATGTATTTATGTATGGATATTTGTTACTCAATAACGCCAGAACGACTGAACGGATCGGGATGAAATTTGGTGCAGAGAAGATTATAGTCTGGAATAGCACATAGGGTACTTTTTATCCCGTGGAAATACCGGGATTTAAAACTACGCGGATGAAACCGCGGGGCGCAACTAGGAATGCCTAATTGTCATATTCACTTATTTTATTACATATATCTAGATCTAAGAATGAATAATGTTGCTAACATTTTGTTACATAATTCGATTGTAATCTGTTTTGTGAATTTTAATAAATAAATTCATGAAACTGTTTCAGTTTTCAGTCCTTATTATGAAATTTTCGTTGGCAGTGCACGTCATTATGTAATTGCATTGAGCTGTAATTTCTCCGTCTGTCTCGCATGCCCCGTAGGTAATTATTTAAATCGGGTTAAATATGCAACAATTCTGAATTTATAACTACCCTCGTCGTTTCCGTTTTTGAGAATATTATTTTTTATATAAATAGCAATGCAAGTAACGTTCTTATCGATCGCTTATTTGACATTTAGAATCGTCAAAAATTCGTTAAAAATGGTTTCAACAATGGATAAAACCATTTTTATCGAATTTTGACAATTCTAAATGTCAAATTAAGCGATTGATAAGAACGGTTTTTGCACTGCAGATATGTATTTCAATCGAACCCACGAGATACAAGCAAAATTGGTATTTAAATCTTTTCTACACTAATATTATTATGAGGAAAGATTTGTATGTTTATACTATACTAGCTGATCCCGCGGCTTTGCTCGCGCTCGTTTACTTTGAAAACCTCATACAAACTTTCATCCCCTATTTTATCCCCTTGGGGGTAGAATTGATCAAAATCCTTTCTTAGCGGATGCCTACGTCATAACATCTACCTGCATGCCAAATTTCAGCCCGATCCGTCCAGTGGTTTGGGCTGTGCGTTGATAGATCTAAGTCAGTCAGTCACCTTTGAGTTATATATATTTAGATTTATATGTACTCGTAGGTACACATAACAAAGTATTTCATTGTTAGTGAACTTGTTTTTCTTTAATTTAATTTTATTTTTTGTCGTATATAAAATTAGTAAGTAGAATATTTAGGAAAACCTGTAATTGGCTATTATTATTACCATACCTAAATAAGTTTTAAACTGATTTTATCATAACTGTTTTCTAATAAAATAAAATAAAATAAAATACTATGTAGTGAATGACATAGTTAAAGATAGGTAATTAGATACTTCTGCAAAATGTGGGTATGTGCCAAATGTAATGTTTAGATGTACTGACTACTACCCTTAGACGTCCTCGAAGGATCTGGAGTTAATACTTAATACCAAGATATCTACCGTGCCTGGGGATCATCTGAAGGGGTATTTACCTTAGACGTCCTCAAAGGATCTGGAGTTAATACTTAATACCAAGATATCTACCGTGTCTGGGGATCATCTGAAGGGGTATTTACCGTGCCTGGGAATCAAAGTCGTGACGCTGTTTCAGTTTTAGTATTTAGATACCACAAAAAAAGATCAACCTCATGTTTTAGCCTAAAAATAAAATAAAAATTGTATTTCCGACAAAGATAAGCTATTGTATGTAACCGCGCGTCCCGCTTAATTCCCGGCCGGGAGAATAACTCCCTATAAATCCTGTGTCGGTGCAGTCACTTCAACTTGAACGCTATTGCATAGTGGGCTTTATTGCGAGCACTTTTGATTCACTATCAAATGTATGTTGTTTTCTATATTGACAGCCTTCATTCAACTCATTATCCTCCTGTGCTAAAGGAAATTCATTGAAACGACATCCACTCATCAGTTTTAGTGCCAAAGTAAATTCTGTCGCTAAATCTACTATTCCATATTCTACAACCGACTGTCATTCCATCTTACTTAGAACTGCCTCAAGCCCTATGCCTAGAATCCATTCAAAAATAACATTAAAATTACTGCTGGATAAGACCAAATATACAATGCGAGTATCTAGACGCAGCCCCTTTACAGCCAATATTTTATGTAGGTATTTTTATTTTTATGTTAAACCTGTTATTTTTACCCCCCCGGCTTGTGAAAGCTCGACCAACACTAATCGGCTGTCAAGTCACTTGCTATCTCTATCTAATTTGAAGCAAAAGCTGAAATAGCAAGTGACTTAACAGCCGATTAGTGTTGATCGTGCTTTCGGAAACCGGGGGTAAGCCTGTAAATTTGACGAGATACCAACGCCACTTAGCAGTAATATTTACAACTAGCTGAACCCGCGGCTTTGCTCGCGCCAAGGAATTCAAAGTTTCATACAAACTTTCATCCCCTATTTTATCCCCTTGGGGGTAGAATTGATCAAAATCCTTTCTTAGCGGATGCCTACGTCATAACATCTACCTGCATGCCAAATTCCAGCCCGATCCGTCCAGTGGTTTGGGCTTTGCGTTGACAGATCACTATGTCAGTCTGTCAGTCAGTCAGTCACCTTTGAGTTATATATATTTAGATTAAAGTTTATGTGTTTGCTTTAGTTATCAATTTTTTTTTTAATTTTTTTCTTTTTAGTGCCAAAGTGGAGCTTCTGCGACATAAGCACTGTTGCGTATTCCACACCCGGCTGTCACTCCGACACCGTATTCGGTATAATCCGGTTCTATCAGGTTAAATCTGCAATAATTTGGAATTTATTTCGGAGCGGGCTTTGTAGCGATTTGCGTATCGTGTCGCGAAGTCAAAATGTGCTAAAATGTATGGCTTTTTGCGGATCACGGGGAAAGCAGAGCTTGGGATGTTTAATTTAATATTGTGTATGATTATGTAGGCACGTGAGCATCGCGGGAACTGGTGGATGAAGAGCGCTCAGAATCGTTATTTTTTTTTAATATATCTGATGGAACAAGCAGATGGTCCACCTGATGTTAAGTGATAACCATCACCTATAACAAAGCATTGTCTCGTAAGTCACGATAGGAACGTGCCCTACGATGCACTGCCCTGCGTCTATCAACTTGAGGCATACAGGTGTTACGTCTCATACTGCCGAATCAATTGTTGAGTTTACAATTCCGGTACAGGCTTCCACTACGCCACAGAGGTCATAATAAACTTAGCGTTAGAATAAAGTGTCAAGGCGTCTCTTTTTATTTTGCGAATGTACATAATTTAATCAAATTTCAAACAAAGTCATGGTACTTTAAAGTTATTTTTCTTCTGAAACAAACTTTCAAACAAACGAAGGTATAATTTTATCATTATTTTGTACTTAGTCAAATGTAGTCGGTATCAAATTTTAACAAAAAAGCTCAGTCTTTTTTGTTAAAATATAATAAATATAAATATAATATAGAACAAACATAATTTTAACACAAATCAAAAAACATCAAAAATGTTTATTTTGTGTCCAAAAAAAAAACATCATCCCTATTTAAATATTTTGTGACATTATATTTAATTCAGCTCGTGCCAAGTGCATGCGCGCGATCCAAAATAGGAGATCTCCTTTTATATAATTAGATTAGAGTTACGCATTGCGGTAAGATTGCATTTTTAAACAGACGTAAAACCAGCGAACATTTCAGGAAAACCTAGAATCTTCAGTATTAATAAAGCTGACAAGCCAAAAACGTCATATTTCATACAGAGGCCTCTCGTAAAATTGTATATAAGCCAACAGTTTTAACCGGGGAATTATGGGTCCGTTCGAGGAACGACTAGATTTTTGTGAGATTTTCTAAGAATGACTTCATGTTGACTTATCCACAGGCACGGTAGATAGCCTAAAAATTGACATGAGACACCTTCACACTCGTAATCGCTGACTATCTACTTATATTATTATGTATGCTAGTCTGTAACCAGTGTAGTCTGTATGCCAGTGCTCTTAAACGGTGAAGGAAAACATCGTGAGGAAACCAGTTAGTATTCTAACAGCGACGATGGGCTTGCAACCTGTCACGTATGGAATACTAACTACTGCAAAATGTGGGTATGTGCCAAATGTAATGTTTCGACGTACCTCTGACTACCCCCCTTAGACATCCTCAAAGAATCTTGAATTAGTACCTACTTGGTACTGGGAGATCTGAAGGGATATCTACCGTGCCTGGGGATCAAAGTCGTGAAGCTGTTTCAGTTTCAGTTTTTTGTCTGTAACGTATACAACAGGTTTTTTTCTTTCTCTGTTAGATTACTTTGTATTATATAGCTTCAATAGTGTAGGTATTTTATTACATTGTAACGAGGATCATACAAAAGAGTGATAGATACCAAGCCGAGTTTGTTACCTGTTCTTTACGGTGTTGGTCGCGTGGAACTGGCAGCACTAGAGTCACCTAGATTTAAGACGTTTCAAGATGATCCTTGTGATTTTATTGAATAAAGATATTTTGAATTTGAATCAACTGACTTGTATATTTAATATGGCCCATAAATGTAATTTTTGTAAGTCTGAAATAAAACTTCAGTATTATATTATTTTTATACATCTTCGATTTATATTGAGTATGTTTTGTAGTGTGTGATGTACTAGGTACATACACTGGTCTTCCGTGACACCTGAAAAAAATTGTCGTTCATCGAATAGGTGCCAAGTATGAAGGCTAGGGAAAACGTCATGCCAGCTTTATAACTATTTAAAATGTTGACTTGCGCGAAATTTCGTACGTGTATAACAAATAAGATTTTTTAAAATTTTAACATCGGAGTTTATTTATTATTAAATTTTTAGCTCGCGAATATTTTTACTAGCATAAAACATGTTAACCTCGAAATAAACAATAGCTTACAAAAATAATGCAAGTATGAAGTGTTTGCCGCCCGCCCGCCCTAGAAGACTTATGTGGGTGACAGAGACTTTTAATGGAACGACCTAATTGTAGAGGTTTCCACTGAAGCCTTCACATAGTAACCGCCATTATATTGAGGATAGAAGATTGATAGAAGACATATTCAAACCATCACACATAAAAGTAAATTTATTTATTTTATTTTATATGAATCACAATCTAGTACGAATCCGGGCGAGAGTCCGCCTGCGACGCAAGAGGTTGCGGGTTCGATTCCCGCCTTGGAACAAATTTGTGTAAGATCTGAAGAAATTTGTTCCGTTGGTCTGGGTGTTTTCTATGTATAGTAAAAAATATCTATCTATGTAAGTATATAATGTATTAAATATATCAGTCATCTAGTACCCATAACACAAGCTTTGAGTAGCTTACATTGGGGCTAGATGTTGCTGTGTAGATTGTCCAGCAATACTAAAAGAAAAAAAAAATACGAATACCAGATTCTTTGTGGACGTCAAAAGTGCGTTTTTTAAATAAAATTAAAATAACGTGTTTATTCCATTAGGTAATACAATTTCATCGATACTTATGCATTTTTTTATAATTGTTCATATGCAATCAGCCTTGCGGCTATAATCAGATCCTTTGAAGGATTTCGTTGGCGTGCTAGGATGTACTTATTGTTAATTGAGGAAAAGCCCGTAGCCAAGTTAGATATAACGTTTATTAGGAAAGGACACAAGTTTTACATTTTGCTAGAATCTAATTATCGCGCAACACAACACCTATGTTCGCCATGACAGTCGGCCTCTACGAATGAACAGATCGGTGAAGGTCGATTTGATTCACTCAACTGTTCAATCGATCTTCACAGAGTATCTAATATTCCAATACCCCGGCTCAAGTTCAAGTTCTATTTAAAATTAAACTTACAAAAATAAACTTGTACTTGCTCCTTACAATATTTCCCTTTTTTATAACATGGTAACCCTAATGATAACAATACGACATTACGGTTACCTAACATGACTGACAGTTACAACTTTTGACATTGACATCTTGAATCATAACCTCTTCTGTCTAATTTCTAAATGTAAACAAAACAAAGTAATTTCCAAATTGCTCTAAACATCGAAACATTTTTCTCAAAAATTAGACCTTAGCTACAACAAAAATATATTCTTATAACTTTACCACCATGAGATAAATCAACTGCAGATATCTCATGAATCTAAACTACTAAAAAATATAATAACAATATGTAACTCATGTTTCACAATAAACTACTAACTTTTAATTTAATACAGACCTAAAAGTTCACATAAATAGTTGTGTCTGACCCTTGGTAACGATTTGGTAAGTATATCAGCTCTATTTTCATCTGAAGTTACATATTTTACTGTTATCAAACCTTTGTTCACAATATCTTTAATAAAATGTACTTTTATATCTATGTGTTTTGTTCTCTTACTGTTCTCATAACTTTCTATCATCTTTATAGCACTTTGATTATCTATTAACAATGAACAACACAAGTCTTTATCACAATTTAAGTCTTTTAACACTCCTCTGATAAACACTATTTCACTTACAGTTTGTGCTGCTGCTACATACTCCGATTCAGCTGTTGAGAGTGCAACAGTTGACTGCTTCTTCGAGCTCCAGCTTACTAGATTACCACAGTGGAATATGGCAACTCCACTGATACTCTTGCGGTCATCTCTAATTCCACCCCAATCCGCATCTGAAAAACTGTTTAGGTGATTATTTATTTGTTTTTTGTAAACTAATCCTTTCTCTTTTGTTTGTTTCAGGTATCTTAAAATCCTTTTTGCAGCTTTCCACAGAGTTTGTGTCGGACAATGCATATATCTGCTGATGAATCCTGTTGCATATGCAATATCTGGTCTGCTTATTGTGGCTAAGTACATAAGTGATCCGACGAGTTCTCTGTATGGAATGTTAGCTAACATTTCTTCTTTTTCATTTATATTCATTCCAACTTCCATCGGTGTACTTGTACCTTTACATTGTGTCATATTAAATTTCATTAAAATTCTTTGTATTATTTGTGTTTGTTTTATTTCCAATCCTTGATTTGTACTTTTTATTTCCAATCCTAGAAATTTCATAATGCTCCCCAGATCTTTTGCTAAAAACTCATTTTGTAATTTCTTTGTGATTTCTTGACCATTTCCAATGATTAAAATATCATCTACATAAATGAGTATGTACACATTACTTGACACATACAGACAAAAATCACTGTGTGATTGTCTAAAACCATTTTTTGTTAGAAAATCATTCAATCTCTCATTCCAACATCGTGGAGATTCTTTTAAGCCATACAATGCCTTTTTTAACTTTAGTACTTTTCCTTCTTTTTTATCTATTCCTTCTGGGTACTTAATGTATACATCTGTCTTCAACTCTCCATTCAAAAATGCAGTTGGTATATCTAGTTGTTTTATAGGTAAATTATCTTGGACTGCTTTATTGATAAATAACCTTACAGTTGTCATTCTGGCTACAGGTGCATAGACATTCTGGACTGTTTCTTCTTGAAAACCTTTGGCGACTAATCGAGCTTTCTTTGTATCATCTGGTTTTGTTCGAAATACCCACTTTGTGTCGATCGCCTTGTGACCTTTAGGTAATTCACATTCTTCCCATGTTTTTAGCTTTCTATGTGCCTCTAATTCCTTCTCTATAGCTTCCAACCATTCTCCTTGCTCTATTGCTTGTTTATAGCTAGTAGGATCTTCTGCATGTAATGCATAGGCTATATTTGTCATGTCATAATCATCATACCTTTTTGGTAGCATAATTTGCCTCTTTGTTCTTTCATTTTTTTCTTCTACTTCTTCTGAGCTTTCATATTCATCACTTGTCATTTCATTCTTTTCCTTTGATTGTGGTCTTTCACTTATCTCATTTAATGTTGTTTGTTCAGATTTTTCTTTCTGTACTGAGCATTCTTCTCCGTCTGATTGTATAAGAACATTTCTTTCTTCTTCATATTTATATTTAGTTTCATCAAAACAAACATTTCTTGACTCGATAATGTCATTTGTCTTTGGATCCCATAGTTTATATCCTGATCCACAATATCCAATCATAATCATAGGTTTTGCCCTAGGTTCCAATTTGTTTGGCTTTGGAAAAATCATACACCATGCCTTTGATCCAAAAACTCTTATTCTCTCTAATTGGTTACTTCCATACCTTATTTGAGCTGGTGTTTCTCCATGTAGTGCTTTGTGGGTGACCTGTTTATAATGTATGCTGCTGTTCTTATCGCTTCTCCCCACAAATATTTTGGCAGGTTTGTTTCTAACAACATTGCTCGTACTTTATCAGCTAGCGTTCTATTCATTCTCTCACATACAGAATTTTGTTGTGGTGTATAGCTGCATGTTGTCTCTTGTTTTATACCATTTTCTCCATAAAATTCACTTAGTATTTCATTTACAAATTCACCACCTCTATCAGTTCTAATTTTCTTCACATTTGTACCTTCATTTCTCATTCTATTTATGTACTTCATTATGTGATACTTAGCTTCATCTTTAGTTTTAAGTAAGTATACCTCTGTAAAATGAGAATAATCATCTATTATTGTCAGATAGTATCTCTCATCATCTTTCGTTATAGGTGTAATTGGTCCACCAATGTCACAGTATATCAGTTCTCCTATCTTCTTTGATCTTGGTTTCTGTGTTGGTGTAAATGGACAGCGAGTTCCTTTAGCTTCCATGCATATTGTACAACGCTCATTAGATAGGGGTAAGCCGAGTATTCTCATACCACCATAATTTAAATGACCCATTCTTCTGTGCCATAAATTCACATCTTTGCTATTTGTGAGTAACGCTTCTTCTTGCTTAAGTATATTTAATTTTAATTTATATAATTTCCCATTATTCTTTCCTGTGATTTGGACCTCTCCATTACTTATTACTGGCACTTTGTTTTTAAATTCAACTTTTATTCCTTTCTCATTTAGTTTCATTACTGATATTAAATTGTGTGATAGTTTCTCTAGTATAAGGCAATCATGTATATTTATTTTAATATTTTCACTAGTTCTCCCATAAATAGTACCTTTTGTATTTGCTGTTATAACATTGCCGTTTGCCATCAGAATTTTCATTTCTGGTATTTCTTGTATGTTTGTCATAAACTTTTCATATTGTTTGCTTATCATGTGATGTGATGCTCCGGAATCAATCACAAATTCTATCTCATTTTCTGTGTTACTAAAAGCCGTTTTAGCTTGTGCAGCAATAAATATTACTTCTCCTACATTTACACTTGAACTTGTCTTTTCACTTGTACCTCTGTTATTTGCTCTAAAATTGCCTCTTCCTCTCTGATATCCTCTGTTATGACCTCTACCGCCTCTACCTCTTTGATTGTTAGTGGTACTTGGTTGTGTATTATTAGGACAGTTCCTGGCAAAGTGATTAGCCTCTCCGCAGTTGTAACATTTTATAGAATGACTTTGAAAAACATACTCTTTGTTCGTAGATGTGGGCCTCTGTTTTTCATTTTTTTCCTTTAACTCTGCATCCAACAATTTACATTTCACGAATTCTAATGTAAGTTCCGAGTTAGTTGCTTCTAGTGCCGTTACTGTTGTTTTATATGCTTCTTCCACACTCATTAGTAGCTGACAAACCTTATCTTTCTCTTCCATTTTGCTATCAACATTAATTTCTCTTATTATTTTATCAAAAGTGTTGAAATGTGTTTCCAAGCTATCAGATTTTTTGCATTTTAAATTAATTAGTTGTCTTTTTAGGTATAGGCTGCTTAGAGTACTTTTTCTTTCAAATATTCTTCTCAAATTTTCTACCATTTCATATGCTGTGTCTGCTTTTCTCACATATTCCAGATGTTTATCAGGCAGCGCCTGGATAATCAGATTTCGCGCCTTAGCATCTTTTCTTTTATCGCTTTCGCTTTCTATCGAATCCATCTTTTGTTTGATCATGTCTTTACATCCTTTTTCATCGAGCGCCATCTCAATGCGGAACAACCAGTTCGCAAAATTTCCCATCTCCAACTGAGGTATTTTTAATATTTGTTCTGCCATATTTCTTATTTATTTTTATTGATTCTACGCACTCTACGGACTTGTAACTTTACTTTTATATTTTCACTTTTCCTCCCTTGCCTGCCTTGCTGATGGCGGCGCGTCCGCGTGTCCCTACAACTTTTTCATAAAGCTATTCTGTGTTAATCTAACTGACTAGAACCTCCTGGGCCCATAACCTATTGTTAATTGAGGAAAAGCCCGTAGCCAAGTTAGATATAACGTTTATTAGGAAAGGACACAAGTTTTACATTTTGCTAGAATCTAATTATCGCGCAACACAACACCTATGTTCGCCATGACAGTCGGCCTCTACGAATGAACAGATCGGTGAAGGTCGATTTGATTCACTCAACTGTTCAATCGATCTTCACAGAGTATCTAATATTCCAATAGTACTCCGGTGAGTATATCCTAAAGTTCGTTTTGTGCGCTTGCTTCGTATGTTAGTATGTTTCGGCGCGATTAGTCTTTTCCGTGGGTTTGGCTTCAGTAGTTTTACAGCCAGTTGGTTGGAATGTTTTGCTGGTCTAGTTTTATAGGATTTTTCCATTAGCTGAATCTCTTCCTTTACTGTGGTAATTTGAATGCGTTCATGCAATTCCTCTGTGTGAATTCATGGTGATAAACCATGGCGCGTTTGACATTGCTTTCAGTATTGAGTTCTGGAGTCGTTGGATTATACTTATGTTAGAGTTAGCGGCAGTACCCCTGAGTTGTGTTCCGTAAGTCCATGCATTTATAATATTAGTTAATATCTTTATATTACGTATTTTGTTGTCTTGCTTACTTTTACTTGTATTATATTTTTCATTTTGTAAATATTATTGTTTTTTAGTTTAGGGCCCCTCGCCGGTAATGGTTTTTTTTGCTTATTTTGGGACTGGATAGTGCTCTGAAATATGTGATTTTTTGAAATATAAAATGTTGATAAACATTTGTCGTCATGACTCACATCAAAATAATACGATAATAATTAATAGCTACGTTGGAACTCAAAGTTCGCTCTGAAAGTTTTGTTGTATAATTTAGTCGTCTCGGTTTGTGTAATTTATTGTTCGTGTTTAATGTGAACTTTTCTCAACTGTCATGCCACTTACAGCCATTTATACTCAGACAGACACAGCAGAGGCTTTAGGTACTAGCACAAATTATCATTGAACAAATATAATAGGCTTTTTTGCGTCATAGCTGGCATATGGGCCACCTGAAGGGAAGTAGTCACGCTTGGCAACAAACAAACGTTAAATTATAACATTGATTGACATTAATTATTAGATTGTAATATTATTTCGCTTATAATTAATTATATAATATATTATATAGTATAATCAATTAATTAATTTTAAAATTGTATTTTAGTATATATAAGTATTTCTTAATATTTGGGCGCTTTGGCATTAGCCGTTAGCTTATCTGTATTTTTTTCTAAATGTAATAAATAACAGACTGATCCCCGGTTTCTGAAAGCTCGATCAACACTAATCAGCTGAAATGAAATGAAATGAAATGAAATTTATTTGGGTTCGTAACAAACATCACAATATCTTATAAAATAGGGTTGAAACGTGTTACAATATAGGTATTTCCTGGTTGGACAACATTGGTACCCAAACTAGGATAGCCCTGTGTTATGGCATACCAATGCCCTCCGCCGAACAGTTATTTAATTTTAAATTACAATTACAATTTTTAACAGTATTATTCACTTAAACTTAACTTAAAGCTGTCAAGTCACTTGCTATCTCTTTCTATAAAGTAAAAGCTGAAATAGCAAGTGACTTAACAGCCGGTTAGTGTTGATCGAGCTTTCAGAAACCGAGGGTTAGAACTGAATTTTCATCCTTCCGTTACCAATAGGTAGGTTAATGTTTTTTATTCTCCCAGAAGGTGACGGCTATACAATCACTGTAACCCTTAAACCATCCCCAAAATAGTTATGTTATCAAAGTGCCATGGATCACAACCCGGTAATAGGGAAGTACAAAGCAATCCCAACCAATTTAGATCTGTCATATTGTGGCAAGTGACAGGGGTTGCAACCTGACATTTGTTTATGTAAATTCATCTATTTCGCGGTGTGTATAAACTAATCTTGAAACTAACCCTACTAATATTATAAATGCGAAAGTTTGGGAGTATGGATGGATGTTTGTTACTCTATAACTCCAGAACAGCTGATCGGATCTTGGTGAAAATTTGCATAGAGACATATTATAGTTCGGAATAACACATAGACTACTTTTTATCCCGTAGGAATACCGGGATTTATAACTACGCGGGTGAAACCGCAAGGCGCTACTAGTATTCACCATAAGCTTCAACCTGGGAGTTTGACTGTCTGTAGGTTAACAACTAGCTGATGGAATAAGCAGATGACCCACCTGATGTTAAGTGGTATCCATCACCTATAACAAATCATTGACTCGTAAGTCACACACGATGAAAACGTGCCCTACGATGCACTGCCATGCGTCCATCAACTTGAGGCATACAGATGTTAGGCATCATGTGCCTGCAATTACACGGCGAGCACACTCTTCAAACCGAAACACAGCGTTGCTGCTTGGCGGCAGAAAAAAGCGTGGTGGTAGTACTTCCCCAGGCCGAAAGGAGCCTCTTGAGGCGTAATTAAAATCCTTCCACCACACTGTTTCGAAAGAAACAAGTGACACGACAAGAAGACTTAACTGTGGAGGCTGTCGAATTTAAATAAAAAAAATCTTACCTTGAGATAGTGGTGTACCGCAAAGACTTCGGGTTTCCACTTTGACTCTCCACGTTTCTGATTTCGTCTTTGGCCACTAAAACAAAGAATTAAGTATGAGTTATATAATCCTACTATTATAAACGCGAAAGTTTTTATGTATGGATTGATGGATGGATGTTTGTTACTCTTTCAAGCCGAAACGGATGTGTATGAAACTTGACAGAGATAGATTAGTCTGGAATAGCACATAGACTTCTTTCTGTCCCGTGAGAAAGCCGGGATTTAAAACTACAGGTGAAACTGCGGGGCACAGCTAAGCTAAGCAGCTAAAGCAAAATAAAAAACAAATTCCTTTAAGACCGTCGTCAAATACTTTTAATGGTGTTTGCGTGAGTTCGTCAAGTAGTGCATGTACTTGAAGCGTAAAAGCAACATCTGGGCCTGGTTATGACTGGCTGAAAAACTATTTTTCCCAATAAATAGGTTAACGAAACCACACGACGCCCAACCGATGTATTTTGTTGCTGTGCTAAGGTATACGCTGAAGCGTGAAATAGTTTTTGTATCAAAGAAAAAAGGTATCTATTAAGTTGTAACAAGGATCACTTTCTAAAATCAAAATGAAAGATAACTTTAGCTTATCTATACTAATAACTGAAACAGCTTCACGACTTTGATCCCCAGGCACGGTAGATAACCCTTCAGATCTCCCAGTACCAAGTAGGTACTATAATTCAAGATTCTTTGAGGATGTCTAAGGGGGGTAGTCAGAGGTACGTCCAAACATTACATTTGGCACATACCCACATTTTGCAGTAGTTAGTATTCCATACGTGACAGGTTGCAAGCCCATCGCCGCTGTTAGAATACTAACTGGTTTCCTCACGATGTTTTCCTTCACCGTTTAAGAGCACTGGCATTGCGCACATAAATTTTTCGATAGAAAAATCCATTGGTGCACGACCGGATTCGAACCTGCGACCTTACGATCGGAAGGCGGGGTCACTCCCACTAGACCACCGGTACACAGTGGGTGAAAATTCGTAGTTGCCTTTCATAGGATTTTTGAAAAAAAATCTTCCTTAATTGGGGGATTTAAGTAAACAGATTTGTTACAAAACTCAAAACATTACATAATTTTGTCGTTACGCGACTTTTTTGCGGTTAAACACCATGTAATACGAGTTTGTGTGTTTCAAATGTATGAAAACGAAATTTGTTTTCATCATAACTTTTTTTTTTATTCGAATGTAAAGCTGATACTTTTAGGTATTATAGTAGAGCTTGTAACAAAGCTATAAACCTTTCGATCTTAATCTGGAACGGACCGCTTCAAAAGATATGATTTTTACAAAAATGCCAGTTTTAGTGGTATTCATGTATGGGGTAATGTTCTACTAAGTTCGAGTTTGATCAAAAATTATGGTCATTATTATTATTTGATAGGTATCTTATCGCTTTTCAATGACTTTTGACCTTTTATCTAACCGATAAATAACAAAACTATTCAAATATAATTATGCAAAAGTGATATTTTGAATTACGATCATAGTTTTTACTTTTTCGATCACTTACGTACTATCTTGTTATTGATTACCCTTTATTTATGTAGAGCCTTACCTAGAGACCACTATTACTGTCCCTGTCTTCAATACGCATTGTGTGGGAAATTATTTTTGATTTACTCGTTCGGGTGATTAGGGTCAGTGCTTGACAAAACAGGTAATTTGAATGATTAGGGTCTTTGTATTGAGTGCAGGTACTATTTTTAGGTACCTAGATGGCTTTTACAGGTACCATGGGTTCTTGTTATGGAATACTAATTAATGATTCCTGATAACGCATTATTAGATTTTAGTTTAGACTATAAATACTGAGAGTTCCTAAATTTCATTTCACTTTTGGCTACCAATTAGTACCGAAACGTTCTCTTTACCTTAATTCTAATTTGCTCAGTATGGAAGGACTAGTGTCAAATCTTGACATTTTTGCACTTATGAGGCAAAATTCATTCAGTGCACACGTTTTGTTTGAAAAAGTGTTAGCTTCAACTCTTAGCAGCAACTCAACATTCAACAATTTCGAAGTGAACAACTCTCATGTCCTCGAGATAGACATGAAGAAGTCTCGGTAAGTGAATGTATAGTAACAACACCAAAAAAATCAATGGAATTTACTGTGCCTGAAAGTGTATCTGTGTCGACATCAACCTCTACATTTACTCCACGAAAAGAATTTGTTGACTTACATCCATTACAAAAAAGAAGGAGAACTGAAGATGTTCTCGCCAATTATGACTTTGACACTCTTTACTTCGCTTTAACCAAGAAAGCTGAAATAGAAAAAAAATGACTTAGCTGAATTATTAAAGCATTTACACAAACACCCCGAGAATGCATCAATCTTTCGATCTTGCATTAAGTCGAACAACCGAACCTGCTCTGCTGATAAGGCACTGGGCTTGACAACATCACTGAAGTTATCAAAATGGCAATACATCACTTTAAAGCAAACAACAAGAGATACGGGAAGTGATATTTTTCCATCTTATGATGCTCTAATAGAGTGCTATGTAAAAAAAGAAGACATGGTTATAACTGACACCGAAGTTAAACTCAAACTGCAATCTATTTTAGATAACACTGTCAACAGACTTTGTAAAACGGTGGAAACTGAATCTGGCAGTAATTACACTGGTCAGTAAGTGGGGATTTGATGGCGCCTCTGGACATAGCAACTACAAACAAAAAATAGAAGGCGATGATTTAAGTATTTTCATGTGTTCATTTGTATCATTAAGACTAGGTACTGAAAGAAAACACTGATGACGTTGTTTGGGAAAATCCTAAAGCATCCTCAACATTTTATTGTCGGCCAATATATTTTAAATTTGCCAAGGAAAATGATTTAAATATAAAAGAAGAAATGGCGTCAATAGAAAGCGAAATTACTGTTCTACAGCCGAGTGTTGTTGATAATGCCAGCATTAAACACAAACTTCACATGACTATGATCGATGGCAAGATAAAATCTCATCTTTCTGATACATCAACATCGACATGTGATATCTGCAAAGCTAAACCCACAGAAATGAATGACATCACAATGGTATCACAGAGACACCAATCTGTCGATATCTTTAAGTTTGGCCTTTCTACTCTACATGCACGTATTAGATGCATGGAATGTATTTTGCATATAGCTTACCGTCTTGACTTCAAGAAATGGCAAGCAAAAGGAGACGACAAGAAAAAACAATTGGCCGATAGGAAAAAGGATATCCAAGACAAATTTCGGGAGGAAATGGGGCTACTTGTGGATGTTGTGAAACAAGGTGCAGGCACTACCAATGATGGAAATACTGATAGAAGATTTTTCGCAAATCCGGATATTACTGCGCGAATCACGGGTGTAGATATAGAGTTAATTAAAAGCTTAGGCGTAATTCTTCAGGTAATATCTTGCGGAGAGTTTGTTGATGTGGAAAAGTTCCGACAATATTGTGCTTCAACAGCTCAAAGATATGTTGAGCTCTATGCATGGTACTATATGCCTTCAAGCGTGCATAAATTACTCATACATGGAGCGGACATAATTGAACACAATAACTTTATACTATCTCTGAAGAGGCATCTGAGGCTCGAAACAAAGATTTTAAGCATTCCAGAGTGTTTCAGTCACGTAAAACTAGTAGAATTGCAACAAATGAGGATATTATTCATCATTTAATGATATCATCTGATCCCTATATCTCTAGTTTTAGGCCTAAAATAAACCAACTTCGTTTACCTATTTCAGATGAAGCTAAATTGTTATTGATATTAACTTCTAGGGTAGATTAAAGAAAATATAGAATTTGTAGATAGTAGGAAACTTGTGTGACTCCGACCACTCCTTGTCTTTTCTTTGTAAAGCATCAAATCATTTGTTTATTAAATCGTTGTTATATTTAGTTGTTTCTGTTGTAAGTTATTTATATAGGTAGGTAGTATTTCTGTGATAGTTGGTAAAGTTGTGAATTGCATGTCGGTAATTGGTGCTTTTGTTTTATTTATTGTATATATATTAGAGTTATAAGATTAATAATAAGTCCGCTTCATTGTATATAGCAGTTGTAAATAAAATATTACTTTTTTAAATAGTTTTTTTTTCGATATAATATGGTTTAATAAATTAGGGTGATCAAGGTCACCCTAATTAATTAAACCAAATATTTTGTCATACCTGGTGGAACAATAATGAGTAGGTTTTGAATACAGTTATAGGTTTAAGTGTAGTTGTTAGTCGTAATTCAAAATATCACTTTTGCATAATTATATTTGAATAGTTTTGTTATTTATCGGTTAGATAAAAGGTCAAAAGTCATTGAAAAGCGATAAGATACCTATCAAATAATAATAATGACCATAATTTTTGATCAAACTCGAACTTAGTAGAACATTACCCCATACATGAATACCACTAAAACTGGCATTTTTGTAAAAATCATATCTTTTGAAGCGGTCCGTTCCAGATTAAGATCGAAAGGTTTATAGCTTTGTTACAAGCTCTACTATAATACCTAAAAGTATCAGCTTTACATTCGAATAAAAAAAAAAGTTATGATGAAAACAAATTTCGTTTTCATACATTTGAAACACACAAACTCGTATTACATGGTGTTTAACCGCAAAAAAGTCGCGTAACGACAAAATTATGTAATGTTTTGAGTTTTGTAACAAATCTGTTTACTTAAATCCCCCAATTATGGAAGATTTTTTTTCAAAAATCCTATGAAAGGCAACTACGAATTTTCACCCACTGTGCGGTACTCCGGTGCTAATACCTAACTTATAATTTGTTTGAATTTGAATACACTGGCATAACTGCGCACATAATTTGAACACGGGGAAATTAACAAAATTTTGATTGAGCTGACAACACACAAGTTGTAATGTAATTTTTAATACCAGCTAATTGAACAAGGAAATGGCCTGTCTGATGTGGTAACCATCGCATATAACAGAGTCACCTAGTTTTAAGACGTTTCAAGTTTATCCTTGTTATTTTATTTTTTACTAGCTGGTACCCGCAACTTCGTCTGCGTTCTTTTAATTTCTTCATCTCTTTTTTTTGGCAATAAAAGGTAGCCTATGTTCTTTCTCAGGGTCTAAAGATTGTCTGTGCCAAATTTCATCAAAATCGGTTGAGAGGTTTAAGCGGGAAAGCGTAACAGACAGACAGACAGACAGAGTTACTTTCGCATTTATATAGTAGTAATAGTTAGGATTGAATAAACATTACTTTGACTTTGAACAAAGCATTATCTTGTGAGTCACGCCCGATAGGAACGTGCCCTACATGCACTACCCTGCGTCCATGCTGCGGCATACATACTTGTTTGTTCTGTGTGTTGAACCCATCGAACCCACGTCCCTCAGCGTAGAAAGCAAGGCTTCTACCAACTGAGCTGTGACAGCGGTCAGTCTTTATCTTAAGCCCTTTGGGAAATCTGACCGCTTGTCACACAAAAGGAATGATCCAATGGATTCTTTTGATGGCAGGTTATTTTGTTATATCTACTTGTTATTATAAAAGATACTCTATTAAAGGCTACAATAAGAACATTTTGCCGTAACTAGTTCTTTTGTTGCTGGAAATGTTTTCGCTTTCAGGTTCTTTCCCTAAATTGGAAAGGATTTTTTTAAGTTATTTCGATTTAGCTAATAGTTTTCGCCTACATATTTATTCGCGTAAATAATAAATTTCATTGTCTTTATCAATTAGATGTAATTTTTATTGTAAGCTTGGCATGAGGAAACTACGCATAAAGTCAAAGTCAAAGTCAAAATATATTTATTCAATAAAATCACAAGGATCACCTTATCACTTTGAAACGTCTTAAAACTATGTAGGTGAATCTGGGTGCCAGTTCTACGCGACCAACGCCGAGAAGAACAGGCAAGAAACTCGGCTTAGTATATCTATCGCTCTTTTGTATGCTCCTCGTTACAATCACTACATAGTATAAAACAGAGTCGCTTTCTCTGTCTCTATGTCCCCATGTCCCTAAGTGTGCTTAAATCTTTAAAACTACGCAATCGATTTTGTTGCAGTTTTTTTAATAGATAGAGTGATTCAAGAGGGAGGTTTATATGTATAATACATGCATGATATGTGCACCCGTGCTAGGCAGGGGTGCGCGGGCGTGTCGCTAGTGTAATGTAATACCTACACTATTGAAGCTATTTAAAACAATAAGTTATCATATTTTTTTTTACTTTCACACTAATCAAAGTAGTGCTAGAAGGACTTAATGATAATAGCATTGTCTACCAGTCTTCCTGGGTGTGCTAAAAGATCTGTTTTATTGCTTCATGACTGTAATTTCGAAGTGATTCTTGTGATTGTACTGAATAATGATAGTTTCCTTTTTCTGATTTTAATAATCTCCAGGCACGGTAGATATACCTCCTCAGATCAAGATTCTATGAAGTCTAACTGATGCAATCAGTGGTTCGAAATGCCGTAAGCTTAAATTAAAAACCATTTAAAATAAAGTCATTTGCATAGCCATCCGAGCAAAGCGTTTAAGTCTCGTCATCATAGATGGCAGCACTCCTAAGGGAGCGTTTCAGCTTAATTTCAGCTATCTAGGTACTGATATAACACCTTTGGGAGACGAGGGTGACCAGGATTTTAGGAAATCTTACATTTTAAAACATTAGTTTTAAAATGGGGATAGTTATTTTTTGTATCTACTGAAAGGCTTAAAAAAATCGTTAGTTCGTTTACAATTTTGCATTAAAAGATTTTCTCTTCGGTATGGAAAAAAATGCCAATGTTCTAAATAAAGGTTGTAAAGATGGCCGAACCGGTGGTAAGGTGTAATCACCACCTAAAAAAAGCACTGATTCGCATGTCACGCACGATATCAACATACCCTAACATGCACTTTTTCTTTTTGTCGAAGCACTAGTTTCTTTTGACAGTGTGGTGAAAGAATTTTTAGTGCACCTCAAGAGGCTCCACACAACATTCTTTGCCCTGGATACACCAACTTGAGATTGACGGCCTCTATGGCGCAGCGGGCGAGAGCCTGCCTGCGACGCAAGAGGTTGCGGGTTCGATTCCCGCCTTGGAACAAATTTGTGTACGATCTGCAGAAATTTGTTCCGATGGTCTGGGTGTTTTCTATGTATAATAAAAAATATCTATCTATGTAAGTATGTAATGTATTAAATATATCAGTTATACACACAAGCTTTAAATAGCTTACTTTGGGGCTAGATAGTGCTGTGTGGATTGTCCAGCATTATTTATAAAAAATATTTATTTATTTTATAATTTACAGATGTTAAGCCTCATGTGTCTGTAATTACACCGGCGACCACACTCTTCAAACCGAAACACAGCAACCTTGCATGACGGCAGAAATAGGCGTGCTGGTAACAGGTATTTGCCCAAACCACACAAATGTCCCTACCACTAACACGTGTGTCATATTCAATATCAAACCATCTGTCTACGCCATCATTTTTCCATAAAATGTAAGAAAAGTATTTTCCCACAGGTGTGGCTAAATCATATCCACCCTATCCGACAATAATTCCTGCTCGAGTCCCGCGAAACGAGGCTATATGGCCACCATACTCGTAACTCTAATGAGCGTTGGTCGTTGGGTTCCGTTGTGAAATATCGCATGAGGTTTTATAGGATTTCATGGTTTCAACTCTTTTCTGGGGAAGCGATAATAAAACGATGATAAGCGATAATAAAACGCCTTCATAGCTCAGTTGGTAGTAGCTTTGACTTCTGCGCCGTAGGCCGTGGGTTCGATTCCCACCGAGAACAAACTTTTGTGTGATGAACATAGATGTTGGTTCTCTGTCTGGGTGTTATTATGTATTTGCAAAAAAAGTATATTAAGTATTATATCAGCTATCTGGTCCCATATTACATATATTAATAAGCTTTGGCTTAGTTTGGGACTAGATAGTGCTGTGTGGAAAGTCCACCAATATTTATTTATTTTATTTATAAAGAAAACAAAATTTTACTTGTGTTAATTATCAAAATGTTGGTTCTGTGGGGATCGAACACTTAGAAGACGTGGCACAGCGGGCGAGAGTCCGCCTGCAACGCAAGAGGTTGCGGTTTCGATTCCCGCCTCGGAACAAATTTGTGTACAATCTGAAATTTGTTCCGTAGGTCTGGGTGTTTTCTATGTATAATAAAAAAATATCCATGTATGTAAGAATATAATGTATTAAATATAATCAGTTATCTAGTACCCATAACACATGCTTGAGTAGCTTACTTTGGGGCTAGATGGTGCTGCGTAGATTGTCCAGCATTATTGTTATTTATTTTACTACGTTGCGAAAGAAGAACACAGAAAAAGAGGAAGTGTGTTCGAAGTGATCATGTCGTTGCTAGAACCAAGAGTGAGGGATTATGATGATGGCATCGTGACGTCAGCACCTCAGAATTTAATTTTCATTCTAACACAGGGAGCCTATTAAGGGCAGGCGCGCTCCGCTGATTCGACACCGAGGCAGTGTTGTTTTATATAAATGATTATGCTACATAATTGTGAATTAAAAAGAATATTATCTTTTATTCTTCGATATGTTCCTTCGTCGGCTACATCGACGCTTACCACCAGGCGAGATCGTGGCCAAAGAACGGTCTATTAAGTAAAAAAAAGGATATATATTTTTATACATATGACTGATTTGTGTATTTTATAATCCTTGTACGTGTATACATTTTAACTTTCTTTGTAAATGTGTTTTTAATTATAATTTCAAAAAAAATATCCTTAACTTTTCATTTATATTTAAATTATTAAAACCTCATTGAAGTCCCATTCAGGTGGAAACCCCAATTTCAGCAAAACCAACTGTCAAACCGGGATATCCCAACTTTCCCCGCCTTCCCCGATGACCCAGTTCAGTCAATAAATTATTCTGGCAACTTCTAATTTATCTTTTAGCATTGACATCGGGCCCTGTCAAGAATTGACGACCAATTTCGTTTAACAAGAAGTTCTTAGATAAGCGATCTAGGTTATTACTGGTTTGGACGTATGAATGCCGCTAACTCCGTGAGGGAAACTCACTTTGTAGAGTAGGTGGCGCACAGAGGATTTATAGAGTATAAAGAAAGAAGAAAAGAAAGAAAATACATTTATTCAACTACACAGACACATTACATAATGATAGGTATACAAAAATTTTGTTACAATTTTACTTAAAAGATACTACAAATAAACAGAAATTGATGGTTGGTTTTATTGTGATCCTTGTGATTCATATGAATAAAGATCGTAGGATTTGTTAAAAAAAGACTTGGTTTGTTTTCATCGCTTGATCGCGGATTTAACACTTCTCCATGGACTAGGTACTTTGAGATTTCTGGAGATTTCTTAAGATTATTTAAAAGTATGTGGCAACTAAGCGTGAATCACTGCGTAGGTATAACGTACACGTAGATTTCCAAGACGACGGGTTTTTTTATGTAATTGTTAGGCATACAGGCTTACAGCCCATTTGACTGTAATAAATTACCTCCACCTATTGCCTACCCCTCAAAATATTGGATTGGCACCACTTTGAGGCATTAATATTATTATTGTAGACAGGATCATAAAACAAGAACGGTTTTATACAAGCCGTGGGTTTGTTGCCTGTTCTTTTAGGTTTGATCACGTGAATTTGGTACATAAATTCACCTTTAAAGGGTGATCTTTTGTCGTTGTTGTTTATGAAAAAGAACCACTAAGAAATTTCGACATTGCAAGATATCTCTGTATACAGCGTACTCTACGCCCGAGTGGGCGAGGAAACTCAGGAAAATTTTCATTAAAACCTCCCTGACAGATTTAAAACGGCGTGGTTTAATTGCTTCCCGGAATTCCCCATTCTCCTCTATTGGGTTGTGTAATTGGATTTATTTATTGAAGTTTTTTTTTCTGACATGACTTTCTGTGGCTTTAGAGCTAATTTACAAAATTATACTGAATGACAGAGAACTGGCAACACTACGCATCGGCGCAGTGGGGATTATAACCAATCGTAGAGTAGTAGAGCTCTTTGTGAAGGACTCGTCCGGGGAAGTACTGCCAACAAGCCTTAATATGCCGCCAAGCAGCAACGCTGTGTTTCGATTCGAAGAGATGTGGTGAAATTACAGGCACATGAGGCTTAACATCCGTATGTATGTCTCAAGTTAATGGACGCAAGGCTGTGAAAGAAAAGAAAGAAAGAAAATGGATTTCAGAAGACATGTTTTTATCGTTTTTGACTTGGGCGGCAATGGTGATAATTGGCGGAACAAGCAGATGGCCCACCTGATGTTAAGTGGTAACCATCACCTATAACAAAGCACTGCCTTGTAAGTCACGCACTATAGGAACGTGCCCTACGATGCCCTGTGTCCATCAACTTGAGGCACACAGATGTTAAGCCTCATGTGCCTGTAATTACACCGGCGACCACACTCTTCAAACGGAAACACAGTGTTGCTGCTTGGCGTATAGTTTATCTCTAAATCACTGTGATTACTCTTTTTCCTAATATTTTTCTGTAAATACTCTCAATAAAATAATTACTGTCCACTTTAAAAACATATAATCAATGTAAGGCCCGATGGTAATTTTAATTTTACACCTAAATAATTTCTTAAAACACTAATGACTAAAGATGGACTGTTATGCTTGCTTCATCATCCTACTAATATTATATAAGCGAAAGTTTGTAAGGATGGATGGATGGATGTTTGTTACTCTTTCACGCCGGAACGGCTGAACGGATCTGGATGAAACTTGGCAGAGAGATGTATTATAGTCTGGAATAACACATAGGCTACTTTTTATCCCGTGTGAATACCGGGTGTTGGCAGATATTTAGCATTTTACCGTATTTAGCTGATACATTTTTAGTTCTTAAATAATAACTAGATGTCGCCACATGAAAGATTAGCACGCGCTATCGTTGCGTTTTGAGCAATGAGTGATAATTATCAGCAATAATAAATAAATAAATAATAATAATAAATAATGCTGGACAATCCACACAGCACTATCTAGCCCCAAAGTAAGCTATTCAAAGCTTGTGTTATGGGTACTAGATAACTGTAACTGATATATTTAATACATTATATACTTACATAGATAGATATTTTTTATTATACATAGAAAACACCCAGACCATCGGAACAAATTTCTGCAGATCGTACACAAATTTGTTCCACGGCGGGAATCGAACCCGCAACCTCTTGCGTCGCAGGCAGGCTCTCGCCCGCTGCGCCACAGAGGTCGTCCTCTGCAGCAGCTCCTCTGAGCAATCGTAGGTGTAAATGTTTTCCGATCACCGAGATTTAAATCTGCGCGGGTGAAACCGCGGGGCGCAACTAGTAAGTTATAAAAGAAATAAGCTACGAATTTACTGTAAATGTTAATGCAGCCATTGCAATATTCGATACATCATTATAATAACATTTCTCCCGAAAATGCTGAATTCGTGTATCGCACACGGGTTACGTCAGTGTCACTTCGCGTTATTGAAGGCGGGCGAAACCGCGGGCAGGGATATACTTTACTGGATGTGTCAAATATTATACAATTATGTTTCACGGCTTAATTCTTAGCGATTTAAATTTGTTTATAGTCTGTTTTTTTTTAAGCCGGAAGGAGCCAAATTTAGCATAAAGCCTTTTGGCAAGAAAGCCAATTTGATTTTGTATTAGGAATAATTTTAAATTTTCAAATTTGGAATGTTTGGAAAATAGTAATTGAATTGGGGACGCTTTTACATTGGCTCTCTTGTCGTGTAATACTTGAGTTTTTCCGTTTTAAAATTAATGTGCACAGTGTCGACAATTCTCACTCAGTATAACTTAGGTTTTCATCGGAATACGAGACAGGCCTAGATTCTAAGATTTAATTGAGGTAATTCGCCTATAAAAACAAATCTTAAAAATTACAAAGTCACCCTCATTATTCACCTGACACATTATTTATTCACCTCAAATTAGTCACCTCATTGTTATCAACAGTGTGTGAGGTACTTTCTACTACAATGAAGGAAAACATCACGAGGGAACCGGCATATCGTGGAACTTAAAAAGTTCTAAAACATGTGTCAAGTGCTCGTAAGAAGCCTTGCGTCTTGAAGAGTCAAGGCGCACTTAAATTCCTTTCACCACACGAGAAAACTAGTAACACGACAACAAAGATATAATAGTCAAATCAAATTCAGATCGACGCATTGCAACGCCACATAGGTCACATTTAGTGGGCGTGCCCTATGAAATTCAGACTAAATCGTATCCAGTCTCCGTAGCTCCATGTATCTAGTGATGCGAGTAACGTGTACTGACAGCTAATATTTTATGCCACGAATTCACGAGTAATGGTTTTTCTATTAATATTACCACGTTTTTACCCGATACAGGAGGTTCAACGTACGTAATGCCCGAATCAGAAATCATTTTGGTATTAGTATGTTTGGTCTTACGTTTACCTAATACCAAAATGATTTTTGACTCAAGCACATTTTCCTTATATTATTGTATTATTTGTGTTCGAACAGTATTTATGCGTGTCACTTTAGAGTTATTCTTTCAAACAACCTCCCCGAAATGAAATAAAATGAAATAATAGCCAATCGCACCTCGAAATTGCGAGCCGCTGTCGCCGGACCCTTAATGCTCTTTTCGGCATGCATAGAATCCACGTGTCCCCATATAAACATCTACATATAACTATAACTCACTTACTTACCCCTAACCCTTAAAAGGGTAATAACATTGTAATACCCCAACGGTGCTCATGTTTTGGACTTTTTACTTCATAAGAATTGATTGCTGTACATGATATCAATGAATAAAGACGACACAGAGACCAAAATATATTTTTGACTTCGGGGAATAAAATCTGATTATATTTGAGAGAATAATTAAAGAAAGAAATGTTGTCTAAGAGGTTTGTATTCAATTATAATAATAAGATTTACAAGAAATTTAAGGAGCATTAAATTGATTGGATAGGTACTTTTGAGATACAAGAATGGAAATTATAATTTCAGTATTGAGTACCTAAATTTAGAATTATTATTTATGTATGTAAATTTAACATTGTCTGGACTTATGGCTAAGTATTCTGTGTATGGGAGATAACGGTATACTTAGAAAAATGAACACAAAGAAGAATATATATTTGTATTTGTTATTTATAGCTTTCTTCTAATAAAAAAAAAAACTTTGTATGAAAAAGGACTAAGAACGTTGATTAGACTATGTATATTATAATAAGTATGGTATTGAAAATCTTAATGTACTGACACCATTATTTATATAATGTATGATTATAACTCACTAGTTGCGCCCCGCTGTTTCACCCGCGCAGATTTAAATCCCGGTATTCCCACGAGATAAAAAGTAGCCTATGTCTTATTCCAGGCTATAATATCTCTCTGCCATGTTTCATCCACATCCTTTCAGCCGTTCTGGCGTGAAAGAGTAACAAACATCCATCCATCCATCTATCTATCCATACTTACAAACTTTCGCGTTAATTATATTAGTAGGATAGGATTGTCACTGATTTGAATCAATTCAGCTATCTCTAGATCATTTGAAACGGTCTGCAATAGTTCAATTTTTTATATGTATGTTGTAGTCTGTAAAATCTGGATTAACTGTAATTTTCTTTGTTATAATAATACTAGCTGGTACCCGCGACTTCGTCTGCGTACTTTTAATCTCTTTATCTCTTTTTTTCGCAATAAAAGGTAGCCTATGTTCTTTCTCAGGGTCTAAAGATTGTCTGTGCCAAAATTTATCAAAATCGGTTGAGAGGTTTAAGCGGGAAAGCGTAACAGACAGACAGACAGACAGACAGACAGAGTTACTTTCGCATTTATAATATTAGTTGGGATTTGTGTTTTTTTAGATACTGTACGTTCTACCCCACGCTAATTGCCGCCCCGTCTGGTCTGGGTCCTTCACTGGATCCTTCACTTGCTTTAAACTCACTATCGATAATTGGCTATTACTAATTGGTCTGATTCGGTGTTCTGTACTGTCTTTGTCAATTACTGGTTTTCAATTTCAATCAGGCGCCCTGGGCCGATCAAACGTTGAATATATTAGTGTTGTTTTTGAATGGATAATAGTTTTTGATCTAAGGATCGAAAATCGAGGCTGCTACGACCACTAGATCTCATTTCAACATTAATATTTAAATAATTTTGATCTCAATATTTTAATGTTTGTTAATAATTTTATTTTAACTAGTTTAACGCATTGGACTTGGTCTGTAATGTTGTACTGTTATTAATAAATTGAATTTGAATTTGAAAATAAATCAATAAATATTGGTGGACTTCCCACACAGCACTGCCTAGCCCTAAATAAGCCAAAGCTTATAATATGGGAACTAACTACATTACTTATGTAATACACATTATATTTTGTAATTACATACTTATAATATTATATAGCACCTAGACAAAGAACAAACATTTATGTTCATCACACAAATAAATTAATTATGCAGGACAATCCACACAGCACCATCTAGCCCCAAAGTAAGCTACTCAAAGCTTGTGTTATGGGTACTGGATGGCTGATATATTTAATACATTATATACTTACATAGATAGATATTTTTTATTATACATAAATACCCAGACCAACGGAACAAATTTCTGCAGAGCTGTGAAGGCTGTCAATTTCCAAGTACATACCTTTGTCTCCCTTCAGCTCCACATTCCCCCTGAACCAGACGACCTTGGCTGCCGGCTTGGCATTCTTCACCAGGCACTCGAGGGACACTTCATCACCCTCTTTGACCTCCAACTTAGAGTTAGCCGGGTAGTTGGTGATCTCCACTGCGTTGGGGGGCGCTGGGGACAAAGAAACATTGTGATCAAAATACAGTCAAAATAAATTGTAGGTTTCATCTTCTTGAAGAAACAAAACGGCCATAATTATGTATTTGATGGCCAGGCTCAGTTTGACTTATTCTTTAAGATCTATCAAAAAAAACTCCAAAGATTGAATTTGTTAAGGGATTACAGCCAAAATACATTTTGGTGTAGTTGCGTAGTTGGTACTTTGTCTATGTTGGTATATACCATTATTTATGTATATTATTTGTCATCTAGTACCCATAACACAAGCATTGAGTAGCTTACTTTGGGGCTAGATGGTGCTGTGTGGATTGTCCAGCATTATTTATTTATTTATTTTATACTTATCGATGCCCGTTGTATTATAATTATTATTTTATATTTCAACTATTTTATACATCTAGCTATGCTAATTAGCTAAATATTACAAGCCTTCTAGTTCATTACAGAATTAACTGAAAGATTAATAGACATAAATTAATAAAATACTCGTAAATAAATATCAATAAATATTTAAATGAGATTTCAGAAATTTCACTAATGTCACATAAAAAAAAAAGTTTTTTATTATTTTATAAATAATTAATAAAAATAGTCTCTAAAAACGTAAGTACATTAGGTACAATTGACACTGACAGCAGAAAAACGATATTTTTTATTATCATCGAAATAATATTTTTTCAATAAACCTTGAATAATTTTACATTTCAGCTAAAAATTCAAACATCTTTTCGACGTTTTGAGAGGTTCTGTGAATTGACACTTTTGACGTGCTGAATAAAATTGTATTTTGACGTTTGTACAGGTCAGAAATTCAGACGCCCTTCCGACCTTCATTAACAGGCCTCAATGGAAAAACCCCGATATTTCGCACCGAATAATTCAGCATTCCGTTAATAATTTTAATAATCCAACGATTTTTCCTCTCTGTGCTGAGGTATGGGAATTTGACGAATGTGAAGAGAATAGCCGAATAAATGGCCGGACGGTTATCGTATAATTATGCGAAAATATCTAATTGGTAATAAGTATTTTAATTGTAGAATGTAATGTTTGTTTTCCGAAAAAAATAAAATAAGTTCATTGACGAAATTAAGGAATATACAAAAATTGCTTCATGTTATAAGATAGATATTACCGTGTCTGGATCAAATTCGTGAAACGGTTCAAGATTTTTTTCTTCTCTAGAGTACATCTGTCACTGTTACTTTCATGCCAGCGAAAAGAGACAGCAACAAACTTATCGGTCAAATGAATGGACCAATTATGGGCCCTAGTGTTAATTTTTTTAGCCGGGCATTTTTTGGCCGGATAACACATCACTAGTCCGAGCTTATATTTAATTTACGATCTAGCTAGGGGCTTAGCGCCGATAGGTACCGAAAAAATGTCGGAATAAATCATGTTTTAGCTATTTGAATATTATGCGCATTAAAAGTATGAGCTTTGAAATAAACTCGAATTCTTTTGCATATTTTATGAAGGTGTTGGAATAATTAGGAAATTATAATATGATTTTTGGCCGTGATATGAGAAGCCCACATTTATCATATCTCTGTTAGTAAAAACCAAAAGGTCTGACATTCGACAAAGGAAACTCCTGGAAAGATGTTGGCAAAACTGGCAACGATTTTTTAAAAATAAAGCCCTAAGTGTCTAGAGTGCCGGACTAACATAGGTCGATGATGAAAATGAATGTGTCTAGATAGAGTGTCGAAGTTTTAATTAATTATAATAATGCTGGACAATCCACACCAACACTAATACAATAGACCCAAAGTAAGCTACTCAAAGCATGTGTTATGGGTACTAGATAACTGATATATTTAATATATTATATGCTCACATAGATAAGATAGATTTTTTATTGTACATAGAAAACACGCAGACCAACGGAACAAATTTCTGCAGGTCGTACACAAATTTGTTACGAAGCGGGAATCGAGCCTGCAACCTCTTGCGTCGCAGGCACTCTCGCCCGCTGCGCCACTGAGGTTGTCTCGATCAATGGAATTACTGTATCCTTAAATACCACCTATCTGCGTGTAGTTTCGGGGTGCGAAACCCCTAACGCCGTAGGATCTTGGAAAGATGTTGATATTCAGTAAGAATCGTTTTTGGGAATACACATGGCTAGTCTAGATCGACGCTCGCGCATGTGACTCGCACTTGACAGATTTTTTATTACGTACTAGCGACTCGCCCGCGCGCCCCTGCTTCGCACGGGTGCACATATCATGCATGTATTATACATAAAACCTTCCTCTTGAATCACTCTATCTATTAAAAAGCCGCATCAAAATCCGTTGCGTAGTTTTAAAGATTTAAGCATACAAAGGGACATATAGGGACAGAGAAAGCGACTTTGTTTTATACTATGTAGTGATATTAAGTATATTAAAGTGTATAGATACAACGTACAAGAGAAAACTAAACAAATCCTTTTTTGTTTCAAATTAGAACAAAGCGAAACGCCAAAGCGATATTAAATTGTACAATTTTAATGCGAACAAATTAACCTAATTAAAGCCATGTTCCTTGTTTAATTCCATTATGTACTTCAGAATGCTCTGATGTACAGTGCACGGCTGTTCGTATGTCACATTGAGATCCCCTCTTTTAGTATCTCTAAGTTAGCCGTCTGATAGAAATATTTCCTTATTATTTAGAATAGTCATTGAGGCGCATTTAAAACCTTGTCACCACACTGTTCCGAAAAAGTTAGTGATACGCCAAGGCAAGAAGTATCTACTTATGAAATTTTTTTGGAAAAGAGTATGAAACTGGCCAAATAGGGTGTTCTCCCAGACAACCTTAGTGAGAGTGATAGTGAGAAACCTAGTAAGATGAAGGATGGTTGGGGTGAACGATACGGCTACAGAAACTGAAAATCTTTATGTTTTTTGTGTGAAACATGTATGATGTTTTGCACATATATTACATAGGAGTTATGTCCAAGCACGAGCTTAGCCTTTAGTAGAGTGCAATGGTGGTCTAATGTAGCGATCATTATGTCGTGGGTTCGAAACCGGTCGTGCACCAATGAGTTTTTCTGTTCAAAAATGTATGTGCACAATGCCAGTACTCTCAAACGGTGAAGGAAAACATCGTGAGGAAACGGATCGTTGTACAAACTAAAAAGCTCTATAACATGTGTCAAGTGCTCGATAGGAGACTCTTTAAGGCGCACTTAAAATCCTTTCACCACACTGTTTCGAAAGAAACTAGTGACACGACAAAAAGAAGTAGAGTTTAAAATACTTTCGGTACACACACAATTTGCAGAATATTATCTTGCGCCAAAGTAATAGCCGCTGACTGTGCCGAATCGCTCCAGAGTAGGTTAATTAGCGAAATGGATGTTTGTACAGTAAGTATGTAAGGAGTAAAGAAGTTTGTGTAATACTTACTTTCAGTAATTGGAATAATCCAAACTGCCTTCCAGACTTTTGCTACGTTCGTTGCGGTCACTTAATGGTCGCGTGGCTATTTAGTCAGCCACCAACGAATCAAAAAGTTATTCAATAAAATCACAAGGATCACTCAGAAACATCTTAAAACTAGGTGCCAGTTCCACGCGACCTGCCCTTACCACCATCCCTTGAAGCATTCTAATTTCAATATTACTTTTATGAAAATGAAACTGAAACAGCTTCACGACTTTGATCCCCAGGCGGGGTAGATATCCCTTCAGATCTCCCAGTACCAAATAGGTACTAATTCAAGATTCTTTGAGGATGTCTAAGGGGGTAGTCAGAGGTACGTCCAAACATTACATTTGGCACATACCCACATTTTGCAGTAGTTAGTATTCCATACGTGACAGGTTGCAAGCCCATCGCCGCTGTTAGAATACTAACTGGTTTCCTCACGATGTTTTCCTTCACCGTTTAAGAGCACTGGCATTGCGCACATAAATTTATCGATAGAAAAATCCATTGGTGCACGACCGGATTCGAACCTGCGACCTTACGATCGGAAGGCGGGGTCACTCCCACTAGACCACCGGTGCTCTTTTACTTTTATGTCAATGTCTTATATTCAACTGCGGCTTTATGATCAAAAAGTAAAGTAATATTGATGGTGGTAAGGGCCCAAGCCTAGAAGAACTTGGCTGTTCTTCTAGGCTTGGGCCCTTACCACAAACTTACGCCTTGGTTCCTTCCGCTCTTTTGTATGATCCTTGTTACAATGTTATAAAGTTTTGAGCCTCGAGTGGTGCTAATCGAATTTAGTGTCAATGATGAAGTCATAAGGTAGGTATGTAAATTTATGTACGATCTGCAGATATTTGTTCCGTTGGTCTGGGTGTTTTCTATGTATGATAAAAAATATCTAACTATGTAAGTATATAATGTATTAAGTATATCAGTTATCTAGTACCCATAACACAAGCTTTGAATAGCTTACTTTGGGGCTAGATAGTGCTGTGTGGATTGTCCAGCATGATTTATTTATTTATTTCATTATTATTATTAACTATTACCCGCTATTAGTAATTTTATTTTTATTTTATCGATTGAAACACTGACTTGTAATTACTGTTACCAATAAATTGATTATTCTTATTATTCTGATTATTTCAATTCAATTCAATGCACAATACACCCCATTGCGGGACGTCCGTGCAGATCTCATTCCCCCACCACGAATTAGAATTAGAATTATTATTCTGATTATTTATAACACAAGCTTTGAGTGGCTTACTTTGGGGCTAGATGCCCCAAAGTAAGCCACTTTGGGGCTGTTGTGTGGATTGTCCAGCATTATTTATTTGTTTATGTATTCATAAAACCAGAAGATGTAATAGAAAAGTAAAAAGACGCACATAAGAGAGACATTCAACCACGGAATGTAATAAAAATATATAAGAATACCTCTTTCTGTAGTCGGCCAAAATAAATCAGCGTAACCAAGAAATTTGGGGATCTCAGTAGAACATCCTTTTATCTCAAGATCTTACCCGACCCTGCGGCCTTAACAAATCATTTTACTTCACCCCCGCAGGAAATATAGGGTGCATTATCTTATACGCGTAGCGATACGCTGAGCGATTGCACACCGCCACTTCTACTTTCAATTTTAAATATGGCTTTTATATGGCTTGTAGAAATGAAAGTTCGATCTTCGGTTCATCCTCTTCTAATTTAAGAGCAATGCTCTTGTCGGCGTAATTGATGCATTTCTCTCCAGGTGTTTCTTTTTAGGGCAACCTCCTTGACCTCTTTATAAGACATGACGGCAACCTTCGCTTTTATTTGGCGCATGTAGCTTATCCTAGGTCTTCCCCTGCCTCTCTTTCCTTCTACCTTTCCTTCGATAATCCTGACGGACTGGGCAAACATAGTCCAGCATCGCGACGTGTGGAAGCAATGGGGGTAGGCCTTTGCCCAGCAGTGGGACCCGGAGTGCTATTAATATTAATAATAAAATAGGTAAAACGTTTGATCGCCATCTCACTTGATGTTAAGTGACGATATGATCATGATGATGATCATATTTTCACAATTATTTATACGACGAATATTTCAAAAATATTTTACGCATAATAATTGTTGGGTCATACAGATTTAAATGAAAATGCGTCATTAGTTTTTTCCAGACATGTCAGTTATGTAACCTGAATGCATTTTGATCCCGAAAAGAGTACTTATCCAAGGTGATTTTAATACCTCTTACAAGGCGAAATTTCATGATTTGACTGCCATCGCACCTGTTGGAAAGTGGAGATGCAGTCTAAGGTGGAGTACACTCCCCCTGAGAGTTAGAGAGAGTTCCACTCTTGTTAGGTTTCACTAGGAAAGTGGAAGTTGTTTCGTAGAACGCAAAACGCTGGTCGCTCCGCTCATGAACATAACACTTGCTCACCTTATGTTTTTATGGAGCACTTGTTTAATAATTACTTTTGTTCAGCAGTAGGGCTTTGTTTGTGTAGGCTTTGTTGCGGAAAGATTTTAGAGTTTTGTAGCAAGTTCAAGGGAGGCTTCTGAAAGCCGAAGGCCGTGGGATAGCGGACGCAGGGCAGTGCATCGTGGGGCACATTTCTATCGTGCGTGACTTACGAGGCAATGCTTTGTTATAGGTGATGGTTACCACTTAACATCAGGTGGGATATATGCCTGTTCCCTATGATGGTTGTATAAAAAAAACGAAACACAGCAACGCTGCATGACGGCAATAAGAGTAATCTTATTCTTTTATCTGTATCTTAGAAACCCGGGCTTAAGTAGCTTTGTATTTATTTGCCAGCTATCCTTTTGTGCCTTTTTTATAGAAAAACTTTGCTGAATTCTTTGAATTTTGCGTGAAAAAATAAGAGCTTACCTATTTTAGAATCACCGTTAGTTACCATAATCAGGTAGGTACACTTTTTGAACTTGTTTTTTAGAAGAAGGTACGATTAGTTATCATAATTAGGCCCAAGAGCCTTGTATAACCCGCTAGTAATCGTAAGCGGCACGAGGGAATAAGTAGTATCGTAATGTCACAGATGAACTTGATATGTAGTACAGAAAGTTTGGACACTTGAAACCCAGAATATCGCCATGGTAATGCTTCATGTTAGACAATAGGGCCCCAGGTTATTTATACAACTTGCTAATGGAATACTTTGTAGGTCCACCTGACATCAAGACAACCGCTAAGGTACCTACTCATACATTTAGAGCCAAAACCCACTTACGCGACCCGTCGCGCGTGGCTTGTCACGTGTTGTCGCGCGTATCACTATCACTACATAGTATACAACAAAGTCGCTTTCTCCGTCCCTATATCTTATGTCCCTATGTATGCTTAAATCTTTAAAACTACGCAACGGATTTTGATGCAGTTTTTTTAATAGATAGAGTGATTCAAGAGGAAGGTTCATATGTATAACTAGCTGATCCCGCGGCTTTGCTCGCGCTCGTTTACTTTGAAAATCTCATACAAACTTTCATCCCCTATTTTATCCCCTTGGGGGTAGAATTGATCAAAATCCTTTCTTAGCGGATGCCTACGTCATAACATCTACCTGCATGCCAAATTTCAGCCCGATCCGTCCTGTGGTTTGGGCTGTGCGTTGATAGATCACTATGTCAGTCAGTCAGTCAGTCAGTCAGAGTTATATATATTTAGACTAGCTTTTGCTCGCGGCTTCGCTCGCGTTTAGAAGTATTATTATTAATTAGGCATAGTTTTTGCGGCTTTACTCTTGTTAAGCGTGTGCAAAAAATTGGAGGGTTGAATTTATCAAAATCCTATTGAAGCGGACGTCTTCATCATAGTAGCTCCAATCTTTAATTTCAGTTCAATCAGTCGAAAATCTAAGAAAAATTTGAAATCTTAGATTTAGATTAGATTTATATTTAGATTTAGATAGAAGATAGATAAAAGATTTATACAAACTTTCATCCCCTATTTTATCCCCTTAGGGGTGGAATTTATCAAAATCCTTAAGCCTACGTCATAGTAGCTTTATGCATGCAAAGTCAGCCCGATCGGTTTAAAATTGACAAAATTTCATACAAACTTTCATCCCCTATTTCATCCCCTTGGGGTGGAATAGATCAAAATCCTTTCTTAGCGGATGCCTACGTCATATCATCTACCTGCATGCAAAATTTCAGCCCGATCCGTCCAGTGGTTTGGGCTGTGCGTTGATAGATCACTATGTCAGTCAGTCAGTCAGTCAGTCAGTCAGTCAGTCACCTTTGAGTTATATATATTTAGATACATGCATGATATGTGAACCCGTGCGAAGCAGGGGCGCGCGGGCGGGTCGCTAGTAAACCATAAAAAGCCTTTAAGGCATTGACATGACCTAATTTACCTCTCGCTTGCACGATTCGACATTTTGAACGATATAAAATGTCAGGAGCCCAATTCCAGACTTATGACATTTACGTTAGAGATAGACATCTGAAATGTCACGAAAATCATCAAATGTTTATACGACATATATCTAACCGCGCCAAAATACGTATTCTAGCTACCGATAGACTTTGTGCCACCGTCTGTCTGAAGTTAGCCGATTGGGGCATCTTCCATTCGCTATTGGCCATTTAGGCACAAACAGCTAACCTCAGACCGGTTCAGGTGGCTACGTTAGTAGACATGTCAAAAAGAAGGTTCATTCATAGAGCTTCCACAGACTATCTCGCACTATAGAATGCCAAGACAAGTTCCGATAACTTCCGTTTCTCAATAATTGTATGTACGATGGTACATACATACAATGTCTTCAATTTTTTTTTCTAGTAATTTGGATTCATTATGCGTTCTTGTTGTTGTTCATAAAAGATTTATTTTAATCAGTGTAGTTTTCGTATAAAATATTAATTACAGTTTTTAAACTTGTTTACATTATTCAAGGAATATAGAGTATCAAAATTATTTAGCATTTTTAGAAAACAGAACATATATCTTTCAAAATTTCAAATCGTGCGAGCGAGAGATACATTAGGTGTTAAAAATATGCACAGATTATGATCATTCAACATAGTAAAAGAATCGTACAATTACTAAGTCCGTACGATTTCTGTGATTCGATCGTACAGTTGTAAACGGGAATAAATCGTACGAATACGATTTAAATCGTACCTACATCTGGCAACGCTGGAAAAAAGGATAGTTAATAAAGCTTCCACAGACTGTCCCACACTAGAAACGGTCCGTTTCGATCTCTATAGAATAGTTCGGTAACACTAACTATCTCTGCACTGTCTTCAATTAAATACATTGTCTAGTACTTAAACTGGGTTAATAATGCGTTCTTGATGTTGTTCATAATGAATTAATTTCCATTATTACAGCAATGTCAGTGGAGTGCATATAAAATACTAGTTACAGTTCTAGAAACTTATTCGCATTTTACGAAACGGAATGTTAGGTAGGTAGATATAAAAAAAAACTGACTTAGATCTGGCATCCCTACTAATCTGTGATTAGTAGGTGTTGCCAGATGTAAATTGTATTCATTTAATTTTTTCCCCGTTTTACTATTATACGCTCGAATCACAGGATACGTACGTAAATGTACGATTCTGTGCTTCTTTATTCTATGATGGCTTTCAAGCGGTGGTCTTAGAAAGTTCAGCAGTCAATGTCATTTACATCCATCAGTCTTGCATTATGTCAAATCAAGCAATCAAACCTTATGGAACTTTAACAAACCAAACTACACACTACTCACCATGAAGTTGTAGATAAAAATGGAGGCCACACTTGGAACTACAACTTGAGTCAAATACCTACGTATGTCTATCTCGCTCTCTGTGGGCAGACCTCTCTTTTTAGTGTGGACTATAGTACTAGTATAGTATTCTCTTATCTGTGACTATAGTATTGCTATCTATCTATTTAGAAAGAGAGGGTCTGCCCACATAGAGCGAGATAGTAATACATAGGTTATGCTTCAAGTAGGTATTCGAAGTGTGGTCTCCATTTTTATCTACAACAAAGAGAATGTAAAACTACGAGAATCTACAACTTCATGCTACTCTCACCATGTTTTTTAATGTTAAAAATAAAATAAAATTTAGAGTCTTTATTGGTATGAACAATGTTTTACACAGTATAAGATTGATATATTTGCTATGTATTCGAACGATAAACAGTCGTTTCTTAGAGAAAAAAAAGAGAAAATAATTTATCTGTGTACCGTGTTGTTTTGGTTGTGTTGATGAAGGTGGGCTCTAAATTTGACATTTTATCAAGGTAAATGGATGTTTTATGGAATATTTTGTAATAATTAGGGTACGGTAAAGCTATTTACGTCATTGGATTTGCGAATTTCGTTGTAGTTTTCTTGTTTTCGACATTACTGGTACCAAAATTTTCATTTTTTTACGTATTCATTATGTTTTTGTGTTGTGGTTTGTACATTTTGGCTTACAAAAATGATAAAAACTTATAGAAATATTATTTAGGAAGCTAACATCGTTTACAGAACTTAGATACGTGGTCTAGTATTTTTTTATTTAATTTTCATTTTCGGAAAATCAAAAATCGGGGAGGCGCGCGGTTCGGGGCGTGTGATATTGTTGAGCGACGTATTCGCTATAATTCATATGCAAAAAAAAAAGATTCAAAAGGTTAATTAATTATTTATGAACCAGCAAATGAAACGCTCAATCTGATGTACATAAAAAAATGTTTATGACGTAACTTATTTTATTACTAAATTTTCTTACATAAATTAAGTACCTATTTACGACTTTTTTTTTCATTTTTTCTCGAAAATCGGGTTTTCTAAACACCTTGCGTACGATCGATATCACTCGATTAAAAACATCTGGCAAACCCTAGGGATGCTTACGCAAATAGTTTTTGTATAATCTTTGATAGGTTAGGTATTGTAATTTGTAGATTGCATATCAGTCAGTCAGAATGAAAAAAACTTGCTAAATATCAATTCAAACAAAAGTTGTTGATATGTTGTTGGTTAGGTACCTAAATAAAACACACACAATAATAATGAATAATAACGACGACGTGGTGAGAGTGCGGAAAATATATCCGACTGCAGCCCAAACTATGAAACTAATATGTCAGTCCCTCATGAACATGTAGTGTAGAGTAGTCAGTGTCGACCGCTGCTGACCACTCGATACGTATCTAGCGGCCTACGCTCGACAAATATCTACAGTGACATTGATAAATACGAAATCTGTTGAAATTTTAGTGTCTATTGAAATTTGACAGTTACCGTGATATATGTCTACCGTGGCATGCTAAATGTCTAGTGGTGATGTCACTCGACAGTACATGTCTACCAGCCTACGCTCGACAAATGTCTAATGTGATATTGCTAGAATACAAAATCGATTGCAAATTGTCGTGTCTATTGAAATTTGACAGTTTTCGTGACATATGTCTAATGTGACAAAAAAGTCACGGGTCTAGAATCGGCCCACAGAGCCTAGTTTTGAAAAATCGCAAACAACCATTTTATGTGCAATCACAGTCCACACAGCTTGGTAAAAATTTCATTCTGATTGATGCTAGTTTTCCTGCTCAAAAGTTGCTTATGTACGAAAACTAGAAAAGTAAACTTTTAAGTAGGAAAACTTGTATCGATCAAAATGATGCTTTTACTAAACTGTGCGCAATGTGATTGCACACAAAATGGTTGTTTGCGATTTTTAGAAAACAGGTTCTGTGATTTCCTTCAACAAATCAAATCGAGCGAGCGAGAGTCACATTAGCTCTTGTCTTCGCCTTAACCCCTTTTTACTCCCCTTTGCTCTCCCGCTTTTTTCCCTATTTCGTCGAAGAATCTCCGCAACACTGTAAACAACATTATCCTGTTTTTAGTTTAAAAAATGGCGTTTGAATACGGATGTTACCCCGGTGGAGGAAAACTCGATTCGACCAACATTGTAACTTACGGTTCGCGGTCGGCTCGGTCTTATCCCTAGTAACCGTGTTTCATTCGGCATTGGTGAAAAACAACACAGATTCAAGACTTTGAATTTGCTTCATAAAATTAAACTGATATATTTAATACATTATAAACTTACATAGATAGATATTTTTTGTTATACATAGAAAGCCCCAGACTAACGGAACCAACTGCAGATCGTACACAAATTTGTTCCGAGGCGGGAATCGAACCCGCAACCCCTGCGTCGCAGGCGAACTCTAGCCCTTTACGCCACTGAGGTCGTCAAAGTAAATTTTTTGTAACATTAATCGATTTTTATCCGAATGCCGAATTCTACCACACCGAGATAGAACCAGCCTGTTTTCCCTCCAATATATTCAGCACGAACCAGCAATAACTCAGTCAGTTTACGTAGCCCGATGATAATAGCAAGCAGTGATTTTATTAGGCTTATAGGGCCTTTCGCCTACTTTCGAATAAATATAGCCTGTTGGGCCACCGTTGGCCGATTCCCATTACGATGCCTCAGGCAATATCCGTCCCTTCAGCTTACAGGTATTTTTGTGGTCGGAAGGTTTCAAGGTTCGGATTTCGGTTGTGTTGTTTGTTTGCTTCGAAGTTTTTTGATTGACTTTTAACTCTGAACCTGCTGTAAGTATAATATTGTAGTTACCTACATTACTTCATGTTTTTTAGAAGACTTTTTAAGTAATTTTTATTTTTTTATAGAATAAAAAAAGACGGTACACAGGGCATAGATAATAAAACCCAGACAGAGAATAAATATAATTATATGCTCATCACAGAAATTTTTGGTCTCGGTGGGGACTGAACCCACGGTCTACGCAGCAGAAGACAGAGCTACTACAAATAATAAATAATCATCACTCCATAGTATAAAACAAAGTCGCTTTCTCTGTCCCTATGTCCCCATGTCCCTTTGTATGCTTAAATCTTTAAAACTACGCAACGGATATTGATGTGGTTTTTTTAATAGATAGAGTGATTCAAGAGGAAGGTTTATATGTATAATACATGCATGATTTGTGTACCCGTGCGAAGCAGGGGCGCGCGGGCGGGTCGCTAGTACAATATAATTTCACCGACAAAAACACCCTTCAAAGTGAAAAACAGCAACGCTGTTTTGCAAGCGTGGCTGCTCGATAAGTACTATAAAAAAAGTTTAAACCTTAAGGATCGGAAGTTGTGTTTAGTTTTGCTAGACCATCCGTGCTCACACAGTGCATATTATCATCATTTCCTCCAGCCTGAAGTAGTCTACTAACTCAGAATAGATAGATAGATAAATTACTCTTTATTGTTCACCACACAGAAACATAGTACAGAGTAAAAGCATACATTTAAGGTAAAACAATGGGCGACCTTATCGCTGAGAGCGATCTCTTCCAGGCAACCTTGGAAGGATAAGAACTAATCAGAAATTGACGGCGGTGTAGTTACGGAATAAAGTTTACATAATCTATTGGACCTAAACCTACATACTTACTAATAGCCAACTATGTAGGTACATAAGTACCTACTCAAGGCACAAGCTAACTTAACCTAACTAGCCAACTAAGCCACACTACTAGCCACACAGCTAAGCCAGAATCTTCCTGGAAATGTAAGTATAGAGGATACATTTCCAAGAAGAACGATTCTGAGCCCTCTCCATCCACCGACTTCCCGCGATCAGTGCATAAAGGAGACATTATTCGCAAGAAACTAGAACTTACCTTACCGGCTAGAATTTAGAATCATCTAGAATAACTTCCTACAAACAGATCGGCTCTGGGTCAATTGATTGCCTTTCTAATTCTTAGCTACCCGCAATCAGATCTAAAGGCAGGTTCTGACCGTACCAGTGTTTTAGTTGACTAGCTAATACACTGCTCTTTAGTTTGCTAAACGTCCGAATAGTAAGTAGTGTATTTGTTTCATCCAGCTAGTTGTATAAACAATGTAGTTTATATAAATAGTAGTATAGTACAGGTGGATCTGTACTATACTACCATTTTACCATTACCATTTAACTGGCAAAGGATTACACTACCCTGCGTCCATAATCTTGATGTGTTCAAGTTAAACCTCATGTGCCTGTAATATCACGGGAACCACCTTTAAAAACTCAGAAGCGCTGCTTGGTGGCAGAAAAAGGCATGGTGGTAGTTTTTCTCCGGACAAGTTTTACAAAGATCTCTATTACCTTTTATTATTATGGGCTCGTCCGGGGAAGTACTACCACCACGCCTGTTTCTGCCGCCAAGCAGCAACGCTGTGTTTCAGTATGAAAAGTGTGGTCGCCGGTGTAATTACAGGCACATGAGGCTTAACATCTGTATGCCTCAAGTTGATGAACGCAGGGCAGTGTATCGTAGAGCACGTTCCTATCGTGCGTGACTTACGAGGCAATGCTTTGCTATAGGTGGTGGTTACCACTTAACATCAGGTGGGCCATCTGCTTGTTCCATCAGCTAGTTGTATACAACTATAAAAAATATACCTACTTGACTAAAACACTAGCCTGTTGTTCCATCAACTAGCTGTATAAAAAAATATACTTGACTAAAACACGAGCCTGGTAAGAACCAGTCCTAACTCTTACCCGCAATCAGATCTAACTCGAACCGATATATCCAGAAAGTTCTTCTCGAATTTATCTGTGAAGTTGAGGTGGAATTAAACGTTCGAATGCCAATATTTGGAGTTTTGACTCGGAGTTACGTGATTGGTTTTCGGAAGTCCATTATTTCTTTTGATTGGGAGTGACCTACTTATTGGCATTGAGCACTGCTTTGTGATATTATCGTATTATGAGCTTCCGATTAATCTGCTTTGTTCTCCAGGCACGGTAGGTACTCCCTTAGGACTCTTAATAGCAAGTATAATGTCTAGATTTTAGAGGGTTTAAGTATGTATTTACCAAAAAAGGTACTATGTATTATGCATTTAGCTATCTCGTTTTTTGTTTGGGGAATTTGTTGACAGCTTATTTTAAAATATATTAAAGGTTTATTGACAAAGAAAATTACAACTAATAGTTACAATTATTTACAAAATGTACAAAAATATTAAAGGTACAATAAGCACACACGAGCTTATTTTCGAGAAAAAAGAATGCTTTTTTCGAGCCTTGCTCAATAAAAGGACGTGTGAACGCAGGTCGTGCTAGTAAATATGCAAGCATACCTAATTGGTCGTACGTCATTTCAAGATGGTCCTTGTGATTTTATTGAATAAACCTATTTTGACTTTGACTTTCTAAGCATGCTCAAAATAAGCTTGCTTATTTTTGTGCACGTGTGTCAGTACCTTAGTTTTTTGGGAACGCTCTGGCAGTGTACAAGTTTTGCTTTGTTTATCTTTAAAAAAACTGCATCAAAATCCGTTGCGTAGTTTTAAAGATTTAAGCATACAAAGGGACATGGGGACATAGGGACAGAAAAAGCGACTTTGTTTTATACTATGTAGTGATAGTGATAAATACATTACATACAGTTGTTCTATTTAGTGTCTGTACTTTTAGTCTATCTTCATTTCCCCGAAAACTAGACGTTGAGAACTAAATTAAAAAATTCTTAAGACAGAATTTTCAATTCTAAAAATCCTGTGAAATCTTGGAATTTTTTTATCAATTTGATCTTAGAATCTAGATACCGAATAGTCCAAAAACTTTATTTTCAGATGACAATAGCTTTGGCCACCCCCAGACCACCTTGAATGACCTAGTCTTTCATATAAAGAGGGGGTGATTTTGACCCCACTTTTACAATTTGGGGGCGTCAAGGAAAGCCAATTTAGGGATCTAACACCTAACATGTCAGTGGATATATTAGTCAAATGTCAATAAAAAGGATTGTGACCTTTTCCACCCGATAAAGCGACGTGTCTACTATAGCGGAGGGTGAATGTTATTAAAAAAAATATAAAGGAGCCAGTGTCCAACGTAAATGAAAAAGATAGAAGATCGATAAACTCTTTATTGCACAGAAGAAAATGTATCGTTATATAAACGAACTTAATACTAGAGATAATTCTAAAAAAACAATTATCTATTTTATATATAAAATTACTTATTTGTTATGATGAAGGATTATAAACGATTTTTTAAACCTTATTTTAGTTTTGTGACGTATACTAGACATCATATTTAGAAAAATCTAGAGTACCATAATAATTCCACTGCTGGGCAAAAATCTTCACTATCCTTTCAGCTATTTCCTCTATTACCTCTGTGGCGCAGCGGGCGAGAGCCTGCCTGCGACGCAAGAGGTTGCGGGTTCGATTCCCGCCGTGGAACAAATTTGTGAACGATCTGCAGAAATTTGTTCCGATGGTCTGGGTGTTTTCTATGTATAATAAAAAAATATCTATGTATGTAAGTATATAATGTATTAAATATATTAGTTATCTAGTACCCATAACACAAGCTTTGAATAGCTTACTTTGGGGCTAGATAGTGCTGTGTGGATTGTCTAGCATTATTTATTTATTATTATTATTATATTTCTGTTCTTTGATTTTTTATTTTTTTTTTCTTAAAGCATCGAAATCCAATGCTTTCTTCGCTTACCCCGGACTAGCCTTCCGCCAGAATAAATAATAAATTGAACGTATTGAATTTATACTTTATTATTCTCTGGATAAAAAGCAATATATTACTAAAATTAAATATTTTCAGTTCAGAGAAAAACTTTATATTTAAGTTCGAAGAGACTACGGATAATTTATAAAACAGTAAATTATTTCTTACGTTATTTTTTCGAGGCGTTATGAGTTTTCTTTAAGCTATTGGTAGACCCATGAAAACAGATTATGATTTCCAGGCACGGTAGATATCCCTTTAGATCTCCCAGTACCAAGTATACATCCACTGGTAGGAAGTCCTGCCAGTGTCAGTATTTTTTTACTAATTGAATTTGTGACCATTGTTTAACATTTCTTGTGATATTAAGTAAATTTTGTACAAGTTTTGCATGAAATAAACTACTTTATTTTTATGTTCTTAGAGAGAAAGAAATGCAATTATTTGTCACACAATCCAAAAATATATAGCCTACTAGCTGAGCCCCGCGGTTTCACTCGCGTAGCTATATATCCCGTATTCCTACGGGATAAAAAATTGCCTATGTGTTATTCCAGCCTATAATCCATCTTTTTGCAAAATTTCAACCAAATCCGACTTTTTGCAAGATTCAAACAATTTCGACCCGCTCGGGTTTAGTAGACACTAGCCCTAACAGTGCCACCCCAATGAAATATTCGCGGCGCATTGCAAAACAGGTATTTCACCTTTTATTGATAGGCCGAATAGAATTTTAAATTGTTATCTTGGTTATAAATTGCGATTCGTTTTTGACTCTGGATTTTTGGGCAGTAACCATAATTCTTGTTTACGAGCGAGGCGGTTCTTGATAAAGAGCTAAGGGCCCTTTAATGTGTACTTAACCCACGTGTATTCCAAAAAAAGGTTATGGGTTAATAAATGTATGTGCCAAATATTCGGATGTGCTCCTGACTAGCTCTTAGACGTCGAGGAATATTGAGTTAACTTAATATTTTTAAGAGATCATACAGGTATAAGTACAATGTTGCCTACGTTATTTCGAGTGTGCGCCACTTTTTTGTAAGAATAGTAGAGCTTTTTGAAAACCTCGTCCGGGAAAGTACTATCATCACGCCTTTTTCCGCCGCCAAGCAGTAACGCTGTGTTTCGGTTTGAAGAGTGTGGTCGCCGGTGTAATTACAGGCACATGAGGCTTAACATCTGTATGCCTCAAGTTGATGGACGCAGGGCAGTGCATCGTAGGGCATGTTTCTATCATTCGTGACTTATGGTGATGGTTACCACTTAACATGAGATGGGCCATCTGCGTGTTCCATCAGATAGTTATATAAAAAAGGAAATCTGAGGGGATATTAAAGTATGATTTGGTTTGTAGCAAATATCATACAAAAGAACAGTAGGAAGTTAGGACTTAAGTTTGTTGACTGTTCTTCTAGGCTTTGGTCGCGTGGAACTGGCACTTAGATTGACGTGATCCTTGTGGTGCAAATAATCCTTGTGATTCAACTGAATACCTTTTGACTATACAGTAGTATAGTCTAGTGGTAGTGGCCCCGGCTTCCGATCCTAAGGCCGTGGGTTCAAAACTGGTCGTGCACCAATGAGATTTTCGGTTCAAAAACTTATGTGCACAATGTCTCTCTCAAACGGTGAAGGAAAACATCGTGAGGAAACCGGCATGTTGTACAACCTAAAGAGCTCAATAATAAAAAAGTCAATTGCGCGAAAGGAGCCTCTTTGAGGCGCACTTAAATTCCTTTCACCACACTGTTTTGATAGAAACTAGTGACACGAAAAGAACAAGACCCTTGACTTCGAATTTTCCGGCTATAGCCAAACAAACCACAAATTTATGCCAAATTTCCACCATGACAAAGCCACGACCACACAATAAATAGAAGAGATAGGCTATGATACGTCTTGTGGACGAATGAAAACAAAGGATGTTAATAACGTCGGCGGAAATATATAACCGTAGTCTAGTGTAAACAGCTGGGTTATTACACACGACAAAATCACTACATAGTATAAAACAAAGTCGCTTTCTCTGTCCCTATATTTCTATGTCCCTATGTATGCTTAAATCTTTAAAACTACGCAACGGATTTTGATGCGTCTTTTTATAGATAGTGATTCAAGAGGAAGGTTTATATGTATAATACATGCATGATATAGTAGAAAATCAATGTGCACCCGTGCGAAGCAGGGGCGCGCGGGTGGGTCGCTAGTGATACATAAAATCATATTTTAGGTCACACAATGAAAACTAAAAGAATTGACATGAAAAGATTAACTGAAACTGAGACAGATTCCGTTTTCTTTTTAAAAGAAGGGGGGTTCTCTAGGTAGCTAATAGAGGTACGTGGCAATAATGCTTTGTCATAATAGTTGATGGTTACCACTTAAAATCAGGTGGACCATAAGCTTGTTCTATGTTAATGGTAAAAAAATTGTATGTATTTTTTGCCTCAGAACTTTTTACTGAGTGCACCGATTTTGATAATTCCTTTTTTCAATCGAATGCTGGTCCTTGTCATTTGGTCTCATTATAGCAGTATGAGTGTATTTTCCAGTGCATTGAAGGTTTTTTTAAAAAGTGTTATCAAAAAAAAACAAGGAAAGATAACAAAAGTGGCTATATTTTTTGAGAAGGAGCAAGTAGATGGTCCACCTGATAACCATCTTCTATAACTTGATTAGAGCGGCGTAGTATACAAAACTACGCATTTGCGCTACTGTTTTGTAACAAGTGAGGCAGCTGTTTAAAATGTGCTGTGACATAGGGTAGTTCCCTTGAGACGAAACTGCTACCCCTCCTTATGTTCTATTGTGGGATACTGCCGAAATTAATTGGAGTTTTAACTGACATCTGCGTGATATTAATGATGGCCTATATTGTTGACCTCTGTCTAATTAATGCTAAAAAGTGAAACAGAAGATATTTAGAGAAAACGTAATATAGTGGAAAAGGTTTAGCTAAAAAGTGAATTAAATATTATTAAAACTACAGTTTGTAGGACAAGGCTCTATAATGCTCTTTATTGACTCATTTACACACTTTATTTGACAGCCTTCACAGTTCACTTTGCATTACGCGTCGTAGGCCGTGGGTTTGATTCCATTATACGCGTATCAGCTATATGGTTCCCATAGCTTTGGCTTAGTTTTGGGCTAGATAGTGCTGTGTGAAATGTCCACCAATATTTATTATTTATTTATTTATTATTGAAATAATCAAAACAGTGACCTTTTTTTTATAAATAATGCTGGACAATCCACACAGCACCATCTAGCCCCAAAGTAAGCTACTCAAAGCTTGTGTTATGGGTACTAGCTGACTGATATATTTAATACATTATATACTTACATAGATAGATATTTTTTATTATACTTAAACACCCAGACCAACGGAACAAATTTCTGCAGATCGTACACAAATTTGTTTCGAGGCGGGAATCGAACCCGCAACCTCTTGCGTCGCAGGCGGACTCTCGCCCGCTGCGCCACTGAGGTCGTCGTTTCGTTGTTGTTTCGTTTGGAATCCGTATATCTCACTGCTCAGTGCAATACACGGATCCCAAAAGGCCCATCACAAGAAACACAGTTTTAAACCCCCCAATATAATACCAGATTAAGTTAACACAAGATTGCTGGCGCAGAGATAAGCCGACAAAGCCGTAAGTTCCTAACAAAGGCGAATTCTGATCTTTAAAGGGTTAAAGTAATGAGGTTTATGGTCGGACCGTACATTTGTGAACGCAGTGTTAATTTGATCGAATTCGAAAACCGTTTTTGATTGTCATCGTTTTGACTGTGGGTTTTGCTCTCCCCCAAAGGCAAGTTCTGCGACTGCGTTCTCCGATTGCAATTTTACGAATCTGTTGTCAATTTTGTATTAGGACGCGCACAGTTATATACTGCTGCGATAAGAACGCTCGTTTGGATGTAGGAAAATCCAAGCGCGCGTTATTATCGCGCCTGTGGGGGAGAGCCTAGAGGTTGAAGCGAAGCGCTTCGTGCGAATTGGAGGTATGCTAACTAGGAATGGATGGTATTGAGCCGTACGTCTATTTGTCTCATAGTGGAATGCCTCAAAATAAGCAAACACGCATTTATAAAATACTGAAGTTCATGAATTATCTCCAGACACATAACATTCACTATCATTTTGGCTGGATGTAAGATTCTTAGAGGAAATGAGATAGGGAACATGTCAGAAAATTACTTTACGGCATATACCATGTTCAAATGGCATGATGTATTGTATCCACAGATAATTATTTAATCTTTCAGTTTTGTAGGAATTTGAAAATGAGTACCACTTTCACAAAAAATGCAACTGACATCGTAATGATGAGTAATACACTTGACTGGATCCTTTGGTCTATTCTCAGAGAATTTAACATACGGTCTGATCTATCAGACCATTCTAATGTACCACATACTTTTGGCGTCACTGAAAAACAGCGCCATAGAAGCCACTATGGCTCATATAGCAAATGTTGAGTGGAAGCCTATTTTATGACACTATATTTAGGTATGTCTTATTCAATTGTATCTGTGTTTTAATGTCGTAAAATAAATATTTTTCTATTCTATTCTTTTCTAGTTCTTAATGTGTCATCTCCATACAGAATACGAAGTGGTTATTTACAGTTTGATTGGCTAGATAAATTGATAGTTCTGTAAAAAACGGTTGAAACTTACGATGACTTCAACAGCGACTGTATGCAGGTGTATGGAGTCGAACCTCTAGGGGCTGATAAAACTGTTTTAGCCGCAGGATTGCGAATTCAATTTATAGAGATTTAAGTAGTAAGTCAGACGTTTTGCTAAATAATTATTTGTATTTTCGACTTGAGCTAGGCATTGTAGACATTAGTGTGTGTGCACCGGTTGTCTAGTGGGAGTGACCCCGGCTTCCGATCGTAAGGTCGCAGGTTCGAATCCAGTCGTGCACCAATGGATTTTTCTATCGAAAAATTTATGTGCGCAATGCGAGTGCTCTTAAACGGTGAAGGAAAACATCGTGAGGAAACCAGTTAGTATTCTAACAGCGGCGATGGGCTTGCAACCTGTCACGTATGGAATACTAACTACTGCAAAATGTGGGTATGTGCCAAATGTAATGTTTGGACGTACCTCTGACTACCCCCCTTAGACATCCTCAAAGAATCTTGAATTAGTACCTACTTGGTACTGGGAGATCTGAAGGGATATCTACCGTGCCTGGGGATCAAAGTCGTGAAGCTGTTTCAGTGTTTTTTAAACTTTCGCGATCATAACACATAATTAATTTGAAATATTACACGGGTATTTATCGCGTTTTACCTTTAATAATTTCCCGACGTTTCGGCTATGTTGCAATAGCCGTGGTGCGGCCTGAAAGAGTAGCAAACATCCATCCTACCATCCATACTTACAAACTTTCGCGTTATAATATTAATTAGGAAATAGGATATTCATACCTACACACATAAAACCACAATACACAATACGGAACCCTCAGAGCGCAGGCCATTCTCGCACTTGTCACTTCAGAATAGCTCGGAGAAATTGTCTGAAAATTATTATATTATCATATTTATACCTACATTCATAAAACCACAATACGGAACCCTCGGAGCGTTCGCACTTGTCGCTTCAGAATACCTCGGAGTAATCTATATTTTCCCTCGTATATAGGTTAATGGAAGATGTCACATGAAACAGCATTAAAATAATCCTATGTATTGTGTTCACGTATTGAATCACCCTGTTTTTCACGTCCTTTTATATTCTAAGGAATAATTTGCGATAAATCTTTATTTATTACCCCGCGGGATTGAGTTAGCATGTTAGGACTGTAGAGGGTAGGAATATTACGGGCTTAAAGGTTTTTCTATAAAACAGTTATTAAAAAAATGTTATACTAGATTTAAGTCATCTAATATGAGTAGTCCTTTGTGTGTGGCTCGTCCGGGAAGTACTACCACCACGCCTTTTTCTGCCGCCAAGCAGCAACGCTGTGTTTCGGTTTGAAGAGTGTGGTCGCCGGTGTGATTACAGGCACATGTTGCTGCAAGTTGGTGGATGTAAGGCAGTGCAGGGCACGTTTCTATCGAGGGCGCTAGAGAGGTGAAGCTTTATTATAGGCGATGGTTACCACTAAACATCAAGCCATCTTCTTGATACACTGACCTAAGTCAAAAGGCGTTTATTCGATTGAATCGCAAGGATAACTTTAAAATGTCATAAAATAAGATAAATCTAATTGCCAGTTACGGCGACCTAGTCTAGAAGAATAGGCATCGAATTTACGACTTGGTTCCTGAAACTGAAACAGCTTCACGACTGATCCCCAGGTACGGTAGATATCCCTTCAGATCTCCCAGTACCAAGTAGGTACTAATTCAAGATTCTTTGAAGATGTCTAAGGGGGGTAGTCAGAGGTACGTCCAAACATTACATTTGGCACATACCCACATTTTTCAGTAGTTAGTATTCCATACGTGACAGGTTGCAAGCCCATCGCCGCTGTTAGAATACTAACTGGTTTCCTCACGATGTTTTCCTTCACCGTTTAAGAGCACTGGCATTGCGCACATAAATTTTTCTATAGAAAAATCCATTGGTGCACGACCGGATTCGAACCTGCGACCTTACGATCGGAAGGCGGGGTCACTCCCACTAGACCACCGATGCTTACAGGTTCCTACAGTTTTATATATAATTTAAATCAATTTCTAAAGGCCAATTTGTAGGTATATTTACAACTTTCAAAAACTATCTGAAACTAACGAAACGTCCATCACACAAAATATTTGTCCTTACCAGGAATTGAGCCAAGAGCTTTCAGCGCAAAAAACAGATCTACCACCATTTTGGGCCGTAAGCCTGCTAAATTCTAAAAGTGGTTGAAGTTTTCATCATGAAAACGGTATTTTCAATCATAACTTTAACTTTGATTACGAAATCGAAAGCTGTAGGTACTTGTCTTTGGTCGCTTGTCTTATGGTACTCAAAATTAATTTTGTTAATTTACAAATTACTTTCGACAATTTCTAAAGATAAAGTTTTAATAACAAGAAACCTTAATAAATTTTGCAGATATTTCACACAGCGCCATCTAGTTCAAAACTAAGTAAATTCTGTTTATGTATATTTATTTTACCTGAACAATTAAAATATGATCATTATAATGTTATGTTATTTAACAATAATTTTAGTACCTTGATTTTTTATATTTTAATATTCTAAATGTCATCATTACCAACCCCTAAGCTGGTAAATCTTTTAAGGGTTTCATAATTTCCTTTAGGGTTGCTCAACCCTACGCGACATTTGGCACCATTCTCTAATTGCTCAGTGTGTGGTAGCTTTCATTTTTAATTGCATAATGGTTTGTTTTTAATCATTGGGAATGGCAAGGGTCCCTACCCTTTATTCTACTTTATAAGGAAAAAGCCATGAGGTAATTTTAAAGCCATATGGTAATATTGAAGTGGTTCAAGGATTTCGTTGCTAAGAGCTAAAAATCTTTGGTCAGCTAAAGGTTAAATGGTAAAGATTAAAGGTTAATGGTGACCCTCAAAAAATTCCCGTAATTCTACTCGAGTCGACTTTAGGGATTATACAATTAAAGGGCTTTCTACGTAATTCTTAATAATGAAAAATAATTTTATCATAGAAAATGGAATCTTTTTACTTTGGGCACTTTCAGCACCAGCTAGGGTGCTGTGTGGATCACAGTTTTCTCTATTCCGTGGTGTGGATTGTCCAGCATTATTTTATTTATTTAAATAGTCAACATGAGCACCTCCTATCTTTTATGAAGTTCTTTAATAAAATATTAAGACATATTTCCCGATAAAAATATGAAAAGACCTATTTCATTTGATCGCCCAATTATTTGACGTCCGGGTGGTAGCCGCGGACAAGACCGCAGAATATAAATTACTCGCTATTAGAATCGCTTTATGTCATAGCATTAAGCGGATTACCGCCTGCATTCTAGCAGCGGCGATGAATTCAATTTCAATTCATTTATTCAATAACAATTTTCTTACAAATAGTGTCTGAATCTTAACCTAACATGCAAAGAAATAAAATTAATCAATTCTATTTGTGATTTTGATTGTTGCCCGACATTTTAGCACAGTTGCATGCACCATGATCTCGGGTCGAATTCAACCCGTGATCGTGGCGCGATCCACGGATCATGCAGGATCACGGGTGGAGTTCGACCCGTTATGTTCATAACCATGATAGTTTAAAAAATTATAATCAACTAGTAGCATCCCGCGGTTTTACCCGCGTAGTTTTAAGTCTCGGTATTCCCGCACGGTATAAAAAGTAGCCTATGTGTTATTCCAGTCTATAATATAGCTCTGTGCCAATTTTCAGCCGTTCTAGAGTAACAAACATCCATCCATCCATACTTACAAACAATCGCATTTATAATATTAGTAGGATTCTATTATTACTTGCAACCACAATTACAACCAAATTAAATGATAGCGTTTTTACACAACCTCATACAGCGATTTTATATCTTCAAAAATGTTCAATTGTGCGAGCGAGATAGTGGCGCGCCAGCTTGAATGAAGCCACACGGTATGGTGCGGCGCCGCACCGCAAACATTTCGCCAACATTTTGCCGCATCACCGTACACATGAGGTATGCGGCGCCGTTGCGGCGCCGTAGTATGCATGTCTCGCTAAATCGAAGTGCGGTGTGCCTGCGGCGCCGCGCCGCGACCGCACCGTACCGTGTGGCTTCACTCTTAGGATAAGTTTATTGATGGTATCTTGTGCCTTGCGCCGAGTTCAAAATGCAGTCACAATGCGTTCGTTACGAGGGCTGGAAGGGCGCCAGACTACAGATCCAGTAGATCTCCACAAATATAGCGTGATTTGTACTGGCAGCGTAGCACTGGTATTTGCACGTCTTTTTCACATTAAAATTCAAAATATGTTTATTCAATAAAATCACAAGGATCATCCTGAAACGTCTTAAAACAAGGTGACTCTAGTGCCAGTTCCACGCGACCAACGCCGAGAAGAACAGGCAACAAGCTCGGCTTGGTATCTATCGCTCTTTTGTTTGCTAAGGCAAAATTTAATGGAACCTAATCCCAACTAATATTATAAATGCGAAAGTAACTCTGTCTGTCTATCTGTCTGTCTGTCTGTCTGTCTGTTACGCTTTCCCGCTTAAACCTCTCAACCGATTTTGATGAAATTTGGCACAGACAATCTTTAGACCCTGAGAAAGAACATAGGCATACCTTTTATTGCGAAAAAAGAGATGAAGAGATTAAAAGTACGCTAACGAAGTCGCGGGTACCAGCTAGTCACCTATAATTTTTCTTATCCTATTCCGCCCCACTGCTGGGCAAAGGCCCAAGGATTTCCAGTTCTCCCTATCCCGAACATAGATGCCTCTGAAGGTGGTGGGAGGGGCCCACCACATTCAAAGGCATCTGGGTCGTCCCGCAAGCGCTTTCTCGGCCGACCACGATAACACATTTTTCGGTTATTGTGGTTAATGTTTATTATTTTTAGTTATTTAAACTTTGGAAACATAACTCTAAATAATATTTCTGAAAATCACAGTAAAAAAAAAAATTTTTAGTTTTTTTATTAAAAAAAAAAATCTGATTTTTCTCATAATGTTTACAATCAACCCTGTCGCCCCGTTCCGGCTTGACTTTGAGTTCTGGGACGTCCTGTATATCTAGGGGTTAAACAGCTTGCAGTACCGATGCAGTATTCTATAACACCAAAAACTTGTGCTAACAGTGCTAGAGCGTGCAACTACGGAGGAATGCCTCATTTTTAATGGACCGTTTCCGTTTTGGGCTTCGTTTGTTTTGTACGTATAAAGAAATTATGAAATATAAAATTCAGAACTTTTATATTCATCGCGTAAAAGTTTGCGCTGTCATCATCAGTTCATATAAACTGTCACTATCAAAACACTGTCATCAGTCACCAGATATATTTCTTCTTTCTTCTTTTTTATGGCTTCTGTCTATAGACAATCTTGCCAGTGTCAAGTGATTCAGAGATTATACTCTTTGGAGATAAGTTTCCAGGCACGTCAGTCCAAAGTCGAGTCAGTCATTTGTTTTGAAGAAAATGGTGGCGGTTTTCTTCAAAACATTCGAAACATTTTCGGTCAAATCACGATATCACATACACTTCCATTCCAAATGTTTACACATTGCGCTAAGACCTCAAGTAATGTTGGCCAACAGAACTTAAAATAACACTAGAAAAACAATTCAAATGAAAATGCTATGTTGCTACGTAAAATGACAGAAAACGAATCCGATAGAATTCTTCTTCTTCGATTGCAGTCATTCTTCGCTCCATTTATGACACCTGACCCTCATTTTAATAAACCAACTTACCCGTTTTACATTAAAAGGATTATATAACTAGCTGATGGAACAAGCAGATGACCTGATGTTAAGTGGTAACCATCACCAAAGCATTGCCTCGTAAGTCACGCACGATAGAAACGTGCCCTACGATGCAGCGCAGTGCATCGTGCTAATGATAAGCCTCATGTGCCTGGAATAAATACCACCAATGTTATAATAACATCACTTAAAATAACACTCAAATTATTGCAACATACACTTGTGCAGTCAGAAATTGGATTGAAATTGATTTTAACGAATTAATCATATGAATATATCTCTATTGGTCGCCAATGTCGTTTTCAATGACACGCATTAAATCATTCCATTTTAAACAAAGCCTATTATATGCTTTAAGTGCTTCAATAAAATATGAGGACTAGGCTTGATTGGTCCTGATTGTTTATATCGCGACAGCTTCGCGACAAGACAACAACTAGACAGAGGGCCTATCGCGAGTTCCGGTGCCGACCGCGATCGATCGTAGATCACGCCGATAGATACCGCATTTTAAGGAAATTCAATAATAAATATTATTCTTATATTCCTAATAAATTCTTATTATTTTTATCATCATTCCTATTATAAATATTTTATATTATTCGCATTCTTTGAGAAGCTTCACTTAAGCTTCTCAAAGAATACGCTGGATGCCGTTGTTTAATTTCCTTGAAATTCGGTGTAGATCGTTGCGATCCACGATCGATCGCGGTCGGCACCAAACTCATGATAACCCCTCAGTTCACATCTAGCGCAATCCATGTGAATTTAAAAATATTTGAAGTAATATTATTTTGATATTCCCAGCAGCGGGAATCAAACCCACGGCCACGACGCAGAAGGCAAAGTAAACAGGGGCATATTCTCTATGACATAGGAGATACTTTGCCCTAACCGTGTGACGTCACGACGTGATCTAAACGCAAACGCGATTGGATTGGTCATAGTGAATAACTCCCCTGTGTGTCATTTACATCAAATTATTTTTTATTTCAAATCCCATATTGGAGTTTTCAAAGTACCTACATTGTAAAGGCAATCTCGAGTTGGCACAAAAACAAATGCTCCAACGCAGGGGGAGGATAATACAGATGTTATCAGACATCCTGTATTGCGATATGAAATGTACAGGGTATTATATAATTTACCTCTTTGCTTTGGATCTGTACGATTGGATGTTTATTCTGAATTTAACCCTCTGCTATGGACTTGACCGTTGGATTTTTAGAAAGTTGAGGGTAAAGGGTACTATTGTGAATACCCCTATGCTATGGGTTATAGATAAGATTTTTTAAATATGGGATTAACATCTAAGTTAATTTTTTTAACTATGACAAAAGATAAATTATGCTAAGGGTAAGTATTTTTAGTATTCGTGTACAGTTAACTTCAAAGTAACATAGTATTTTTTAAGTTGGGTATAACTGCAAAATGTGAGCAAAGGACAAAATTAAATTGATGTGAATATTGATTTGAACAGAATGTTTCTAAGTATTTAAAAACACCTATATTTTTTTCGTAAACAACTAACATTGGTAAGATTTTCAAACTAAACCAAGAAACACGATGACGCGATGACGTCCGCAACAAATGAGCGAAGAATGATTTCAAAGTTCTTTTTTGACCTTTTAGTCAATACAATACCTTTTATAAAATGATGATGTATGTAAACACAAAATCAAAATTCTTTTAGTAATTTTTATTTCAGCGCTGAATGATAAACAAAATACATAATTATTGTACCGATTCATTTAAACAGCCAAACTCATAAATTCAACTGCCCTAACCAAATAAAAACCATCATTCACAATAAAACACAAAACTTTACAAATAAACCCGTACACTTTAGCTCGGCAAAAAACGAACATTTTTGATTCCCGCGCTAACATAGCAAAAAAATATTGCAAAAATTTTGCTTTGTGTGTTCAGCGTCCGCTTTGGGAAGCATTTCTAGTACCTTTGACATTTGTCAATACGCTTGTCGGACTGCTGATGCTAAGTAGTGCTAAGAGGGTTTTAATGGAAAAATAAATATAGCATAGGCATTTCCAGGATTTTGCTTACAAATCGCTCACGGCTGAGATTCTAGGAGAAAGTAGAAGTATCGATTAAATATATTGGTGCCTAGTACCTAATCAAAAACGAATTTTTCACAACAATAGATTAAGGAAGGCGATGTCTAGGCGAGCTGAGACCTAAGTTTTATGACCGGAAAAGAAAATGTTTACATAATATTAAGACGTAACGTTGCTGGTGTTTAGTGTTTGCCTCTATTTTTCTAGTTTCTGACGCTTATTGAGTGTAGTGTGATGTGATATGGTTTTGTTATTGAGTGTAGTGTGATGTGATATGGTTTTGTTATTGAGTGTAGTGTGATGTGATATGGTTTTGTTATTGAGTGTAGTGTGATGTGATATGGTTTTGTTATTGAGTGTAGTGTGATGTGATATGGTTTTGTTATTGAGTGTAGTGTGATGTGATATGGTTTTGTTATTGAGTGTAGTGTGATGTGATATGGTTTTGTTATTGAGTGTAGTGTGATGTGATATGGTTTTGTTATTGAGTGTAGTGTGATGTGATATGGTTTTGACTGATGTGTAATATAAAACACAAATTTAACTCTTCATGTCGTGTCACTAGTTTCTTTCGAAACAGTGTGGTGAAAGGATTTTAAGTGCACCTCAAGAGGCTCCTTTCGAGCACTTGACACATGTTACAAGCTTTTTAGGTTTTACAACATGCCGGTTTCCTCACGATCTTTTCCTTCACCGTTTGAGAGTACTGGCATTGTGCACATAAATTCTTGAACAAAAAACTCATTGTTGTACGACCGGTTTCGAACCCACGACCTTATGATCGGAAGGCGGGGTCGCTACCAATAGACCACCAGTGCACTAGACAGTATAATTACTAGAATTAAAGTAAATTATTTAGTAATTAATTGTACTAGTAAAAAAAAGACGATTCAAAAAAAGATATTTTCATTTATATTTTTTAATTTATATTGTTCTTGATGGCTTGCAGATGCAAACTTAATGTTAAGTGGTCACCATCACCGATACGAAACTTAGTAGTTTCGTGTACTTAGTAGTTTAGTGCACAATAGGAAAGTGCTCTACGATGCTCTGCCTAGCGTCAATCAACTTGAGGAACACAGATGCTAAACCTCGTATGCTTGTAATTTCTTCGGCATAGAGAGATATGGTGGTAATACGAACAAGCCCTTCACAAAGACCTCTACTACTCTGAGATAGGTATTTAAAAATGATTATTAAAGGAGGTACATACAATAACAATAATCCCAACTATAATATTATAAATGCGAAAGTAACTCTGTCTGTCTGTCTGTCTGTCTGTCTGTCTGTTATGCTTTCCCGCTTAAACCTCTCAACCGATTTTAATGAAATTTGGCACAGGCAATCTTTAGACCCTGAGAAAGAACATAGGCTACCTTTTATTGCGAAAAAAAGAGATGAAGAGATTAAAAGTACGCAGACGAAGTCGCGGGTACCAGCTAGTACTTATATAATATGGATGAAATTGATTGTCAAGATATTATTTGTGATTCATGGTTTATGACCTAAACAGTACATAGCTACATTTTGTCCGGGAAATACGGAGCGAGGCCACGAGCGGAATTTACTCCTACTAAGAAAATAAATAACATTTCTTCGGTATTAAATAAAATCATGAACATACGTCGGATAAATTATATCAATTTTATTCTCAACGCCAACAACAGCGAGCCGACCTTTCAATTTATCAAGTCACTATCTGGTCTGTAAACAAAAATTTGTACACAGAAATATCGAAAACGTGACTTACACGCTTTTACCTGCCGCCGCCTAATTTCATTGGTCGGTGTTTGCGCGGGATATTTGCAGAGTCGCTATTGTGTTGCTTCAGTTGCTTGATTGCAAGTCGGGCATGTATTGTTTTGTGTTTAAACTTACTATTGAATTGGAAATATTATTGCACTGGAGTGTACTTGATTTTGTGACGTGAGAAAAAACTTTTTATAATGCCGTATTTTTTTAATGTTGGTGTGTGAGGCTACGTTTCTTTTAACTGTGTTTTTGTGTGTGTGTTGATTCCTATTTCGATTTTTGTGATGTTTATTATCGAAAATATATTTATTTCTTAAACAGGAATATGTTTAAACTTGTTTTTATCCCAGACTAGTAGCGCCCTGCGGTTTCACCCGCGTAGTTTTAAATCCCGGTATTACCACGAGATAAAAAGTAGCCTATCTGTTATTCCAGACTATTATATATCTTTGTGCCAATTTTCACCAAAATCCGTTCAGCCGTTTTGGAGTTATAGAGTAACAAACATCCATCCATCCATACTTACAAACTTTCGCATTTATAATATTAGTAGGAAGTGAACCAAGCAAGACTGCCAAGAATATTGATACAAAATTGACCCACAGTTTATTATCGAAAATATATTTATTTCTTAAACAGGAATATGTTTAAACTTGTTTTTATCCCAGACTAGTAGCGCCCTGCGGTTTCACCCGCGTAGTTTTAAATCCCGGTATTACCACGAGATAAAAAGTAGCCTATCTGTTATTCCAGACTATTATATATCTTTGTGCCAATTTTCACCAAAATCCGTTCAGCCGTTTTGGAGTTATAGAGTAACAAACATCCATCCATCCATACTTACAAACTTTCGCATTTATAATATTAGTAGGAAGTGAACCAAGCAAGACTGCCAAGAATATTGATACAAAATTGACCCAAAATACAGAACTCCCCACCATACGATAGAAACATACCAGCCGCACGAAATCTATACATCCACATTCATATCTCTTGTTCTTTCATAAATGCAATTAAAAATCAGAGCGGTTGCTCCAAAAATTAAACAATACTGAAAGCTTGCCAGGATGCTGTATCGCTTGATGTATATCTGTGGATTTTGGCACGATACCGCTGAGCAATGACACGTGACCATTCTTGCTGGATGTACCAAATCGTAGCATTTTACTGTAAGATTTAACTATATAATTTTAATCGCAGAAATCACGTAATGCGCCAAATGATATAGTTGGAGCCTCCAACTTTGAGGTACTGGTTTTAAGAGTAATAGAGCTCTTAGTGTGTGGCTCGTCCGGGGAAGTGCTATGCCCATGCTTATTTCTGCCGCCAAGCAGCGTTGGTGTGTTTCGGTTCGAAAGGAAATTACAGGCATATAGTTCTTTCGGTTCGTGATCACCGTTTAAGAACCTTTTTTCAGCTTTCTAAGTATTTAATATTAATTCTTTGAATATATAAAAAAAATCCAGTCTCTTAAAGGCTAAACGCCAGTTCACTTCAAACACAGAGCGTTTATACTTTTTAAACTTTTTCCAAGTACTCACAGATTTGGCTTGGATTCGGGTTGGATAATTTTTTGTATTTTTTGACTTACTACGTTCTGGCATTCGGCGGCTCGGTCAGTTCCGGGCCGAGTTTTTTGCGTTTTGTCAGAGTTGCGTTTTCGTAACAGTAGGTACTTGAAATAGTGTATTTTAAAATATGGTGTTGAATTGTGGCAGCGAATTTTTGAACAAATTTTATCACGAATGAAATGTTGAATTTTAACAAAAAGAAACAAGCAGATGGCCCACCTGATGTTAAGTGGTAACCGTCACCTATAAACAAAACATTGCCCCGTAGGTCACGCACAATAGGAACGTGCCCTACGATGCACTGCCCTGCGTCCATCAACTTGAGGCATGCAGATGTTAAGCCTCATGTGCCTGTAATTACACCGGCGACCACACTCTTCAAACCGAAACACAGCGTTGCTGCTTGGCGGCAGAAAAAGGCGTGGTGGTAGTACTTCCCCGGACGAGCCCTTCACAAAGAGCTCTACTACTCTTGTATGTATAGCGACCTGCCCGCGCGCCCCTTCTTCTTCTATACCATGCATGTTTTATACATATAAACCTTCCTCTTGAATCATTCTATCTATTAAAAAAAACGCATTAAAATCCGTTGTAGTGATGATGATGTAGGCTTTACGAATTTGATTGATTCTATGTATGCTTATATCTTTAAAAATACGCAACGGATTTTAATACGTTTTTTTTAATAGATAGAATGATTCAAGAGGAAGGTTTATATGTATATAATACATGCATGATATGTGCACCCGTGCGAAGCTGGGGCGCGCTGGCGGGTCGCTAGTCTAGTCAGTAAAGAACACTCGACTCTTCAGAAACGCTTTTTAATTAGGCCGTTGTCTTATCTACTTTCGACAGGCCTCCCCCCGAAGGTTTCCTCTTGGTCTCCCAAAAAGCCATTACTTTCATAATACAGCCGTCATTACCACGTGATCCTTTTTTATATTTATGAACAAAATCCACCGGTCTTAAAATACAATGTAAACACTTAGCATTTCTAACATACAGCCTACTACGACGACCTCAGTGGCGCAGCGGACGAGAGTCCCCCTGCGACGCAAGAGGTTGCGGGTTCGATTCCCGCCTCGGAACAAATTTGTGTACGATCTGCAGAATTTTTTTCCGTTGGTCTGGGTGTTTATGTATAATGTAAAATAAATATTATCTATGTAAGTATATAATGTATTAAATATATCAGTCATCTAGTACCCATAACACAAGCTTTGGGTAGCTTACTTTGGGGCTAGATGATGCTGTGTGGATTGTCCAGCATTATTTATTTATACAGCCAATAACGGATTTACCTTATTAAAACAAGAAATATAGTTATCATTTTATTACAGCTAATACAAGTAAAAATAAATAGTAGAGATCTTTGTGAAGGACTGCCAAAGTACCACTGTAAGTACTGCCGTGAATCACGAGGCAATGCTTTGTTAGGTGATAAGACCACTTAATATCAGGTGGGACATCTCATCCCACCAGCAAGTGGTTTAAAAAAGGTAAACTTATGTAAGCTTTTTATTATTAAAGATAAAATTTCACCGATTTTTGACACCTAAAACGATAGATACCGTTTTATCTGTTTGCACAAAATATTTTGACAACATTTTATTTTATTCGTTGATATCATCATAATTATGAGCTTACCGTCACTTAGGAATACTGCATAGTGGGTAAGTTAACGAGATTCACGCAGTATGAACAAATATATTTTACAGCGATACGCCCGCGCGCCCCTGCTTCGCACGGGCGCACATATCATGCATGTATTATACATATAACCCTTCTTGAATACTCTATCTATTGAAAAAAACCGCATCAAAATCCGTTGCGTAGTTTTAAAGATTTAAGCATACATAGGGACATGGGGATTATAAGGACAGAGAAAGCGACTTTGTTTTATATGTAGTGATAGTGAAGTTAAGCCGAGCGGTTTTACGGCCTTCACATGACGGCCACCGTTCAATAAGAAACCGTAGCTATGTGTAGCAGGGAGGAAGTTGAAAAAGTCAATAGTTACCTTTTCCAGATCGAAGTGGCTTCCACCACTTTGCAGGTCGGGCAAGGTTTTGGTGTAATCATTTCAGTTTACATCCTTTTATTGCACTAGTCGTAGTGTGCATATAGTAGATCATCAGTGTACATCGCAGAGGCAGCTAACATGTCTGCAGCGTCTTTACTATTACTATTATGTTTATTGATATATATATATATAACTCAAAGGTGACTGACTGACATAGTGATCTATCAACGCACAGCCCAAACCACTGGACGGATCGGGCTGAAATTTTGCATGCAGGTAGATGATATGACGTAGGCATCCGCTAAGAAAGGATTTTGATCGATTCCACCCCCAAGGGGATAAAAGAGGGGATGAAAGTTTGTATGAGATTTTCAAAGTAAACGAGCGCGAGCAAAGCCGCGGGATCAGCTAGTTGTATTATATAGCTTCAATAGTGTAGGTATTTTATTACATTGTAACGAGGATCATACAAAAGAGCGATAGACCAAGCCGAGTTTGTTGCCTGTTCTTCTCGGCGTTGGTCGCGTGGAACTGGCACTAGACTCACCTAGTTTGAAGACGTTTCAAGATGATCCTTATGATTTATTGAATAAACATATTTTGAATTTGAATTTGACCTATATTGTTTATGTTAATCACTAGAATAGAGCTAGCAGCCCCTACTTCTCAGTTGATTAAAAATAACAAGATTTTTTAGAAAGGCTTTAATTCTCTACATGAGCAGACTAGTTGCGCTCTGCGGTTTTACCCGCGCAGCTTTAACTCCCGGTATTCTCACGGGATAAAAAGTAAATTATGTGCTTTTGCAGACTATAATCTATCTCTCTGCCAAGTTTCATCCAGATCCGTTCAGCTGTTCCGGCGTGAATGAGTAACAAACATCCATCCATCCATACTTATATACAAACTTTTGCGTTTATAATAGTAGTAGGATATCTTCTTGGGTTCAAAAAAGATTTAATCACAACCAAACCTTTGATATTAATTCACCTAAACCCTCTAATTAAGGGTAGGTTGCCGACTCCAACCCCAAGGGCCATTCAATAAAATTCATTTCTTATTCCCCACGAACCGCAAACTTTCAGGACTCTGGACTTTCAGGGCTGAAAGTTTCAGCAACTCGGAGAAACTAAGCATTGGCTAGACTTTTTCTCAATAGTTTGTGCGTGTGGCGAATGACTGATGAGTGAGTGATAATTGTTCGACGCTTTAGGGGGTTTATTGCTTTTTGGAGAGGTCTAAGTTCGTTGGTATACCGGCCAAGAGCGAGTTCGACTCAAGCACTAAAAGTTCAATGGAGATTTATATACACTCGTTGGAAAAACACCGGCTCTTATAACTTATAACTACCGTGCCTAGAGATAAAGAGTAGTGATATTGATTATGATTTTCGTTAATGGAACAATACACCTGAAGACACTAAATAAATAAATAAATAAATAATGCTGGACAATCCACACAGCACTATCTAGCCCCAAAGTAAGCTATTCAAAGCTTGTGTTATGGGTACTAGATAACTGATATATTTAATACATTATATACTTACATAGATAGATATTTTTTATTATACATAGAAAACACCCAGACCATCGGAACAAATTTCTGCAGATCGTACACAAATTTGTTCCAAGGCGGGAATCGAACCCGCAACCTCTTGCGTCGCAGGCAAGCCCTCGTCCGCTGCGCCACAGAGGTCGTGAACACTGCTTTTGTAACTTACATTACTATTCAATAGAGAGCCACACTGTATATTCGTATACATAAAGCTTCTGTTGAATAGTACAGTCGTCACATAATTCAAATTACTTAGTACAATCAGCCGTTATTATTACTCACTACGCACACTACAGTATCAAAGCAAACAATTATACTCGCCGAATCCACTCACTGTGATTCGAGCCTTGAGGCACTAGTGTGCTAAGGTATAAGCGATAGCGGTAGCGGAAGCTGACGCGTTTTGTATTTTCAGCTAGTCTTTACAAACGTCAGCATTGTGTAGGCCCACACATTTATAGAACTAGTTGAAACATAACACGATCATTTGCTGTTATCTTTACAACGTACAGGGAAAACGGGGTATCTTTATGACAGCCTTGACTGCTTAGTTGGTAGTAGCTCTGCCTTCTGCGTCGTATGCCGTGGGCTCGATCCCCTCCGAGAACTAGCAATTGTGTGATGAACATAGATGATTGTTCTCTGTCTGGGTGTTAACTATTATAAGTATGTTTTACAAAAAAATAAGTATATAAATAGTATATCATCTATTCGATTCCCATAGTACAAGCTTTGGCTTAGTTTGGGGCTAGATAGTGCCGTGTGGAATGTCAACCAATATTCATATATTTATTCAAGCAGAAGCTGATAAATATCTTTTGAGTAGAAAATTTAAACAAAACGCCGTCAGCCTACACCTTAAGCTTTAAGTAACAGGATATTACAGTGAACGCTTCTTGCGCGGACACAAAGGGAGTCTACCTTTGTGGTGGTGACCGTCCACTTTATTATAAGAGTTAAAGCATCCACAAATTGTTGCGTAATTTGCTGGAGACCGAAATTTTGACGGAAAGTCCTCGGTTTTAGAAACGTAAAATGAAAATCGGTGAATGTTTTAAACAGCGCCATCTATCTTTAAGATTATTAAAGCTTGGAAGACAGATAAATAATACATTGACCTACACAGGATAAAATATAAACATAGTCACATCATAATTAAGTTATATCTCTTTTTGTCGTGTTTTTGTGTGTCTCATAAGTTTGAGGAGAGACTTCTCCTCTCTGTGTGTGTTCTACCGCTTGTATAATGGGTTGTGTTTTGAAGAATTGTTCGACATGATGCCCATAGCTTCATTTTACTATCGCACTGCTCGCCATAGGCCGGGATTTTATCACACACCTTGGAGCCAGGATGGTCACGCACTGTTCGTTTTCAGAGGAACTTCCTCCCGCGCACTCTAAGGTTGTGGAATGCAATCCTTACGGATGTTTTTCCTGGAGAATACAGATGGGGTTCTTCGGAAAAGGCGTGTTAAAATATTTACAGGGTCAGCAACGTGAGTTGACACCTCTGGTGTTACAAACGTCCATGGGCTGCGGTAACCGCTTCCCATCAGGTGGGCCGTATGAATATTTGCTATCTTGGTAGTATAAAAAAAAGAAGACCTAAACTAATCTGAACAAAAAAAACAGCTTCACGACTTTGATCCCGAGGCACGGTAGATATCCCTTCAGATCTCTCAGTATCAAGTACTAACTCAAGATTCTTTGAGGATGTCTAAGGGGGTAGTCAGAGGTACGTCCAAACATTTGGCACATACCCACATTTTGCAGTAGTTAGTTGTTGTGGACTGTATTGAAAAGACTTCTGAGATTTATTAGATTCTTTATTTTCCCATAACTTGTTCCTGAAGCACACTAAATTACACTGAATCACTTTCACCGAATATCTCAACACTGAATCTGAACTCGAACTCGATCACAAATTGAACTTTTTAAACTTTATACCAACTTAATACCAACTTAACTATCGAGGCGAGGTGCTCGCTATTTATACAATCCCGCGTGATCGGCTGACCAATCAGAAGCCAGCTCAATCAACCAATCAGAGCTCGCCTAGCGCCATCCCTGTCTAACATTACACATTGCTATATTGCTATCTCTGTCATAGTTCTTTGTAGCAATATCTAGAACATTCGAACGTTGTTTCTAGCACTTTCGAGCCTATTATTTGTCGACAGGGATTTGTTTACGCATTTTTTATGATTGTTTACGTATTATCTTGCTACCTAGCTCGGCGTCCATAACATTAGTATTCCATACGTGACAGGTTGCAAGCCCATCGCCGCTGTTAGAATAGTAACTGGTTTCCTCACGATGTTTTCCTTCACCGTTTAAGAGCACTGGCATTGCGCACATAAATTTTTCGATAGAAAAATCCATTGGTGCACGACCGGATTCGAAACTGCGATCTTACGATCGGAAGGCGGGGTCACTTCCACTAGAGCACCGGTGCTACAACACAACCACCAACCACCAACTAATCTATGAGGTCAGTATATCAATAAAAACCTATTTTCATTCGTTTCCTGTCATCTAACGAAGCAACATACCATTTTCATTTTAATTGTTTTTCTAGTGTTATTTTGAGTTGTGTTGTGCAATTTTGGTGGTATTTTAACCAACATTACTTGTGGTCTTAGCACAAAGTGTAAGCATTTGAAATGAAAGTGTATTATGTGATATCGTGATTTGACCGAAAATGTTTCAAATGTTTTGAAGAAACCGCCACCATTTTCTTCAAAACAATTGACTGACTCGACTTTGGACTGACGTGACTAGAAACATAACTACAAAGAGTATAATCTCTGAATCACTTGACATTGGCAAGATTGTCTATGACAGGAGCCATAAAACGAAGAAAGAAGAAGAACCTACTTACCTCTAAAGAGGTCCTACATATTCTTCTAATATAATATTTTCCTCTCTATGCTCGGTAACGTAGCATTTCCTACAAAGTTATCAATTTACAAAGGCTTCAAGAATAAATATTGAAAATGAGAATAGTCTTGGATAGCATATTTAAAAGAGATGGGGCAACGTTTACTTGGAATTCTTGAGATATATTTTTTAAAAAAATGTCTATTTTTCGTTGTAATATTTGCAAGTTAAAACGGCATAAAAAAATTGTGCCGTTTATATTAAAGATGTATAATTATTAGCTGTTATAGCGACAACAGAAATAAATCTGTGAAAATTTCAACCGTCTATTACGGTTCATCAGAAGGACAAACAGCGGAGTCTTATATAGAGTTTTTTACCCTTTGGGTACGGAACCCTAAAAATGATTATTAACTTACATGACTTTTAATTTAACTTGTATGACGAAATTGTCGCGGTCTGTCTGTAATGTTATACAGTTATTCAATAAATTGAATTTGATTTGAATTTGATTTGATGAATCATACATGATTTCATACAAAAATGTGCTAGAACGTGACTTGAGCCCATCCCTAGGTACAGAGGGTTCAGAGAGAGTTGGTGCACGACCGGATTCGAACCTGCGACCTTACGATCGGAAGGCGAGGTCTCTCCCACTAGACCACCGGTGCTACAAACAAAGTACATAGAAATTGTTATAACACTAGAAATGTCTTCACACCCTACAAGAAAAACTGTTATTTATCTTCCCAGACATAAAGTCCGAATTACTATACCTTTATCCAATGAATTGTCTACACTTTGCCATGTTAGATTAAACCGTATGCTACAAGTATATAGAATAATTTCCTTTGGCAAATTACAATCAGAAATTCAATTACTACGTTTTGTTCGCACGATATTTGTGTCAACATACACGGCTTTAGTGCGAAAACAGAACATCGTATGAGCTTCGATTAAAACTATTAATTTAATGCTTTAAGTATTTTGTAATAGAATACAAACAAAATTTTGTTTAAATAGTCAATTGACCTAGATTTTAGGTCAATTGACATTTTTTTTATTTATGATTTTAATCGTGAACAAAGATATAGGGTCCTAGAATATTGTTCTCGATCGTGATCCCCAGGCATCGTAGACATACCTCTGTAGGTATGTCTTCGATGTCTAGGGATCACGATAGAGTGATGGATACAGTTACATACAGATTAAGATACAATTCTTTCAAGAATAACAGATTTCAAATGCACTGGACAATACACCCATAACCCACCACTAATAACTCCAAAAACTTGTCGACCATATTATAGAAACCACCAGATTTCGATTAAACAAAGAATAATCAAAATCTGTCTGCAGAGTAAAAAGTTATGAGGTTACAAACATAAAAAAAAACAGTGGAATTGAGAACCTCCTTTTTTGAAGTCTGTTAAAAATTCAACTGTGCACTAATAAGTTTTTCTGTTCAAAAACATATGAACGCAGTGTCAGTACTCTCAAAACAGAACATCAAGATTTCTTCTCAATGGTGAAGGAAAACATCGTGAGGACACCGGCATGTAGTAGAACTTAAAAAGTTTTAAAACATGTGTCCAGTGCTGAAAAATAGCATCTTCGAGGATCACATACAATCCTTTCACCACACTGTTTCGAAAGAAACTATTGAGAAGACAAGAAGACGGGCTTTTGTCCACTGAAGTTTATGGTCTGATGATAATTGTTCTTCTTTGTCTTCTCGTGTTTGCTTTTCTGTCGTGCTTCTGTTAATGTTTTATTTTATTTTCTTCTTATAAATTGACCGAGCGAGCGAAGCGTCTCAGTTTCCACATTGGCCAAAAATGCGTTTGTCCCGATGTCTGTCTGTCTGTCTGTCTGTTCTCCTCTACAGGTCGCATTTTTCAACTGATCTGGACGAAACTTGGTACACAGGTTATATGACTTATTAGAATTTTTTTGTCGTCGGGGATTTTTGATTGGAGGGGTACTTCCCCCAAAAAGGGGCAAAAAAGGGAGCTATTTGATATACTGGATATCTCAACCAAATGAGATCCGATTTCGATTATTCTTTTTTTATTTGAAAGGTAGTAACTATAAGTTGGTCTCATAAAAGTTTGGCGAAGATCTGATAAGGATCTTCAGCATGATGAACAGGATAGCTCATCAAACAATCGATGGTTTTCAATCAAATTTGAGAGAAACACAAAGGACCTCGTTCTACATAAGATGATGCAAAAAAATCAAAAAAATCACAAAACGGAAAATGCACTTGCACATTACATTCCTCAAATAGCTCACTTTTAGTATGCTCGCGAGGTCTACAGCTCCCAGAGCCACTAGTTATTATAAGTGTATGTATCGTGTGTGTCCAAAATAAATGTATTTACTTTCTTTTTTCTTTCTTTCTTATAATGAAAATACTGAATAAAGACTAGTTTTGTATAAACTATAAACCAACCCTTAAACTAAGAATTCAACACCCTACTTTTTAGTTAGGGGTTCATAAAAACGGGGCTCATCTCACTTTCATCCCGTAAAAAGTTACTAATGCGATAAATAAAGCCTACACTCCACCAAAGCGGAGCGAACGAATTAAAGACAAATCGAATATGCTGACTGCAAAACCTACTATTTTCAAACCGCCTTTCTTGATGATTTTTATACAAGGACGGTACGAACTAAGACGCTGCACAAACGTAGACACTTTTTGTGTCTAGTTGCCTACACCGAACACTTATTGTTCGAATGACAGTGGAAGGAACTATACACACATATACGCTGGGAGTGGATGATTTCATACTGGAATATAGAAATCAAATATTCATCGGTAGCTTGTAACTGCCACAAGAAAAAGTGTCCACCGTTTGCGCTCTGGCTTAGATTCGTAGTACATAGATTCTTCTGGTTCATGACGTTAGAAAGCAATCCTTGTGATTTGAAATATAACCCTAATCTTATTTCATAAATAACCGTAATTTATAATCTCTGGCATCTGGCAGCTCTATAGAGTATCCGTGGTCTCTGCCTACCCCTATGGGAAATAGGCGTGATTTTATGTATTTATGGTATAGCGTATCTTGTCACTGTCACTTTCATACCAACGAAAAGAGACAGCAACAGACTTATTGATCTGATAAGCTATTGGCGCGCTCAAAGACCATTACGTCGCTTCCGGTCGCCAAGCAGCGTTGCTTTGTTTGGGTTTGAAGGTATCTGTTGTCGTTTCACCATTTTTTGAAAGCATTTTATGTGCGTCCCTGAAGTCGCTCATTTGACATAATCCTCTGACGCTCTTCTTGACAAATGTTTTAGAACTTCTGCTTGACTCATTATATTTATTTTAACTTGACAAAGTCGCCTCTTTACAGCGCATTATATTTTATGTTAGTAACTACGTAACCTACCTATGTAAGAAGTTAGGTATTTACTTATTATAATATTTTTAAATTTTTTGTTATATTATGCCTGACAAGCCAAAGTTTTATTATGCATAGCAATGTTTTGTTAATGAGTGAATAATTATATAAAAAAACGATTCTGATTCTACAACGTGTTTTTCCTTTACCGAAAGTACTGGTACGCACGTGATATTTTAACAGAACAACTCGAAGGGCCGGTACCATAAGACCAACTGTTTTTAAATAAAACGTCTTTTCACTTAAACTCTGACTGGTTTTCGGCCGGAAAATACCAATATAGAATACTAGGTACTGCAAAATTTGGGTATTTGACAGACGTTCTCAAAGAATCAGGACGTACTTGGTACTAATCTAATCTAAAACTATCTGAGGTTATAATTATCTACCATGCCTGGGGATCACAGTCATGAACGGTTTTCTGTTTTGATACCATGGCAATAGATTAGCATGACAAACGCATTGGTGATCCTTGTGATGTGTTCTGTATTTTCTGCTTCAGTGGACAATGGGCCTAAAGCTATCCGAACTTAAATCGTTCTACAGATTAATGTCTAAAGTTCTCGGTGGGTCACAAGTTGCTTTATTAGTTTTCGTAATATGATGATGAAACTACGGAGAAGAATTTTATAGGATTTTTTAATGAACAGAGGAAAGTCCGTGAATTTGTTCATTGAATTGGAAAGAAAGAAAGAATTATGTATTTGAGCCACATCTTTATACAAAACCAATTGTAACAAGTAGGTAGGTATAGTGCGCGTCAACCAAAAAGAACGCTGGAAAACAGTGGAGGGGATGTGTTTGCACATACATACCTACGATACTCGCGCCAAAACACCCTCTCCCCCTCCTTCCAGCGTTCTTTTTGCATGACGCGCACTACACCAAACAACGTTCTGCGCGGTCACTATTTGGATGGATGCCCACTTCTTCTTTTTCTTCTTATCGTGTCACTAGTTCTAGTGAAACAGTGTGGTGAAAGGAGTATTATATCCAAGCAGTAGTATAAAAAAATAAAGAAAAATAGAACAACAATGTTATTTAAACTTTGAAAGTAAGTAATAACTTTTTGCTTTAGTCTTCTTCTTCTTGCTTTAGTGTCGAAGATAAACGTTTATTACGCCTATATTTGTTTGGGAGTTCAGCTCAGGTGCGTTATTCTCAACTTTTGGTTGTTATAAAGATAGGTATAGTGCGCGTCACGCAAAAAGAACGCCGGAAGGAGGGGGAGGGGGTTATAAAGGTGCGAGTGTTGTATGCGCAAACGCTCCTCCACTGATTCCAGCGTTTATTTTGGTTGACGCGGACTATACGTTTATTCATTATTCATTATTCATAACTTGAGCGATCCATAATATGAAGTTGAAGCCAATATATATCCAAATAATCCCTAATATACCCGCCCTTGTTTTCATGCGAACGTAAAAAAGCAAGGTTTCTTACAAAAACAAAGGTGTGAAAGAAAGATGGATGACTTAACTTCAACACACATTTTATGAATAGAAATGAGACCTCAAGAAAATCACGTTTGTGAAACCAATCGATTCTCCAGGCATGGTAGTCATACCCTAACAATAAACAAAGAGTTTCAACAGTTATCCTTTATCATCTTTATCCGTATGTAAATATAATATTTCCAAAGATTCAGCTACGAATTGGATAAAAACTTCGCGAAAATACTTCGATCAATCAAACCCATTCGAATCCACAGTGTGCAGGAAACAGTTGGTGATCTTATACACACATTCCATTCATAATCAAAATCATAGAAGAAATACTGCTGGGTAATTTTGACAGGTATTTGATTTAGCTGGTACCATCTATTTCTGCCGCCAAGCAGCGTTGCTGTGTTTCAGTTTTCTTTTTTTTTTATACAACTCGCTGATGGAACAAGCAGATGGCCCACCTGATGTTAAGTGGTAACCATCAACTATAAACAAAACATTGCCCCGTAGGTCATGCACAATAAAAACGTGCCCTACGATGCACTGCCCTGCGTCCATCAAATTGAGGCATACAGATGTTGAGCCTCATGTGCCTGTAATTACACCGGCGACCACACTCTTCAAACCGAAACACAGCGTTGCTGCTTGGCGGCAGAAAAAGGCGTGGTGGTTAAAAAGAACCTAAGCACTAGCGTTTGATGCACCCAGCTGTTTCAATCTCAGCTGGTGCCAAACTTTGGGAATAGTACCCGCAACTTTGCCAGTTGACTCTTGAACCGACTAATCCCTAAAAGCGTGTTACGAATTGATGGCCCGTTCAGAGGTTACCGCATACGTCACTAAAGATTGGTGACTTTTGATTGGTGGATATGTTAATGGAAATACGTTGCTGGAGATGGAAGACCTCTGATTGGTGGATATGTTACTGATTAATATATCATGAAGGATTTGAGACTTTTGATAGGTCATTCAAGTTTTTGAAGTGACTTTTGTGTGGTAACGAAGTTTTACACAACTAGCTGATGAAACAAGCAGATGGCCCACCAATGTTAAGCGGTAACCATCACCAAAAACAAAGCATTGCCTTGTAAGTCACGCACGATAAGAACTTGCGCTACGATGCACTGCAATGCGTCCATCAACTTGTATCCAAAATCCTTCAAGGAACCCTTTGAGTTCCTCTCCTAACCTATATTGTTTTCTTCAAAATCCTACAAGGAACCCAAACGACAATTTTAGGGTTCCTCTCCTTGTAGGATTTAAACTGAAAAACAGCTTCACGACTTTGATCCCCAGTCACGGTAGATATCCCCTCAGATCTCTCAGTACCAAGTACTAACTCAAGATTCTTTGAGGATGTCTAAGGGGGGGTAGTCAGAGGTACGTCCAAACATTACATTTGGCACATACCCACATTTTGCAGTAGTTAGTATTCCATACGTGACAGGTTGCAAGCCCATCGCCGCTGTTAGGATTTCGGAACCTTAAAATATGGTCCAATACCAAATGGCTAGCCAATCATTCGTAAACTATAGGTATGTGCGCATTACTCACGCAAGCCTACCCTTTTGTAGAGAGCCTTCAGCCAAATATCTTATATTCAAATTCTCGCAAGTAATATAAATTGCTTTCGAAACTTCAATATTGTCTACATTTCATTACATTTAAGAGTAGTAGAGCTACTAGCTGATGGAAAAAGCAGATGGCCGACTTGATTTTAAGTGGTAACCATCACCTATGACAAAGCATTGGCTCGCAAGTCACGCACGAACGTGCCCTACAATGCCCTACGTCCATCAACTTGAGGGATACAGATGTTAAGCCTAATGTGCCTGTAATTACACCGGCGACCACACTCTTCAAACGGAAACACAGCGTTGCTGCTTGGCGGCAGAAAAGGCGTGGTGGTAGTACTTCTCCGGACGAGCCACACAAAGAGACACACTACTCGTAAAACTAGACTGGTACCTAAGGAGCGAATATACGGATATAATGTAAATCTTTATGTTATTTGAGTGTTTTTTTTTTTTTTTATCATAATGCAACCACGCATGCGTAGATACTACGCGTCATACGTGACGTCATAGATATAAACGCAAGATATGAACCTAGATTAAGAATTAATTAAATTAAAACGATGATCATAACTTTTAATCTACATTTAAATGTCGCTCAAGGCTAAGGTTTAGTAGTAATCAAACAATTTATTACATCACATAACAATGTTTGTACAAAACGAGAGCTTAATGCTAGACAGCATTTTCTACCAGCCAACCTTGACAGGTGAATAACCCAGATATAGAATTTGGTATTATTCTACACAGAAACATCACTTATCAATGTTTGTACAAAAGGATAGCTCAATGCTATAGTAAATAGTAGTATAGTATATAAAAAAGTAGCCTATGTGTTGTTATTCCAGACCATAATGTATCTCTCTGCTAAGGTTCATTCAGATCCGTTCAGCCGTTTCAGTGTGAAAGAGTAGCAAACATCCATCCATCCATACTTATACTAATATTATAAACGTGAAAGTTTGTACTTTCACGTTTATAATATTAGTAGGAAAACCTTGACAGGTGAATATCAAAGAGAATTAGGTATTACATCTCTACACAGAAATAGAAACACACTACCATGGCACTTGATTAACATGAAATGGGTGTAAACTATGTGCCAGTGAAAGGTCATGTGTGCCGCTCAGTTTCTTGACCTCGTTTTAACTAGAACATTGTGGCTGGATGGAGGTCGCTCTGACATTCAGAGACTGAATGTGTTCAGCAAATATTTCAGGCTTATAATGTTTCTGAAGCTTTTTGGAAGCTTTGGTTCAACTTTGTTTAAAAGCTCGATTTGGTTTGGCCGGCCGTTTTTTAAAAGCGCATAATATTCGAGTAGTAGAGCTCTTTGTGTGTGGCTCATCCGGGGAAGTACTACTACTCTATTTCCGCCGAAAAGCAGCGGTGTTTCGGTTTGTGTGTGGTTGCCGGTAAAATTACAGGCACGTGAGGCTTAACATCTGTATGCCTCGAGTTGAACATCGGAGCCACAGACAGTCCACTCTGCAGAGGATGCCTATCCGAAGAAGAATCAGCTGCCCACGTAGTCCTGGAATGCGAGGTAGTAGCAACTCAACGATAAGAAATCCTGGCCAACCCCAGGTCACTCCTCCAAGCCTGCGAAGCCCCCAGGAAACTTCTGCGCTTTTGGGAGGAGTTGGGCTGGCTACAGATATAGCCAGCACACCCTGACGCACAATGGACCAACTTTGTGTCTAAGTGCGGAAAAAAGGAGTCCAAATACAATTGACAGCCTACGTAGCTCAGTTGGTAGTAGCTCTGCCTTCTGCGCCGTAGGTCGTGGGTTCGATTCCCACCGTGAACAAACGTTTGTGTGATGAACATAGATGTTTGTTCTCTGTCTGGGTGTTATATAATATTATAAGTATGTATTTACAAAAAAAAAGTATCTAAGTAGTATATCAGCTATCTGGTTCCCATATCACAAGCATAAGCTTAGTTTGGGGCTAGATGGTGCTGTGTGGAAAGTCCACCAATATTGATTTTATTTATTTATTTAAATACAATGCCTCGAGTTGATAGCATGATAATCATCAGCTTTCGATAAAAAAATCAATTTCGGTCCACCCAGTTAAAAGTTATAAGGCACACGTACAGTACAGTGAATAAACATAAAAAACCAGTCGAATTTAAAACCTCCTTTTTTTTGTGTACGTTATTATTTCATTACATAAGTATCTAATAATATTATCTAGCCATAAATACGGCTAACAGGTAACCTCCTTTTTTGAAGTCGGTAATGAAAACACACGAATCAAAAACCAAATAGAGCGAACCAACGTAATCCGTAAACAAAGATCCGTCCAAATCCGTATAATCCTATAAACCGAATGAAATTAAATCTCGCCTTAAATCCAATAACATACGAAAATCAAATCAGATGTATAAACATTTGACGGGTTTCAGGGTATGTTCGATAAACATGGGTTTGTTGCTAGGTGGCAGCACTGTTGGCAGTTTGATTCCATGTGAGTTAATTTTTTGACGACCTCAGTGGCGCAGCGGGCGAGAGTCCGCCTGCGACGCAAGAGGTTGCGGGTTCGATTCCCGATTCGGAACAAATTTGTGCACGATCTGCAGAAATTTGTTCCGTTGGTCTGGGTGTTTATGTGTAATAAAAAATATCTATCTATGTATGTATATAATGTATTAAATATATCAGTCATCTAGTACCCATAACACAAGCTTTGAGTAGCTTACTTTGGGGCTAGATGGTGCTGTGTGGATTGTCCAGCATTATTATTATTATTTTTATATTAATGGTAATAAGAATCATACAAAAAGAGCGGTAGGAACCAAGCCGTAAGTTTGTTGGCGGTTCTTCTCGGCTTTGGTCGCGTAGAACTGGCACCTAGAGTCACCTAGCTTTAAGACGATTCAAAGTGATCTTTGTGACTTCATCCTACTACTATTTTAAAGGTGAAAGTTTGTAAGTATGGATGGATGGATGGATGGATGTTTGTTGCTCTTTCACGCCGGAACGGCTGAACGGATCTGGATGAAATTGGCAGAGAAATAGATTATAGTCTGGAATAGCACATAGGCTACTTTTATCCCGTGGCAATAGCGGGATTTAAATCTGCGCGGGTGAAACCTATATATTTTGACTTTGATCCTTAAATAGGTAAAACATTTAGGTATTAGTATCTTCAAAAATGTTTTGAAAGTGTAAACTAGAAGTTTTTTCATAGCTATCAGCTTCTAAAGCCAGTCTAAAAACTCACGTAGTAGCCAAGCTCACACGAGCTTGCTCTTTTAGGAGATATATTTGAGTAAGCATAAGCTAACATACGTAAAACTTAAACATCTCTCCCAAGTTTTAAGCCTAATCGATATTTCTAAAGCCTACTTGAGATCGCTTACGCTATACCGACGGAATAGTTAAGTGCCACGTAAAACGGGTAAAGTACAGTCAGCTACGGTTTTTCATTAAAATTTGACGATTTTAAATCTTGAAAAAACTGAAACTGAAACAGCTTCACGACTTTGATCCCCAGGCACGGTAGATATCCCTTCAGATCTCCCAGTACCAAGTAGGTACTAATTCAAGATTCTTTGAGGATGTCTAAGGGGGGTAGTCAGAGGTACGTCCAAACATTACATTTGGCACATACCCACATTTTGCAGTGGTTAGTATTCCATACGTGACAGGTTGCAAGCCCATCGCCGCTTTTAGAATACTAACTGGTTTCCTCACGATGTTTTCCTTCACCGTTTAAGAGCACTGGCATTGCGCACATAAATTTTTCGATAGAAAAATCCATAGGTGCACGACCGGATTCGAACCTGCGACCTTACGATCGGAAGGCGGGGTCACTCCCACTAGACCACCGGTGTTTAAATCTTGAACTGTGTTTATTTCAGATCACATTATAGATAGTAGAACTGTAGATAGGGTAATGGTAAGCTGTTTTTTTGTTAAGCTATGTTGTAATCAAAGCGTAAATATGTTTTGAGAGTGTTTCTCTTCTCTGAGAGAGATCTGAAGGAATGTCTACCGTGCTTGGGGATCAAAGTCGTGAAGCTGTTTCATTTTTTTATCTTCTTTCCGTTGTTGGTACGAGTAGTAGCACTGCTTTCTGCGCTGAAGGCCATGGGTTCGATACCCACCGCGAAATAACATACCCCTTTAGATATCTTCAAAGAATCTGTTGCTAGTACTTGGTTAAACATCTGAAAGGATATCTACCGTGCCTGGGAACCAAAGTAATTAAGCTTCATAACAGTCATACACAGGGTATATTCTGAAACTATCCCTTAAAAATAACCTGTCAAAATGGTGTTTAAGTCTCGTATCTGAGCATAATTATCTCGAACATGACAAGCACGTGACATATTTAAAACGTCCCCTAACGACTTCACCCCTTCAGCGCGGCGATAAAATCTCTAACGGTTAATTACGTCATATAATGAACAAGACGTGTATAATGACGTGTATATAATAACCTGCAGAGCTATTACGTAAAAACATGAATAGGGGTAGAAAAAACTGAAACGTACAACGACTTTGATTCCCAGGCAAGGAACCTAGATATTCTATCTGAATGAATGAATAAATGAATGAAAATACTCTATTGTCCTACTAATATTATAAACACGAGTGTGTAAGTATGGATGGATGGATGGATGTTTGTTACTCTTTCACGCCGGAACGGCTGTACGGATCTGGATGAAACTTGGCAGAGAGATATATTATAGTCTGGAATAACACAAGGGCCACTTTTTATCCCGTGGGAATACCGGGATTTAAATCTGCACGGGTGAAACCGCTGGACGCAACTAGTACACCATAAAAGAAAAACAGTAAGTACACTAAAAGAATTAAGGAATAAAACAAATTGTACCATGGGCGGTCTTATCGCTGAGAGCGATCTCTTCCAGACAACCCTTGGAGAGGATTGTAAATTAAGGAAGTTGGTCGCAGGTGCACGCGAAAAATAAGTTGATGGTAAACAGATGCCTAAATCAAATTACACTCTAAATAGATAGTTAGAAAGATGTTATAATCAGAATGCTTATAATCTTTATTTATAGATATATTTAAAGGGGGTAGTCAAAGATACGTCCATGACTACTGTTGTAGAGTAGTAAAACTCTTTGTGTGTGTCTTGTCCGGGGAAGTACTACCGCCACGCCTTTTTCTGCCGCCAAGCAGCAACGCTGTGTTTCGGTTTGAGGAGTGTGGTCGCCGGAGCAATTACAGGCACGTGAGGCTTAACATCTGTATGCCTCAAGTTGATGGACGCAGAACAGGCATCATATGGCAATGCTTTGTTATAGGTAATGGTTACCACTTAACATCAGGTGGGCCATATGCTTGTTCCAAAAAAAACATATCCTGCGATACAGAAAACGGCAAACGGAATTCAGACTTATGGTACCGATAAGTATTTTCTCAAGTCATCATAAAAACCGCACAATCACTGAAATGTAACCTAGTAGGTGGATCGGCATATTGAGGGGAACATTGTGAATGTCGACCTCAGTGGCGCAGCGTGCGAGAGTCCGCCTGCGACGCAAGAGGTTGCGGGTTCGATTCCCGCCTCGGAACAAATTTGTGTACGATCTGCAGAAATTTGTTCCGTTGGTCTGGGTGTTTATGTATAATAAAAAATATCTATCTATGTAAGTATATAATGTATTAAATATATCAGTTATCTAGTACCCATAACACAAGCTTTAAGTAGCTTACTTTGGGGCTAGATGGTGCTGTGTGGATTATTTTTCGTAATTATTCTGGGATAACTTATGTAGTACCGCTCTCCACACTGGTAAATCCGCGTGTCCAAAGCCTAAAGGCTATATCTGCAAAAAAAATCTTAAACACCTGGCAACCCTTTGACACTGACTCATTCGTTCTTTCGCGCTCAAACCGCGGTGTCCGCAGATTTCACGCGAGATTTTAATTATTACAAAATTATTGATCAAAGTGTGTTAAAACTAGTGTTTTAATCAACATTCATCATGCCCAAACGAAGGGCTTCTAATCCAGACAGAAAAATACTAAAGTTGGAGAGGAAATGCAAGAAATTTATAAGGTACCTAACCTAGTTAAAGCAAAATTGAAAAAGGTAAGAAGTTGTGAATTGTTTACTTATGTGTGGTTTGTATTGGTTATTGTATAATACATTCGTGCCTAAACAGTGTTTATTACACGGTAAATAGTCCTCATGAAGCGTAATGTACACGGTGATGAGATTAAGAATTTGCCGGCCGGCCATTTTGGTTGCTAGCGTTGGTCTAGCAAAGTTTTGAGGGTGCTGGATCAAATCAGAGATTATAATTAACTCCATTGAACAAAAACAAAGCGATAAGATTGCCCTTGAAACTTCAGATTATCAATTAGGCACATTTTGTGTGACATTATACATGACATTGTAGGTACATGCCCTTTGGGAAGGCTATGTTGGCATTAGAACAACAGACCTCTAATGATTCAAATGCTCATTTTTTGACAATTATATATCCCTACCTAGCTTACCATTGGGAACATTATGTAAAGCTTAAAAGATCAAGATGAAATAAAGTAAAATACCTACATGTATTAACACCTAATGGTGTGACAGAAAGGGAGCTTATTAATTCAAGATAAAATAGGTGCAATCACCTACCTACAGGTAATCAGATGCCATATCATGAAGTCAGATGTGTAGTGTGTCAATAGTTATGTACCATCCCGTGAAGATGGATTAGTGAGCTCAATGAATCAAGACAAATTAGATTACAATACCTATAAACATGTAAAAAACAAAGCATATTGCGTTGCAATATCTTCCATTCCGTGGGAATGGTTATGTGAGCTCAAAGGATCAAGATAATTTAGGTATGCAATACTTAGGTACATACATGTAAACAAAGCATATTGCGTTGCAATATCTTCCATTCCGTGGGAATGGTTATGTGAGCTCAAAGGATCAAGATAATTTAGGTATACAATACCTAGGTACATACATGTAAACAAAGCATATTGCGGGGCAATATGTTCCATTCCGTGGGGATGGTCATGTTAGCTCAAAGGATCAAGATAAATAATATATTGCAATTTACATATTTATAAACAAACTATACATTTGCATATTTATTGCAATTTTGCTGTGGTAATTTTACACTCCCTGGGAGGGAGAACTAAATAAAGATCTTCAAAGACTTCAGATGTGTTTTCAGATCAAGAATCTGTTCTAAAACTTGATCCTTGATTGATTGAATTGTTGATCGGTTTGAATGCCAGAAAGCAGAGACCCAACAAAGAAATAGTTTTTTCAGAGGAGGCGCTTATAGCTAAAGTCTTGGGAGAGCCTATCAAAAATAATGGCTATATGGATAGATAGATAGAAAATTCTTTATTGCACATAAACAAAATGTATCGTACATAGGTGAACTTAATGCTATATGGTGATGAAATTCATCTTATTTTGGAATTGGTGATGAAAACCATTCTAGAGGAGAAGAAGAAGGATTTACAAAGGAAGAGAGAGAAAATTGTGGACTTAAATTTTCAAAACAATTGCTTACTACTAGATACACCCGGACTAAACATAAAGCTGACTGGTATTCTGACACCGGCAGCCAAGAACCAAAATAAGTTGGTGCCGAAGCATCAGCAATTGCCTACACAATATGTCAAAGAGAGGTTATAAAGAATCTAGGAGAATCCCATCATTCAAGTTGTAATATCCAGAACTTAATGGCATCCTTAAAGGGAAGCTGTGAGGGAATTCAGGAAAATCTTTATCTTCAATGAAAAAGGCCAAATATAACAATGAGCAATGTCACAAAATGTCACTAACAAAATAGATTCAAAACCTAACCAGCAGGCCTGTAATGTACAGCACCATTATCATAGCAAAACCCTGGAAGGGGTTTATCACCAGCACCCTCAGTATCAGTAGCAATAGGCGTACAAGCCCACAGACAGCCGTCATCAGGCAAATCCATACATCGGAGGGCATACAAGGTATCCTAGGAGATGTGTTTTGTTTTTAGTTTGCAGTAATTTAATTTGCATATGTTTTGGAAAATAATTAATTAGGTCCCCACCATTTTTGAACTACATGGTATCAAATACCTTTTACAGTTTTGTAATAGCAAAATTATAAACCAGACAGTTAAACTGAATATACCAGGAAAACTTATCACGAAGACTTAAAGTTAAAAACTTAAATATTGGTGCAAATTCATGATGCAGTATATTTAGCACATTATTATTGTTATCTAAAAACATGGATCTAATAAGATTTTTTATTTTAAAACATTTTAAAATCTAACAGATGTTATCTGTTTAAACTGGAAGATATTAACGGTCAGTAAATTACCTACTCATAGAGTAGACTTTACTATGTGCACAATAGATTGGAAAAATGGGTATTATTAGGTTCGAATAAACTCTAATGATGTAATATATAGATATGAGGTCATGTTCATGTTATGTGAAAACCACTTTACTATAAAAGCTATTGAATTGTAATTTAGTTTGATAAATACATTTGCCTGGGGGCTTCAGATCATGAATGTACAACAAATATCATGATTGTGTATAAACTATTAAGTAGACATAGACAGACATTAGACACATTAAACACACATTAAATGTTCGGGCTTTGTTATTAATACTGATGATAGTAAAATTATTGCGTCAAGTATTAGGAAATTTTCAGGCTTTGGAAACAACTTATAACAGAACTTATAAATTAATTCTGAATCTCTAATGATCTATTAGAGATTTGGCCCCATTATGAGGCAGTTTTGTGTCAGTTCACTTTTCAGGGCAAGTTTACACAGAGATTTAAGCTTTGGAACGTATTGGGGGGGAAAGATCTATGATTGTACATACCATAGGAAATAAGGAGGCAATATTCGGTATTATTTTTGTGACAGAAAAATTTTGGACAGCAGATGGTCTACAGCAAGAAGTAGAAAACCTACAATTTTGAATTGCAATAGATTTATTGATTTTTGTACTTTACTTTAATCAAAGACAAATGTTGACTCCGTGTGCTTCGCACTCAAGTTCAAAGAATAACAAACATAATAATATTATGTGTCTTGACACGGAAACCTTTCTGCATGGAATGTAGATGCCTTCACCATCAAAAAGTCATTATGTACTTATAAAATAGGTACACATTCCCTTAATTCTGAAAATCTTATAAAATATTAATAATAATAATATTATATTAAAATAGACATAGTATTAGTATTGCAAGGCGTCCAATTTGACCCTGGTTCGGTATCCTTTACTTAAATCTATAGCAGACATCATTGAGTCACCACCAAAGTAAAGCCGAAAACAATATTACAGTTGTGTTCAACAGTGGGGGTGTATTGAAAGGCAAGTAATCAAGATCTAGGTTCTGTGTCATCTACTGTGTGCCTGAAGTATAAATCCTTTTTACAAGGCAATAAGTAATACACTACAAAATCAAATATACACACATAAATACTTTACACAGTACTTGGTTGTCATTCAGCATAAATGATATAGCAGCATACACTACTATAATGCTGATCTTCTGTTCTTCCGTGACACCAGTATTCGACAACACAGCAACAGCGACACCCAGGTCACCGTCAGGAAATATTAATAATGTTCTAATTAAAACTATATATTTATTGATAATATTCAATGGGGGAACCTCTTTACAAACATACACTTAACTGTAATCTTTCGTTACAGTTCTAATATAAGGCAATCACATAAGTATTTGAATATATATATTATTATTTTTATTAGACAAATTTCTACAATTTTATGCTGCATTTTTATTATTATTTAGGAATTGAATATCGAGGTGTACAGTGACCTGTAAATACATTACCAATTAATAACTTAATTACTATTGAACTTGGGTTTATGAAGGATTATTCAAGTAAAGGCCGTTTGCACTTAAAGGTAGGCTTGCTTGGTACCCAAACATAGTTCTCAACTCTTACAACAAGTCAAAGAGTTAATACATTAAGTCAGAGAAGAGGAAGAATCATTTGGTTACGTGTTTTTAGTTTAAAAATACCCTTTAGAAGAGTCACATAAATATAAAAGGGATTAGGAAATACAGGGCTTACAAAACCTACCTACCTAATGAAATACAGTGGGAATAAAATTCTGATTTTCACCTATCATTCTCCTTACAGTAGATATCATGGTGAAAGCAGGGTATTCCATTAGCTTTGCTGGTCAAGGACTTTTGCAAAGCATTACAGTAGGGCACTACAAGAAAGCAGGGTATTCCATTAGCTTTGCTGGTCAAGGACTTTTGCAAAGCATTACAGTAGGGCACTACAAGGTAGTGTTATTGCTTAATCTTCAATTGCAAATATGTAATGCATATTATTTAATTCTTCTAATTAGAATAGTTCGAAGTAGAAACTAGACTAGGCGCTAAGCTAACAATTACTGAGGATGAGTATTTTGCTGTGAATTCAATAATAATGACAACTGTTACTAGGGTATATGTTCCTGGATCTTAAATTGTTCCTCAATTGAGGTTTTCTTCTTTTGAAAATGGGATTTAGTAGATTTGGTCTACAACTTATTATTTTAATAAATAGGTAATGTGATTTTTATAGTAATTTATTCTATGTTCATCCCTCTAAACATCTACATAAGTTATCCCAGAATAATTACGAAAAATAATTACAGGATTAAACGAACTCACCTGAGTGATGTTCTATCCTGATTATTTAAGTAATTATTCTGGGATGAGAAAGTCCCACCCTCCCAACAGCTATAACATCATAGCTTCCCATTGATATATGTTATCTCTAAACGAAATGAGTCAGTGTCAAAGGGTTGCCAGGTGTTTAAGATTTTTTTTGCAGATATAGCCTTTAGGCTTTGGACACGCGGATTTACCAGTGTGGAGAGCGGTACTACATAAGTTATCCCAGAATAATTACTTAAATAATCAGGATAGAACATCACTCAGGTGAGTTCGTTTAATCCTGTAATTGTCCAGCATAATTATTTATTGGGAATGCCCAATGTTCGTCGGTGAGCGATAAGCAAGTCATATACGTACAAAGGCATAATGTTTATCTCTTTCAAAGCTTAGTTTCAAATGGATGTTAAAGATGTACTGTTGCACTTCACTTTCACTACATAGTATAAAACAAAGTCCCTATATCCCTATGTCACTATGTATGCTTAAATCTCTAAAACTACGCAACGGCTTTTGATGCGGTTTTTTTAGTAGATAAAGTGATTCAAGAGGAAGGTTTATATGTATAATACATGCTTATATAGTATAAAAACAATGTGCACCCGTGCGAAGCAGGGGCGCGCGGGCGGGTCACTAGTTTAAACATAAAATTTATAGTATGTAGTATAGGTAAGTTTGTAACAATAGAAGAACGCACTAAATCTTGTAGAACCTACCTATACTGTTTGCTACCAGTTTGATATGTTTTCTGAGAGAAAATAAATCATTATTATTATTAATTTTATAGCTGACTGTCCATGTAGCAGACGTATAAAACGTTTTTCATGTACTCACTCATCTGAAGATTTATGCTGGTACTTACCTGAAAATTACAAAAATGAGATTAGTACTAGAAACAAGACAAACAAAAATGCTTTGCTACATTGTAACAAGGATCATACAAAAGAGCTGTAGGAACTTAGCTTTGTGCAGGCTTTATTCCTCCACCACAAATTATAATAACAATTATGAGGTAAAATCTTGTGCATATCTAAATAAATGAAAAGGACAAGGCCGAGAAAGACCTGCGTCCTAAGGTTCCGTGCATATAATTATCCGCAAAAACCACCAACACGAAATTGTTGAATCCCTTTTCGATCACATAACACACATGTCATATTGCAGTAAAAATTTCATTTTGATCGATACAAGTTTTCCTATTCAAAAGTTTGCTTATGAGAGAAAACTAGAAAAGCAAACTTTAAGGTAGGAAAATTTGCATCTATCAAAATGATTTTTTTTCCATATTAATGGTTGTTTGAAATTTTTCAAAATTGGAATCAGTGATTTTTTATCTTTCAAAATGTCGAATCGTGCGAGCTAGGTGTTGTCAACGCCCTAAGTAGTAAATTTCGTTTTTGCTTCTAAGACATGAAGCCCTAAAAAAGTAAAAATTAAATATTTCTCAAACCGATGCGTGCCACGTTTTTTGTCACGTAGAACGTGACGTGTCACGTTATCTTGCGGAGACGTGTCGCGACTCCGCGCTTTTTCACGTTTTTACGTAATGGCAAAACCGACAAGGGGCATTTTTCTTTCGCAAAGTGAAATGTTGGATCTAGATTAATATTTGTGTTGAAGATAAAGTTTTTTAGGAAGGATTTCGTTTGAATCATTCATTTCAAACTGAAACTGAAACAGCTTCACGACTTTGATCCCTAGGCACGGTAGATATCCCTTCAGGATCTCCCAGTACCAATTACTAACTCAAGAGTCTTTGAGGATGTCTAAGGGGGGTAGTCAGAGGTACGTCCAAACATTACATTTGGCGCACATACCCACATTTTGCAGTAGTTAGTATTCCATACGTGACAGGTTGCAAGCCCATCGCCACTCATTTCATTTATTAATTAATAAATAAATATTTACAATGTTCATAGATAAGTCATTAAAGTAGGTACAGTTTTTTTTTCACATAATCTTTAATTAAGTAAGATTATAAGAGGTTTCGAGCAAGAAGTCTCTCAGTGAAATAGGCCCCTAAAAGTGTTTTTACAACCACGCTCTGTCTCTAAAAAGCCCATTTCCTGAAAACCCTGAAGGTAAAAAGGTAGATGTAAAGACAGTAAATACGTTAGCATAGCTCGAAATAATACTGCGAAACTTTGCGCGTTTGGACCCCAAATAAAAACAATAAAAAACTTAACCCACCGCTTAAACTTACAATTATAACCTATCCCGTGGGCCTTTTTGACCCTCGGACACAGGATCAGATTAAGGTTGTCCTGAATAGATACATTGTTTAAGCTTATTTGCCTAACCATTAGCCATAGTTTTGAAAACAATTTTTTTTTAAGTTTTAGGTACTTTTTATTGTTTTAAAGCACAAGAATGACAAAAGAATATGAGTTTTCGATGATTTATACATACTCAGAATGCATCACTCTTCCCCAAAAATTAAACGGTTTATTTCCTGGGACTTGTCAAAGTCAAAGTCCAAATGTATTATAATAAAATCACAACGATCATTTTAAAACGTCATAAAGCTAAGTGACTTTGTGGCCACCAAGTTCCACGCGACCAAAGCCTAGAAGAATAGACAACAAACTAGGATTGGTCCTTAAAGTTTGAGATTGATTTTTGAGAAATAATTAATATTTGTGATTTACCCATACGGCAGGTATTCATTAGGCCAGGTTTTATGAATTGCAATGATATTTTGAGTTAAGTATGGATTGATTATAAGAAGAAATTAAATGAATAATAAAAATAACAATTAGGGAAAATACTGTATAATATTCCATAATAATATTCCACCAATTTGCGTTTAGGTAAGTTTCTACCCCTATATATTGCCCCTAAGTCCGTCCCCGACTGTGACCCTACCTAGGGGTCATAAAAGACTTGTTTTAACTCGTTGTACGTTTTAACCCGCGGTTGCTAGTTTTGTACCGTGTTTAATTTGTCAACTAAGGATGAGTTGCACCATATAACGTTAATATCAAATCGTCAAGTCACAGCCAAATCTTTGATTTAACGAACAATTTGACGTTAACTTTAGATGGTGCAAATTATCCCTAGATTTATGTGTTTTGACGCTCATTTATTCAGTTTATTCAAAGTAATTAAGTTCACTAAAGTTGATGAAAAAATTTAGTGGTTTAATATTTTTAAAAGTAAATAAACGTAAAAGTGGGAAGTAATTACAGGAACATGAGGCTTAACATCAGTATGCCTCAAGTTGATGGACGCAGGGCAGTGCATCGTAGGGCACGTTCCTATTGTGCGCGACTTACGAGGCAATGCTTTGTTATATGTGATGGTGACCACTTAACATCAGGTGGGTCATCTGCTTGTTCCATCAGCTAGTTGTATATAAAAAACGGAATACCAACTACTCCAAATTGTGGCATTGCCTCGTAAGTCACGCACGACAAGAACGTGCCCTACGATGCACTGCACTGCGTCCACTTGAGGCATACAGATGTTAAGCCTCAAATGCCTGTAATTACACCGGCGACCACACTCTTCAAACCGAAACACAGCGTTGCTGCTTGGCGGCAGAAAAAGGCGTGGTGGTAGTACTTCCCCGGACAAACCCTTCACAAAGAGCTAATACTCTTAAACTTACTATTGTTGATGGTCTGTGTCTTAATAATCAATTTAAGCACGCTCTCAGCCACATTAATAACACCAACACGTCAGTTAATACCATTATCTGTCAGTTATCAGATAATCGGGTATTTTCCAGCTCGTTACCCACTGACGACCATAGCGCACAACGAAGTCACTCAGTGGAAAACCGACGTCACACAATGTGGGTTTAAATTCAATTCAATTTAGAATTATCAATGCTATATCATCATTTGATATAGCATTGATTTGCCCTTATCCCACTTCATGTGGGGTCGGCACAACAGGTTTTTGCTCTCTACTCTCCTCTATCAGCCGTCAATGTACCAGAATTATCAATGTATATATTATGTCCTTGCGAAATATGTTTGTGTGACCTTGAAATAATTGTTACAAAGACAAATAAGACTAGAGAATAGAGCTAGACTTCTAAGTTTAAACCAGTTGTTGGTTTTTCAACAGCATAGGAAGGTTGCAATTTTTATCCCAGCATGAAAACTTTCATACATAAAAATTAGAAAATATAAAATCCCATTTTTAAGGCTCCGGTGACAGCGGCTCGCAATTTCGAAGTGCGATTGGCTATTATTTCATTTTATTTCATTTCGGGGAGGTTGTTTGAAAAAATAACTCTAAAGAAACACGCATAAATACTGTTCGAACACAAATAATACAATAATATAAGGGAAACATGCCCGAATCAGAAATCATTTTGGTATTAGTATGTTTGGTCTTACGTTTACCTAATACCAAAATGATTTCTGACTCAAGCACATTTCCCTTATATTATTGTATTATTTGTGTTCGAACAGTATTTATGCGTGTTTCTTTAGAGTTATTATTTCAAACAACCTCCCCAAAATGAAATGAAATGAAATAATAGCCAATCGCACCTCGAAGTTGCGAGCCGCTGTCACCGGACCCTTAAGTGTGAAAGCTTGCTTGGATCATAACATTTATTTGGGCTAAACCTTTGAAATACTATTGACAACAACTTGACCGATTGCGATTTTACATAACTACATTCATTGATTTTATATCTTCAAAAGTGTTCAATTGTGCGAGCGAGATAGCGGTGCGCCGTATGCTGCCCCCTAAGTGAAGTTCTTTGCAAGCTAACATACCATTATCAATTACAAAGTACAAGATAATCGGTTATTTTCCGCTCCGTTACCTAACTAAGGACCATATCGCACGAGCGGAGTAACGGAGCGGAAAGGTGTGACCTATACTTATTGCATTTGTGTTATAGTATAGCCCATTCATTAAGTAACTATGCCTTCTACGCTGTAGGACGTGGGTTCGATACCCACCGAGATAATTTTATATGATTTTCTGTATTATAAAAGGCAAAAGTGATTGACTGATGACAACGCACAGGACCCTTAGGACTAGAAACAAAAAATTTCGCACACGTATTTTTTTTGACATAGGCATCCACAAAGTAAGTATTTTTCAAAATTAAACCGATCAGCTAGTTTGTTTATATAATGGAAAATTACACTAATTATTGGTACCATTTAAATTCGATATACCTACAACCTAAGTACAAATAACATAAAAATATATCTATTTAGGTAAACACAGTAAAAGATATGATAACCTACTACCTATATTGAACAATAAATGAATATTAATATTATAAACATAGATGATTGTTCTCTGTCTTAATACAGTTTTTTTTTTATATTTAAAAAAATATTTGGACCTTAAAATAACTTGTTAATACGTCTTACTGTACCTACACCTAAAACGTGAATAACCCCATTAATTTAATCGATTTAAAACACATTTTTACGGAACCACGTCGAATGCATTCGATTTGATGTCGCGAGCGAATGCCATAAAATTGCTTTTAGAATCGCTCGTGGCATAGCCATGACGTTTATCTTCTTCATCTTGCCATAGTTCTTTCTAATCAGTGTGGTGATAGGATTTAAAGAGCGCCTTAAGGAGGGTCCTTTCAAAGACTTAGAACTTTTTTGGTTCTACGACAGGTTTGCTTCCTAAGTGAGTGGTTTCCTCACGATGTTTTCCTTCACCGTTTGAAAGTACTGGTACTGTGCACATATTGAAATCGAAAACTCATTGGTGCTCGATCGGTTTTGAAACCACGACCTTAACGATCAGGCAGGCTTGATATCACTAGACATCCAGTGCTCTCAGATTTATAAACCTTCAGGTAGGATGGGTCATCATTTCTTGGAATATTAAGGCAGATTACTGCTACTGTAGGTACTTTGAGCTCGTACGTACCTACTTAAGCAAACATTTAATGAAGCAAATCTGGTTTGGATGAAAATGGTGTTTTCGCCGAACTAAACAATAAGTTATTTAACACTAGCGACCCGCCCGCGCGAACCTGCTTCGCACGGGTGCACACATCAAGCATGTATTATACATATAAACCTTCCTCTTAAATCACTCTATCTATTATAAAACCGCATCAAAATCCTTTGCGTAGTTTTAAAGTTTTAAGCATAAATAGGGACATAGGGTTATAGGGACAGAGGAAGCGACATTGTGCATAAATAGGGACATAGGGTTATAGGGACAGAGGAAGCGACATTGTGCATAAATAGGGACATAGGGTTATAGGGACAGAGGAAGCGACATTGTGCATAAATAGGGACATAGGGTTATAGGGACAGAGGAAGCGACATTGTGCATAAATAGGGACATAGGGTTATAGGGACAGAGGAAGCGACATTGTGCATAAATAGGGTTATAGGGACAGAGGAAGCGACATTGTGCATAAAAAGGGACATAGGGTTATAGGGACAGAGAAAGCGACATTGTTTTATACTATGTAGTGAAGAAAAAAAGGCGTTATCCTAAAAGATTTTTTGCTGCAGTGAAAACTACAGGAAAAACCAAATTCACGAGTACTTTATCCGAACCCCAGAATTTCGCTCCAAAAAGCTTGATTTTTTCTCTCCTCTAAAATGTTCATCAATTAATTAATTACACACAAGTCAGCCAGTACGACTACAGGCTTTAGAGAGAGAGAAAAATGCAGGAAGTAACGGGAGAAAAAAGGACAGATTGAGGGTAGATTTCAAATTGTCGCCATTGCAATATTCGAGATTAAAAGAAACGCCTAGGTTGGTAGCGGAATTTGAGTACACTTGTGAATAAAAGTGTTTTAAGTTTTAAAATCACTTCGTATTACTCGGATTCATAAATAAACGAATATAAAACATACAATGATGATATAATGAATACAGAATCACACTTCGCAAGTATCGGAGGTTCATCGCGTTTCCATAGTTTGATGAATCCAGAATTATTGGTGCAATCATTGTTTATTTTTGGAGAAAGACACTTATAATCGCTTAATAAATGTGTGAATCGTGAGTCTTGGAATAATGATTTCTATCAAGTCTTAAGCCACCTGACATGGCATCCAGTAACCATGGATTAGTCAAGTATATTAGCTATTTGGTTCCGATACCAGCTTTCGCTTAGTTTTGGGGCGAGATAGTGCTGAGTGGAAAGTTTACCAATATTTATTTATTTATTAGACTTACCTATGTGCAGAGGCTGTAAGAGGCTTACGGCCCGCCTGATGGGAAGCGGTTACCGTAGCCTATTAACGCCTGCAATACCAGAGGAATCACAAGCGCGTTGCCCACCTTTTGGAAATTTTAAAACGCCCTTTTTATTTGTCCCTAGCTGCCCAATTGGATTGTTTCGTGTGCATTTGGGCGCGGCTCGCTAGGCGTTCTCGCTCTGACGTAATGTGATGTTCAATTCGCATTTGTTTTTATTCTGTTTCGTTGCTACAGGTATTTTATTCGGGCCATCGCGTGTAATTTATAGTTGATGCCTAAATGGTTTGCGTTTGTTACAGTGAATTTCAGGTAAGTTTTATGTAATGTTGCAAAGTAAATTCGTGACCACTCATCACTATTTTGACGACCTCAGCGGCGCAGTGGGCGAGTTGCGGGTTCTATTCCCGCCTTGGAACAAATTTGTGTACGATCTGCAGAAATTTAGTCCGTTGGTCTGGGTGTTTTTATAAAAAATATGTATATGTGTAAGTATATAATGTATTAAAAATATCAGTTAAGCTTTGAGTAGCTTACTTTGGGGCTGCTGTGTGGATTGTCCAGCATTATTATAATTATTATTTTGGCTATGGCTTTGCACATGTGTACCTACTTATAACTTTGTGCCTCTCCAGTTTGATAACATTATCTTTTTAAAGCGCTAACTAAATAAATCGATGCAACCTATACGGCGTTATTGAGCCTCAGTAGAAGAATAGCTTTCATTTTATCGAAGTTTTAATAGAAAGAGAAATAAAGAAATATTTAATATACGCCAAAAGAGATGTCAAGGAATATATAATATCAGTCAATTCAACTAATAAAGGCTTATTTAAATAAACTGATCGTTGATATTTTACTTTCATTTCCAGGCACGGTAGATATACCGTGTGACTTAGGACTAGTTAGAGCTCTAGAGCTCTGATTGACAACGATAACGAACCGATAACGAACTGACATTTCGCACATAAATGTGTCAAAGAAATATTCATTGACGCACGCCGATATCGAACCCACGAACTGACAATCAGAAGGCGATATCACTCTCACTAGACCACCGTACTCTCCAAAACATACTAAATTCATTTAATAAAAAACAAGGCTCGCTTAAAAAAATATATTTTCTGAAACATTCTAATAACCAGAAGCGTAACAAAAAGAAAAACCATGTTTTTCGTAAAACATTTTTCTACACGCCTATACCGTAGGAGCGACCCAAATACGAGCTACCCACAAAAATCGAGCACCACAAGTCTCAGTGCCCACCTGAAAGTCTCCAATTGTAGAGATGTTACTATCACACTAATATCATAAATATGAAAGTTTGGATGTATGTATGGATGTTTGTTACTCAATAACGCCAGAACGTCGAACGGATCTGGATGAAATGTGGCACAGAGATCATAGTCTGGAATAGTACATAATGCTACTTTTTATCCAGTAGGAATACCGGGATTTAAAACAACGCGTGAAACTGCGTGGCGTAGCTAGTTATATTTAGCTAGAAATATCTCCTATTGCTTTTTACTCCTAGAAGGACACAAGATCTTATAAGACTTCATCAGGTAGTTTTTATGCTTGTTCCATCACCAAATAGCATAAAAAATACATACCAAATTATCCACCACAGCACCGGTGGTCTAGTGGGAGTGACCACGCCTTCCGATCGTAAGGTCGCAGGTTCGAATCAGGTCGTGCACCAATGGACTTTTCTATCGAAAATATTATGTGCGCAATGCCAGTGCTCTTAAACGGTGAAGGAAAACATCGTGAGGAAACCAGTTAGTATTCTAACAGCGGCGATGGGCTTGCAACCTGTCACGTATGGAATACTAACTACTGCAAAATGTGGGTATGTGCCAAGTGTGATGTTTGGACGTACCTCTGACTACCCCTCTTAGACATCCTCAAAGAATCTTGAGTTATGTAGTACTTGGTACTGAGAGATTTGAAGGGATATCTACCGTGCCTGGGGATCAAAGTCGTGAAGCTGTTTCAGTTTTTTTTTCAAACTATCTATCTTATTCGTGACGTCCAAAAAACAAGCAAAATAAAATGCTTGAGGTAAATAATAGAACAGATGTAATTAGAGTCATCTCATTTACTCGTAATTGGACCGCCCCGAAGCCACGTCACGCGAACTACCCGCGCATTAAATACGAAGAGTCGTAGGGACCTCTACAGGTCCTCTAGAGATCCCTCATCATCATCACAGCCGACAGAAGTCCACTGCTGGACATAGGCCTCCACTATCCGCTTCCAGGAAGAACGATTCTGAGCCCTTTTCATCCACCGACTACCCGCGATCCTTACAATGTCGTCAGTCCATCGGGTAGGAGGGCGTCCCACACTTCGCTTTCCTGTTCGTGGTCGCCATTCGAGAACCTTTATTCCCCATCGGTTGTCAGTTCTTCGAGCTATATGACCTGCCCATTGCCACTTCAACTTGCTGATTCTGAGAGCTATGTCGGCTACCTTGGTTTTCCTACGGATTTCCTCATTTCTGATTCTATCTCGTAGTGAAACTCCTAGCATAGCTCTCTTCATAGCTCGTTGTGCGACTTTGAGCTTGTTGATGAGGCCAATAGTAAGCGACCACGTCTCAGTTAGAGATCCCTACAACTCTACTATAGGTCGCGTCAACAAAAAAAAACTGTTTGCGCTTACAAAATACTCTCGCCATCACACAGGAGGGGGAAGCCCTCCTTCTGGTATTATTTTTGCGTGGCGCCCACAATACTACTTTAGAAATATATTATTTACACAATGCTGCTTTAGAAATACAATATTATTTATATATTTCAGAATCAGAATCAGAATCATTTATTCAAAGATTAAACACATTAACAAAACATTGGTGACCTCTGTGGCGCAGCGGGCGAGAGCCTGCCTGCAACGCAAGAGGTTGCGGGTTCGATTCCCGCCTTGGGACAAATTTGTGTACGATCTGCAGAAATTTGTTCCGATGGTCTGGGTGTTTTCTATGTATAGTAAAAAAAATATCTATCTATGTAAGTATATAATGTATTAAATATATCAGTTATCTAGTACCCATAACACAAGCTTTGAATAGCTTACTTTGGGGCTAGATAGTGCTGTGTGGATTGTCCAGCATTATTTATTTATTTATTGATATGTGAAATAAAACTTTGTCTTACCATTATTGTTATACCATTACTAATGTTATACAGTGAAAAGAAAAACAAAAAAATACATATAAGAAAACAAGTATCCCTGACTCAGTGTTTGCTATACAATACCCATTATGGTATGTGTACAGTTTACGGGCGCAGACGCGGGCGATAGCTAGCTTACACCACTCCGTGGACCCCAGAGGCAGCGAATTATCTTAGAATCAGCCGTGGATTTAATTAGAATCAGAAATTAGGGTCACAATCGATACTGTGTGTTGCTAGACGGTACCAGAGTACTGTGTATCGCTAGACGGTACCAGAGTACTGTGTGTTGCTAGACGGTACCAGAGTACTGTGTGTTGCTAGACGGTACCAGAGTACTGTGTATCGCTAGACGGTACCAGAGTACTGTGTGTTGCTAGACGGTACCAGAGTACTGTGTGTTGCTAGACGGTACCAGAGTACTGTGTGTTGCTAGACGGTACCAGAGTACTGTGTGTTGCTAGACGGTACCAGAGTACTGTTTTTGGGTGATAAATAAAAGGCAGTACGCAAAGGCAAGGTATCATCATCATCTCGTGTAAGCTTGAGCAGTGAGTGGTGCCTATGTACAACCATCTGTGGTGGTAGTACTTCTCCGTACGAGCCTTTCACAAATATTGGTGGACTGGTGGACTTTCCACACCGCACTATCTAGCCCCAAAATAAGCTTTGCTTGTGGTATGGGAACCAGATAGCTGATATACTACTTCTATACTTTTTTTTGTAAATACATACTTATTATATTATATAACACCCAGACAGAGAACAAACATCTATGTTCATCACACAAATGTTTGTTTACGGTGGGAATCGAACCCACCTAAAATACCTTTTCGCTTTAATACAAAATCTAAAAGAAAGTGTTGATGCCAATTTTATGCCACCACCCTGTGTAAATTATGTCACAACCCTTACGACTACCCCACTATCTAAATATATAACTGCCCCCATTCATTACGCCAAGTCATTCATGTTGGCTGGCTTTTCAACGCGCTATGTTTTGTTTTTTATCGTCGCCTCAAACAAGACGAGACAAATACAAAAATTCGTTGTTTGTTTTATGAATATTATTATATTATTGTTTATATTTTGCTGATAATGTTTTTAGAAATAAAGATTTGATTTAGACGCAAACCAACTTCTCTTTTGGACATTTTAAAATAATTGAGTATGGGTGCCGGTGTAATTACAGGCACATGAGGCTTAACATCTGAATGCCTTAAGTTGATGGACGCAGGGCAGTGCATCGTAGGGCACGTTCCTATCGTACGTGACTTACGAGGCAATGCTTTGTTATAGGTGATGGTTACCACTTAACATCAGGTTGGCTATCTGCTTGTTCCATCAGCTAGTTGTATAAAAAAATATGACTTTTGTTTTACGTTTTATTACGTCGCTACCACACAAAGGACAACGGTCATAAATTAAATAGGGGAGCCAGACAGTTGATATAATACTTATATACTTGTAAAAAAAAGTTGAAATAACACCCAGACATATATATATGTATATAATATGGTAAATATTTGTTATTTATTTTATGTTACATTACATTTGTTGTTTTTAAAAGTTGTTCCCTTCTATTGTCCAAAGAGCACTACCACCCACTCCACAAAACCCAAAGGTTAACTGGAAGAAAATGCTAATTAGCATAAAGTTCGCCTAATGTACTTCATTTATGTGCAATAAAGAATTTTCTTATCTTACCTTATAATATAACAAACCATACCACCATACAAATGTTCCGTGTGTGTGTCTCCAGCTTCCTCATATTGAAAATGTAATTTCTATAAATGCCAATATTTAAAGCATAATTAGTGCACTCATAGATTTGAATCATAATTTAGCTGCCAAATAAACAACGATGCTATAAGCTTATAATAGTGTGTAAGCTGGAGTAACATGTCTCCAGCTGCCTCAGTCAGTGTGGGCAAACGGCTAATGATAGAGATATATAGTAAACGCAAGGATTTAGTACCAAACGAATTAGCGAGGTACCAAAAATTTCAGGTCTGTAGCTCGGAAACTCTTCGAGTTATAAGACTTGATCAACGTGTAAGCTGGAGTAACGATACGTGAAAAAGCATATGCTCGTTCTCTGGAATGGCTGGAGCTAGCAGGTTGCTTTAAGTCTCCAGATTTAGTACCAAACGAATTAGCGAGGTACCAAATATTTGAAGTGTTTCTGTTCAAAACTCTATGAGTTACAAGCTTTTCCAGCTTTTTTTGTTTGTCCAACTTGCACATGTTGGATCTCAGCAACCACAATAGGTACAGACTCGGTTGATGTCTCTGAACCGAGCTATGAATTAGTGCACTCGGTACCAAAAATTTGGAATCTCTAGGACAAGCAGTTCTGTTGTAATCAGCAAAATAACTAATATTATGATGAGTTACAGAATACCAGATAGTTCCATTTCGACCAGCCTTCAGTTGATAGTAGCTCTATCTCTGTCACTACAGCGAATGCGTCACACTCGTACCTACTGATGCAATCAAGGAATTTGAATATATCTGTCTGTATTCAAATTCCTTGGATGTTATTTTGCTGATTACAACAGAACTGCTTGTCCTAGAGATTCCAAATTTTTGGTACCGAGTGCACTAATTCATAGCTCGGTTCAGAGACATCAACCGAGTCTGTACCTATTGTGGTTGCTGAGATCCAACATGTGCAAGTTGGACAAACAAAAAAAGCTGGAAAAGCTTGTAACTCATAGAGTTTTGAACAGAAACACTTCAAATATTTGGTACCTCGCTAATTCGTTTGGTACTAAATCTGGAGACTTAAAGCAACCTGCTAGCTCCAGCCATTCCAGAGAACGAGCATATGCTTTTTCACGTATCGTTACTCCAGCTTACACGTTGATCAAGTCTTATAACTCGAAGAGTTTCCGAGCTACAGACCTGAAATTTTTGGTACCTCGCTAATTCGTTTGGTACTAAATCCTTGCGTTTACTATATATCTCTATCATTAGCCGTTTGCCCACACTGACTGAGGCAGCTGGAGACATGTTACTCCAGCTTACACACTATTATAAGCTTATAGCATCGTTGTTTATTTGGCAGCTAAATTATGATTCAAATCTATGAGTGCACTAATTATGCTTTAAATATTGGCATTTATAGAAATTACATTTTCAATATGAGGAAGCTGGAGACACACACACAATGTTCCTCAGAATTCTTTCTCAGTGGGGATCGAACCCGACACCTCAAATGGCAGAGCTACTAACCAAGGAATTTGAATAAATTCCTTGCTACTAACTACCAAATGACACTGCGTACAAAGATAATGTTAATAAAAAATCGGTTCACTTATAGTACGCCTTCATAAGATAATTATTATTCATATTTTTTTTATTCGTTTATTTTCAGATTTACAATCAATCCTTCTTCTTCTTCTTCTAATTGATGCATTCCTCTCCAGGTGTTTCTTTTTAGGGCAACCTCCTCCAAAATCCTTTTTATTTTTAGGCATGCCTACTGAACTGAATGACTCTGAAAAAATCACCGCGTTTCCCGGCTACTAAATAAAAAAAACTCAAAACGCCAAAAAACATGGACGAAACAGTTTTTCAACCAAGTAAACATTTATACTTATGTTATCGCTCGGGCGAGCATACACTGCGGGAAAACTCATTAAAATCACGTTCAAATGTAAAAGAATGAATCGTTGGTTACGCCACATAAGGCATAAAACCGTAAATCAACTACACACGACCAAAAACGCCCGAAATTCAAATGTGTCACAAATTTTCAATAGAGCTATCTTTTATAACGGGAAATAAAGAAAATGGCAAACGGGTGGAATTTGTATAATATTTCATCAGTTTATTGTCGCTGAGAACCGTTTTGTGAAATTAGATTTTAAAAAAATGTGCTATTCTCGTTTTAACTAGAAGGGTTTGGTGATTTAGAATTTTTGAGGCCACGGTTATGTTTAAATGGACAAAAAACAGGAACATACAGATCCATAGTGACGACCTCAGTGGCGCAGCGGGCGAGAGTCCGCCTGCAACCTCTTGCGGTTGCGGGTTCGATTCCCGCCTCGGAACAAATTTGTGTACGATCTGCAGAAATTTGTTCCGTTGGTCTGGGTGTTTATATATAATAAAAAATATCTATATATGTAAGTATATAATGTATTAAATATATCAGTCATCTAGTACCCATAACACAAGCTTTGAGTAGCTTACTTTGGGGCTAGATGATGCTGTGTGGATTGTCCAGCATTATTTATTTATTTATTTATCACATTTTCCGGGATTATCGGTTCCGGGACTGTTGTACCCTGCTACCAGGATCGTAATTCTAAACGTCATTTGGTCGATAGTCGAAAAAACTCGTGATTACAAGGGCCATGTGTCAAAATCAAAACGGCCTTTATTCAGTTCAATCACAGGGATCACACCAGTTCGTCGCGACAAAACCCTAGAAGAACTGGAGCCTTATTCACTATGAATATAGGAGATTCCAAGGAGATTCCTTGCCACAAACCGTGAAACGTCAAAACTTGATATTGGGCTTTATTCTTTATGACTTAGGAGATACTTTGCCCTGACCGCATTACACCGCCTGCCTTGTCTTAGCCGAGCTCGCGCTGCAAATGGTCATAGTGCATAAGGCTCCTGGCAAGAAGCTAAGCTTGGGTCCTAGCGTTTTTTTGTATGATCCTCTGTACAAAATAATTTGTAACGAGTTAGAGCCTTAGTGGTAGGAAGACCGTTTGCTCGTTGGTCGGAGATAAAGAAAACATCTAACACCACAAACTGGACAGAACTAGCAGAAGATCGCGACCAATGGAAAAACCTGGAGGAGGCCTTTACCCGAGAGGGGTCCTAATAAGTAGTATCTACCCTATCTATATATAGAAAAGCGAAAAATTTAAAAAACAAATATGTATACCTACAATTTATTAAGGAATAAACAGGCTTTTTATTTTTATTTATTTTATTTATTATAGAACCTTAGTTAAGTCCCAAGATTTTTCGTCATCTATAAGCAGATATTTTAAGGGGTAAGCTTTTATTAAAAGTTTTCTTTTTATTATGTTTTTGAATTTGCTAATCGATAACTGATGAATATCGCTTGGGACTTTGTTTTATAGAAGCGTACACATTGTCAATTGTACGCTTCTATAAAACAAAGTCCCAAAGTCAAACAAAGTAATATTGAAATAAGAATTCTTCAAGATATTGTAATAAGGGCCCTGCAAACGCTGCTTACTTTAGTGAGTTTAGTAGGGGGAACAGCGTATGGTTACTCCAGTTTATCATTCAGGAGATATCCATTCAGGGTACTGTATAAATCTAAGCTAGACGTGTGGTCAGGGGCTGACCTCAAGTGTGCCTCATTCGACGTAATTCTCCCGGACGCCCCGTCACTCAGTCCCAGCGCTACACTAATCTGCATGGGGTTGGGTACTAAGCAGGGTCGTGTACAGTCGACGACAAATTAAGCAGGTCAAAAAATAAATCTTTTTGTGTGGATCGCCAGTACCCTACAAGGATCTCTTGAATCGTACAGTAGGTTTGTGTGCAGTCAATGACAAAATGAAACTGAAACTGAAACAGCTTCACGACTTTGATCCCCAGGCACGGTAGATATCCCTTCAGATATCCCAGTACCAAGTAGGTACTGATTCAAGATTCTTTGAGGATGTCTAAGGGGGGTAGTCAGAGGTACGTCCAAACATTACATTTGGCACATACCCACATTTTGCAGTAGTTAGTATTCCATACGTGACAGGTTGCAAGCCCATCGCCGCTGTTAGAATACTAACTGGTTTCCTCACGATGTTTTCCTTCACCGTTTAAGAGCACTTGCATTGCGCACATAAATTTTTCGATAGAAAAATCCATTGGTGCACGACCGGATTCGAGCCTGCGACCTTACGATCGGAAGGCAGGGTTACTCCCACTAGACCACCGGTGATCTTGACAAAATGAAATTGGAAAAAAATACTCGCCTCTTTTATGTTAAAGTCAACGGGTATTTATACAGTAGGATCTTGTGATAACTACCTACATTGTGATGTACACAGTGATCACAGAGTAAATAATAGTACTTTAGCAACTGCAGCTTACACGAAGCGCTACTCAAGATTACCTACAAAAAAGCTGTCACTTAAATTTTTAATTAACTTTTTCATACAAAACTAAAGAATATACATTGTACATACAGTTTTTACACAATATAACAGTCCATACAAAGTAAAAGATCTTCAATACTTTATACAAAGTCTAACGACCCGCCCGCGCCCCTGCTTCGCACGGGTGCACATTGTTTTTCTACTATATCATACATGTAACATTCTCTTGAATCACTCTATCTATTAAAAAAACCGCATCAAAATCCGTTGCGTAGTTTTAAAGATTTAAGCATACATAGGGATATAGGGACAGAGAAAGCGACTTTATTTTTTACTAGCTGAACCCGCGGCTTTGCTCGCGCCAAGGAATTCAAAGTTTCATACAAACTTTCATCCCCTATTTTATCCCCTTGGGGGTAGAATTGATCAAAACCCTTTCTTAGCGGATGCCTACGTCATAACATCTACCTGTATGCCAAATTTCAGCCCGATCCGTCCAGTGGTTTGGGCTGTGCGTTGATAGATCACTATGTCAGTCAGTCACCTTTGAGTTATATATATTTAGATTATAAGTAGTGATATGAAAATGGTACGAAAGGTAGTTTCGATTATAACCAAACATATATTGGCAAGAAAACGCCGCGGAATTCCACCTCAGACAGAAACAACCACACATTTTCCTCTAATCTTCTTTTTCTAAAAATAAACTCCCCAAAGAATTTCTTCGGAAATGGACTAAAACAAAACTTACGGGCCCTGTTCTCGCGAGGCAAAAATAACGCAACCATTTCCTTACAATATTATTTCGCAGCTCAGTTGGTAGTAGCTCTGCCTTCTGCCCTGTAGGTCGTGGGTTCGATCCGTATATAACAAATATTTATGTGACGAACAAAGATGCCAGTTCTCTATCTGGGTGTTTATTATATATTACAAAATACCAAAAAAGTATTATATCAACTATCTGGATCCCATATTACAGGCTCTGCTTAGTTTGGGGCTGGATAGTGTTTTTTGTATGGACGTCCATATATATTAATATAAGCATTTATTCGTCTTTCGTGGGCATTTTGGTCAAATTGCTTAATTCTTTTGGAGATGACAATTTTTCAGAAATAAATACGTCATTATTGCGTACTCATAAGCAATTTAATAGTGGAGTGCCGACTTTCGCACTTTGCATTATTCAATATAGGTTAAGGCGTTGACAACACCTAATGTACCTCTCGCTCGCACGATTCGACATTTAGAAAGATATAAAATTACTAAGCCTAATTCAAAAAATCGCAAACAACCATTTTGTGTGCAATAACATTGCACACAGTTTGGTAAAAAAATCATTTTGATCAATGCAAGTTTTCCTACTCAAAAGTTTGCTTATGTACGAAAACTAGAAAAGTATATTTTGAGGAAAACTTGCATCGATCAAAATGAAATTTTTACTAAACTGTGCGCTATATGATTGCACACAAAATGGTTGTTTGCGATTTTTCTAAAATGGGTTCAGTTATTTTACATCCTTTAATAAATCAAAACTTGCGAACAGAGTCACATTAGCTCTTGTCTTCACCTTAATAGCGGAGTGCCGACTTTTGGAAATTTCTATGCAATTAATCGCTCATCGATAAATTACGTAAGCCAGCCAGTAACAAATATAGGCAAATTTTAAAGAAAGATGTACAGTAGCGATGTGGTACAGGGCCCTGTCTTGGGCACAATGCTTGCATGCATTAATCCGTAGATTTCCCCCAGGTCGGGAGTGCCAGCTACGGGAATGCATAGTCGCCTTTTTGCGTCTTCCAAGAATACTAGATTAGGTAGACTTTGGGAGTTAGAATTATGCAGTTTTTTGAGAGACATCTTGTTATGTTGAAAAACGGAATAACTTCGTGACTTTGCTACTCAGGCACGGTAGATAGCCACGTAGATTTAGTACACACGGATTAGCATCAAGATTATAAAAATGTTGATGAACATTAGGCAGGCCGTCTTCTTTGTTTTGTGTTTAAGATTTATTTGCAAAACTTATCAAAAATGTTTCAGCCTACACCACAAATTCAAACCATCTGCAAAATTTCACATAAATAACAAAATTCTTACGACCAGCCAGAAAAAAAAACAAAAACCATAACCATAGGAATAAGATCTTTTTTTGTACTACAGTTATACAATAAATTATTTCTGATTCTGAAAAAAAAAAAAAATAATAATAATAATAAACAAAATTTATTGCGCTTGTACCATAGATAAAATGGGAATACAATTGCGGGTAGTTTAAAATTTGTAGACTTCCGATATGAAGGAATTGATGGTGTTGCCTCCATGTTTTTTGGAAATCTTTTGCCGGAATTACATAAAAGGAAGACCGAGCCGAATATTTATAAAAACACTTCAACTGGATTTAACAGTTCCACCAGTGTTGGCTTGGAGACCCAATCACAACATTAGCATCACTTGAAACGCATTAGTGTAACGACAAAACTTCCGTCTCAAGTGCCATAACCATTCCCAAAGACAGTTACTTCTATCTGTAACAAACTGGCTTCTATACAGCGACTACCGGTATATGACGGCCGTTCGAACTGCACAATAAATAATAAATAATGCTGGACAATCCACACAGCATCATCTAGCCCCAAAGTAAGCTACTCAAAGCTTGTGTTATGGCTGATATATTTAATACATTATATTATACTTACATAGATATTTTTTACTATGCATAGAAAGCACCCAGACCAACGAAACAAATTTCTGCAGATCGTACACAATTTTTTTCCCAGGCGGAAATCGAACCTGCAACATCTTGCGTCGCAGGCGGACTCTCGCCCGCTGCGCCACTGAGGTCGGCAAATGTAATACTTTAACATACCTAGTGCTGGGAAGTCAGGGCTCATCCGGGTAAGCACCACGCCTTTCTCTGCCGCCAAGCAGCAACGCTGTGTTTCGGTTTGAAGAGTGTGGTCGCCGGTGTAATTACAGGCACATGAGGCTTAACATCCTGTATGCCTCAAGTTGATGGATGCAGGCCAGTGAATCGTAGGGCACATTCCTATCGTGCTTGAATTTGGAGGCAATGCTTTGTTATCGGTGATGGTTACCACTTAACATCAGGTGGGCCATCTGCTTGTTCCATCAGCTAGTTGTATAAAAAAGCGAATAACGTCATCGACAAGTCTACCAATTGTCTCACCGCTATATTACGGTGGCTGAACATCAGAATGACGGGTAACGGGTGTGTGGGAAGTCTAAAACAATGATCCATTCATTTTGTGTGAATGGATTTAGATCATTTTATAGTTTTACATGATTATGGTACAGCACACTTGAAGGCAGACACGGGGGCAACGATTTAAGTTCTAACTTATAAACGTAACTCAAGATTAAACATTGCTTAACTTAAAAAAAAACTGTAGGTAAATGCTTCACAACTTTGAATCCCAGGCACGGCAGATATCCCTTCAGATCTCTCAGTACCAAGTACTAACTCAAGATTCTTTGAGGATGTCTAAGGGGGGTAGTCAAAGGTACGTCCATTGGTGCATGACCGGATTCGAACCTGCGACCTCACGATCGGAAGACGGGGTCACTTTCACTAGACCACCAGTGCTGAAATTAACCTACTATTAAATATATCAGTCATCTTAGTACCCATAACACAAGCTTTGAGTAACTTACTTTGGGGCTAGATGGTGCTGTGTGGATTGTCCAGCATTATTTAATTAGTTTTTATTTTAAACCTCAGATTAGGACGCATGGCGTGCATCGTAGGACACGTTCCTAACGCGTGTACTGACGAGGCAATGCTCTGTTATATGTGATGGTTACCACTTAACACCAGGTGGACCATGCACCGTCACCTATTTTTATATCAGACACGAGATCCATTGCAATTACTTTCAAATTATAAAAATCTAAAACCACAGAAAAACAACAGTATAAACGAAATAATAGGTAGATACGGTGTACGTAACGTAACAAGTACCTAGTTAGGTAGGTGTCCTACCCACTACCCACCTATAGTGGGAACCTATCTGACAGACTTGTAAACCTAGTAGCGCCCCGCGGTTTCACCCGCTAAATCCCGGTATTCCCGCACGGTATAAAAAGTAGCCTATGTGTTATTCCAGGCTAAAATATATCTCTGTAACAATTTTCACCTAGATCCGTTCAGCCGTTCTGGAGTTATAGAGTATCAAACCTCCATCCATCCATACTTACAAACTTTCGCATTTATAATACTAGTAGGATAGTCTTTGAGCGCGCCAATAGCTTATCAGACCGATCAGTCTATTGCTGTCTCTTTTCGTTGTCATGAAAGTGACAGTGACAAGTATACTCTCGCAATAAAATGGCAAGGAATGCGAATAAGAGGGCTAACCTTTATTTTATTGGATTTAAAAGTCAGAAAGAATATTAAAACTCACTCTGGGAATAATAAACATCTCAAAGTGAGCTAAGCCGTTCAAGCGGAAGTTCTCGACCTTTAATTTCAACCCTTGTAAAAAAGACGTCCCGGAAATGGGCGCGTCACCACTCGAAGGCTGTTTATGAAGGAACGTAACGAAGCCGAGACGGGGTATTTTACGATACTATATTTTATACTAGTAGCACCCTGCGGTTTCAGCCGCGTGGTTTTAAATCGCGGTATTCCTACGAGATAAAAAGTAGCCTATGTGTTATTCCAGACTAAAATATATCTCTGTCCCAATTTTCACCAAGATCCGTTCAGCCGTTCTGGAGTTATAGAGTAACAAACATCCATCCATCCATCCATACTTACAAACTTTCGCATTTATAATATTAGTAGGATACAGAGACCTATATATAATCGTGTTCCTTTCCATTTATAGAATAATATAATAAATATAGACTTTATTGAGGACAGATACACAGAAAGTACATTGGGTTTGTCCTACAATCGGCGGCCTTATCGCTTTTAGCGATGTACAGCCGTTGTTCTAATCTAAACTTAGTGGATTTGGTATCCACAGTCCTCCGAAGTAATGAATACGAATAAGTTTCATTCATACCTGAATGAATGAAATACACACAGACCTGAACTGATATTTTTATAATGACTTGAATCTTCAATGTAAAGTAGATTCAAGTCATTCATTAAATTTCAGTTATCTGTAATATGGCGTGTCTCTACTTTTAGGGGACATTTCAATCAAATTATTTATTTTGTGTCACATAAACGTAGGCGAAATACAAAGATATTGGTTAGGACAACAAAATACTCAGCTTTGTGCTTTCTTTCTTTCTTTCTTGTCACTAGTTTCCTGAGAAACAGTGTGGTGAAATGGTTTTAAGTGCGCCTCAAAAAGCCTTACGAGCACATGACACATATATTACTTTTTGGGTTCTGTGGCATGCCGGTTTCCTCACAATGTTTTCCTTCACCGTTTAAGAGCTCTGGCGATGCGTACTTAAATTTTTCGACAGGAAAAACCTATAGGTTCACGACCGGATTCGAACCCACGACTTTACGATCAGAAGGCAGGGTCACTACCATTGGACCACGAGTGCTCTGAAGCGTTGTGCTGTAATAGTGTTTGATGCATTACTACAACGCTAGTCTTCTATGAGGTTCAATAAACAGTTAATAAACGTACTCTCCGTTTTTAAGAGCACCGGTGGTCTAGTGGGAGTGACCCCGCCTTCCGATCGTAAGGTCGCAGGTTCGAATCCGGTCGTGCACCAATGGATTTTTCTATCGAAAAATGTATGTGCGCAATGCCAGTGCTCTTAAACGGTGAAGGAAAACATCGTGAGGAAACCAGTTAGTATTCTAACAGCGGCGATGGGCTTGCAACCTGTCACGTATGGAATACTAACTACTGCAAAATGTGGGTATGTGCCAAATGTAATGTTTGGACGTACCTCTGACTACCCCCCTTAGACATCCTCAAAGAATCTTGAATTAGTACCTACTTGGTACTGGGAGATCTGAAGGGATATCTACCGTACCTGGGGATCAAAGTCGTGAAGCTGTTTCAGTTTTTTTCAGTTTTCTCCGTTTTTCACGCTCATTTCTTCCCCATACACACAGGCTGTGGAATGAGTTACCATCAGAGGTTTTTCCGCCAAGATTTAACATGAAAAGCTTCAAGAAAAATGTTAATAAAGTCCTTCAGGGTAGGCAACGCACTGACAACGCCCCTGGTGTTGTTGTTGTCTATGGGCGACGGTGACCGCTTACCATCAGATGGCCGCTAGCCCGTTTGTCTATCTTTTACATAAAAAAAAAGTTCAGAATTTATCACGTAACCAAGCCGAGGTTTCATAAAAAGCCTTATAGGGGGATGAATTACTGGCGACATTCCCTTATTGCCAAGGGAGTAATGGAGAAATTGAATTTTTAACCCCTACTTTATGAGGTTGGACTTGATCGAGTTTGTTTCTTTTATTTTATGGCAGCCATTGGTTTGTGGGTTTTAGGGTCCTGGTTGAAGGTTGTTGTTAATGTAAGAATTGGTGGAAAAGTTATGGCGTGAATGATGGCAAAGTTTGTACCTACTTAGGTTCTACTGTTCTGGCATACAACGATAAAATGCTGGTTGTTTTCGACATTATTAGTGATAGGTCGGATTCCATGGTGCCGTATTTAGTAGAATATATTTTTTTTAAGAAGAGACTTATGTATTTATTATTTAAAATGTTTTAGAAAAAGTTGGTTTTATAAGTTACTTTTGTTTGTTTAAATTTATTTTAATTGTTATTTCTCTATTAAGTGTGTATTTGCACTTGGGCAAATCAATTGCGTTATCTATCTATCTAGTCTCCGTGCAAAAGTTCTCTTATCCTATCCTACTAATATTATAAACGCCAAAGTTTGTAAGTATGGATGGATGGATGGATGGATATTTGTTACTGTTTCACGCCGGAACGCCAGAACGGATCTGGATGAAACTTGGCAGAGAGATACATTATAGTCTGGAATAGCACATAGGGTACTTTTTATCCCGTGGGAATACCGGGATCTAATCGCGGAAATTCGCGGGTGAAACCGCGGGGCGCAACTAGTATAATATCATTTAGGAATGGGGAATTTGTCCATTCTATTCGTAGAATTTGGAAGCTGTGGAATGTTTTGTTATAGTTAGTGATAGGAATTCTATGGAATTGTAGCAACAATTTTATTGGTAAGAAAAGAAAATAGCTTCAAGACTGATCCCCAGGCTCAGTATATATCCCCTCAGATCTCTTAAGTACTTACCGCTAATAATATGCATTTGTTAGTACCTACCTACCGTATGTATTCATAGTAATATAATGTATTATGGTTTATTATGTACCTATTTTTAATATTTATTATGTATGTATACTTCTTAAATATATAATCCTATATCAAATATTTAATTCCTTTTTTGGTTCAGATATTATTAAAAAAAACTCCAATCATCCATGTGTGTACACTGCCCTTTCGGTTTTTTTCAAAACTACACAAAGGTTAACTGGAAGAGAAAGCTCTCTAACATTAAGTTCGCCTATGTACGGTACATTTTGTTTATGTGCAATAAAGAATTTTGGGTCGCGACTCGTGGTCCCACTAATTTGACCCACTGGTGGGACAGTGTGTCGATTTAATGGGCTCGTGGTCCCACTGTTTGGTGGGACCATCAGTCAACGTAATGCAGTCGCTCGTGGTCCCTCTGATTTGGTCATAAGGGCTATAACACAAATATATTTGGTGTAGTCTCAGTAGTCCGGTTACAGTTAAGTCAACCGGACTTCTGAGTCGTCGAGCGAATTTTCTATATATCTACCGCTTTATATTTTTTTTAACTGACCTAATATCTCAGATTTGGTAGCCCTCATCACTTTGGTTCTATCTGGGTGATTGAGGCGCATAAATCCTTTCACCTCACTGATTCAAAAGAAACTAGTGACACTACAAGAAGATGTTCGGCTTGTTACCCATGCGCTTGTGCTTTTCAAATCTGTCTTACCTACCTCTATGTTGAGAATCACTCACCTAAATACAAATTTATCCACAATTCCACACAAAGTAGGAAAAAATCAGTGCTAAGCTAATCCCGGTTCTAGCTGACAGGAAAGAATAAAAACGTTAAAAGCTACGGCACCGAAACATAAGAGTAGTATATCTAAGCTATGAAGTATTAAGAAAAAATAAACTCATAGTGCACTTATATTGAACTCTGTTTGAGCCTACGTATGGGGTTCCTACTATTGAGGATGTAGCCGGGGAAGTCTTCAATGAATTCTTTTCTTTACAAATATTTAACGTATATTATAAAGAATTATGATTACAATTTTAAACGAGTAGGTGTAACGGATGATGACGAATTGCTTGCAATGTCGTGAAGTTGACGTCGAATCAACCTATCAACGTATGAAGTGAAGCTGGGTGCAGGTCTTCTTCTTGCTTTTTTGTGTATCGAAGTACAGATGACAGTGGCAGCTTGGTCGTCAAGACGCCGTCACTGGGTGCTGTCAATTGGGTTGTTCCTTGGGTCGCTAGATGGCGCTAATCAGCGTGAACAAACTCTAAAAGGCTGTCAAAGTCAAAATGTAATGATAATTGTGAAATTGAAAGGTCTCACAGATTCTATAGAATACCAGCGCAGCTTCTTGGGTTGAATCCAATCAAAAAATGTTTATTTTGTGTCCAAGAAAAAAAACGAATAATACGGAGATCAAATATTGGTAAAGACAACAAAACCCGTCGTCACTTAAGTTTATGCTTTACTAGTGCACAAATTTTATGCATTAATACGAGAACAACGGTCTTTGGTACTCAATAACGCCAGAACGGCTAAACGGATCTTGATGAAATTTGGCATAGACATAGATTATAGTCTAGAACAGCACATAGGCTATATTTATCCCGTGCAAATACCAAAATTTAAAACTACGCGCGTGAAACCGCGGGATGCAGCTAGTAAATAAATAAATGTCTATGTATATCCTAGTAACAAAATAATACAACAGTGAAACTCCAGTGTGATGTAAATTTTATTGCCCGTAAGCAATTCCGCCCTTTGTTCTTGCTTAAAGTTCATACCCTTAAAATGCCAACTCTACAGCCAGTTTAACAGTATTCTTCGCCACAGTGATGTACTTTGATTGTTCAATTTTCGTTCGCCACTTCCCACAGGGCTTGAAACTTGGATACATTAAGTTTATCTTTCTTAGCCTTCCGTTTTGTGAATTGCCTTTCATCTTAAGTGCAGGACTTGGCAGCAAAGAACTGTAAGCCAGGTCAATTGAGTTGGGGATAGTGAAATCTTCGACGAAATTCAGGATTTTCGCGAAGCGACTAATCGAGAGATGAATCATAATCAACGGTCTTGATTCAGTGCAATCACAAGGATTACTTTGAAACGTCTTAAATAGGTTAATCTACCAAGAATACCCACAAGAATAAGTAACTTACAGCTTGGTTCCTACCGTTTTTAGGAAACAATTATTATTATAACTAGCGACCCGCCCGCGCGCCCCTGCTTCGCACGGGTGCACATATCATGCATGTATTATACAAATAAACCTTCCTCTTGAATCACTCTATCTTTTAAAAAAAACCGCATCAAAATCCGTTGCGTAGTTTTAAAGATTTAAGCATACATAGGGACATAGGGATATAGGGACAGAGAAAGTGACTTTGTTTTATACTATGTAGTGATGATGATGATTATTTAAGAGTAGTAGAGCTCTTTGTGTGTGGCTCGTCCGGGGAAGTACTACCACTACGCCTTTTTCGGCCGCCAAGCAGCAACACTGTGTTTCGGTTTGAAGAGTGTGGTCGCCGGTGTAATTACAGGCACATGAGGCTTAACATCTGTATGCCTCAAGTTGATGGACACATGACAGTGCGTCGTAGAGCACGTTCCTATTTAGCGTGACTTACGATGCAAATAAATGCATGGAGTACTTTCCCAGATGAACCACACACAAAGAGTTCACTATTTTTTTAATGCCAATGCTGGCATCAAGCATACGGGCCTTCGATGGAAAGTGGTCATCGTCGCCCGTAGACACTTGCAACACCAGAGGCGTTGCTTAAGAGGTGATAAGCCCGCCTTTTGAAGGACCCCATGTCGTAACTGAGAGAAACCCGCAGGGGGAAGTTCATTCCACAACTTACTCTCTTAATACTCTTATGGTACTGACACACGTGCTTATTTCAAGCAAAAAGCACGCTTTTTTTGAGCCTTGCTCAATAAAAGCACGTGTGAACAGAGGGCCAACCGCGATCTCTTGAAGCCAAGGAATATAGTAGTATTCAAATTCCTTATATCAACTGGATAGAGTCAGCTTTACGATCAAAAAGTAAAGTAATATTGAAATAGGTCTTGCTAGTATTATGAAAAAACTGAAAAAAAAAACTGAAACAGCTTCACGACTTTGATCCGTAGGCACGGTGGATATCCCTTCAGATCTCTCAGTACCAAGTACTATCTCAAGATTCTTTGAGGATGTCTAACGGGGGTAGTCAGCGGTACGTCCAAACATAATATTTGGCACATACCCACATTTTGCAGTAGTTAGCATTCCATACATGACAGGTTGCAAGCCCATCGCCGCTGCTAGAATACTAACTGGTTTCCTCACGATGTTTTCCTTCACCGTTTAAGAGCACTGGGATTGCGAACATAAATTTTTCTATAGCAAAATTGTGCACGACCGGATTTGAACCTGCGACCTTACGATCGGAAGGTGGGGTCACTTCCATTAGACCACCGGTGTTCCGGTGCTAGTATTAAGCATGTTTATTTTTAAGCACGTGTGTCAGACTTCAAAATTCCTTTTTGAAGTCCCATGGTGTATTCTCTAGGTCTATATTAGCCCGCAAGCTAAAGAAAATCGTATTCCGATCGATTCCCCGAGTCCCATTCAGCAATGATTAACGACTATCCCTTTCCTACACAATAGAGCGAGTTCATAAACATCTTCTGTTGTTTACAGTATTGTTGGGTGAAGCTCTGGGGTGTGCTGTCTACAATGGCGGTGACGTCAACGGTCGCTGCACGCTAAAATACGAACTTATATCTAGAAACACTTGACTATATTTTTTTACAAGCGCCCCGCGGTTTCACCCGCGTAGTTTTTAATCCCGGTATTCCCATGGGATAAAAAGTAGCCTATGTGCCACGTACCGTGCGTGTATCCATCCATACTAACATCCAGTGCCAAATTTCATCCAATTCCGTTCAGCCGTTTTACGCGAAAGAGTAACAAACATCCATCCATCCATCCATACTTACAAACATTCGCGTTTATAATATTAGTAGGATATATAACTTGTTGATAGAACAAGGAGATGGCCAATCTTATGTGAAGTGGTAACCATCACCTATTACAAAGCTGGTATGAGTCGCTTTAAATGGCAGGGATTATGAATAATAGGGTAAGAGTGAAGGAAAACATCGTGAGGAAACCAGTTAGTATTCTAACAGCGGCGATGGGCTTGCAACCTGTCACGTATGGAATACTAACTACTGCAAAATGTGGGTATGTGCCAAATGTAATGTTTGGACGTACCTCTGACTACCCCCCTTAGACATCCTCAAAGAATCTTGAATTAGTACCTACTTGGTACTGGGAGATCTGAAGTGATATCTACCGTGCTTGGGAATCAAAGTCGTGAAGCTGTTTCAGTTTTTTTTTTCAGGGTAAGAGTTTTTCGAAGTTGAAACAGACTGGTATTTGACGGTCGTTATAGACTGGCAGCCGTTTTCAAAGAACAAAAGCCTAAGAAAGGACAAACACACGAGCGCAGCCCGCCTAATAATGATAACAACACAGTAAATTCGGCAGAGTGTTAGTATGTGTCGGGCTGCAAGAAATATGGCGGCCGTGGTTATACAGTTCACTATCTTTTCAGGACAAAACAGGGTATTTGGTATTGTATTTATTTACTCAATTTACGTCACTGTCAAAATGACACTAAAATTATTCTTCTTCTTCTTGTATCAGGAATTCTCGTAGAAAAATGTGGTGAAAGGAATAAAATCACCAAAAAAAATATTAACGTTAAGAACGGGTAGAAATGACAGGGAGAATGGGCAGAAAGGTATACGTAGTTGGTATTCCATGTGACAGTTTGCAAGCCTATCGCCGCTGTTCGAATACTAATTGGTTTGCTCGCGAAGTTTTCCTTCAATGATGATGCTAATCGAGATAAAAACTTTGGTAAAAATAAATAAAAAATAAATAAATAAATATTGGTGGACTTTCCACACAGCACTATCTAGCCCCAAACTAAGCTTATGCTTGTAATATGGGAACCAGATAGCTGATATACTACTTATAATACTTTTTTTTGTAAATACATACTTATAATATTATATAACACCCAGACAGAGAACAAACATTTATGTTCACCACACAAATGTTTGTTCACGGTGGGAATCAAACCCACGACCTACGGCGCAGAAGGCATAGCTACTACCAACTGAGCTACGTATAGGCTGTCAAAAATAAAACGGACATACCAGCAACAATGTTGGTGGAAATAACAAAAGACTGAACATCCTGGATCATTTCGTAGCTAAAGCGGGCTTGCACTAAATCTCTAAACTCAAGACTGCTTATATAGCATTGGATCTACAACTTAAACTGACTTACTGTTTCTCCTTGTATAAAGCAACTAACTGACATCCTTGTACAAAGTGTAACTGAACTAACAAATCCTACTACTATTATAAAAAGTTTGTAAGGATGGATGGATGTTTGTTACTCCTTCACGCCGAAACGGCTGAACGGATCTAGATGAAACTTGGCAGAGAGATAGATTATAGTCTGTATTAGCACATGGGCTACTTTTTATCCCGTGGAAATACCGGGATTTAAATCTGCCCGGGTGAAACTGCGGGGTGCAACTCTTCTTTTAAACACAGCGTCAAAGGCGTACACTTTCTCTTGCACACTTGCTGTCTCTATCAAATTAGAAGAAATAGCTGAAATAGCAATTGACTTGACAGCCGATTCGTGTTGATCGAGATTTCAGAAATCAGGGGTTATGCCCTTAAACGAAGTGCTAAAACGGAAGCAAGTTATAACTTATTAATTGTTTTTTTTTATTGCGAGTGTTATTATGTCAGTTTAATTTCTATTTTATGACATTTAGAATTTAATTATTAGGAATAAGAATTTAAGTTGCACCCGTATCTTCTAAATATATATAACTCAAAGGTGACTGACTGACTGACATAGTGATCTATCAACGCACAGCCCAAACCACTAGACGGATCGGGCTGAAATTTTGCATGCAGGTAGATGATATGACGTAGGCATCCGCTAAGAAAGGATTTTGATCAATTCCACCCCCAAGGGGAAGAAACAGAGGATGAAAGTTTGTATGAGATTTTCAAGGGAAACGAGCGCGAGCAAAGCCGCGGGATCAGCTAGTCATTAATATAATTCTTCTAGCACTAGTCACCTAGTTTTAAAACGTACCAAGATGGTTCTTGTGATTTTATTGAACAAACATATTTTGACTTTGATTGGTTTGTAAAACTGTCTTAGTTATAATAAAATAAATGATAAAGGAATTTTATCTCCAGGCACGGTAGATACTCAAATTTCTTAGTACCGAAAAATACTATTCCTGCCATGACTATGATTACCATCCTCCAACATCCACCTTTTTATTAAAACTTGTATATCGTGCATGGATATTACATTCGTAAGGGGTTTTTATATTATTCTAAGCGTATTTTCCTCAAAAAGAATGTTGTTTTCTTTGGAGCATAGCAATCTGGATTTTATTTGATTTGAAACTTCCTTTATCTGTATTTACTTATCAATGTTGAATTTTATCATTTCGTATCTTTTGATTTCTTTTTATTTTAATAGCGCTTTTTTTATTATCAGCGATCGTTTCGTCAGTCACTTTTGGTTATAAAAACGTATTTAGTTCAAAATTATATTTTTGCTTGGTTTCTTGGGCCTTTGTAAATCAGAAGCTTGGTAATTTCAGATAATCCATAGCTTCTTATGAGATTTAATATCTCCAAAAATTATGAAATGTATGAGCGAGAAGTTGCCGGACCCGTTGTAACCCGGTTATCAGCGTCTTAAAAAGTATTATGACTCAACATGTTCGCCATTTTTCAGTTTTGCTTTCACTTGCATCGAAAATTAATATTTTTAATTTATTATTATTTGTTATTTTCTTCTCCTGTTCAATAAAAGTATTTCAAGTGCGCCTCAAACAGGCTCCTTTTTTCGAACCTAAGATCATACGATTCAAAAGGCCACCACCAAACCACAACTGTAAAAGTTTCCGTAAATGTTTACTTGTCTGGCACATTGCTCTGCCAAGATAGCGTTGTGTCAGGGCATCCTTCTAGTGCCCACTCTCTTAAAGTTCCACAAGTAGTACGTTTTGTCATAGTTTTTTAACTCTGAAAAGAATCCTGGCCTTTATGTCTAAATGGGAAGAACACGGAAACTTTCCGAGCTTATTCGCGAAGGAAAGTTTAAAATTAACCGGGAGACGAACGTGAGCGAGTGTAAAAGATTTACTTCAGCTTATTGAGTACGTTTTATGACTGGTTAGGGGATGAACAAAAGTTTTCACCCTATTTTTAGTACTAGAGCTGTGATGCTCGCTTGACTGTATACCGATTTGACGGTTGGGTGACGTAGTTTTATCCAAATTGGTTTAGCTGGGGAAGCTACTTTCTGAGAACCATTCCTACTTCCTCCAATAAATGAATACGAAAGTTGCAATTTTTGGATGTTTGAGAATCAGTCACACTTAAAATGTAAAAATAACCACTGAAATAAAAACTGAAACAGCTTCACGACTTTGATCCCTAGGCACGGTAGATATCCCTTCAGATCTCTCAGTACCAAGTTGAGAGATCTAATTCAAAATTCTTTGAGGATGTCTAAGCGGGGTAGTCAGAGGTAATCCGCGCAGATTTTAATCCCGGTATTCCCACGAGATAAAAAGTAGCCTATGTGCTATTCCAGACTGTAATCTATCGCTCTGTGAAGTTTCATCCAGATCCGTTCAGCCGTTTCGGCGTGAAAGAGTAACATACATATATCCATCCATCCATACATCTTACAAACTTTCGCGTTTATAATTAACTTGCTGATCCCGCGGCTTTGCTCGCGCTCGTTTACTTTGAAAATCTCATACAAACTTTCATCCCCTATTTTATCCCCTTGGGGGTAGAATTGATCAAAATCCTTTCTTAGCGGATGCCTACGTCATAACATCTACCTGCATGCCAAATTTCAGCCCGATCCGTCCAGTGGTTTGGGCTGTGCGTTGATAGATCACTATGTCAGTCAGTCAGTCACCTTTGAGTTATATATATTTAGAAGAAGTATTATATAGTAGGAAAAATCACTACAAACACATGAGTGAAGCCGAGGGCGAGATTTAGCTTATAATTCCCAAACTACTGCACAACGTCAACAGTGACAAACTTCACACTAGTCAAACTTCAGCCCATTACAACTTTCCGCTGCAAATCTTCAGTTAAATCTCCTATCGAAATAAGATTTAAAACACGCGGGTAGAAGAGAAAATAGTTTAAAGCAGTCGTGTTATTTCGTTAAAAACTTCGTTTGCTTCAGAAGTTGAGTTTAAAAGTTATATTCATAATTATGCCCACAGACTACTAATATGAAGTATTCTGAAAATATTGATTTTTTAAATAATTTTTTGTGGGAAGTTCTGAAGAATTTGTTCATTCAAAATTAGTGGTACTACATGAACTGCTAAAAATGGTGGTTTTTAGATCACTTATATTATTGACTTTCGGCTTGAGTAGTAGAGTTGAGAGGATAGGAAAAGAAAGAAAGAAAGAAAGAAAGAAAACATATTTATTTCGTCCCACAAACATAGGTACTTAAAACTAACAGAAAATAAAATTATAACCTACACTATTATAGAACCTACCTACCGTTGTGCGGGGCAAAACGGTCACGTCTCAGCTGCACTAAACCTAGGTACCGTAGGTACAGTGCAACGCTGGTTTTCAGACGTGGCCTGGCCTGTTGTGACATGCGACCGGTAGACAAGTAAAAGTAACGAACACAGAATATATTTTAGCAAACATTAGGTACATACATAGTAATTAGGAACGTGCCCTACGATGCACTGCCCTGCGTCCATCACCTTGAGGCATACAGATGTCAAGCCTCATGTGCCTGTAATTACACCGGCGACCACAATCTTCAAACCGAAACACAGCGTTGCTGCTTGGCGGCAGAAAAAGGCGCGGTGGTAGTACTTCCCCGGACGAGCCCTTCACTATCTCTTATTCTTCATAAGTAGGTATGGAATTCTACTTACTGCAAAATCATTGCTCATCTTATTCATTCCTTTATATCCACCTTTTCTTTGGCCTCATCTTCTATATCTACATCAATTTGTAAGACATCTCCCAAGACAATGAAGATCAAATTCACAGACAAAGAAGCCAAGTGACTGTTACTCCGAGTCCTGAACAACTTTAAAAGTCATATAAAATCTGGAAACTCTTGGAAAAGTTTTCTGTCCGCAAGTAGCCTGTGGAATGTGGAGTGTTGAATTTTAGATTTGCTTTCAAATCATAGGAAAGGCTTGGGGCATAAATGCTTAAAGTTACACTTTGTAGTTCGTATACGAGTGACCAAAGTAAAACTAAATTTTGGGGCTAGCCCCAAATTCAGAGGACTCAGAATCGTTCACCAGTGGACTTCTGATGATGATGAGGTGTGTGAAGTGTCTCTGACAAGCCCTTTTGGTAACCTGTTTTTTATAAATAAAATAAATAAATATTGGAAGACATTCCACACAGCACATTCTCCCCCAAACTAAGCCACAGCTTGTGATATGGGAACCAGATAGCTTTTTTGTAAATATGTATTATATTATATAACACCCAGCCATAAAACAAACATCTATGTTCATTTTCAGATTGTTCTCGGTGGGGATCGAACCCACGGCCTGCGGCGCGGCAGGCAGAGTTCCAACTGAGCTGTGAAGGCTGTCGTATATCCCGAATCCACAAACTTTTCCACAAAAAACATCACAAACGATCCACGGCCCTTACAACCCTAAGTTTTCATCGAACCTTCCGTCCCTTTCTAGCGTTCTTCACCGTTTAGTGCTTTCTCTTTTTTACGTCTTGCAATCTCGTTGAGACATAAAATTTGCAAGCCCTTTGAGTTAAAGTTATGTTTTTCGACTAACCCCTCTTGAAATATAGATGGATCGGGCACAAAGTAGATGATAAAACCAACTTACGAAAGTGTCACTGTAACAAAGAGTTTAGAAGGCTATCAACCAGATTTCCTCCTAAGCGATTATGCTACATCCTTTCCTATTAATCCTACTATACAAATGCAAAAGTTTGGATGTTTGTTGAGTAACAAATCACGCCTGAAATGATCTGGATGAAATTTGACACAGAGATAGATTGTAGTCTGGAATAGCACAACAGTTTTCTTTATCCCGTGATGACCAGGATTTATTGTGAAAGTTTTGATGTGTGTTATTCAATAACGCCAAAACGGCTGAATGGATCTGGATGATATTTGACACAGAGATAGATTAAAGTCTGGAAAAGCACATGGCTACGTTTTATCCCGTGGGAGTACCAGGATTTAAAACTACGTGGGTAAAACCGCGGGGCACAGCTAGTATACTATATAAATGTGAAAATTACGAATGTTTTTCGTGACTCAATCACGTTCTAACCACTGAATCGAATGGGAAGAAACTCAGAACAAAATATTTGGGTGACGGAGCTTTGCTCGGTTGCTTAGCAACACCATCTACTGTAGTAGCTTCACTACATAGTATAAAACAAAGTCGCTTTCTCTGTCCCGATATCCCTATGTATGCTCAAATCTTTAAAACTACGCAACGGATTTTGATGCAGTTTTTTTTAATAGATAGAGTGATTCAAGGGGAAGGTTTATATGTATAATAGTACATGCATGATAATTATACTAGAAAAACAATGTGCACCCGTGCGAAGCAGGGGCGCGCGAGCGCGTCGCTAGTATTATATAATCGCTACATCTCGAGAACGGCTGTTCTGATTTGGATAATTTTCGCTTTGAATTATTTGTGGAAGTCCAGAGAAAGTTTAAAAGGTGAATAAATATGAAATTGCTCGAAAAAAAATAAAAAAAAAAGCTACGCGGGTGAAACCGCGGGGCGCAGCTAGTTAATAATAATAATGCTGGACAATCCACACAGCACCATTTAGCCCCAAAGTAAGGTACTCAACGCTCGTGTTATGGGAACTAGATAACAAATAGAAAACACCCAGACCAACGGAACAAATTTCTGCAGATCGTACACAAATTTGTTCCGAGGCGGGAATCGAACCCGCCGCCTCTACGCCGCAGGCGGACTCTCGCCCGCTACGCCACAGATATATGACTAGTGGTTCTGGGAGCTGTAGACCTCGCGAGCATACTAAAAGTGAGCTATTTGAGGAATGTCATGTGCAAGTGCATTTTCCGTTTTGTGATTTTTTTGATCTTTTTGATTTTTTTTGCATCATCTTGTGTAGAATGAGGTCCTTTGTGTTTCTCTCAAATTTGATTGAAAACCATCGATTGTTTGATGAGCTATCCTGTTCATCATGCTGAAGATCCTTATCAGATCTTCGCCAAACTTTTATGAGACCAACTTATAGTTACTACCTTTCAAATAAAAAAAGAATAATCGAAATCTGACCTCATTTGGTGGAGATATCCAGTATATCAAATAGCCCCCTTTTTGCCCTTTTTTTGGGAGAAGTACCCCTCCAATCAAAAATCCCCGACGACAAAAAATTCTAATAAGTCATATAACCTGTGTACCATGTTTCGTCCAGATCGGTTGAAAAATGCGACCTGTAGAGGAGAACAGACAGACAGACAGACAGACATCCGGACAAACGCATTTTTGGCCAATGTGGAAACTGAGACGCTTCGCTCGCTCGGTCCAATATCGTCATGTTATGAAACCTATTTAAAAAAAATCTATATTTTGGTAACTTGGTTCTCAAGCTATAGTATGAATAAACCAGTGACCAAAAATATTCTTTTCATCCCACCATCTCGGCAAGAGTAATTTTGCTCTTCAATATCTGAGTGCAAAAGCCGTTTTTATTCTCTAGAGGATAAAGTAAATTGAATTTAGAACATCGTGTGCACTAAGTTTGTGAATTAAAAAAAAACATTAAACCTATTTACTGCTACCTCTATGATGCCGAATATATCATACAACTTTTTTTTAATTTGTTAAAAACTCAGACTCGGAACCTTCTTGGTGTTCTTTATTCAATTTGCTTTGTACGCGGTTCTTTACGCGGCATTTTTTCACGTCATTGTTAAACCTTTTATTAAAAACGAGAAACTTGAAAACAAGTGAAAAATCTAAAATGAGTGATTCTAGCGACGAGGAAGTTTGTTTGACGCCAGCATGTGATTGTAAACTTTTTTTTTTGCATTTAGTCATTTCCTCGCTGAGGTGGAATGAAAAGTTACGTGTTGCACTCGAGTGCAAAGATTTTTCACCTCGTGCTCTTTTGATTCCCTCGCTAACGCTCAGGATTCTAATTTTGAATCACTCGCTGCGCTCGTGATTAAATTTTAGAATCCTTCGCTTGCTCGGTCATCAAAATTGAGCACGCGGTTAAAAAGCAACTTTGCACTCTTGTATAACAAATAACTATTGTAATCCTTTTAAAAATATGATTATTCCAAAAAAAAATACATCCATCTGAAAATTGGGTTCTTGGTAAATAAATATTTTATTATAGTTCTTGTTGCTACTGAATAATTTCAAAGTCAATAAGTTAATATCATAAAGCAGTATTTTTTTATGACCACAGTGAGTACAAGGTGTAAAGATAAAACTGTAGCTTCTCAAAATCCAGACAAAGACATGTGTGAGGAATGTCGATATTTTTTGCGTTGACGTTTCAAATGGATCCTTACGATGTTTTCGAATAAATAAATTTTGACTTTACTGTGTTTAGTCTCAAAAGATTAATAGTACTGTGTATAAACACCATTATTAATTTACATACGAATCTGTGAAGGGCGCCACTGGACGGAAACTGAAGCTTATTTTCGCGGGTTTGTTTTTCAACACCCTGTACAATAATTTTATGAGTTTGGCGAAGAATATTATGCTACGAATGAGGTTGCAACGTTCCCCCTTCAGTAATAAACTTCTTAATATCAACCTACTTAGGCAAGGCGTCTTATCCGCGGCCCGATTACGCTAATATCTATCTAGATGGCTATCGAGATGGCTTTCAGTTTGAAATTTGATTTCCATCCTATACCATTGCTATTACACTATGAAAATCAAATGTTAACCTGAAAGCCATTTCGGTAGCCACACATTAGCGTAATCGGCCCGCGTTTGGTTTGATGTTCTGATTCGAGTGTGGATATACGTCCAAACTCCGTCCGTAGTTAAACTATTCGGCTTTACTAGAAAAAAATTGACAAACGATTAACTATGCTTAAAATATTGCCATCTTTTACCAATGCGTAATGCCAAACAGGGACCTAAAGCATTATTTAAATTTAAGCACCATTTCTGCGGCGCAAGAGGTTGCGGGTTCGATTCCCGCCTCGGAACAAATTTGTGTACGATCTGCAGAAATTTGTTCCGTTGGTCTGGGCGTTTTCTATGTATAATAAAAAATACCTATCTATGTAAGTATATAATGTATTAAATATATTAAATATATCAGTTATCTAGTACCCATATCACAAGCTTTGAGTAGCTTACTTTGGGGCTAGATGGTGCTGTGTAGATTGTCCAGCATTATTATTATTTATTAAGATTATTTTCAATAATTTCTTGTTATTATTATGCTACGCTATCGCATCAGAAACTCGTGTAAAAAAACCTAGTGCTACGGGTACTGTTTATCAGCAAAACAATTTACATTCGCGGAAGAAATAGCAACATTTGGCGACGCCAACAAAAGCTTTAGTTTCGTAGGCAGAATGGAAACGGATATGCCATGTTTATGGATGGTAAGTCAAAAAACTAACTTTTTAAAATGAATATGATACATTTTATATGATACATTATATTTTATGTATTTTACGTATGTATTTACAAAAAAAAGGTATATTGTGTATTACATCAGCTATCTGGTTCCCATATTACAAGCTTTGACAAGTTTGGGGTTAGAATATAGTGGAAGTCCATCAATATTTATTTATTTAACAAAAAAAATTATCAATAACTCAAGGCATCAGCTAGTCTGTAGTAAACATATGAAAAATGGCGCAATTCTACAGCAGTAATTAATATAAAAATAGCATAACACTGCATGGCAATATGTTTATGCGTAAATTAAAATGAGAACAGTTTGTGACTGAAATTTTAATTTCCATTGTTTAAATGAGGTATTACTGATATATAAACATTTACATATAAAATCATTCGATGCAAACCATAATGGCGGCCAGCACCGTTTTATTTTGCAATTTGTACTAATGGTCCGATAGCATCATTTTATTAAATGAAACGTGTCTGTTGTGTGCTTATTTATTAGTTCAATAAGTTTTGGCAAGATTAATCCTCCTAATATTATAAAAGCTTGTAAGTATGGATGGATGGATGTTTGTTACTATAACTCCAGAACGGCTTAACAGATCTTGGTGAAAATTGGCACAGAGATATATTATGGTCTGGAATAACACATAGGCTACTTTTTATCCCGTGGGAATACCGCGGCGAGATTTAAAACTACGCAGTGAAACCGCAGGACGCTATACTTTTATTTTTATACTATGATTATTTCACAACTGGAACTCGTCAAGTCTCGTCTCGTCAAGTCAGTTGGTTTATAAGCCTTTAAGCCTGGTCATTGACCAATTGACCATACATGAGATTACCAAAAATAAAAAGTATCTAATTTTTTTTTATAAAAAAAACGAACAATTTTCTTTTAAAATTTATTTTATATTCATAAGGCATCACAATTAGCGTAAATATAAAAGCAAAACCTAAAAAAAGACGAAAATGGCTTTATCTACCCGAAGCCATCAAAGCAGCACCAAGCATATTTATTTATGACTTAATTAGTACCGGGTAGAATTATTAATAAATGTTCCGTATACATGTCCTGTTTGCTTGAAAATTTTAATATAAAAATGTATTTAAAACAGCACAAAAAGTAACAAGAGGTCAAAACAAGGAAACTTGTCTTACCCCATTTTCTCCGCGTGCAACCGAGCTATCTCCGGAACTCCAATATAACACAGCTAAAGTCTTGTAAGAGTACAAAAAGGAATCTTACATTTGAACCCTGCAATAGGGGTAGAAAGGGGAAAGGTCAGAATGTCGGGTTTATTGCAACCTACGGGTTGGGATGATAGTGTAGGGTGGGGATTTAGGGTATCGATAGATTTAAACCGTACATTAGGATCGGTGTTAAAAAATATTAGCGAAAATTCTGCGTGTTAGGGTGGAAATGTATCGATTGATTTTAATCTGTCTGTAGATAATACGTTTCTGAAACTTTTGATTCAATGAATATAGTTTATGTAGGTTTTCATTAATATTTATAAACTTGTTGTTTGACACAACTTGGTTCAAAACACTACTTTTGACACAACTTTGGTTTTAAACAAATATTTTAAGTGATTAAAGAATATGTTTAAAATAAAATCATTTACTTACTAAGAAAATTACAATATTTAAGTATTTATATGATTTACAAAATACATAATGAAACAGTTGAGCTATCTGCAGACTGTTGCAAACGATCTAAAGATATCTCAACTAATCCAAATCAGAAGCGTCCTCAAGACTCTGATATAAAATGTGCGAGGGAGAAGTACTTTGGGTGTGTGTCCCTTAAGCTCCGCCACGATAAAAAAGTACCATGATTTTGTGAAAAATGACTTAATTATTATAATAAATTTTCATTTAAAACGTTAAAGGGAATAACGGCGTATATTTACCCCGGGGGAAATGAACAGCTGACAGATTCACATCGTTTTAATTATCTTGCAAAGTAGATACCTATTATTGAATAAGTATAACCGTTGTCTGTTTATGGATAATATTGATTATGAACCCTTTAGCGATTGTGTTAGTGTTGGGAGTTGAAGGTCAGATGAGCCTTCTATAACCTTCTATAACTGATGGCTTCATGTAAGACGCTTGGAAGAGACGACTTGGATGAGATCGCTTTTTAGTGTAAAGACTACCCGTTGTACATTATATAGGTACTGTATTGTTTTTATTTGTTAGTTTGTAAGGTGTTATATATAAATACCCAAAGGGTAAAACAGGACCATATTATTCGGACCGTCCGTCTGTCTGTCTATCTATATGTATTGTACATATAAACCTTTCTCTTGAATCACTCTATCTATTAAAAAAACCGCATCAAAATCCGTTGCGTAGTTTTAAAGATTTAAGCATACATAGGGACATAGGGGTATACTCGTAGGGACAGAGAAAGCGACTTTATTTTATACTATGTAGTAATAATGGTACGAAACTTCATGCGCGAGTGCAACCGCAGCGCATCACAGGGTAGATGGCAGAGCTACTACCAACTGAACTATGAAAGCAGTCGAATAAGATGCGAAAATATTGTAGATAAACAAAATACATCCAAGCCATTTTATTTTGCATCAACCATTGACAAATAAAGCTATTGTACGCATATTATTGAAAATAAGAGATATATCGTAAGTGTATAAAATTATTCAAAGGGACAATTCACAGTTTTATCGATAACTATCGCATGTTCCATCCCTAGTGACGATAATAGGGCTGCGACCATTTTACGGGATCCTTTTTATTCAAATTCACTAGTATTGTATCGAATAAGCAATATTAGGGTATCGATGTATCAGACCCTGCCAATAATTTTAACCCTAAGCTTTGGGCTAGAAATTGCGTTTTATAAATTTAATTAAAACGTTTTTTTTATTAAGCTAGCTGGTACCCGCGACTTCGTCTGCGTACTTTTAATTTGAATACTATGCAATAAAAGGTAGCCTATGTTCTTTCTCAGGGTCTAATGATTGTCTGTGCCAAATTTCATCAAAATCGGTTGAGAGGTTTAAGCGGGAAAGCGTAACAGACAGACAGACAGACAGACAGAGTTACTTTCGCATTTATAATATTAGTTGGGAAGTTGGGATATGACTTCAATTAAGTGATCATTCATTTTAATGTGTATTTGAGCATTTAAGTTTAAATTGTTTTTTATCACTTCTGGGTAGGGTAAGTAGTAGATCTGAAGATCCCCTGAAATATCAGGTGCATAAATACAAGTGTTGGATTAGATATTTGTATTTATGCACCTGGAGTGGAATATGGATTTTGGTATCCACACGCTTAGGCCATATTTATATTTTTAGCTATTTTTTTTTCTGAGCTCGTTCTAGGCCCTAACTAAGAAACAAACATAAAGAAACAATTGAAAATTACAAGTGTAGGTTAAACTATAACTGCTTGGCTTCGAAAGCTTTAAAATAAGTTCTATAAATGACAAAGTCGGATATGCACCCTTATCTCGAGAATTTCCGCTACAGCGACGAAAACACAGCCCAATCATTTTTTTCGTTGTATTTCGTGTAATCTAACCCTGCCACAGCTGATAGGAGTAACAGCTAATAAAGTTTCTCATATATTATGTCTAGTAAAGGTATATGTCCAAATGAAATGTTATTTGATAGTTAATGTAAGTTAAATATTGTAAACACTATAATATAAAAAGTAAAGATATATGTCCAAATTAAATGTTATTTGATAGTTAATGTAAGTTAAATATTGTAAACACTTTATTATGAAAAAGTACAAACACATAAAACCCATTACCCACCTAATTTAGCGTTTACGTCTTTGAGTTAATAAATAATCTCACTTTATTTCTAGAAGTACTACCACCACGCCTTTTTCTGCCGCCAAACAGCAACGCTGTGTTTCGGTTTGAAGAGTGTGGTCGCCGGTGTAATTACAGGCACATGAGGCTTAACATCTGTATGCCTCAAGTTGATGGACGCAGGGCAGTGCATCGTAGGGCACGTTCCTGTTGTGCGTGACCTACGGGGCAATGTTTTGTTTATAGGTGATGGTTACCACTTAACATCAGGTGGACCATCTGCTTGATCCATCAGCTAGTTGTATAAAAAAAAAAAAAAAAAAAAGACTCGGGAAATCTGAAGTTTGGCACAGGTTTAGACACTCATTATTTGAGTGGGGTGTAGGCGCTCACTAGTCTTACAAACTGGGCGGTAATAGAGTTGATTACAGAATGCCAAATATTACCGTAGTTTCTGCGCCCAATTTAAATAATAGCTTTTTTTCTATCCCGTAACACGCAATTTAAAAATATCTTAACACACTCATATCGAAGAAACTGAACATTCAAATATTAGTTGATTGTTTACTTTTGGCAAACAAACAAGTTCTAAAATATTAAAACCGCTGTCTTATGGACTTTTGCATTTAAGTATTCAATTTGCAATAACGAAAACAAATTGTATTTTATGAGCGCTGTGGCTGAAAAGCGACCGGAAGCTGGGGTTAGAATGTAACTTCTCTGAAATTCAGGCTACGGATAGCGGATATACCGATTCTCTATTTGCTGACGTAATTTTTTGGAAAAAATTTTAATCTATATTAACAAACTTTTTTGATCGTAACAAACATTGAATATTTGGTCGCAAAAATGAATAAGGTAATTAAGGAAAGAAATAACAATACATTCAATAAAGTATTTACGAACTAACAATTTCATAAACTTATAAAAAAAGGGTATAGGCCTTTAAAAATATTAACTTTAAGCTAATTAACTATACTCATACAAGAGAATCATAGAAAAAAATAGAAATTCATTTCGTGCATTCATAAATTGTTTATTTTAGTAACTTCGAAGTCACCTAGCCGTTTGCCCCTGCCTGGACCGCATGCGTACAAAAATGCTTTCGACGCATAAAAATGAACATTGCCAAGTGCGAGTATGCTGCCAAGCAATCTCTGGTATATGCCAAATAGCCTAGACAATGTTGGATGGAATTTGTTCAAGTTGTTAAGTCTTTTGTTGTGCGATGTAGATATTTCAGTCAGTCCGACATAAAGAATATATACCGGGCTAACTCATCTTCGAAAGTAAAACCCATCATAGCTGACTTCACCAGCGTACTTACTCGAGACTCCTTCTTGAGCTCCTATAAACTATTCAATAAGGAACATCAGAGCGACAAACTGAGTACTGAAACACTAGGTATCAGCGGATCGCGGAATCCTATTTATCTGGATGAAAACTTGACACAAAAAGACAGGAAGCTTTACTACCTTGCTCGTATGTTTGCAAAGGAGAGTGGATATACTTACTGCTGGATTTCCTACGGCCGAGTATTCATTCGGAAATCGGAGGGCTCACCGCGACTACGTGTTTCTTCGGAACGAGATCTCGAAACATTTAGCCAATAAGTAGGTAGATGAATAATTTAAAAATTGTTCTTATAGCCAGTTGAATAGTCTGTAATTAAATAGTAAGTAAGATAGTGTGTAGTAAATCCACCTTAATACTTAGTATACGTTCTGTAGCTCACGTATACTTACAACTTATTACTCTCATTAAACCAAACTGTACTTACGTAGTACGTGCTACAAAAAGCAGAATTAAAAATCAGCTCCTTCGCCGTAAAGTCTGTTCTAAGCTTTAGGCTAGGTAGGTACATATCTCCCGGTTTTTGTTTTTTGGTTAGTTCTATAATTTTATAACAATGCAGGAGATAGAACACTTAAATACTGAACTAGATTCCCTTCGCTTGGCAGAAGCAATCAGATGCGACATAGACGATGTAAACAAACACATTCATAATACTAACAACTCTTGTTCCCTTAATATCCTAACACAAAACATACGTAGCATCAACTGTAATATGGTTTCCTTTGTAACTCTCTTGCAGAGATCTCAGTTGTCATGGGAAGTATTAGTGTTAACAGAGTGTTGGCTAAAATCAGCCAAATATATACCTAGTTTAGATGACTATAATTATGTCACCACATCTAATCACAAAACCCAAAATGAAGGAGTTGTCATGTACTATAACAAAAACTTAAAAGTCATAACAGAGGAACCCCAATTTATTGATGCAAATTGCCTTATCTTAAAACTATCACAAGAAACATGTATCATTGGAATCTACCGACCCCCCGCCTATGTTGATATCTCAAACTTCATAATCTCACTCGATCAAATCCTCTCAAACTTAAGCAATTACAAAAACATTATTCTCTGTGGCGACATTAATATTGATATCACACCCAACACTAATGATAAACGCTCATATGATTATCTTAATCTTCTAGCGAGTCACAGCATGCTTCCTGGGCATAATATCCCAACCCATGGTAGGACCTGTCTGGATCATATGTTGTTAAAGACCAAACTTGAAGCAACTTGCCTTGTATTCAACTCTTCAATCACTGATCATGAGACTGTTGCGATTGGCTTTAACCGTATCGGGCAAATTGAATACACTAACAGACCCACTATTCGCACTGACTATGTTGGTCTTGACAAGGCTTTGCAGGAAATTGACTTCCTACCTATCCTTTGCTCCACTGAGGTTAATCAAGCCACGGATCTTTTAGTGGGCTACCTGACGACTGCTGTGAGAAATAACACCAAACTTATTATTATTCCTAAAAGAAAGAGAATCAGCAAACCGTGGATTAGTGCAGGCCTTTTACGTTGCATGAAAAATAGGGACAATCTTCATAAAAAACTAAAAAAATATCCTGACAATGAGACACTAAAAGTAACATACAAGCGATACCGGAACTACTGCAACATGCTACTTAGGAAGGCTAAAAGGTCATATGAGAGAACGGAGATTGAAGAAGCTGGAAGAAACAGTAAGGAGCTATGGAACGCTATAAAAAAGATAAGTGGTTCTTATAAACCGAAGGATGACTCATCCGGTGTTCTACTAGCTAATAATCCCACAGTAAGCGTAAATACCATCAACTCTTACTTTGCAAACGTGGGTAAAAACCTTGCTGAACGGATCAACTTTATAAGTCCTTCTCCTTCTCTCACATTTAACGAGCACACCACCTCACCCCCTCTTAATTCGTTTCTCATGCTCCCATCTGATGACGCTGAAATCATGCAAATCATCAAAGGTCTTAAGGACAAATGTGCTGTTGGAGGTGATCTGATCGCGGGTAAATTGTTGAAAAGATATATGCATATCCTGACACCAGTTATAACTCACATTTGCAATCTTGCCATATCTACTGGAGTCTTCCCGCAATCATTTAAATCAGCTCTCATCAAACCTATATACAAGGCTGGTGACAGGGGCTGTGTCAGCAACTATAGGCCAATTTCTATTCTTCCGGCACTTTCCAAAATCTTAGAGCGTCTTATTAATTCACGACTTGTCAAATTCTTAGAATCCAACAATTTACTTTCTACTTCTCAATTTGGTTTCCGGCGTAACAAATCAACCAATGATGCGGTTCACGGGCTGGTTGACTCCATTATCACCAATATGGATAATAAAAAGAAATGCCTAACTGTGTTCCTCGATTTAGCCAAGGCCTTTGACACAGTCTCTGTCCCGCTACTTTTGCTGAAGCTAGAGAGAATTGGGATTAGAGGTCTACCTCTAGAACTCTTCACTAGCTACTTGACTCGAAGGACCCAACAAGTCAAAATAGATCAATGGCTCAGTGTGGAGGAAGTTATCTCGTACGGAGTCCCTCAAGGTAGCATCCTCGGTCCAACATTGTTCCTCATCTACATCAATGACCTTTGCGAACTCCAGATCAGTGGAGGTAAAATCTTCACCTACGCCGATGATACTGCGATCTTCTTCAGTGGTGGTAGCTGGGATAAAGTATTTGAATTAGCTCAAATGGGCTTCGATAGGATCAATAAATGGTTATCTAATAATATTCTCACTTTAAATGCTTCAAAGACAAAATATTTGACCTTCGCTTTTGCTACAAATCATCTTCCGTCATCTAGCTACACTATCATTGCTCATAACTGCGCTGCCTTCACCACTCCATGTTCCTGTCCTCCTCTGCAAAGAGTCGATGGCATAAAGTACCTTGGTATCATTATTGATCAATCCCTAAGTTTTAAGCCCCACGTTGAAGTATTGGTCCCTAGATTGCGTAAACTAATATACATTTTCAAAACCTTAAGACATGTAGCAAATCTCAGGGTGATTAAGATGGTTTATAATGCCCTTTGCCAATCATTGCTGAATTACTGCATCACCTCCTGGGGAGGTGCAGCTAAGACTCATATTATGCAAGCTGAAAGAGCGCAGCGCGCTATACTTAAAGTGGGTGCTTGTCTTCCATTTCGGTATCCTACAGTTAAACTTTATATAAAGTGGGACGTTCTAACTGTCAGACAATCGTTCATACTTCACACTGTCATGAAAAAACATTCAGATCTAATTTACGACCCATTATTAACTTTAAATAAGAGAAGGAAGGGCAGGGTTTGTGAATTAACATCTTTTCGCACCACCATTTCCCAAAATTTTTACTGCTTCTTGGGTGACTACCTCTACAATATGTTAAATAATAAGCTAAACATTTATCATTTAAGTAGATCCAACTGTAAAAAGATTATATCCAAGTACCTGAAAACCCTGAACTATGTTGAAACAGAAAACCTTTTAATCCCCCTGACGTAACTCTTTCATCTCCTACTACTCCTACTCCTTCTCCTGCTCTTTCGTATGTACACATTCTCGCAACCTTGAAGGACACCTAATTCATTTTTTATATACAATCACATCATCATTCAAGCATTCCCATTAAAAATTTGTACACTCTCCCACTCCCGCACACGCTACTCGGTTCTCCTGTTAAACCCAGACTGAGTCTGGGGTTATCAGGTGAACCACTACATAAACACACCCTCACAACCACACAAACCCTCTCTCTCACCTCACACACACACATACACACCCTCACCCTCTCACACGTTCCACACAAATTGCTAATTGTTAGCAATAAGGTAGTTGTTATTTGTTAAGTTATATTAGTGTAGGCATACTATGTTAGTGTATATGTAGGTATTATGTTAGTTTATATACCTCCTATTTCAGTTTTATATTTTCTATCTCATGATACTTTCTCCTCCTGAGCATAATATTAGGTACCAACTGTACTTATACTCTGTTAGTATTTAAATGTCTGAAGTTATACTGCTAATCATGATTAGATTGTTCGCAGAGTGGGGCCTGGTGACCTGTAATACAGGTTCTTTTGATCCTACTTCAGGCACCAGTCTTTCACAAAGCAGGCATACCTATCTTGTTCTAGCTGTAAGACCTAACTCTCAAACATTGTGCTTGCTTGTGAAAGAAAATAAACTCCTTTTTACTTTACTTTACTTTACTTTATTTATTTTTTAAGTTTGATGCACAATCTGGGAGAAAGCTTTGAATATGTTAGCTTGTTTAAGCTCACAAATTCATAAATGCGGAAGTTATGTACGATGTTTAGATGTTCCTGGCTCAACGGCATTGGATTGATGGATGGATGGATGGATGTTTGTTACACTTTCACGCCGGAACGGCTGAACGCATCTGGATGAATCGTGGCAGAGAAATAGAATATATCAGTCATCTAATACCCATAACACAAGCTACTTTGGGGCTAGATGGTGCTGTGTGGATTGTCCAGCATTATTATTAATTAGAAAAAGATGCGAAACACCACCTGATATTGAGCGGTGATTCCCGAGACGCGTCTTAAAAGACCTACTTATCGCATTTTGTTACCTACTTAATTAGTGTAACATTTAACGACAACCCTCTTTCTGTAATCAAAAAGCCATGAAACACAAAACGCCCTTAACGACCGATTATACTGCAATCAATTCCCGCCTTTACAAGACGGCAACAAGACATAAAATCCTAAATCAGGGAGAAAGTAATTTCATCCCTTAAGATTACAGGCACGTTCTTAAATTTTTAATGCGTCTTCTTAAAGTCGGGGGTAAGTATGTAATAACTGAATATTTCGACGCTTTTATTTAAAAGAGTTCAACCACTTGATATAAATATGACTAAGGAATTATGAATCTTATTCAGATACATATCTCTTTCATAACCTCATTGGCGCAGCGGGCGAGTCCGCCTGCGACGCAGAAGGTTCGATTCCCGCCTCGGAACAAATTTGTGTACGATCAGAAGAAATTTGTTCCGTTGGTCTCGGTGTTTTCTATGTATAATAAAAAATATATATCTATGTAAGTTTGTAAAGTATTAAATATATGAGTTATCTAGTACCCATAACACAAGCTTTGAGTAGCTTACTTTGGGACTATATTGAGAGGAGCTATTTGACCTTATCCCAGCGTCGAGATTTGACCACCGCTCCTCTCGGCGCCGGGATCGAGCTCATCCACACATTCTGGAACCCTGGGTCTCTCGTACTCTCCGTTTTTCACGCTCATTTCTTCCCCATACCCATAGGTTGTGGAATGAGTTACCATCAGAAGTTTTCCCGCCAAGATTTAACATGAAAAGCTTCAAGAAAAATGTTAATAAAGTCCTTCAGGGTAGGCAACGCACTGACAACGCCCCTGGGGCCCGATTCTCTAAAATAGCCAACGTGTCAATAGAGTGTCAGTAGTGTCTCAATAGAATGATTTTAAACATTTGTTAGTCTACAAATTAAAAATGGTCATTGACTTGCCACTGTAGTGCCATTGAAACGCCATAATAAGACAATTGTAATAATCGGTAGTCTGGTTCACTATCGTTTATCAATGTCATCATGGTGGCCAAAGTTACGGTATTCTGTAAATATTTTAAGTGTATTTGACAGTTGTGTCGATCGTGTTTGAATGGTGTTTTGGTCATCGAACCGTCATTGTGAAGCCATCGAACAACGACACCTATTTCTCGATTGAATTGGTTCAATTTGTATTTTATTTTAATTCAAAATAAAGTGTTCGGGGGAGTGTTCGTCTTACGTAGTGAAAATAATGAAATAGGCGTAGGTTTTCATTAGAGTAGGTAGTAGACCTCTTTGTGAAGGGCTCGTCCGGGAAAGTTCTACCACCATGCCTTTTTCTGCCGCCAAGCAGCAGCAACGCTGTATTTCGGTTTGAAGAGTGGGGTCGGTAATTACAGGCACATGAGGCTTACATATGTATGCCTCAAGTTGATGGACGTAGGGCAGTGCATCCTACGGCACGTTCCTACAGTGCGTGACTTACGAGGCAATGCTTTGTTATAGGTGATGGTTACCACTTAACATCAGGTGGGCCATCTGCTTGTTCCATCAGCTAGTTGTATAAAAAAAAACTACTTTGCGGTGGCGTATTTTGGCATTGGCTAATAGTGCTGACCGCCGGCCGACGTCCTTTTGCTCCAGCAGCAGCGCCGCAAATCTCGCACTAATGAGGCTGCTAGTGAATGCCTTTCGTGAGCAGAGCAGAATGGAATCCCTGCTGAATTAAAGGATTGTATGTGAAGGACTACTTGACACTCCATGTACAACAGTGATAAAATTAAACTATCTGAATAATGAATTTATTTATGAGGTTGTTCCTTAAAATTACAAATGAATCGAAACATTTCAGATTATGGCGAACCCCTAGCAAAGGTTCACCTACGTCGCACCCAAGTACGTCATACATGCAGCCTTTCTGGAATACGTAGGTGTTTTTTCATCGTCCTTGAGGGTCCTCGTCCTAAAAGAAAAAGTATCACGATAAGAACAAGTTAGAAAAAGTAGTTGTGTAGCTGACATTTCAGATTTCTCGATTTAGGTTTTTTTCAATAGATTGGATTTGTACTCGTTGTAGTACTGAAAAAGATAGAAAAAGAAAACTGTAGGTTCATCTTAAAATATACATCAACAAGAAAATTTTATTCTCACACCTCTACATTTATCCGGCGTTTATTGCAGGCAGTTTGCTGTGACACTGTTGAGCACAGTGAAGCCTTGCTCCCAAAGCCTGACTGCGACCTTCTTTGCTCCTGTTAGAGTAGCCAAGAGGCAACTCTCGGTTGGACTCTTAGAGCTGAGAGATGGTTTTTGCTAACAATTTCCATGTTGCCCCTGGAAATGTTGAAGTGGAAGTTCATTATCTTATAACTCAAAACTTATTGTGAAAAAATATTTGTATTGCACTTCAGAACACTGAACTTAGATCACTTTATATTCATCACGTTTTTTAATTATTCTCCCAACAACAAGTGGGACTTTTTCACTCACCTTATCGTCATAATTATTTTAAAGAATAAAAACTAAGATATTGCAATTCAATTGAATTTCTTGTATTCACAGATTTATAAGTATAGTCCCTTGTATTGGTATAAAATATTTCCTCCAAAATGAAAAGTTGAAAAATTCCGCGCGCGGCTTTGACAGCTGGTAGTTTTTTTTCAGAAAGGCAAAGACCAAAGAGTAAGCATAGGTACAATAGCTACCAAAGAGTATACAATAACTACGTAAATGTAATTTGTCGTGATAAAAATCATATTTTTTAACAATAAACGCATGTTTTTAGTGACATTGCACTACCAAGATGTTCTTGCACACACATTTGCAAGAACATCTTGGTTCTACTTATGTTTAAAAAAAACGGAGGGTTCTAGATTTTATTTTATATTCGTAATATTATTTAAATAATATGCTATTTCACTAAAATAGCACACAGTCTTGCTTCAAGCTCAAGTTTATTTTTATACCAACCTCCATGAAAAATTTGAACAACTCCTTTGCAACAGTTGCAAAATAATGTCAGTAGTGTGTCGATAGAATGTCAATGGCGTGTTGATTAACTCAAAGTTACAGAATTGGGCCCCTGGTGTTGTTGTTGTCTATGGACGACGGTGACCGCTTACCATCAGGTGGGCCGTTAGCCCGTTTGCCTATCTTTTACATTAAAAAAAATAATAATATGGTGCTGTGTGGATTGTCCAGCATTATTTATATCTCTAATATATAAAATTCTCGTGTCACAGTTTTCGTTGCCATACTCCTCCGAAACGGCTTGACCGATTTTGATGAAATTTTTTGTGCTTATCCGGTATCTATGAGAATCGGCCAACATCTATTTTTTATCCCTCTAAATGTTAGGGGTAGTCCACCCCTAAATTTTATTTTTTATTTTTTTATGATACAACATACAAAAATACATACAATCCTCAATTTTCACTATTCTACGATCAACCCTTATTTTTTAATAGCCATTTTAGTAATTTAATTTATATGGCAAAACAACGTTTGCCGGGTCAGCTAGTTTATTTATATATTTTGTGTTAATACGGTCCAAATAATTATTTGATGAAATTTACACATCAAATTGACATTGAACATAGTATACGCTATATATTTTTTTTACGCTATATATTTCGACGACCTCTGTGGCGCAGCGGGCGAGAGCCTGCCTGCGACGCAAGAGGTTGCGGGTTCGATTCCCGCCTTGAAACAAATTTGTGTACGATCTGCAGAAATTTGTTCCGATGGTCTGGGTGTTATCTGTGTATAATAAAAAATATCTATCTATGTAAGTATATAATGTATTAAATATATCAGTTATCTAGTACCCATAACACAAGCTTACTTTGGGGCTAGATAGTGCTGTGTGGATTGTCCAGCATTATTTATTTATTTATTTATTTATTATTTGTAATAACACAGGGCTATAACTATAGTCATCGTCGTTGATTCAGATTTAATGCCTTGACAGCTGAGTGGTTGCTCTGCCTTCTGAGCTGAGGCCGTGGGTTCGATCCCCGCCGGCAACGAACATTTGTGATATAAATATCGATGTTTGTTCTGACTGGGTGTTATAAAATACTACATTGTACTACAGTAAACAATGAATTTTTACAAAATGTGAAAATACATTACGATAGTTGAACTATTTGCAAGTGTTGCAAATGATCCAGAGATTGCTCAAATGATCTAATTCAGTGTCAATCGAAAGCGTCCAAATACTGGCTCCATTGCTAATAGGAATTTAGTTATCAAGAAATATATATTCTATGGAAATGGGGGGAGGCCTTTGCTCAACAAAGGGACAGTATAAGCTCATAGTAAAGAAATAATATAATAACAATAATAGCTTCCAAGTGATCCCTGTGATTGTATTGAATAAAGACCATTTTGATTTTGAATATTAGTTAGCTATTACTCCTTTTTACTTTTAATTTTATGTTCCACAACCTCGTTTACCTATACCTTGTATTTTTATTCTTTAAATTTAGATAATTTATTTATTCTGGCGTTTACTGTTAATGTTAGTTATTACATACTCCTTTACTTTTAATTTTACGTTTCATAACCTCGTTTATATTATCTTGTATTTTATTATTTAACTAGCGACTTGCCCGCGCGCCCCTGCTTCGCACGGGTGCACATTGTTTTTATACTATATCATGCATGTATTATACATTTAAACCTCCCTTTTGAATCACTCTATGTATTAAAAAAACCGCATCGAAATCCGTTGCGTAGTTTTAAAGATTTACCTAAGCATACATAGGGACATGGGGATATAGGGACGGAGAAAGCGACTTTGTTTTATACTATGTAGTGATTTATTTATTTTTTCCACTGTAATGGAGGAGGGCGTTGGTATCTGCGACACAGTTTTATACTTCTGCAGATATCATCGTTCTCGATATTTTAAGTGACTTGTATTTTTGTTTCCCTAATAAACATATTATGTTTTTTTTTATAAATTTCTATGAAGGTTGTATAAATAGGTACTTACATATGACGGTAAGAGATGCGTTTGCCCGGATCACTTTGTGCATTTGTGCTGGTCCGACCTGAAAAACAAAGACGATACTACATACTTAGAAACGTTCGTTTTATTTTAATACTAGTGACCCGCCCGCGCGCCCCTGCTTCGCACAGGTGCACATATCATGCATGTTTTATACATATAAACCTTCCTCTTAAACCACTCTATCTATTAAAAAAAACCGCATCAAAATCCGTTGCGTAGTTTTAAAGATATAAGCATATAAAGGGACATGGGGACATAGGGACAGAGAAAGCGACTTTGTTTTATACTATGTAGTGATGGTGATATTTAAAAAATCAAGATAGAAACTAGATGAGAGACCACAATTGTTTTTTTAAGCATTCCTCGCAAAGCAAAGGTTATACAACCGACTTCACTAAAAGGAGGTTCTTTATTAGATTTTTATTTTTACTTTTTGGTTTGAATCCGGTCGTGCACCAATGGATTTTTCTATCGCACCAGCTTTCGATTTAATAAAGAATCATCATAATCGGTGCACTCAGTAAAAGTAAAAATAAACTGAAAAAAAAAAACTGAAACAGCTTCACGACTTTGATCCCCAGGCACGGTAGATATCCCTTCAGATCTTCCAGTACCAAGTAGGTACTAATTCAAGATTCTTTGAGGATGTCTAAGGGGGGTAGTCAGAGGTACATCCAAACATTACATTTGGCACATACCCACATTTTGCAGTAATTAGTATTCCATACGTGACAGGTTGCAAGCCCATCGCCGCTGTTAGAATACTAACTGGTTTCCTCACGATGTTTTCCTTCACCGTTTAAGAGCACTGGCATTGCGCACATAAATTTTTCGATAGAAAAATCCATTGGTGCACGACCGGATTCGAACCTGCGACCTTACGATCGGAAGGCGGGGTCACTCCCACTAGACCACCGGTTTTCTATGTATTATAAAAAATATCTATATAAGTATTTAATGTATGAAATATATCAGTTATCTAGTACCCAACACAAGCTTTGAGTGGCTTACTTTGAGGCTAGATGCTGTGTGGATTGTGCAGCATCATTTATTTTTATCTAAAGTTTACCTGTATCTCAAATGTAATATTTTGACGTACCTCTGACTACCCCCCTTAGACATCCTCAAAGAATCTTGAATTAGTACCTACTTGGTACTGGGAGATCTCTGTAGAGATATCTACCGTGCCTGGGGATCAAAGTCGTGAAGCTGTTTCAGTTTTTTTTTTCAGTTTACCTGGCACTGGTATTCGGCGTCGTCCTCCAAGGTGACGTTGGCAATGCGAAGGTTGTAGATACCATGCCGGCGGTCGCCGAACATGGTGTAGCGAGGGTAGCCAGGTATCACGGAGGAGAACCCTGCAAAGAAACACCTGTTAATTTCAATTCCTTTTTTTATTTCTGTTTAAAGTTTCTAGCTTCCTATTTTAGAATGACATGCTATTGTTTTATTATATCCAATATTCAATTCAAAATTCCTTACATTGTATTATGAAAATACCTCTTTGAAGTTTTCAGCAATAAAGACTATGTACACACATAGTTATTTATTTCATTCGTGTGTAACTTTAACTTACTACTACATACTTACTATACCTACCAATTGTTATCACTTCCTTCTTACTTATTGTCATGCATTTTTATTATTAGTTTGAAGCGTTTTATGAATATGTTTACATTTCCTTTCTCTGTTATATGACATAATGTATTAGAGCACCGGTGGTCTAGTGGGAGTGACCTCGCCTTCCGATCGTAAGGTCGCAGGTTCGAATCCGGTCGTGCACCAATGGATTTTTCTATCGAAAAATTTATGTGCGCAATGCCAGTGCTCTTAAACGGTGAAGGAAAACATCGTGAGGAAACCAGGTAGTATTCAAACAGCGGCGATGGGCTTGCAACCTGTCACGTATGGAATACTAACTACTGCAAAATGTGGGTATGTGCCAAATGTAATGTTTGGACGTACCTCTGACTACCCCCCTTAGACATCCTCAAAGAATATTGAATTAGTACCTACTTGGTACTGGGAGATCTGAAGGGATATCTACCGTGCCTGGGGATCAAAGTCGTGAAGCTGTTTCAGTTTTTCAGTTTTTTATTATATAGATTCAATAGTGTAGGTATTATATTACATTGTAAAGAGGATCATACAAAAGAGCGTAGATGCAAAGCCGAGTTGGTTGCCTGATCTTCTCGGCTTTCGCGTGGAACTGGCACTATTTATTTATTTATTTTATTTATTTATTTATTAATACTAAGATTCACAGTTATTCTTATTGTCTATTTTAATCTAATTGATGCAAACTGCACAGTAACCAAATTGAATCTACATTTTATAAGCCAACATAATTAGGTAGGTACTAGGTCGGTAGTTAGATAATGAAGTAGGTAGACAAACAAAAAAGTAGGTAAAGTGATAGTTAACAAGTAAAACATAAATCTAAGTTGAAATTAAATTAAGGTAATAATTTTTATACAACTAGCTGATGGAACAAGCAGATGGTCCACCTGATGTTAAGTGGTAACCATCACCTATAAACAAAACATTGCCACGTAGGTCACGCACAATAGGAACGTGCCCTACGATGCACTGCCCTGCGTCCATCAACTTGAGGCATACAGATGTTAAGCCTCATGTGCCTGTAATTACACCGGCGACCACACTCTTCAAACCGAAACACAGCGTTGCTGCTTGGCGGCAGAAAAAGGCGTGGTGGTAGTACTTCCCCGGACGAGCCCTTCACAAAGAGCTCTACTACTCTTAAGAATATAATATAATATAATAATCGCAAATAAATAAATAATCGCAAAAAACAAGTGTGTTAAACGTGATAGCATGAATGTGATGTAGTGTGTGATCGTGTAAAGGTAGGTAAGTAGTAGTTAATAAAATAATAAAGAGGTGTGAGTGTGAATGAATAGACAAACGCCTTACAAAAACTGCAACACTACCAAGCGCAACGCTGCTAGTAGTACTTAGGTAGTAAACAAGAAACTGGTTTATGCACAGTTTCGATAGGGATGGCTTACATGGGGACCAGAGCAAAATAGTATGTTATTCAGGTTTGTTTTTTTCGCTACAAAGTTCTTTGTTTATACCAACTTTTAACAGAACAAACAAATGACCCCCCTGATGTGAAATGGTAACCATGTCCTTTATCAGGGTAGTCACTAGAGTCTTTGTGATTTTATTGAATAAACATATTTTGACTTTGACTTTGGTAGACACTAAGCCGAGTTTGTTGGCTGTTCTTCTATGCTTTGGTCGCGTGGAACGGGCACTAGAGTCACCAAGTTTTAAGACTTTTTAAGGTGTGATTTTATTGAAATACATTTTGACTTATAAGAGTAGTAGAGCTCTTTGTGTGTGGCTCGTCCGGGGAAGTACTACCACCACGCCTTTTTCTGCCGCCAAGCAGCAACGCTGTGTTTCGGTTTGAAGAGTGTGGTCGCCGGTGTAATTACAGGCACATGAGGCTTAACATCCGTATGCCTCAAGTTGATGGACGCAGGGCAGTGCATCGTAGGGCACGTTCCTATTGTGCGTGACCTACGGGGCAATGTTTTGTTTATAGGTGATGGTTACCACTTAACATCAGGTGGGCCATCTGCTTGTTCCATCAGCTAGTTGTATAAAAAAAACTTACTTAGGAAAATGACAATGAAGGCCAAATTTACCATGCTCTAAGTCCTAGCGTCATGATCAAAATATGACAGCTCCAAGAGATAGAACCGGGTTACAAACTAGCATTTATGTGACACCTGGTCAGATAGCTCTACATTCGCAGCACGAGGCGGCACTCGATGGACCATTCCGAGCACTGGACATGGACGGCTAAATTGAAGTCTCCAAGGTATGAGACGACGCGGATACGAAGCCGAGGAATGAGAGTTTCTGGTCTTGGTTACGTGGAATTTATTTAAAACTAGCGACCCGCCCGCGCGCCCCTGCTTCGCACGAATGCGCATATCATGCATGTATTATACATATAAGCCTTCCTCTTGAATCATTCTATCTATTAAAAAAAATTGCATCATAATCCGTTGCTTAGTTTTGAAGATTTAAGCATACAAAGGGACAAGAGGACATAGGGACAGAGAAAGCGACTTTGTTTTATACTATGTAGCGATAGTGATTCAGTGTGGTGAAAGGTATCGTGCGGCTTCTTCTTGCCGAGCCTCAGTTTCTTTCGAAACACAGTGCAGCTTTTCTTCTTGTCGAGGCACTAGCAGTCACTATCGAAACTGTGTGGTGAAAGGATTTTAAAGCTTCTTGCGAGCATTTGAATCATGTTCTAAAACTTGTTAAATTTTACGACATGCCGGTTTCCTCACGATGTTTTCCTTCACCGTTTGAGAGTACCTACTGTTGTTCACATATTTTTTTTGAACAGAACCATCACCTATAACAAGCCTTGCCTCGTAAGGCACGCACGACAGGGACGTGTCCTACGATGCACTGCCCTGCGTCCATCAACTCGAGGCATAGGTACTGTAAGCCTCATGTGCCCGTAACTCGGACCAGATCCGATTGGCCATCAGAAGCAACTGTACCTACGAAGCGATCGGTTAGACGAGCCGTGCGGGTCACTCACTCAACCATTAGATGCACTAAGATCACGTGGTTAGCACTGGTGAACAGGGTTGGCCTAGTGGTAGCAGCCCCGACTTCCGATTCTATCGTGGGTTCAAAATTAAAAACTAGGTCGCGTCGCGCATAATGAACGCCGGAAGGAGGGGAGAGGGTATGATGGCACGATTTTGTATGCGCAAACACATCATTTCCACTGGTTTCCAGCGTTCTTTTTGACTGACGCGTACCAAATGAGTTGTTTTTTAATGTTTGCACAAATTCCAATACAGTGATGAAAACCGCTGTCGCAGAATCATAAAAGTTAATAAAAACGTGTCAAGTGCTCGAAAAGAGCTTCTTGAGGCGCATTAAAAATCCTTTCGCCACACTGTTTCGATTGAAACTAGTGATAAGACAAGAAGAATATTACTACCTTCAGTAGGTCAGTAGCCCAGCCTTCTATCTAGCCGTAGGTCGCGGGTTCGATCCCCATCGAAAACAAAGATTTGTGTGAGAATAAAGATGTTTTTTCTCTGTCTGTGTCTTATTTATCATAATTATGTATTTCCAAAAAAAAGATTAATGTTAATAGATCTGGTTTCCATATTATTACAAGCTTTGGCTTAGTTTGGGGAAAGATAGTGCTGTGTGGAATGTCCAAATTTGTTTTATATCAAAAACATTATAATGTGCGAGTGTAAAGTTATTTGACGGTAGTCTTCGTCTTAACAATGCGACACCTTCAGAACTGGTGCTAACGGTCCATTACCACGTGCCAAATGGTGTCAATGCGATTATCTGCATCTTGGCATGTAGTGGGTTCGATCTCGGCTTACATCGATTAGTTAAAGATTTAATGCGTCAAATAGCTTTTCTAAGTATGTGCCTGTGGGCGGCCGTATAATGACGAAAACATTGCGTAGGTTTTTTGTTATAAAACTTGGTAAAAAATTATTATTAGTTTTATAGTGTTTACTACACTTAAATAACAAAGATTTTATAATGTCCCAAAAGTTATTCTCCGAGCGGGATTTGAACTCGCGTCCTTCTCCTTGATACGGGGCTACGCTACCAACTGCGCTATCGGCTTCCAATCACATTCGTAACACATAATAAAATAAATAAATAAAATAAATAAATAATGCTGGACAATCCACACAGCACTATCTAGCCCCGTAAGGTACTCAAAGCTTGTGTTATGGGTACTAGATGACTGATATATTTAATACATTATATACTTACATAGATAGATATTTTTTATTATACATAGAAAACTATATCGTGAGTCTTGGATTAATGATTTCTACCAAGTCTTAAGCCACCTGACAGGGCATCCAGTAACCATGGATTCGTCAAGTATAATTGCTATATTTGAATATGCGATACCAGCTTTCGCTTAGTTTGGGGCGAGATAGTGCTGAGTGGAAAGTCCACCAATATTTATTTATTTATTAATAGACTTACCTATGTGCCTTAATCTGAATTACATTTTTTTTATACAACAAAGTAGACAAACAAGCTTACGGGCCGCCTGATGGGAAGCGGTTACCCAGACCAACGAAACTATATAATAGGAAGTATGGTCTGAATATAACACGTTCAAAATAAATTACATATGTTTTGTTTTTTAAAACTTCATAACATTGTAACAGGAATCGATTAACACCGCGAAATAGTCTCAGGCTGCCTCTTCTAATACCGTTAACGTTATATTACGACCGTAATAATGCAGTCAATTCAAGTTCGAACTAATCTAAAACTAAGAAACTTTGGAAACTTTTTAATTTAGTTACTTAATACTGGTTTGTTTTAGGTACAGCAATCCTACTTCTATTTAAATGGATGGATGTTTGTGACTCTTTCACGCCGTAACAGCTGAACGGATCTGGATGAAACTTGGCAGAGAGGTAGATTACAGTCTGGAATAGCATATAGGCTACTTTTAATTCCGTGGGAATACCGGGACTTAAATCTGCGCGGGTGAAACCGCGGGGCGCAACTAGTATGTATTATATCAGCTATTTGGTTTCTTAATATTGGCTAAATAATATTACATTTAGCTTAGTTTGGGGCTAGATAATGATTTGTGGAAAGTCCATCAATATTATTTAGTAGTAAATGATGGTTACCACATTACACAGGGTGTCCCAGAACTCAACATCAAGTGGGGACGGGGCGACAGGATTGATTGTAAACATCATGAGAAAAATCATACAGGTACATAATTACATACAGGTAATCGATGAAATTCGCTTTGTGGTGGACAACCATTTTTAAAAGTAATCATTTAGTCACAGTCATTGTACTCAAGATGATTTAATAGATTTTCTACAGTGTAACAAGTCACGCGATTGGGTCGCAGAGACTGTAGACAAGTGTTATTGACTCCAAAGTCATGGTCAAGTTATACTGTCAGAATAAGCGAGCTCTAGTGTTTATTTATATAACTAGCTGATAGAACAAGTGACACACCTGATGTTAAGTGGTAACTATCAGCTTTAAAAAAGCATTGCCTTGTAAGTCACGCACGATAGGAACGTGCCCTACGGTGCATTACCCTGTGTCCATCATACAGATTTATCAGATGTTAAACCTCATGTGCCCGTGATCTCACCGACAACCACAAACTTCAATCCGAAACGCAGCGACACTGCTTGGCAGAAAAAGGCGTGGTGGTAGAACTTCCCCTGACAGTTCATATAGCCTCTCGCCCACAGGCGTGATATAACCGCGCGTCCGGACGCGCGATTGGATTCTAACACGTCGAATCGCAAAACGCGCTTGTGGAGCTAAGCCTTTTTTTTGCCCAGGGAAAATCCTTTATGGATACCAACTGACGATCTCAGTGGCGCAGCGGGCGAGAGTCCGCCTGCGACGCAAGAGGTTGCGGGTTCAATTCCCGCCTCGGAACAAATTTGTGTACGATCTACAGAAATTTGTTCCGTTGGTCTGGGTGTTTATGTATAATAAAAAATATCCATCTATGTTAGTATACAATCTATTAAATATATCAGTCATCTAGTACCCATAAATAAGGTTTGAGTAGCTTACTTTGGGGCTAGATGATGCTGTGTGGATTGTCCAGCATAAAGGATATCCCCTGGACAAGAAAAGGTGTCCAATCCCATGCGACCAAGATAGGACAAGAACAGGAGCTAGACTAGAGAAACCTTGGACTTGAAGATAACTCACCTAGTGCAAATCCATCCTTGGCCCACTGGACCTGTCCTGCCAGGTTGTTGACGGAGCACTCCAGCACAGCCTCCTGGCCTTCCTGCGCGCGCAGGCTGCGCGGCACGTTGCGGAAGTATTGCTGCTGGAAGGCAGACGCGCTGCCTAGCACTGGAAGGTAAGAATCACATATTTATGGAATGTTAATGGAGGCAACGCGTGACCCGAGGGCTGGTGAATAGGGCTGGTAAATACTTTTTTTTTGAAGGGGAAAATGCCTTCGCATTACCCTTCCGCCATGGGGGTGACGGAAGGGGTATGTGGGGCTCGAACCCACTAAAAACCCCCCTGTGAGCCATCCCCCGCAAAAGATATAGCGAGATGGGGTCGCGTTTGCATTCACCATCTCTGGAGCTGGTGAATACCTGGCTCAGCGCATTAGTATTGCCATTCAGCGTGGCAATGCAGCCAGTGTCTTGGGTGCGCTTCCGACCGGCACTGATTTGGATCAGTTGAGCTATCTATAGATCGTTTACAACGGTCTGCAGATAGCTCAACTTTTTCATATGTGTTTTGTATATTTTGTACATTTTGTAAATAATTGGAATGTTAGCTTCTATAACTCTTTCAAGGAAAAACTACTTTAATACACTGGAAAATCCTAGTAATAGGTACTATAAAGGCGAAAGTTTGTAAGTATGGATGGATGGATGTTTGTTACTCAATAACGCCAGAACTTCTGAACGGATCTGGATGAAATTAGGAACGGAGATAGATTGTAGTCTGGAATAACACATACTTTTATCCCGTGGGAATACCGGGATTTAAATTTGCGTGGATGAAACCGCGGGGCGCATCTAGTACGCTCATAATAACTTAGAAACTACAAGTCAGATCTGACTTAATTTAAATGGAAATGACAAACACCAGCTTTCGTTTTAAAAAAGCTTCATCAAAATCGTTTCGCAAGAACTATTCACACAAGAAGACGAAGCTGATTAGTCGTTTCGACTTAAACCAATCAATATGAACTGCCTTTAACGAACTTTTTATAAACAAGACTTGCGCATTGACTTCAATAAATGTCTGAGCAAAAAACTGATGTGTCCTTCCTATATGGAATGTTGGTGGCAAGCGAGAGTGCTTGATTTTTTGATTGGTTCTGTATAGTTCCTATATTTTAGTAATATTATGATTCAATATCGAATTGATACCTAAATATTTATATCAATAAAGTTATTTTGTATTTGAATGATTCGTCCAATCAAAGTATGAATGTGTATGTTTTCCTTTGCATGACTAATGTCCAAAATGCAACATGACCAACATGAATTTTGTCCAACACTATTTCTTTCTTAAACGAATTGGATTTCGTTATATACGAATTGGGTCCATGTATCTTTAAAAACAATTCTCACCTCCCTGATTGTTAATACACTACAATCTTTAAATTCGGATTCATGAAATATCTTAGTTAAAAAAAACAAAATCTGGTAATTTTTTTCGCAGATTTATTTACGGAACCCTAAAACTGAAACAAAAGGATGCACATTGGTGGCTAATACAGAAAGTGGGTGTGGAGTGGGCTCTTATGGCGCGACACTCTTGTAAGGTGAACGCACCCTAATCGTGGGGTTTAGTGGCGAGCGGCGAGGGTAGCGGAGAGATGGGCGGAGCAGGTAAGGGCACAATAACTCTTAAAAATAAACACGCTTCTAACGTTTCAAAATATTCGCTTATAAACTTCTCTAGCGAAATCTACACTAAGGAGCTAATTTATTTGATATTAACACTGAAAACGGCATTCAACTTTCGGCAAAGAAGAAATAGACGTTTACAACTTTATTAAGATTTGAATCAGTTTAGATATCTCGAGATCGTTTTTAACGGTCTGCAGATAGCTCAACTGCGTTTCATGCTATGTTTTTATTACATTTTGCAAAGAATTCAACTCATCGTGATTTTCTTGGTGATAAATATTTTTCTTGGTAGATAAAAAAAAGAAATGAAATACTTTATTTGCGTGAAGTATGGTACACATTTCATGGTTATTATGGTTAATGAACCTCACACTTCGCCAGAAAAACCTAGTATTAGAGAAATTATATTGAGAATATTGAGAAGAGATTGAGATATGATTATATTGAGAAATTATAGTCTTAAACGCTACGTAATAATTTATTAAAAGGTAGAAGTTTTTACCAGTTTAGAAAGTCGCTGTCGCTTATGAATTACGCCAGTACCACACGCGTAAAGTGCGAGCTTCAAGTGCGTGAAAATGAACGCAGCCACATTGTTCAGAGAGTTCACTTTGTTACGCTGGTTTCTTCCATGTCACTGACGTGGAAGTGCTCTCAAATGATGGAGCAAAACACCGTCAGGTAAATAATTTTATTAGTACCAGGTAGGCATAGTGCGCGTCACGCAAAAAGAACGCCGGAAAGATGGGGAGCGGTGTGATGGCGCGAGTATTTTGTAACATAATAATATTAATAATGAAACTCCAATAATGTGTACTTATAATATTACTAGTTGCGCTCCGCGGTTTCACCCGCGCAGATTAAAATGATAGCATTCCCACGGGATAAAAAGTAGCCTATGTGTTATTCCAGACAGATAATATATCTTTCTGCCAAGGTTCATCCAGATCCGTTCAACCGTTGCGGCGTGAAAGAGTTACAAACACCCATCCATGCATTCTTACAAACTCTCACGTTTATAATATTAGTAGGATTTAATACCCAGACAGAACGAACCAAGAAGAAGAAACTCAACATCTGATTCTATGTTCATCACAAAAATGTTTGTTCTCGGTGGGAATGAAACCCACGACCTACGGCGCTGAGGGCAAACCGCGATCTCATAAAGCATTCTTATTTCAATATTACTTTTATGTTAATGTCTTATATCAACTGCATAGAGTCGGCTTTATGATCACAAAGTAAAGTAATATTGAAATAAGAATACTTCAAGAGATCGCGGTTGACCCTCAGAGCGCAGAGCTACTTGCCCATAGAGAAAATAATCCAAAAAATTCAATACCAATTATTTTATTACATTTCAATCTTTGCATCTGAATATTAAAATTGATCCGAAACGTTTACTTAAATCCTACCGCAGATATCGAATCTGGCAATATTTGCCGGATATTTTGTCAGATTTACGCGTCCCCGGCGCCACTGGGACCTACCAAAGATTCAACAAGATTCGACGAGAAAATATTGCTCCCTCGACAGCTTGACCGCTGCAAAATGATATCGCTAAAATAGCTATGAATATTGCTAGGTTTCGGTTTGAATTTATTGAATTGGGTGTCTTTCACTGACGACCTCAGTGGCGCAGCGGGCGAGAGTCCGCCTGCAACGCGAGAGGTTGCAGGTTCGATTCCCACCTCGGAACAAATTTGTGTACGATCTGCAGAAATTCGTTCCGATGGTCTGGGTGTTCATGTATAATAAAAAGTATCTATCTATGTAAGTATATAATGTATTAAATATATCAGTTATCTAGTACCCATAACACAAGCTTTGAGTAGCTTACTTTAGGGTTAGATGATGCTGTGTGGATTGTCTATCATTATTTATTTTAAAGCAAGAGTGAATAGGTGTCTTCTAGACCGTTCTGTTCCAACGTCGGCTACATCAACGCTTACCACTAGGCAAGATAGTGGCCAAATACCGGTCTATAAAGTAAAAAAAAAGTATTTACCTACGTAAAGGTTGGGAATACTTTGGTATAGTGCGCGTCACGCAAAAATAACGCCGGAAGGAGTGGGAGGGGTGATGGTGCGAGTCTTTTGTATACGCAAACTAATATAGTGCGCGTCAACCGAACAGAACGCTGGAAAACAGTGAAGGGGGTGTGTTTGCGCGTAAGGCATGTTCCTATATACAGGGTTACAGGAAAAATCGTGCTAGATCCGTGAAGGGCGTGGAGTACCCATCATTTCTGACTTATTTCACTATGAAACACCCTACCCTAAACTTAACCCTTTTCGAGATATTCGACTTTTAATTTTTTTATTGAAAATTGCCGATTTTTAGGTTACTAAATTTATTTTTGTTTATTTTGTGTATCTTATTATTATTATTATTGCATTTTTACATGTGTAATAAGATGCTTTAGGACGTCTATCATTAAAATAGTGCATAAGTTAATTGAATAGACCGTAGTAGACAAGTGAAAGTTAAGAAATAAAAAAAATATTAGAAAGTTTATTTTTCTCTAAGGGATATCTAAAAAAAATATTATGGCAATTGTTCGGCAGATGTTTTTTAAAATATCTACGTTTCATCAGCTATCTAACGAGGTATAATAATCTAGGGTTTTATTCAAATGCATTGAAAAAAATTTAGTTTTATAGGCGACAGTGGAGAAGAAAATTTATACCTAGCCCTAAAAAGTAAAATAAAATAATAGGTAAGCATGAAATGTCATTTATTAAAGATTTTCACACAACTTTTTCTTATTCTACAGTTCATGTTCAACATGGCCGCCTCTATTTCTGATACATTGTCGCATCCTTCTACGGAGACCAGTCTTTACTACTCCAGTGGTTAACGTGGTCCTCATTTTATTGGCTGCATCCACAATCCTTTCTCGTAAGTCTTCCACAGACGAAACTGGATTCGGCTCGCTGTACACAAGACTTTTCATGCACCCCCACACGTGAAAATCCATGGGCGTTAGGTCCGGACTTCTTGCTGGCCATGGCAACGGTCCACCTCGTCCTATCCATTTGTTTGGATAATTTGTGTCCAGCCAGTCTCTGACACTTCTCCTGAAATGGGCAGGGCAGCCATCGTGTTGGAACCACATGTCCCTGATCAGGTTGAGTGGCAGATCATCCAGCAAATCACTTAAGTCTGCTCTCAGGAAATTTTCGTAGCTTTCCCCATTTAGATTATCCGGGAGAAAGTAAGGTCCAATCAAATGATTGGAGATAATGCCCATCCACACATTCACGCTGAATCTTCGTTGGGACCCCTTCACTCTTTTCTTATTGGGATTCCTTAGCTCTTTTGGGGCCCAGTAATGGGCGTTGTGATAGTTAGTTATGCCATCTTTATCAAATTTGGACTCATCCGTCCACAAGATATTTCTTAGAAAATCTGGGTCTTCTACGTCAGCATTTAGCATAAATCTGCAAAAGTCCAATCTTCTCGCGGGGTCTCCTTCTTCAATAACGTGTACCGGCGTGTAATGGTACGGGTATAGGCCAGCAGTATGCACTGTAAACCACACTCTCCATTGCGAAAGTCCCAGATCACGGGCAACAATATTAGTGGAAGTAGTCGGATCCGCTCGAAAGCGTTGCACTATCTCATTGTCCTGTTCTTCGTCATCAATTCGTGGTCTTCCCATGTCTGTATTTCGTCTCAAAACAGAGCCAGTTTCTCGAAGTCTTCGATAGACTCTGTCAAAAACGGCCACATCCGGCACTCGACGACCGGGGTAGCGAGTTATGTATTCGTTGTACAATCGCAGTATCCGTAACAAATAAGCATATCAGCATATTCCTCAGGTGTGTAGGACGTCATCTTCAACACTTCCGTATCACAGGTACAAATCAGAGTCCGGTTAGCAAGCACAGTAGTCACAAATCAGAAGAAATAGTCCAGAATCACAGCCAAGTCGAGAAAAAGAGCAAAACGATATCACATCTACTATGTACGAAGCACAAAAGCAGACTGACAACCAAAACTGTTGTACCCCCTGTTGTATCCCAGCCCTAACCGGTCTCTACACATTTTTTCTTTCATTCGCACTTACATAAATCATCACTTGTCTCGCTCGCACGGTGCGTCTTAACTTGAAGGACAATAGGCGCGGGACCGTTAAAACTGCTACCTGGAGCGTCCCAACTACTTTTTTTCCACGAAATGTAATACAAACCCTAGATTGTTATACCTCGTTAGATAGCTGATGAAACGTAGATATTTTAAAAAACATCTGCCGAACCATTGCCATAATATTTTTTTTAGATATCCCTTAGAGAAAAATAAACTTTCTAATATTTTTTTTTATTTCTTAACTTTCACTTGTCTACTACGGTCTATTCAATTAACTTATGCACTATTTTAATGATAGACGTCCTAAAGCATCTTATTACACATGTAAAAATGCAATAATAATAATAATAAGATACACAAAATAAACAAAAATAAATTTAGTAGCCTAAAAATCGGCAATTTTCAATAAAAAAATTAAAAGTCGAATATCTCGAAAAGGGCTAAGTTTAGGGTAGGGTGTTTCATAGTGAAATAAGTCAGAAATGATGGGTACTCCACGCCCTTCACGGATCTAGCACGATTTTTCCTGTAACCCTGTATATGCATGACTAGGCAAATGCTTTGTTACAACTGCTGGTTACCACTTAACATCGGGTGGGACATCTGCTAGTTCCATCGGGTATTTGTACAAAAGAATAGTTAGCAGACAAATAAACATACCCTCAAAAAAAATTAGCTACCTAGTTTATCCAAGAAAATGTGAACCAAGCTATTGGCCACTCGCCAAAGGAATAAAAATGCGAAGTGCAGTTTTGTCGGCTTTTTTAACCCTATTATTTGCAAACCGCATGAATGCTGGATATACAACGTTTTCCTTTTGAACTCATTCATCGATACTTTTTATGACGCTTAAACTTAAACGGCTCTAGTGAGGATGGTTAGGCCGTGGATTTGAATACTGCTATGCAGCGATTGGACCTTTAAAAAATTTTATTTGCATAATACTAGCCCTCCCAAACGGTGACGGAAAACCTCATGAGGAAACCAGTTAACATTCCAACTGTGGTGAAGGGGTTGCAAGTTGCCCCCTAAATAAATAAATGAATAAATATTGGTGGACATTCCGCACAGCACTATCCCCAAACTAAGCCTAAGCTTTGGATTCAAATCTGCACGCGTGAAACCGCGGGGCGCAAGTAGTAATTCATACAGCCATATAAATTTCATACAAATTATATTCAACCACTTTTCACTCATGTTCTATTTACAGGACATTGAGTACCTAATACACGATTTCCGATGAAACATAATACTTCAAAACTAACTCTCCGATTATAACCAACCATCCCAATAACGCCCAAAAACCACAGTAAAACGCTACAATAACTAAGCCTGTATCCGAACCCAATCCTCGTATTAAGGCCTATTGGCTTTAATATGAAGCCTCTTAGTTCAAACGACGCACTCACCACAGCTAAGCGTTCTAAATTCAAATGTAATGAGCGGTTATCCCGGTCCCGACTCTATCGATACTTTTGCTAAATCGATACATGTCCCGACACTATTTTATTGGGCATTCCAAAATGAGCCTTATGGTATAGAGTTTATGCTTCATATTTGTAGTTAGAATGAAAAATGGACTGTTACTTGTAATAAGCGACAGGTGTAAGTTTTGGGTTAATTGTCTATTATATTTTAATTAACTATTGATTGCTAAATTGTTGGGTACCTTATTCCGCTTTATTACGGTCGTCATAGCGGACGCTGATACTAAAAAACATGCCTCACGAGTATAATTATGTTTCTTGTTTAAAACATGTCATTACCAGTTCTTAAAGGGCTGTTAAAGGTATGTGGTAAACTACACATGAAGGCACTTTCCAGCATGGTGGTATCATGGTTTTTTTTTATAAAAATAGCTGATGGCACAAGCAGATGGCCCACCTAATGTCAAGGGTTATTTTAGGTTATCAATGTTATTAAATTCCGGGTGTTTCACGCGCTCTCTTCAATCAAAAGTTCCTTCTCACTCACTCGCAGCGAAGTGGTATCATAGATGCGTCGTCTCGCTCTCTCCACGATGGCTGACTGACGAGAGGAGAGGCCGGTATGGCCTCCCGCGCTCAATTTAATGTCATTTCAAAAATAAAATTACTCTCACCCCGAAAAGTAAATCCATAATTTACTGGTGTATTTAATAGGGAATACGGTAGTGATAGAATTAAATAAAATAATAAATAAATTATCGATCACAAGAATGTACTAAAAATGAAACTTTTGCGGCATATTTGTGTTTTTTTGTATTGAGCTAAATTGAGTCAATCGATAGATATCGTGTTGCTGAAGTAAGCGATGGAGTGTAGCTTGACCCTAACTCGGTATGAGCGAGATTCCAATGATACAAGAGTTGTTAGTGCAGATCAAGTCAAGGCTCTCTGAAGAACTTGAGCTCAAAGTTCTTGAAGTGAAATGAATAAGTTCGTCGAGCATACTTCTTCTTTTTTCTTGTCTGTATGCTTCTTCTGTGTGTTGTTATCAAATACATTTACATTCTATTCTATTCTTATCGTGTCACTAGTTTCTTTCGGAACAGTGTGGTGAAAGGATTTTAAGTGCGCCTCAACTTAATGTTAAGCCTCATGTGCCTGTAATTACACCGGCGACCACACTCAAACCGAAACATAGCGTTGCTGTTTGGCGGCAGAAATAAGTTTGGTGGTAGTACTTACTTGCTTTACATGTACAATGCTTTGTTTTACGTGATGGTTACCACTTACTATCAGGTGGGCCATCTGCTTATTCCATCAACTAGTTGTATAAAAAATACATTCTGCCCCTAACCCACGCTAAATGGGGTAGTCACAACAGGTTTTTTTCTTCCACTCTCTTTTCACTTGCACTCTCGCTTTATTGCAATAAAGACTATATTCTATTAAATATGTTGATTAATACAGGTAATTCTTTACACTTGCTGAAAACTTTCCTGCTATTCTTTTACTAGAGTCCAGTCAAAAAACGTACAAAACTTCGATAATAGGTCCAATTCAGTGAAGCACAAAGAATGGACGAAATAACTTCGGATTTCCGAGGACACAGCTCATCGAGACACGCGCTGGCAAACTCTTAAATTACATACGTACCTACACATACTCGTAGATAGTTACTGACGGGCAAATTTGACAAACTTGTTACTTTCATTCATAAATACTTATCTTATTAAATTAAGTTGGGAATTTGTACTTCAAGGTAACAATTTCGACAATAAAAAAATAACCATATTGAATAAGTAATTGATTATGCGACTAATAAACTGTATCGAAACTACGTTTTTTTTCCACATGCTTACTTTCTATTTCTGCTCTCTGCTACTTTGTATTATTTAAATGAGGAAACATCGCTGTGTTTTAAAGTTTTGTTATAAAGTTTTAAATGTTGTTAAATTGATATAAGTGATAAAATTATTCTTTACGAAACAACCAATGCATCAAAACTACTGGTAATTACTACATAAAAAATCGCTTTAGTTAAATAAGGATCTACGTAAAAAAAAAACTAACTATTACATTAGGTACTAGATCATTATGATAGCGTAATGAGTGACCTAGCTAACCTCATCTAGCTGTGCCTCGATCGTAAAAAATGTGTTAGTTAAAATAAAAAGATCTAAGTAAAAAAATATTACCTACCTTACTAGATCGTTATAGTAAAGAGTGACCTAGCTAACCTTATCTAGCTGTGCCTCGATCGACATAAACTCTTTCCACCTTCCTTTGCTATCTTCCTAATTGGTTTCGCGAAGAACTTTGTTTCATTGTTATGTAGCACTGTTTCTCTTCAATTTACTAGCGAGTTCTTTATAGAGGACATAGTTCCTAGTGTTCTTTAAAAAGGACATTCGCTCTCGGTTTTATAAAGTGAAAAAAGAATGAACAGAGTACTTAATTTTGTTTTTTTGAGACTCGTCCTAGAAGTCAAACATAATTATATGTTTGTAACCTTTATAATCGTATTCTCCGAAAACTGAAATAGGTTCTATACGTTACGTTATTAGAGTAGTAGAGCTCTTTGTGTGTGGCTTATCCAGGGAAGTACTACCACCACGCATTTTTCTGCCGCCAAGCAGCAACGCTGTGTTTCGGTTTGAAGAGTGTGGTCGCCGGTGTAATTACAGGCACATAAATAAATAAATATAATAAATAAATATTGGTGGACTTTTCACACAGCACTATCTAGCCCTAAACTAAGCTTATGCTTGTGATATGGGAACCAGATAGCTGATATACTACTTATATACTTTTTTTTTGTAAATACATACTTATAATATATAACACCCAGACAGAGAACAAACATCTATGTTCATCACACAAATGTTTGTTCACGGTGGGAATCGAACCCACGACCTACGGCGTAGAAGGCAGAACTTCTACCAACTGAGCTACGTAGGCTGTCAAACATGAGGCGTAACATCTGTATGCCTCAAGTTGATGAACGCAGGGCAGTTTAGTGCGCGTTCCTATCGTGCGTGACTTACGAGGCAATTCCTTGGTATTGGTGATGGTTACCACTTAACATCAGGTGGGCCATCTGCTTGTTCCATCAGCTGGTTGTATTAAAAAAAGGTTGGACATTTCTATTGATTAAAATTTAAACCCCTTGCCATACCGTCCCGATCTACGTAACCCTTTAACTACCATCTTAGCTATCCATTATGCTGGTTATTACGATATTACGATCTATATTATACGATACTAAATTATCACGTTAGGAGTACAACACTAGCTCGGAACACAGCCTAGGGCGTACTTAGCAAATTCTGTTTCAGCACTAATAATTTAGTTACCTAGTCTAGAATAATTACCCAGACCTAGGTAATTGTATTAAACCCAGGGTGCCTATACTCTGGTTCCAGTAACAACGGACTAGCCCTAGGGTTGCCAAACCACAGCTAGAGAAAGATAGCTAGGTCATTATCATTTTCTTGACCTTATCCTACTTCAAGACGGGTTGACACAGCAGGTTTTCAAGGGGAGCTTTAATTCAACTCCAACGCTGCTAATAAGGGGGCCAGCAAGTATTATTATTTTTTAATCCATCTAATAAAAATCGGAAAGTTCGGATGTTTGTTAGTTAATCACGCCAGAAAAGTCGAACGGATCTGGATGAAATCTAACAGAGACTGATTATACTCTGGAATAGGACAAAAGCTACTTTTTACCCCGTGGGAATACCGGGATTTAAAACTACGCGGGTGAAACCGCGGGGTGGAGCTAGTGATTTATAAGACGTAAACTCTTGCCACGTTTCGTTGTTCTACCATCGGACCACCAGACGTACGGAAACGAGACATCCATTCATGGTCGACATACCTACTGCCCGCACAAAGCGCTTTGATACTACTTTTATAACGCACACAGCCATAGAGTGGAACTCCTTACCGGCGTCTGTTTTTCCGGATGCATACAATTTGGATGTTTTCAAGAGACGAGTGAATATGTATCTTCTAGGTAAACTAGCTACACTGTGGACCGCATCGTCACTTAACATCAGGTGAGATAGCGGTCATCAACGACATCGTAAGGGTCGCTTGAAACACCTGGAACCGAGACGCAAAGGACAGAGGAGGCTGACAAAAAATGAAGGAGGCCGTTACCCAGCAGTGGGTGACACCGGGCTGAGATTATGATGATGAGATAGCGGTCAAATGTTTTACCTAATAAATTGTAAAAAAAAACGTTCAATACTACTTCACTATTATCTACAAGCCTGCTTACGAAATAGTGAATAATCAAGTATTCTAACTAATCTACCCGTTAGCTGTGGACTATCTACAAACTGATGTTAATAAAGTTAGGTCTGGCTTAGGAGGTTTGGCTTGTGCTCCTGTTTTGAACGAATTTGTAGTTTTTCGAGCAAGAAGCACCCAAATAAAGTAAAATATTTTTCATGTAAGTAGTATAATAATATAGTAGCGTCAAAATAAACACAGGTTTTTTAACAAAACCAGAAAATTTATTAACATTTAACTTTTAATATCCATTCACTATATATAGTTATAAATTGGTTTTATAAAAAAAAAGAAAGAAAATACATTTATTTGACACACATAAGTACATACAGAAAAAAAAGAAAAGAAGAAACACAGAACGAACAGGAAATTACAATAGGTATAAAACATATTACTTACAATAGAAGAAAAATCTAAAGAAAATTTTTATCTGTCATAAATACATTATTTGTACTAAATTGTAATAGTTACTAGGTATTTTATTATTACATTATACCAAGTATACCTCTTTTATAGATAAGCTTTGTGTACCTAATATATTATAACCATTATTTATTAATTATTCTAACTACTATGGATTCAATATTGAATTGTACCCACGGTATTAATGTCAATTAAGTTATTTTGTATTTATAGGTATTTTGTTAAACATACTTTCAATACAATACAACACCCAGACATAGTACAGACATAATTGTGCATCACACTTATCGTTAGTTCTCAAGGGATCGAACCAAAAGCAGTAAGTGTGACGACAATTTTGCCAATTCACGTTTACCTAATATAACTTTCGTCTCATAGGTCGGGTGGCGAATCTTTATTTATTATCCTACTAATATTATAAATGCGAAAGTTTGTAAGTATGGATGGATGGATGGATGTTTGTTACTCTATAACTCCAGAACGGCTGAACGGAGTTGGTGAAAATTGGCACAGAGATATATTATAGTCTGGAATAACACATAGGCTACTATTTATCCCGTGGGAATAACGGGATTTAAAACTACGCGGGTGAAACCGCGGGGCGCTACTAGTTTACTTATATTTATTTTCAACTCTTAAGATATTATATATCTCTTTGTCGCATCTTCAAGGATGATCTATCTGTTTCCTCTTCCTATTAGGCGCGACCGTTCAATCATAGCTATAAGAGCAATGAGCTCTTATAGCTCTTATTTATCATCGGTTCTTCTAATCCGGGTCTAAATGCGCTTGACGCGGCTGTAATAAGCGTTTGGGTCTTACTCTGGGAATCGGTAAGTCGAATGAGTTTCACACCTGATTTTTTGCGAAAGCTTAAATCTATATCTTAAACTAGCTGATCCCGCGGCTTTGCTCGCGCTCGTTTACTTTGAAAATCTCATATAAACTTTCAGCCCTATTTTATCCCCATGGGGGTAGAATTGATCAAAATCCTTTCTTAGCGGATGCCTACGTCATAACATCTACCTGCATGCCAAATTTCAGCCCGATCCGTCCAGTGGTTTGGGCTGTTCGTTGATAGATCACTATGTCAGTCAGTCACCTTTGAGTTTTATATATTTAGATTATAGCTTAAATATATACATAATCTTTATCTTAGTCAAAATTATACCTATATTGAAAAACTTCTTTTTTCTCTTTCAGAAAATAACTGTTTATTTTTTTCCGTTCATTATTTTCCCAAAAAAGTAAAATTTATGCCGAATTCTATAGAATCTTACATTGGTAATAATGTTGGGACGAAAACATTGATTACAACAACAATTAATTAATTATATTACTAAATAAATCAACTTAAAACTCCTGTTCACTGTTCTTCTTTCTATCAGCATTCTTTCACTGTTCAAGCTATTCGTCTTTGGAATTCTCTTCCTATTGACATCAGGAAAGCAAAGTCACTTCCCGTATTCAAAAAGCTTTTGCACAGCTACTTTTACGACGAATAATTCTTTATTTTATAATTATAATTCTTTGTTTATATAATGTAGGTATAGGATATGTATGTATGTATTATTTTAAGTAATATATGTATGTATATAATGTATAAATATATATGGTATCAATGTATGTATGATTATATATAACATTATTAATATTTTGTATATGTATTCACACCATAGTTTAATTTTTTTTTTTTTTGTTTTGTTTTTGGATTAAAACAATTGTAGAAGTCCCTGTGATGCCGCCATTTGACATAATGAAAGTCCTGTCCATCCAAAGGTTGTCTGGAAGAGATCGCTCATAGCGATAAGGCCGCCCATTGTACTTCGCTTTAGTTAAATTTAATTCTTGTAATGTTATGTTTTCTTGTGGTGTACAATAAAGAGTTTTCTATCTATCTATCTATCTATCTATCTATATTGATTACATCAATGGACAGACAAAAGTGTTCAATCAAGTGTGAAATTAAGTTTTGATTTTCCGAAGAGAAAAAATCATTGGAACATGCCAGTATCGACCTCACGACGTAGGCTGGGTCACTCCCACTAGGCTAAAGTTTAAACTTTTTAATTTCTCACTTCCAACTAACATAAGAGTAGTAGAGCTCTTTGTGAAGGGCTCGTCCGGGGAAGTACTACCACCACGCCTTTTTCTGCCGCCAAGCAGCAACGCTGTGTTTCAGTTTGAAGAGTGTGGTCGCCGGTGTAATTACAGGCACATGAGGCTTAACATCTGTATGCCTCAAGTTGATGGACGCAGGGCAGTGCATCGTAGGGCACGTTCCTATTGTGCGTGACCTACGGGGCAATGTTTTGTTTATAGGTGATGGTTACCACTTAACATCAGGTGGACCATCTGCTTGTTCCATCAGCTAGTTGTATAAAAAAAAAACATTTTCCCTCATTCTCACTACTAACTCACCAGCCACCGTCAGTAGGGGCAACGTAATCACTCATCTATACCGTTGACCGTCTGTAATTGATCACATTATTTTTCTTGTTATAACGAATCGCTATTGACGTTTAATCAGCGTTATATTAGTGAAATGAGTCTCTTTGGGTTTTATGTCACTTTCTATCAAGGGGTTGGTTACGGGGTTAGAGGGAGACAGAAACAACGACATCGCTTCAGCTTATAACCGATCTATCATTAGTAGTCAAGCTGCGTTCGGCGCAGTTACCGATTGTTATTTTAGGCACGGTAGATATCCTCTCAGATCTCATGGTACCAAGTACGACTTTCAGATCCTATGAGTATTTTTACCTCTGAGTTTTTTTTAATTATTGTTAAAGAATTTATATTTTTACTTCTGAGTTTTTTTTTCTGTAATTATTTGGTGACACTTTACACATGTCTTTTCCACATTCTAGTGTTTTAAATTACTCGTGTATTTTCGTACCTAATCGTCTTGTTCGTACAAAATAGGCAAATAAAAGTGAAGGGGTTACCAAACATTATTGCATTTAGGAGAAAGTGATAAATACGCGAACACGAATAGTGAAGTTCTGCTTAAAATTTTGAAAAGTGCCAACCAGTGCGAAGTTTTCTGAAGGTTGTCAGCGTCTTAAGGTCAAGGATTCATGGACATGGGCAAAAATTGAGCACGTTTATCAATTTAATAGAAACATCAGTCTACTCATAATAGATGTTCTTAAAGACCTTGAATTTGAAGGGATACCTAATGTCAGATTAAAATTGGTCCTGCATGGGGAATCGAACCCACAACCAACATCACGGCACAGCTACCAACGAGCTGTGAGGCCTGCGTAAAGTTTACTTATTTCCAGCCAAAGTACTATCCCTGAAAAGATAACTTGTCAGTCGTTAAGATAAATGCACGTTAAAGGTACCTCGGGCATTATTTTGTTCTTCCCGAAACACAAAGGAAGCCCCCAGAGAAAGGGGTGTCGTTAAACTAAATGGGTTGAAATGAAACTCGTCTAAATGGGACGGAGCGAGAATACAGAATAAATAATAGTAATTACGTACATAATAGTCACTGACTACCCTCAAGAGAGCCTATAACTTTAATTTATTAATTTATTTTTTTATTTACTTATTTTACTTATTTACTTTACTTTAATGATTTTTGTGGAATATTGTTCACACAGCGCACAAGACATCTAGGCGTACTATCTTTTGTAAATTAAATATAACAATTTTACTTATATTTTCACCCATGGGCTAGATTAACTAATAGTTTTTTTCCCAAACTAAGGCAAGTTATTATATTATGACTAGCAGCCTGCCCCGGCTTCACACGGGTGGACATTAATCCCCCTCCAACCCCCTCCCTGACTACGTTCTATCCTATCCTACTAATATTATAAAGGCGAGTTTGTAAGTATGGATGGATGGATGGCTGGATGGATGTTTGTTACTCTTTCACGACGGAGCGGCTGAACGGATCTGAATGAAACTTGGCAGAGATAGATAGATAGATAGAAAACTCTTTATTTGTACACCACACGAAAAACATAACAATACAACAATTATAATTAACTAGCTGGTACCCGCGACTTCGTCTGCGTACTTTTAAGCTCTTCATCTCTTTTTTTCGCAATAAAAGGTAGCCTATGTTCTTTCTCAGGGTCTAAAGATTGTCTGTGCCAAATTTCATCAAAATCGGTTAAGAGGTTTAAGCGGGAAAGCGTAACAGACAGACAGACAGACAGACAGACAGAGTTACTTTCGCATTTATAATATTAGTTGGGATTATTGTAATGTTATGTTTTTCGTAACCTATCTCTCTGACTAACTAATGTTAGTCAGAGAGATAGGTTACAGTCTGGAATAGCACATGGGCCACTTTTTATCCCGTGGGAATACCGGCATTAAAATCTGCGCGGGTGAAACCGCGGGGCGCAACTAGTCATCAATAGATTTCGCTGCGCAACCGATGCAAGTAAGGAATTTTTAAGGTCATTTTTTACGTATTCTGTTTTCTGTAAACCTAATCTAACTTACAGACACGGACTAAGTTGGCAAACACAGGAGCCTTATGCACTATGACCATTTGCAGCGCGAGCTCGGCTAAGACAAGGCACCGGTGTCATACGGTCAGGGCAAAGTATCTTCTATGTCATCCTTCCTAACTAATATTATAAATGCGAAAGTAACTCTGTCTGTCTGTCTGTCTATCTGTCTGTCTGTCTGTTACGCTTTCCCGCTTAAACCTCTCAACCGATTTTGATGAAATTTGGCACAGACAATCTTTAGACCCTGAGAAAGAACATAGGCTACCTTTTATTGCGAAAAAAAGAGATGAAGAGATTAAAAGTACGCAGACGAAGTCGCGGGTACCAGCTAGTAAAGAATAAAGCCCAACATCAAGTTTTGACGTTTAGAATAGAATAGAATAGAATAGAATATATGTTTATTTGACGACAACACACAGAAGAAACATACAGACAAGAAAGAACAGAAAAAAAGGCAGTAGGTAGAGAATATACAGTAGGTAGATTAACACGGTTTCACGGTTTGGGGCAAGGAATCTCCTAGTTTCTTAGTGAATAATGCCCCTGGTACGCCATGAAAGAAACCGAAGGAACAGCTAGTTTAAAACAAATCCTGTCGTCATGATCGACCCAGGTTTAGCGCAGGGTTATAGCGTGAATATAAATCTAATTATTGAACACGGCCGTAGAACAATATAGGCTTCTTACAAATAGATAGTAGGTCAATCGAGAATGTACTGACAGTCTAATAAATTGTATTTAACTGATAAATTTGATACGTCATATCCGCTTTACGCGATTCTCAAGAGTAGTAGAGCTCTTTGTGAAGGGCTCGTCCGGGGAAGTACTACCACCACGCCTTGTTCTGCCGCCAAGCAGCAACGCTGTGTTTCGGTTTGAAGAGTGTGGTCGCCGGTGTAATTACAGGCACATGAGGCTTAACATCCGTATGCCTCAAGTTGATGGACGCAGGGCAGTGCATCGTAGGGCACGTTCCTATTGTGCGTGACCTACGGGGCAATGTTTTGTTTATAGGTGATGGTTACCACTTAACATCAGGTGGGCCATCTGCTTGTTCCATCAGCTAGTTTTATAAAAAAAAATTCTACACTTTTTTTTTGTGTAACTAAAGGTTACAAGATTTAATGTGAATAAGAAAAATTAAAAAAGATTACCTAGTACCTAAATTCGATAAATACAATTAATATACTCTTGGATACCCTCATACTCACTTACCATCAGGTGAGATTGTATCCAAGGGACCATTATTTTTTTGAGACTTAGCATCTGTATGCCTCAAGTTGATGGACGCAGGGCAGTGCATCGTAGGGCACGTCCCGTCGGTCGTGGCTTACGAGGCAATGCTTTGTTATAGGTGATGGTTACCACTTAACATCAGGTGGGCCTGATGTTAACATGTGCTTGTTCCATCAACTTAGTTGTATAAAATAATCATATTCATAACATGGCGTTGCCTCGCCTCACACACGACAGGAACGTGTCCTACCATGCACTATCCTGCGTGCATCAACTTGACACCTACACCATTTCATTGTGTGGTGAATACACCATTATCATGCATGGTTTTCGTTATTTATTAATTTATATCAAAGTTATATTTAAGCTACGTTGTTGATTAAGTTTAGAAATAGTTTTAAATTACGAAACTAAATATTAACAGTTTTGAGCCGAAATAATATTAAATGTTCACAACGACATCGAAACGTTGGATTACAAAGGGTTTCCTAATTAAGTTAGGTAATGAAAATGTACGGAACACGTACTTTTGCAAATTATTAGGATTCCGCAAAATTTGTGTTTGCTTTTTAAGGCTTGTTATAATTCGGGCTATTATATATATGTTTGTAAGTAAATCCCTTTTTATCGGGCAAATATACAATTAAATTAAAAATGGTCGAAGGTTTTTCCTTTAAACTTGGTATTATAGGCTTTTTAGAATATTTGGTGTACTAAAAGTAGCTAACAAGGTTATACATATGATCGGTACTTTTAGCTCATTGATATTCCCACAGTGGACAAACCATAAATCAACTGGACTTACCTCAACCAGCAAAGACTTAATTTAGCTACGATTGTCTTGCGACAGAAATCAAACCCGCACTGTCGATTAAATGTGAAGGTAAACCCATGTATCCATCCGCACTTAATGTAAAAAAATGTGTAACTTACCACTCAAGACTGTGATGAAATATCCAATTTTGGCACACATTTTGATATATTTTCTTCAACACCACTACACATACTACAAGTATGTTCTGATCACCTCCGCATTATCTCAAGTCCACATGAAACTGTTAACTGTCAAACTTTGGTACTGTCATTCACTTTGGCACTGTCCAATCACTTTGGTATAGTCACTTCGGTATGCTAGTCGTTTCGGTACCCTAGTCGATTCGGTACACTATCGTTTCGGAACACTCTTAATTTTGGTAAACTTACTATGTTTTAGTAACTGAGTTTTTGTCACTATTTTCACTTCGCAATATTTTTATTGGGGGCACACTGATGTGGTGTAGTAGAAATCTGAAAAAAATGAAACATACGTTAGGTTTATAATTTTATTCTAATTAATACTTAGAAAAATTGATATAGAAAAATAAAATATCACACAAACACACAATACGCGTATCAGCGCTAAAAATGAAGTAGGTACATTGGATCACAAAATTTGTGACTTAACTATTTATTAGTTATAAATAAATAAATAATAAATAATGCTGGACAATCCACACAGCACTATCTAGCCCCAAAGTAAGCTATTCAAAGCTTGTGTTATGGGTACTAGATACACGGAAAAAACGGAGCACTAGCAAAGTACCAATTTGGCTTGGTTAATTTTTTTTGGGCTACTTATAACTAAGACTTATCTAAAACGCACAATAAAGCTCTGTTAGTAGTAAACAAGATAGTTTTGCTGTATATTCTAGGTTATACTAACAGAGTACTTGATAGTCTCCAAGTGAGTGCCTCAGTTAAAGTAACCTATTTCGTTTCCGTTTAAAAATAGACAAGTTTTCAGATTTATAAACTGACAAGTAGATACTTATCTAAGTTTAAACTACTCCTACTCGGTTAAATTTAAATAGGTTGGTATGATTACAAATAACCAAGTCTCATTTAAAACAAAACATTAAACATGTTAAATTATCTATTCTGTTTCAAATGTTTAATTCTGTTCAAATTATCTGTATACAAGCAAATAATTCAGCAATCAATAGACAAGTGTGTTGCTAAAACTAAATTTAAACAAGTAACATTGCTGGATTAATCGAAGAAAATGGTTATGGGTTGACATGTAAATGGTGTAAAACTCGAGAACGTGTTTAGACACACGTGCGATGCAAGGACAACGGCCATTTCTTTTCGACAAGTCCTTGGGCGCGAACACGAACGAGAGTACTTTTTAGAAAATAACCAGCAGAGATTGTGTGGTGAATTGGTTTAAAGTTTGCAACAAAAAACTGAAACCAGTGTTCATTCTGATCAACTGCAGTAGTACAAAACATCCGACGCGATCGATGAAGACGCGAGGAACCTTCTAACTGCTTGGGGCTTGGAGGAGTATAGTGAAGTTTTTCAAAGTAAGTACCTACTACCACGGTGATTCCATAATCACCGAATTTTGCTAACTACCATTAGTTAGCAAAATTCGTTGCTATTGTTTTTCACATCTTACCTAGTAGAACTTTCTGCAAAGAAATCGTAGTTTCGTAATTATATGTATGTGCCATAATACCTAACATTATACCGGCTGCTATGCGCTACACTATGCGCGGCTTGCCACAGCATCTTCGCCGCCGCAGAGCCACTACTATATATTATAGCAAACAAAGTGTGATGCGTGCCGCTTGATGTGCGTTATCTGATATTTTTGATGATATTTAAGTTGTGATTAGTATTTACCTACAAATTATTTCCGACTGTAAAATAAATAAAAATGTATTGTTTACAGGTCATAATGGATTTCGAACACCTGTATGCCGAAAAGTACATTATATCAGAAACTTTTCCTATTTGATTTGGCCAAGCTGCGCACCAAGACCAAGGACAAAAATCTCGATTTCCTCTCAACTTATCAGCATGGTAATTTGTTAATAAACATAATTTATATTTGATTAACATCATCCTAAAAGAAAATAAAGCATTTTATGATTAAATGTATAAGACTATAGAGGTAAAATAATTAGTATATTGTAATTAAAATGTTTGTGCCCCTTAGTACCTAAGTACCTACTGATCTCGCATAATTTACATAATTTAATTTTAGAATAGAACTATTGTTAAAGAAGTTAAATAAAACTTTATTATTTTATATACATTCTTTTAATGTTGATGTTTGGTCTATAGGCAAATGAAATATGATCGCTTTGTACTTTTTCTTTTGGTGATTTTACTTTTCACCAGATTAACAATCTTTTTCAATTCCCTACATAATATGCAGGGAATTGATGAAGAATGAAAGCGTCAGAATGAAGAATCACTTTTATTTTTTTTACTTGTAGCCTACTTGAATTGGTATATTATTCATCAATGTTATTTTTTGTTCTGCAGGTTTATTGGGTTAATGCTGCTACATACTTAGCTGCTGGTACCATTTCCAAGTGACAACAATATAGACATGCTATAGATTTTAAGTTTGAACTTGCATTGTACTTAAAGCAGCTATCAGTACAACACAAGTTCAAACTTAAAATCAAATCTATTGATATTCTTGTCACTTGGAAATGTTAGGTACCTGCAGCTAAGTATTTAGCAGTATTAACCCAATGAACCCGCTTAGGAACAACAAACTACATTGCTAAATATACCATTTTAAGTAGGCTAGAAGTAAAAATGTAGATTGGTTGTAGCAAACCCAATAAACCCGCTTAGGAACAGCAAACTACATTGCTAAATGTACCAATTCAAGTAGGCTAGGAGTAAAAATGTAGGTAGGTTGTAGAGAACCCACTAAACTCGGTTGAAAGCGCCGAGTAACTTTGCTAAGTATACCTATTTGAATTGGTTAGAATTAACAAAGTATATAGGGTATCGCTATCCAGTGGACACGATTGACAGCGCCGAGTAACATTGCTAAGTATACCCATCTAGTTGACAAAGTCACTTTGTTATACATAGAAACGTTCATTAGCTGCGTTTACAAAGTTGATTTGATAAAATCGTCGATTTAAGCTAAGAAGCTTGGTTATAACTAACAGAATTACTCGATTCACGTTCACAATTAGGTTTGTTGTCTTTATTAAATTAAAAGGTTGGAAGTTACCTAGCCCAGGTTATCAAATTTTAACCAACTATTTAGGTTATTATTACCAACTTACATTAGCAAAGATGGCTTGTCTAGCATTAGCAATAAACTTTGCAGGCTCCCTCCGAATCGAGTTACTCTGTTGTTAATAGCAATAAGTTATTTAAATCCAACCGTTACGTTTTTTCCGTGTAACTGATATATTTAATTCATTATATACTTACATAGATAGATATTTTTTAAGAACACCCAGACCAACGGAACAAATTTCTGCAGATCGTACACAAATTTGTTCCAAGGCGGGAATCGAACCCGCAACCTCTTGCGTCGCAGGCAGGCTCTCGCCCGCTGCGCCACAGAGGTCGCCAAGAGGTCAGTTAGGTAAGAAGATAAGGTAAGGTAAGGTAAGGTCTTTGGGGGATTTGCCATAGTCAGCACGCTTCGTGCTTCGTACAGCAAGGGACTGTTACCCGTCAACCTGTGCTTAGTTTGGGGCTAAATAGTGCTGTGTGCAAAGAATAATGCCCAATAATATTTAGAACCTCTCGCTCACACATTTCAAGATTCAGAAAAATATAAAATCATTGAATCACGTTTGTCAAAAAATTTAAAACTAAAACACCTTCACAACTTGATTATTTTCATGACCTCGTAAAGTTTCAAATAACATACGAGTTTCAAAACATAACGAGCCCCTATACACGTGCGAAGTCAAATAAAACAATAAATCGCGAGGGTAGCCAGAAAAAGTGTCGCGTTCGTCCTAAGCAAACAAAAGTTAATGCATTTTTTGTCTAAACATTAGGAATGGAGCGTTTTTTGCAAGTTTTATTATTTTGGGACTAAAACATCGCTAACTAGATGTACCTAATGGAAGAAAAAAACAGTCGTAAAATGAAACGTATTGAAATAACAAACATAGTAAAATGAAATGTTAGGACGTATCTACAGACCTCTGGCTGCCCCATTAGATTTCGTTTGAATAATCTGCAGTTTGTTCGGAGAATAACTACCGTGCCTGTAAATCAAAGTTTAATCAAACCCAAAAATTACTGTTTCAAGGAAAAACCATCAAATGCACTGGAAAATACACTCATACTACTATAACTCAGAAACTACTCGTCAGATCTGACTCAAATTTGAATAGAACCACATGACAAGCACCAGCTTTCGAATTAAGAATCATCAAAATCGGTCCACCAAGTAAAAAGTTATGAAGCAACAAACAAAAAAAATACAGTGGAATTGAGACACATCTCCTTTTTTTGAAGTCGGTTGAAAATAACATAGGTCATGGAGTTGTTTCTGTTTCATCAAAATCGGTCCAGCCATTACTCATCATGTAGTTGAGTCGGAAATGGGGGGAGGTTAGCCCAATATAGTGGAGCACTACTGTTACAGTTCAAAGAAAGTAATTTATAAAACGGCATTACAAATAAGAGAAACAATGAAAGTCTGACAAACCGACAGACATAAAGACACAATAATTGGTTCTTTCAAACATTTTGCCGCCTACATACAAGTTTTTGTATGTATGGTCTAAGTTGTAAGACACTTATTTTAAGCGCTGTATAATTATACTAACGACCCGCCCGCGCGCCCCTGCTTCGCACGGGTGCACATATCATGCATGTATTACACATATAAACCTTCCTCTTGAATCACTCTATCTATTAAAAAAAACCTCATCAAAATCCGTTTCGTAGTTTTAAAGATTTAAGCATACAAAGGGACATGGGGACATAGGGATATAGGGACAGAGAAAGCTACTTTGTTTTATACTATATGTAGTGATAGTGATGATTACTAGCTACGCCGTACGGGATGAAACTAATCTATGTGCTATTCTAAACTATAACATATCTCTGTGCCAAACTTCATTCAGATCCGTTCAGCCGTTCTGGCGTTATCGAGTAAAAAACATCCAAACATTCACATTTATGATATTAGTGGGATGGGATGATTATGAATACACATAGCTCTGTTGGTAGTAGTTTTGCTTGTTTGCGATTTTACAAAATTGTATTGAGTAATTTTATATCTTTTAAAATGTTGAATCGTGCGAGCGAGAGGTAAATTAGGTGTTGTCAACGGCTTAATAGCTTAGTCAAGTAGGTAATATGTCCCGTTAGCCTCTTAGTCTTCCACCTTGCCCCTCACGTATCTATCTGGGCCACGCGTGGGCAAAACCTACACAATCAAGTTTTAAGCAACTTAATGATTCTTTTTTGAGTGGGCATCGGCTACCTATTTTGTAATAAGCCATGTTTCTATAAGGTTATTAGGTTTTTATACACTCTCTTGGAGTAATGATAACTGAGGTTTTTATGGTTTATGCTAGCTAGTGGCTTCACTCGCGACGTTTGTGTTTTTTATTCATGCATGTGTATTTTATTCATGCAGTCAAACCTCGTCTTTCCTTCCAGACTATTTTTCTTTTCTAACCCAGTTAATGTAATAATAAGTACGTGCGTGCGCGCCGTCATAAGTTCTTGGCAGTCCAAAAAGCCAGGACCAACCTATTGAACGAAGCTCCCATGACAAGGGCTCTTCGTTTGATCAATAGTTTGTGCGAAGAGGAAGATTTTGACCTTATTGTGGTTTCTCTTAAGAAATTCACAGAAAGAGCCTTGATGTCTCATAATAGATAAGCTAGGTTATAGTTAGTTTAAATTGTTTTCAATGTCGATTTTATATTTTACTGTTATGGCACTGAAAAAATAAATAAATAAATATTATCTAATAATAATAACCAGTTAGTATTCTAACAGCGGCGATGGGCTTGCAACCTGACCTGACCTGACTTGACAAACTAGCAAGAACGGGGGAGAAAACATGATCGATCTCTATAAAAAGAAACGAAAAACGCTTGGAATATGAATGCCACTCATACACGAGAAAAATCGCGAGCGGCAGTTAGTTACACAATACGTTAAAACCCAGTTTAAATTTAACTGTGAAATTTGCGAACTTCATAAAAAAGTAAAAACTCGAGTTATTTAGCGAACCAAATTTTTATGTCTGCCCGACTCCCGAAACATATTATGTCAATTTTTACTGCCTCGCCCGTGTGTAATAGACATTTTATCTGCATTATTACTACCATTCCTTTTTTATGCCACTTTTAAAATGCCGAAAAACATTTTTGTTATTTACTATATTATGTAAGAAACCTTTAAAATTTATTTCAGTGATGATTGTTTTTCAAAACCCATCGGATATAGGTCGCGTCACGTAAAAAGAACTCCGGAAGGAGGAGGACGAAGTGTTATGTCGCGAGTGTTTTGTAGGCGCAAACACATGCTCTCCACTTTTTTCCAGAGTTCTTATTAAATGACGCGACCTCTATTAGGTTTTTTGTTAAACTTTACTACTTGTTTAGTTACTTATTTATTACTTATTTGTAACGTGCCCTACATTGTTCCATCAGGATATATGCCATGTTGTTTTCTGCCGCCAAGCAGCGTTACTGTGTTTCGCTTTGAAGAGTGTGGTCGCCGGTGTAATTACAGGCACATGGGACTTAACATCTGTATGCCTCAAGTTGATGGACGCAGGGCATTTATCGGAGGGCACGTTCCTATTGTGTCTTGCGCGTTGTTATACATGATGTTTACCACCTTAACATCAGGTGGGCCATCTGCTTGTCCCATCAGTAAAAAAAAGTAGTAAAATTAATTCAACGGTTGTCTAAAGATTATTATCATGAATTGGCTTTCCACGTGTTTCGTAACCCATTTCTCGTAGCTGAATGCTTTATAGGATAATTATTGATAACTTAAATAACTGGCCCACTAAAGTAGCGACCACCGCGTCGTACGAATCGGGTGAGACGAGGTGGGGGGTAGCTGGAGTATTACTATTACTATTACTACTAGCCTATGGTGTCCCATTGTTGGGCAAAGGCCTCCCCCCTTTTTCGCCAGTCACTTCTATCACGAGCCTTTATCCGCCAGTCCCTCTCATAGGCGTCCAGCTCGTCTCGTCTCGTCTCTCCTCTCTTTCTCAAACTAAAATTGCTGACGTGGGGCATAAAGCCGCTTGGTGAAGTGGGACTGCGCCGGTCATGTCTGTCGCATGCCGGACGACCTGTGGGCTAAAACCACTACCGAGCGGTGCCCTGACACAGCGAGGCGGCGTCGCGGCAGACCGCGCACGAGCTGGAGTATATTTATTTTAATTAATTAAATACTTTTTAATTTACTACATAGGTACCTACATAATTTTCTTTAGCATTAATTTTTTACAGAACATTTATATATTGTAAAAATATATTATATTCGTCATGGTTATTTATTTTCGTCATTGTTATTTATTTTCGTCATAGTTATTTAATTTCGTCATAGTTATTTTTATTTTACATAGTGGGATAAAAGGTAAGAAAAAGTATATAGTGGTAACTATACACAAACTTTTTAGTAAACTAATGTTCATTAAAATGTTGACTAGAACAATGCTTAACAAACTTGAATTCCCTATTAACAAGAATCGTTTGTTTAACAAATGGAAACTTGCAAACAATAAGACAATGAACAATTTCTTTATTGAATTTCTAAGGTAAGTAATTTTTATTGCAATGCATTAATTATATCTTGAATGAATGAATGCTATAGTTAGGTTAAACACTTTCAGTTGGTAGTAGATCTGCCTTCTCAGCTGTAGTTTGTGGGTTCGATTCCCAAACAGAACACTTTTAGTCACTTCACAGCTCAGTTGCTAGTAGCTCTGTCTTCTGCGCCGTCGGCCGTGGGTTTGATCCCCACTAGTAGGAAGGATTTCATACCTACATTACTTCATATTGAAGGCGTTGACAACACCTAATATTCCTCTCGCTCGCACGATTCGACATTTTAAATGATATAAAATCACAAATTCCAATTTTGAAAAATCGCAAACAACCATTTTGTGTGCAATCACATTGCGCATAGTTTGGTAAAAATTTAATTTTGATTGATGCAAGTTTTCCTACTCAAAAGTTTGCTTGAGTACGAAAACTAGAAATGCAAACTTTTAAGTAGAAAAACTTATATCGATCAAAATAATAATAGTAAGCACAGGAAATGTATCATCATTGTTTGATTATTTTTGTAAGAATTGTGTATTACTCACTGGAAGCCCTGAATAAATAAATAAATAAAATGATTTTTTTACTAAACTGTTATGCGCAATGTGATTGCACACAAAATGGTTGTTTGCGATTTTTCGAAAATGGGTTTAGTGGTTTTATATCTTTCAACAAGTCAAAACGTGCGAGCGAGTCACATTAGCTCTTGTCTTCGTCTTAATTCAAAAAGCAATATATAAACACAAAAATATTTACCCAATTTAATACGGACTTTCAAGTACAACTTGAATAAATGTCAGATTAAATCATTTAATTACTTATATTTATTTTAATTATAACAAAGACATAAACGACTCAGTGCCATAGAGTAATAAAACATTCGCACATGCGAACGGTTCACACGATCGCGCTGAGAATAAATTACTACCTACATCTTTTTTCTTTTATTTTTTAAATCTTTACAGTGGCGACCAGTGGCATGGTGACATGGTTAAATACATTGGTCGCTTAGGTTAGCTAAATAAAGTTAGTCATAAGGTATTTATTCAATTGGGTGGTCGATTCTACACAGTAAGCCAGCTATCGAGGGGCTGGTCTGAGCCCTCGACATATTGTTTCCATAACACTCACTGTCTTCTCACTGTGTTCGAAAACAAATCCAAAAATTGAATTAAATCGTCCTTTAAATGGTTTTAAATCTAGGTTCATTTAGGAGCCAGCTTAATTCGATCAAGCCTAGAAAAACAGAATTACAAGACTCGGGCTTAATTGACCGAGCGAGCGAAGCGAGCGAAGCGTCTCAGTTTCCACATTGGCCAAAAATGCGTTTGTCCGGATGTCTGTCTGTCTGTCTGTCTGTCTGTCTGTTTGTCTGTTCTCCTCTACAAGTCGCATTTTTCAACCGATCTGGACGAAACTTGGTACACAGGTTATATGACTTATTAGAATTTTTTGTCGTCGGGGATTTTTGATTGGAGGGGTACTTCCCCCAAAAAAGGGCAAAAAGGGGGCTATTTGATATACTGGATATCTCCACCAAATGAGATCCGATTTCGATTATTCTTTTTTTATTTAAAAGGTAGTAACTATAAGTTGGTCTCATAAAAGTTTGGCGAAGATCTGATAAGGATCTTCAGCATGATGAACAGGATAGCTCATCAAACAATCGATGGTTTTCAATCAAATTTGAGAGAAACACAAAGGACTTCATTCTACACAAGATGATGCAAAAAAAATCTAAAAGATCAAAAAAATCACAAAACGGAAAATGCACTTGCACATTACAATCCTCAAATAGCTCACTATTAGTATGCTCGCGAGGTCTACAGCTCCCAGAGCCACTAGTTATACTTATACAACCCATTTTTTAAAAATTTTATTTTTCTTAAATAAAACGTAGCTTTTATGACGTTTCAAAGTGGTTCTGATTTTAAATTGTTTTCTTATTAGAATGAAATACTCAATCGCTTTTAAATTATTCCATTTTGAAACTACAATCGTTCAAAATCACTGCGCATATGTAACAAAATAGGCAGTTAAAAAAATATTACTGCTAATTGGATACTAATAAAAATAACCTAGGTCCAGCAAGCTATCTCTGAGCTAATGAGTATCTTAAATTTTCAATGGATCCAGTGAAAAGCGTGAAAACGTGACAAACAGACAAACACTTCCAATTTACCATTATATTGTAAGGATGTTTTTTAAAGGACGATATTTACTTGTGTTTTAAGATGATGTGATAGCGATGGTGATTATTTTTGATGTGATAATATATTTTATTAAAGCTACTATTTATTATTTAATCGGATTTGCATTAATGGTGCATTCACTTCATTTTATCTTTCGTTTTTTAACCTGTAGTTTTATGTAAACTAGCTTTGTCGATACCCCCTTTTTATCTTAAAAAATCTTTCATACCAAGAGATCTGAAAAGAGGTTGACAGTGCCTGGCAATCATGACGATGTCAACCGTGCCTGAGAATCACTACAGTAACCATATTCTTAAACGATCAATGTACATTTCACATTTCCACATAGAAATTAGTAAAACTATGCGATATAAACCTCGATTCCACAGAATAAATCAAATAAATATAAAGATAATGTAATCAATACACAGAAAACTTTTTATACTTATAAAATCTTATAAAATCGGCTTTTTAAAACAACTATGTTTTTTAAAAAGCTTGAAATATTAGTCCGGACTTTTTTTAATTGTCACAAACTTTACTGATCTTGCTAAAAACAGACGTAAAGTTGAGTACTAAAAGACATTTGAGCTCTGTTGCAAGGCCCTTAATATCCGCTTATCTAGATCTCTAAAGGGATAGGCAGAGGCACGTTCACCCTTCACATTTACGTGCACAAGCTTTAAAAAGCGAAGTAAACTCTTAAATCGACTACCAAGAAATGAGAACATTTTCGATCATCCCTTATTTTATTAAAACTGATGTTACAAAAACCCGCCAAAATCAAGCCAATCTAATTGACGTCAAAGGAAACCGCGTTATCAAAAAACATGTGGATATTTTTTAGAAGGGACGTATATATACGATATTCGCTGGCAAAGTCAGTCAAAAGGTTCCATAAAATCACAAGTGTCACTTTGCAGTTTTTATTATTTTTGTTCATTTATTTAATTTGAGTAATTTGTGTAATTTTGGTATTTTTTTTAATGTAAGCATTTGTAATGGATCTCGTGTCTGAAATAAAGATATATTATTATTATTTAAACATTGGAACCAAAAATAATAAAAATTAAGCACAATAACCGTAAAATGGTTACAGATTGACCAAATTTTTAGGTTTTTCTTAAATGCCCATAATTTTCAAACTGCATGGGATAGATTTTTTTTCTGATTTTTCTCATGATGTTTACCATCAATCCTGTCGCCCCGTTCCGGCTTGACGTTGAGCTCTGGGACACCCTGTATATGTACCTACACACATGCTTACAACTCCTTTTCCACACGAAAATCATCTAATAAATATCACTCACGCACACAATGCACACGCATAATCCTTTATTCCAACAATATGTAACTACATAGTATAACACAAAGTCGCTTTCTCTGTCCCTCTATATCCCTATGTCCATATGTATGCTTAAATCTTTAAAAGTACGCAACGGATTTTGATGCGGTTTTTTTTGATAGATAGAGTGATTCAAGAGGATGGTTTATATGTATAATACATGCATGATATGTGCACCTGTGCGAAGCAGGGGCGCGCGGGCGGGTCGCTAGTCTTTTATAATGTTGAAACATATATACATTATCAGTCTTCGCCTTGGTAGCTCTCGATTTCGCAAGTAGGTACATCCCTAGTGTTGATCACGGAATGGACACATGTGCGCCACAGCTCATGCCACAGTTTGTGCGTAAATGTGGGTAACACATTGTCGCTACGTGGGAGATGCGAGTACGTAACTGTTTTGTGTTGCTTGGCGGTATAGGGTGATTTTGTTATGGGAAAAAGTGTTTTTTTGTTTATGTTATACTAGCGACCCGCCCGCGCGCCCCTGCTTCGCACGGGTGCCAATATCATGCATGTATTATACATATAAACCTTCCTCTTGAATCACTCTATCTATTAAAAAAACCGCATCAAAATCAGTTGCGTAGTTTTAAAGATTTAAGCATACATAGGGACATAGGGATAAAGGGACAGAGAAAGCGACTTTGTTTTATACTGTGTAGTGATAGTGATGTCTGTACTTCAGTGTCCAGCAGTGGGACATACCTAGTAGGATTTTTTTTTATCTTGTTGCTGTGTCAAAGTGAGTGAAAAGTGTGTGAGTTAAAAATGCGCCTCAATGGGGTTTCTTTTTTGGACTCCGTATCCAAAGGGTAAAACCCTATTACTAAGACTCCACAATATCCGTCCGTCCGTCTGTCTGTCCTTGTGTCACCAGGCTGTATCTCCTGAACCGTGATGTACGTGAGAAGACAGTTGAAATTTTCACAGATGATGTATTTCTGTTGCCGCTAAAACAACAAATAGTTAAATAAAAATAATATTTATGGGGGCTCCCATTTAAATAACGTGATTTTTCGCCCTTTGTTAAGATGTGAATGGTATACATATATGGAACCCTTTGTGCGCGAGTCTGACTCGCATTTCATCTCGCATCGGTATTTACTTTTATTTTATTAATAGGAGGTTTGTTGGTAGGACTAATACTACTAGTTCAGACAAAACAGAAAACAGGGTGCAATAAAAGGTATAAAACAGATTAAGAAGTTCATCCTGTGATAATCATACAAAAATAATATTCAAAATATTGTTCAGCGACCAACGCGTAATAATTAAAATAGCACGGAATTTTTAAATAAAGATCGGTGGTTTAGTGGAAATAGCCCCGTCTGTGGTAGTCATGCTGTTGGTTCGAATCCTGTAGGTTATAGGTATTTAGTTAAATTAAGGTGCTTAGTAAAGCCTTGACCGAATGGTGGCCGAAATCAGGCCGACGAAATCTAGGCCGACCGAAAGCGCGAAGAGGTCGACGACATTGTAAGGGTCGCTGTAAACACCTGGACTCGATACGCAAAGGACAGAGGAGGCTGGCAGAAAATGATGGAGGCCTATACTTAGCAGTGGGTGACACCGGGCTGAGATGATGATGATGAAGGTGCATAGGTTATTTGGATCGATACCTACATGTTTTCCTACCTAGAAGTTTGCTGTTCTAGTTTTCGTACTTAAGCAAACTTTTGAGTAAGAAAACTTGCATCGATCAAAATGAAATTTTTACCAAACTGTGTGCAATGTGATTGCACACAAAATGGTTGTTTGCTTTTTTTCATTATTGTGTTTAGCGATTTTATATCTTTTAAAATGTCAAATCGTGCGAGCGAGGGGTAAATTAGGTGTTGTCAACACCTTGCTTACATACGAAATTGTTTATCATCAGCCCGAAGAAGTCCACTGCTCCTGTATAGGAAATTCCAGGAGGAACGATTCTGAAACGGTGGATATCCTGCGCGATCTTCACACCGTTGTGAAGTCGTCAAACCGTTGGCGTTGGGTTTGTTGGGCGACTCACGCTTCGTTTTCCAGTTCGTGTTCGCTAACATTTTATTTATACAAACATATAAAAGGACATACTGAACAGCCCAAAACTTTGCCAATTTGAATATGAGCCGTGCCGCCGGCGAAAAGACGAAAAATAGCCCACAGTGGTGTTATTTGTCCCAGATATTAGTTATTGCGTGTGCAAAAAAGTTTTTGTATCGCCGAGGGATATATTCAAAAATAGGACGGATGAAACAGTTTTTTATTTACTAGCGACTCGCCCCGGCTTCGCACGGGTGCAATGCTTATGTATCCTATATACTATAAGGTACTAGTAGTTAGTAGGATAGGAAGGATTAACATTTTTTTATTAGCGACTCGCCCCGGCTTCGCACGGGTGCAATGTTTTTAAGTCAGTAAGACCAGTGTATTAAAAGGACTTTAACTTAAAGTCCATTCATTTCAAGGGAAATCTTTAAAACAGAAAAAGACCTCTCTTTCTAGCACTTGACAGGAGTTGCTACTAAGCAATCTGCGGGGATATCTACCGTGCCTCCATCGAAGTCAGTCAGCTGTTTTTTATAATACTATTCGATTAATAAAATAACGCAAGACAAACGTGTGTGGGTTCAATACATGGACACATGAGGTGAATGACATGTAAGCTTAGCTTCTAAAAGTCAGTCAGAAAATGTCACGTCATAGATCTTATATAACAGACTGTTGCTCCCCGCGGATTCACCCGCACAGATTTTAATCCCGGTATTCCCACGGGATAAAAAGTAGCCTATGTGCTATTCCAGACTATAATCTATCTCTTTGCCAAGTTTCATCCAGATCCGTTTGGCCTTTCCGGCGTGAAAGAGTAACAAACATCCATCCATCCATCCATCAAAAAGTTACAGAACCAGGTGCCTATTTCGGATTTATTTATAAGACGGAAACGCTTCAAGACTTTGATCTGCAGGCACGGTAGATATCCCCTCAGATAGCTTGGCTTACCAAGTACTAACTCCAGATTCTTTTACGGCGTCGAAGGAGGGTAGTCAGAGGTACGCTTATTTTGTAGCTTATCATAATCTAGGTGTAGGTAACATTACATCGTAGGTATATTATTAACTAGTTGCGCCCCGCGGTTTCACCCCCGCAAATTTAAATCGCGGTGTTCCCACGGGATAAAAAGTAGCACATGTGCTATTCCAGACTATAATCTATCTCTCTGCTAAGTTTCATCCAGGTCCGTTTCCGGCGTGAAAGAGCAACAAACATCCATCTATCCATCCATACTTACAAACTTTCGCGTTTATAATATTAGTAGTATTCGATCGAGCTAGATCGATTTATCGTCCCCGAATCCCTTGCATACCCTTGCAAATTTCATGAAAATCTTTGGAGCCGTTTCGGAGATTAAGATTATTTATAATACAAGAATTGCTCGTTCAGAGGTATTACTTATAAATAATAATAAAATAAAAAAGTAGTATAAATAAATGAGATATCTTATAAAACTAAATACCTATGACGAATTGAAAAGTTACTTGCTAGGATTCCTTGTGTTGTCTAGTTAGTTATTGGAATATAATTAACAAAAAAATAACCATGAAATTAAATATTAAAATGACAGTTACTTAAATACGCTCTCATATTATAGCAAATCGAATTTCAACTCTTCGGCTTAAAAATCAAGCCTGAAGGCCGTATTGGTAAATGCTTTTGATTTATCGAGGCTTTGTTTTTTTCATGTTCATGATAAAGCCGAGAGGGCTTCTTCTTCTTATCTTGTCACTAGTTTCTTTCAAAACAGTGAGGTGAAAGGATTTTAAGTGCGCCTCAAGAGGCTCCTTTTGAGCACTCGACTCATGTTATAGAACTGTGGCCTGAGATGATAGGTATGCTAATCGCTATTCACTACATAGTATAAAACAAAGTCGCTTTCTCTGTCCCTATAACCATATATCCCTATACACAATACAAATCCCATAACACAAGCTTTGAGTAGCTTACTTTGGGGCTAGATGGTGCTGTGTGGATTGTCCAGCATTATTTATTTATAAACTTGAGGCACTATTTAAGCCTCATGTGCTCGTATGTTACAAGGCTTTTGGACAGTTATGAATAAGGTGATGCCTTTCCAAAATCAATTAACAATATTCCCACCGATCGCAAAAAAGAGGATGTAAAAAAATTACGATCTATAGAACCTGCACAGAACCTGTGTGCACCGGATGCGCACCAACTTATAAGGCTTTCGAACCGGCTTGAGGGACGGGAGCGGACTCAGGATGGTTATTTTGGGGTGAAGAAGGAATAATAATATTTTGTTCTCTCTGTTTCTTTACAAACAAAATACTTAATAATTGTAAATCCTACTAATATTATTAATGCGAAAGTTTGTAAGTATGGATGGATGGATGTTTGTTATCCTATAACTCCAAAACGGCTGAAGGGATCTTGGTGAAAATTGGCACAGAGATATGAGAGTATTATAGCCTGGAATAACAACACATAGGCTACTTTTTATCCCGTGGGAATACCAGAATTTAAAACTACGCGGATGAAACCGCAAGGCGCTAGTATTATAAACGCGAAATTTGTAAGTACTTATGGATAAATGGATGGATTACTCTTCCACGCCGGAACGGCTGCACTTATCTGGATGAAACTTGGCAGAGAGATTATAGTCTGGAATAGCACAACTAGTACTATAATATAATAAAATCACAAGAATCATCTGGTGACTCTAGTGCCAGTTCCACGCGACCAATCCGAGAAGAACAGGCAACAATCTCGGCTTGGTTTTGGCATGCCCCCGTCCTGAGTCCGTCCACCGCACCTCAAAAGCAGGTTATCTTAGGCCTTTTATTTTTATAGTCCACGGCCGCTAGTAATACTAGTTATTGCTCCCGGGGGAACGAACAAGTACTTTGTTAGAGGAAGTAACTGGACCTCTGTACGACATGAAAGGAATTGAATGTGTTGGCTTTTACAATCCTTTTTATAGTACTTGCTGATAAGACAAGCAGATGACCCACCTGATGTTGAGTGGTAGCTCTAAGACAAAGCTTTGCCACGCAAGTCACCCACGATATGATAGTGCCCTGCGTCATATGGCATACAGGTATTACGGCTATGTTTCGGTTTGGAGAGTGTGGTCGCCGGTGTAAATACAGGCACAGAGGCTAACATCTGTATGCCGCAAGTTGATGGACGCAGGGCAGTGCATCGTAGGGCACGTTCCGATCGTGCGTGACTTACAAGGCAATGGGTGATGGTTAACACTAGTTAATCAGCTAGTTGTGTAAAAAACGCTCTTTAAGCTGAAAGTTTCTTTTTTTTTCAGATAAGGCGCTATTTCAAATGCCATTTTATAAATATTTATTCCAATTATTAAGAGAGATGTGAGAGACATCTTTTTTATTTTTTTAATGATTCATCCAACAAACTAGACTGACCAAAACGAGTGTTCGATCGATTGTCGGGGGCGTCGCCGCTATCTATGAAACTATGATGCTGTGGCCTGCTGTCCGTATCAACTTACAGTCACAGTACAGTCAGCAGCAGCATTAAGATATCCTACTAATATTATAAACGCGAAAGTTTGTAAGTATGGATGAGAGTATCAAAATAATTATTTTCTGCTGGGTTTATTAAAATCTTATTTTCTTATAATTGGTATAGTAAGATAATGCAAGTAGGTATTTATTATGTAATTATTCCTCTAGCTATTCTAATAAATCGTAGCCTATGTGCTTTTGCAGACTATAATCTATCTCTGTGTCAAATTTCATTCAGATCCGATCAGCCGTTCGGGGGTCATTCAGTAACAAACATCCAAACTTCCACATTTACGAGTATGATATTGGTATGATTTATTTATTTATAAGCACTCTCGTGCTGCTGACTGTACTTTGTAATTTATATCACGATAAAAATTCACTAGATTTATGATCAATTTCATTGAACTAACGATTGCGGTATTAATTTGGTGTTGATAAACATTAAGAGCTTTCACAACATACCTAATATAGGACTTGCATTTTATGAATTACCACTTATACATTATAAGTACCTACCTACTGTTTGCTTATCGAAATAACCCAACTAATATTACCTATAAACGCGAAAGTTTGTAAGTATGGATGGATGGATAGATGAAGCAAGAAAGAAAAGATATTAATTCATACATACCACACATCACAGCTAAAGGACAGTTGCATGAAACATAAATGATGATGGAGGAGGATGGATGTATGTTACTCTTTCACGTCGGAACGGCGAACGGATCTGATATCTTGGCAGGGAGGTAGATTATAGTATGGAATAGCATATAGGCTACTTTTTATCCCGTGGGAATACCGGGACTTTACCTGCGCGGGTGAAACCGCGGGGCACAACTAGTCTACACCAATATATTTTAACCTCTTAGCTCCTCAGTCTATTGGCGATACGGCCCGAGGTTTTTCAAGTGTTTATTTATTTATTCTATTTTATTATTCACTTAGTCATCAAAAGTGAATCAAAATTCCGGAATCTTGCAAAAATATTTACTTTGGCTGTGTGATATTTCGCGAGGGTGACAAATTTCAGGCGGAAATTTCACAAATTTCTTCACTTCCGTTTGTAATGTGTCACCGAAGTATTTCAATCTAGTGGAATCTCACGCAACTTCTTTATGCTCAAACTGTTTGAACGAGCACATGGCCCACCTGATGTTAAACGGTAAATATTATATAAAAGCATTGTCTTGTTAATCACGAATAATAGAATCGTCCTAGATGCACCACAACCCTGCGTCCATCAACTTGAGGCAATGTTAAGCCTCATGTACCTGTAATTACACCGGCGACCACACTCTTCAAACGGAAACACAGCGTTGCTGCTTGGCGGCAGAAAAGGTGGTAGTACTTCCCCGGACGAGCCGCACACAAAGAGAAAGAAAGAAAGAAAGAAAATATATTTATTTCGTCCCACAAAACAAGTAGGTACTTACTTAAAACTAACAGAAAAAAAAAAAAAAAAAAAGAGCAAAGAGCTCTACTATTAGAAGTTTAGCTCACTAAGCTAGCTTAGGCTTACTGAATTCAATTGGCTCCACAGTGGAGCTTCGATATTGTATTATTTACATATATAGTAACAAGGATCATACAAAAGAACAGTAGGAACCAAGCCGTAATTTTATTGCCTGTTCTTCTATGTTCTAGGCTTTGGTCGCGTAGAACTGGCACCTGGGTTCACCCAGTTTTAAAACGTTTCAAAGTGATTCATAGGATACAACTGAATTAATACCTACCTTTTGAGTTTATTGATATTTATTTAGATAAGCTATTCTAGTAAGGAAAATCAAGAGGTTTACCATTTTCGTAACCCAAAAGTCACCTGGTAGATAGTGCTAGTTAGCATTAAGTACGATAAATCATTTTAAATTTTGAAAAACATAACATCCCAAGCAAGGCTTTTGTAAATGTAGGTATGGAACGGAATACAATAAGTGGCATACATCATCATGGCGCCACTGAAAACCAGCGCTGTATGGGCTTGAGCTCATACCTACAGCAAAATGGCTGATGGTGGCCTATTTTGTCGTCAAACAAATTGTAAAAGTGTTTTTAAATAATTATGAGATAAAATAAAAAAGTTTCTATTCTATTGAATCTCTAATTATTTATTTCTAATATTGGGTTGGCTATATATAGCTGGACGAGAGCGCATATGCGGTTCTCATTAGCCAGGTTTGTGGGTACCTACAGTTAAGTGTTTTTATGTATTTTATGTTATGGACTTAAGTAGGTATGTAAATGTAAGGCTATGTAACTGTGGTCTGAAATAAAGAATTGAATTGAATAGCAATCCTTGTACCTGGGTTAAGGGTTGAGGGTAGGGGGTTGCAAGTGGGGGTAGGGGGCAAGTCTTTCCCTCGAGTCCTTTCTTCTAGGAAATGATATAACTTCGCTTTTTCATTAAAATTACTAGTTAGGATAGGGATTCTTTTTTTGAAAATACTTTCTGAAGAAAATTGAAGTAATAATTTTTCATCTAGACAAAAGGACTCAAAGGATGGATTTGTCATCTAACCCCATTTGCAACCCTCCTACCCCCAACCCTCAACCCAGGTAGGTACAATATTGTACCTTAGACCTTATAAAGTATAATACTTAGATTGCTATAGTTTAACATTTTATTATAGCACCGGTGGTCTAGTGGGAGTGACCCCGCCTTCCGATCGTAAGGTCGCAGGTTCGAATCCGGTCGTGCACCAATGGATTTTTCTATCGAAAAATTTATGTGCGCAATGCCAGTGCTCTTAAACGGTGAAGGAAAACATCGTGAGGAAACCAGTTAGTATTCTAACAGCGGCGATGGGCTTGCAACCTGTCACGTATGGAATACTAACTACTGCAAAATGTGGGTATGTGCCAAAATAGGTATGTAATGTTTGGACGTTCCTCTGACTACCCTCCTTAGACATCCTCAAAGAATCTTGAATTAGTACCTACTTGGTACTGGGAGATCTGAAGGGATATCTACCGTGCCTGGGGATCAAAGTCGTGAAGCTGTTTCAGTTTCAGTAACATTTTATTTATCATACTAAACAAAGGTAAAAGGTTAAAAAATTATTAAGTACTAGGTACTAAATCATTATTTTATAATCAGTTAATGTGACAAACAGTGACAAGTATTTAAACTAATGGATCGTTAAAATAAGGCGCCTGGGGGTTATTCTGAGTACTACCTATTAACTAGGTAGGTACCTAGTACTAGCAGTGTAAAGTCTCGCTTGACATGATACCTAGGTACCTATTAGTCACCTATCCATCAAAAGGTTTTATTATTTTCACCATAAAACCTAATAAAATAAAACACAACACCGTAATCATAAGATTGCGCGAATTCACAACAACCCTAGCGGCTTTTCTGAAGAACAAAATCTTCTTACCTAAGTTATCTACCCTCTAAAATAGCCATTCTAGAAAAAAACGTTCGTAGTTAAGTACTTAGTTCAGCATTCAATGAAAAACTGTCAAAAAGTATGCTAAAGTCTCGATTCACTTTTGTTTTCAAATAGGAAAACTCCCCCCTGACATTTCCTTTCCGTTCCAAATTCAAAACATCCCTGTCAGCCCTTCAACCATCAAACCCCCAGAAAGCATTAACAAATACACAATACCAACATACCCATCACAAAATCCAACGAGAATTCCAACACAAAAAATCCACAGTTTTCAGAAACATTCATATTTCATTTCCACCAGTTAACACTACACTGTAATCCGAAATTTTTTCTCGTGCTACAGGTGTCTATAAGATTACAGACACGTCCGCGCGCGACGGCGTCCGGGGCCCATTTGAGACGCGGGACGCGAGGGGGGAGTGGTGAGAGAGGAGAGAGGAGGGGTTGATCAGTAAAAGTGCCTGGGAATAGAGCTTGCGTAGATGCTGCGTTGGTTTGGTTCCTGTTTTATAAAACGTTGCAGTTAGGTATTCTGTGATTGAGTAGTGCTGTGGTAGTGGAAGAAACGCCTCCGTGTCCGTGACAATGTTGGAGGTAGTATATGGAAGGTACCTTTAGCTGGAAAATGGGTCTGATTGACCCCATAGCTAAAGCTACACTTAAATCAGTTTAGTTTTTTGTGTGTAAGGATGCAGGTTGCGTTGACAATAAGTTTTTCGCGTTTCAGAGGTCTTGATCGGCTTTGAATGCCTTGGGATGGCCTGACAAAGCCATACGAATTGTCTAGTCGTTAAAAATGTTATTTTTTAGCTATTAAACCATGTATCAGACAGTATTTATTGATTGGAAGATCACATTCAGGACTTTTTCGTTACATCTAGTCCACACTTTATACACACACATTTTATACAGCTAGTCCACACATAGGCTTATTTAAACCAAGTTGAGCTGACTGAGTTGGGTTTTTTCACAACCAGGCTGACAATTTTTTTTTTAATTGATAATTCTATAGGAAGGTACACGACCGAAAACGATTCTACTATCCCACTGAAGAACTTTTCAAAGAAGAAGAAAGGTCAGATGTTAACCTCTGATAACCAGAAATCTAAGCATTTTGCTGAAAGACACGGGTTATCGATACCCAGAAATGATGACGAATTCAATGGATTTTTATCTGATGACTGTAAAAACGAAACATCTACTCGACTTCGATCCCCAGGCACGGTAGATAACCCCTCAGATGTCTTTTAACAAGTTCCAGCTTAAGATAAATATTAACACGCTGATGTGTAAATAAAATAAAAATCAATATTGGTGAACATTCCACACATGATAAGTGAGCCCCAAACTAAGCCAAAGCTTGTAATATGGAAACCAGATCGCTGATATAAGACATAAATAGTTTTTTTTTTTAATACATACAGCTACATAATGCATAACACCCAGACAGAGAACAAACATATACATATGTTCATCACACAAATGTAAATTATGGTCAAGAAAAACCTGTATAGGTACTCCATGTGGTATTTGCTTCGATCAACGATTTTGATCGAAGTGTATTTGGGATAATACAGGACTTATGCATGAAGACACATTTCGTATTCTATAAAAATCTAATTTGGAATTGGAAATAGTTTTTAACTTCATCTTCAATCCATTAAAATAAATAAAAGAAAAATCGAAAACCAACCAATAAAGAAGACGAGACAGAAAACACCTGTGCGTGCATCAAATAAAAAAAAACAAAAAAGAAGCAAAACAAAACCGACCTCTTGTAAGTTAAACCTTTTTTCGGCTATCCTGAAAATATCAAGCAATATTGAATCTTATAGGTATAGAAATAAAGTTTTAGATATTTGAACGTAAGCAAACAAGTCAGTATCAAAAAAGTGTACAAAAAGTTAAAGATTGTGGGAACAAAAAATGTGTGCTACCTTTTTTCGGGTTGTCGATCATAACAACCTAATTTATAGTAGTTTGGTAAATAGTTTCCATTATAAATAGTGGCCCTAACGAGTTAGGCCTACTGTAGGCCTCTCGAGAGGCCTCGTGTCGGTCCCCGCTTTCTGGTTCAAAGGTCGTGGATTCGAAATCGGTCGAACACCATTTTTTTTTCTGTAAAATAAACTTTTCTATCAAAAATTACAAATTTGCACTGTGCCACTCTGAAACGGTGAAGGAAAACATCGTGAGTAAACCGTCATGTCGTAAAGCGGAAAGTTCTTCTTTGAGGCGCACTTAAAATCCTTTCACCACACTGTTTCGAATAAAACTAGTGATACATTAGAAGAGAGAAAACACGATCTTTTGTTATAAATCCAAAAACTAAAGTACGGTAGGTAATTTCTATGATTTTGCTACGAAACAGGTGCCTATGGTAGGTACACCTCGTACTAACCGAATTCTAAAAAACCAGTCAAAGTCGTAGTCAAAAGGTATCCTACTAATTGACCGAGCGAGCGAAGCGAGCGAAGCGTCTCAGTTTCCACATTGGCCAAAAATGCGTTTGTCCGGATGTCTGTCTGTCTGTCTGTCTGTTCTCCTCTACAGGTCGCATTTTTCAACCGATCTGGACGAAACTTGGTACACAGGTTATATGACTTATTACATTTTTTTGTCGTCGGGGATTTTTGATTGGAGGGGTACTTCCCCCAAAAAAAGGGCAAAAAGGGGGCTATTTGATATACTGGATATCTCCACCAAATGAGATCCGATTTCGATTATTCTTTTTTTATTTGAAAGGTAGTAACTATAAGTTGGTCTCATAAAAGTTTGGCGAAGATCTGATAAGGATCTTCAGCATGATGAACATGATAGCTCATCAAACAATCGATGGTTTTCAATCAAATTTGAGAGAAAAACAAAGGACCTTATTCTACACAAGATGATGCAAAAAAAATCTAAAATATCAAAAAAATCACAAAACGGAAAATGCACTTGCACATTACATTCCTCAAATAGCTCACTTTTAGTATGCTCGCGAGGTCTACAGCTCCCAGAGCCACTAGTATTATAAACGTGAAAGTTTGTAAGTATGGATGGATTGATGGATGTTTGTTACTCTTTCACACCGGAACGGCTGAACGGATTTAAATGAAACTTGGCAGAGAGATACATTATAGTCTGGAATAACACATAGGCTACTTTTTGTCCCGTGGGAATACCGGGATTTAAATCTGCGCGCTTAAATCTACCGGGATTTAAATCTGCTATTTAAATAAACTATTTAAAAAAAATATTTCACCGCGGGGCGCAAATAGTTTATTCAATAAAACCACAAGGATCACTTCGAAACGTCTTAAAACTAGGTGACTTAGGTGCCAGTTCCCGCGATCCTAGATGAACTGGCAAAAAAATATTCCTGCAAATTATCGTTGTTTACATTGCAACCCCTAACCCCGGTTTCTGAAAGCTCGATCAACAATAATCTGCTATGTCAGCTTTTACTTCAAATTAGATAGCTGTATTCAGAAAGTGACTTGACAGCCGATTAGTGTTGATCGAGTTTTGAGAAACCGGGGTAAATATCTACCTAATAAATAACACAAAGTTGGGTATCCGCTACCTCCAAGATTTAGGCTGATTATGAGGATCCAGGGCAAGCGTTTGTCATTTTATTCTTCTGATAAGTAAAAAAAGCTTAGGCTTTAAAGGAGGCCTCAAAATGGCTATTTATAAAAATAGTCCACAAGCCTATTTATAAATTTAATAATTAATTAACGATTTTCTGATTCTCCTTTCTCTAAACATATATTTATTTTATTGCATCCACTACCTACACACTTCCTTTACGAAACCACTGTAGCCTGATCTGTAATGTTGAAATAATATACATGGCACCGCAGATCTTAGTATACAAGTTCATTATGGACGTTACCAAAGCAAATTACCATTGTAAGAAGGCTTCTAACACCCTACAAATTAGTCACAAACATAGCTCTTTATAAACTGGATGTTTATAGAGAACAATTCAGGTAGATCTTCGTAAGCTTAGTAATGCAAGGCGTGTAAAGGTCAGGAGAATTTGGAGAAAAAAAATGAGGTACCTTGTATTTGATTGGTACTTTGTTAGAATAATTCAAGAAATGGTTCAGTGACCCGAAACCTACACACTTAGCTCTAAAAGATAGTGGCCAACACTGGATGGAGTATTTATGCCTCCTTAAGGTCCCCGTCATTTTAACGTGCCCTACCAAGCACGGAAGTGTTCCATATACAAATTTCACTAGCAATCACCCATGACAGCGCTGACCGTTTATGAGTTTATATTTTGCCGTGGTCTCTATGGAGACCTTAGGCCACGTTAAGTCCTAGAGCCGACCATGGAAAAAGGCTAATGGTTTTTGAATGGCCTGAAGAACAGATGTAGGTCAGCCACCCAACCAATGTACCGATTACAATGTAATTTGCATTGAACGTTGTTAACAAGTACGATACAATTTAATATTATTATAGGTCGCGTCAACCAAAAAGAACGCTGGAAAACAGAGAGGATGTGGTTGCACATACAAAATACTCGCACCTTCTTCCCCCCCTTCCGGCGTTCTTTTTGCGTGACGCGCACAACACTTTAAATTACGAATTTTATTGATAGCCGCTAATTTTATATCGCGGTGAAGAAATACATTTATACAAAACCATAGTAGGTGCACTAGTAACGGCGAAACCACTTCTTCTTCTTGTCTTGTAACTACTTTCTTTCTAACAGCGTGGTGAAAGGATTTTAAGTGCTCCTCAAAGATGATGATGATGATCATCATCATCTGTACGCCTCAAGTTGATGGACGCAGGGCAGTGCATCGTAGGGCACGTTCCTATTGTGCGTGACCTACGGGGCAATGTTTTGTTTATAGGTGATGGTTACCACTTAACATCAGGTGGGCCATCTGCTTGTTCCATCAGCTAGTTGTATTAAAAAAAAATGCTTTTTAAATATATTTGGTTCCGCGACAACCCTTTTTCTTCACGATGTTTTAAATAGATAGATAGATAGATAGATAGATAACTCTTTATTGTTCACCACACAGAAACATAGTACAGAGTAAAAGCATACATTTAAGGTAAAACAATGGGCGACCTTATCGCTGAGAGCGATCTCTTCCAGGCAACCTTGGAAGGATAAGAACTAATCAGAAATTGACGGCGGTGTAGTTACGGAATAAAGTTTAGATAATCTATTGGACCTAAACCTACATATTTACTAATAGCCATGTAGGTACATAAGTACCTACTCAAGGCACAAGCTAACTAAATAGCACTGACGGCCACCTAGTGACCGCGCTATAAGTTACCAAACTTGCAAACAACATAGTAAGATCCTTAGATGGCTAAAGATGTCTTCACCTGCTAAGTCGTGAGGAGAATGGTATTATGCAGGACGTTGATATTTCAACAGCCATAGAAAAACGAACGGTGAACAAGCGTTCCTATTGTGCGTGACCTACGGGCCAATGTTTCGTTTATAGGTGATGGTTACCACTTAACATCAGGTGGGCCATCTGCTTGTTCCATCAGCTAGTAGTATAAAAAAAAAAAAAAAAAAAAAAAAAAAAAAAAAAAAAGCGTGGGTCGCCCTCCTACCCGATGGACTGACGACATTGTTAGTAAGACCGCGGGAAGTCGGTGGATGGACACCATGGTTAGGGCTCAGATCAATTGTATTTTTTTTAGCTTCAACGACATGCCGGTTTCCTCACGATGTTTTCCTTCACTATTTGAGAGAGACTGTGCACCACATACATTTTATAAAGGAAAACCTATCGTTACATGACATCATGACTTATCATACATTTTCCAAGAGAAGTACAGCTCTTTTTGTGTGGCTCATTGACTTACAAGGCTTTGTTATAGGTGATGGTTACCACTTAACATCAGGTGGGCCATCTGCTTTTTCCATCAGCTAGCTGTATAAAAAAGCGCTTTGTCCGAAAAGGAGGGAGAAAGAGACATCTACAGAAGAGTACCTACTACTTATCCGTGCGTCTAGAAAGCCTGAGTTCATAACAACTTCGTATCTATGCGAGTGCTACGGAACACTCCGTGGCAGCCATCTGCTAACGATTGTGAATGTCCTCAACATTTTGTCATCGTGGCATTTTGCGTTGTGACTGTGCTATTTATATGAAGATGCGACCTGGTACTTATACTTATGTTACATAACCTACATCGATACATACATCAACACATATATAATCTATACAGGGTGTCCCAGAACTCAACGTCAAGCCGAAACGGGGCGACAGGATTGATTGTAAACATCATGAGAAAAACCAGGAAAACAATCTATCCCATCCAGTTTGAAAATTATGGGCATTTAAAAACCTAAATATTTGGTCAATCTATTTATTTATTCATTCTTAGATTCACAGTTTTCTTATTGTCTAATATAAACTATATAATATACATTGTAACTATAACAACAACACAACATTGCAACTATATAATACTAGCTGGTACCCGCGACTTCGTCTGCGTACTTTTAATCTCTTCATCTCTTTTTTTCGCAATAAAAGGTAGCCTATGTTCTTTCTCAGGGTCTAAAGATTGTCTGTGCCAAATTTCATCAAAATCGGTTGAGAGGTTTAAGCGGAAAAGCGTAACAGACAGACAGATAGACAGAGTTACTTTCGCATTTATAATATTAGTTGGGATTATTTATTATACAATCCGTAATTTTTCGGTTATTGTGGTTAATTTTTATTATTTTTGTTCATTTAAACTTTGGAACCGTAACCCTAAATAATATTTCTAAGAATCACAGTCAAAAATAATGATTCTTGATTATTATTATTTTTTTCAGATTTTTCTCATGATGTTTACAATCAATCCTGTCGCCTCGTTTCGGCTTGACGTTGAGTTCTGGGATACCCAGAATATACTAAAAAGGCAAAAGTGATTGACTGATGACAACGTATATTATACAGGCCAAGAACTTAGAGCTAAAAACTTGAAATTTCGCACACGTATGCCTCTTATGACGTAGGCACCCACTAAGGAAGGATTATTTTAGCCCCCGGAGGGGTGAAATAGGGGATAAAAGTTTGTATGAAAGTTTCAAGGTAAACGAGCGCGAGCGAAGCCGCGGTTTCAGCTAGTATATTAATGTTCATCACACAATTTTTTGTAATCGGTGGGGATCGAACCCACGGCCTACGGCGCAGAAGGCAAAGCAGTTGAGCTGTGAAGGCTGTCAAATAAATCAGTAAATTCGATTGTCACCTAGTAAATTCCTTGGTCACCACCTAAGAAGATGTACGTAGTACCTAAATTCCTTGATCACCACACCGAACTGAACATTTAGAGTTTTATTTGACGAGTACTTTTTGAGGTATTATAGTAGTGTGAGTGTAATTTTCCGTAGTTTTCAAATTCCTTGAATTTTCCACCGTATTTATTTATTTATTTATTTATTGAACAAAATCCACAGCTCTTTATATTATATAACTAACATAACACATAATAAATGTAGCTGAAAGCCAATAATGGATTTACATTTTATAGGCTAACTATAACAATATAAAACGACTATCACTAAATTAATTGAAACATAGGTACTAATGACATGACTGTATTGAAAGTGTGTATTGAGTGCGAATGTATGACTTTAAATCTACGAAAATAAGTTTAGTATGAAATATGTAGTTGCGGTTTGTGGGTATGTATGTTTGGCCTCTCCTGATTACACTAGTCTCGTAAGAGTCTAGGGTTCACAGGAGAAGCCAGTGTGTGTGTACGTGTATGTGTGTGTGTATGTGTGTGTAAGTGTGTGTTTGTGTGAATGTGTATTATAAGTTGTTTTTTTAAAGAGATTCGGAAGCTGTGTAATGTGACTAGAGATGGGCGGGTGGGTAAAAATTGGAAGGGTAAAATATATATAAAAATATATAATATATATAAATATATAGTCTATACACCGTTTTTTCTACTATGTTATAAAAGGTAAACAAACAAATTTCACTGTCAAAATCAAATTGTGGTGCGGTGGCCACCCATTGGTCAGCTTTCCCCAGTAATAGTAGTAATAGTACCTATAAAACATATCTTTCATTTATTATCTTTGTGTGAATCCAAAGTATCAGAATAAAAATAAGCTAGAATGATACTTTTTTATCAGATAATCAGAATATTAAGATTAGATAGTTAAAATCAGAATAAAACTAACAAAAAAAACATAAATGACCAAAAAAAGATGTGAATTTTTACCCGGTATTAATTCAAAATGGGTAGGTAAAAATGGGTATAAACGGGTAAAAACCCAAAGTTCGGGTTTTTACCGGGTAAGCGCCCATCTCTAAATGTGACTAATGTCCGAGACACTATTGTTTGCGATTACATCTATAGTCAACAATTTAATATTAATACGTAAAAATTTTAAAATTGCTAGTGTAAGCTTGTTTGACGGTTATCAGCCTTAAAACCCCCTACTCCAAGCCACTCGAGCCGCAATACAGTTTGGCGTATATGTGAACATCCGGCGTCCAGCCTTTTTACAAAACCAACAAAAACGCGGTTTGCGAGTTAACGCGAAAGATCATCAAGAAAATTGCAGCTTTAACATCCTTTACACAGATAATAAAACTGTTGGTCCTTTCTGGTTATACATGTCCTGATATACAGGGTGATCCCAAGTGCTCGAAAGTAGGCTTGATGCACTTAAAATCCATTCTACACTTTTTTGAGAAATCTTGTGACACAAAAAGAGTGATACATAGCCATGACAGTTTCAAAAGTTATAAGAATGGTGATCTTAAATATACCAGCACCAGTGCGGTGGTGTATTGGGAGTGACCCCATCTCCTATCGTAAGGCCGTGGGTTCATATCCGGTAGTGCACCAATATGCAGCTTATAGCGGCTAGGTTAATTATCGAGATTAAATTGTACACAACTTAATCTCGTTAATGTGCCACTGTTTCACAAAAAAACTGAAACTGAAACAGCTTCACGACTTTGATCCCCAGGCACAGTAGATATCCCTTCAGATCTCCCAGTACCAAGTAGGTACTAATTCAAGATTCTTTGAGGATGTCTAAGGGGGGTAGTCAGAGGTACGTCCAAACATTACATTTGGCACATACCCACATTTTGCAGTAGTTAGTATTCCATACGTGACAGGTTGCAAGCCCATCGCCGCTGTTAGAATACTAACTGGTTTCCTCACGATGTTTTCCTTCACCGTTTAAGAGCACTGGCATTGCGCACATAAATTTTTCGATAAAAAAATCCATTGGTGCACGACCGGATTCGAACCTGCGACCTTACGATCGGAAGGCGGGGTCACTCCCACTAGACCACCGGTGCTCTGTTTCACAACATCGCCAAAAAGCGACATTTTCCAAATGAGAATTTTCCTTTGACACGATGACTATAAAAATGTAAGCTTTTTCATATTTCTAGAATTATTTTTATTGTTTATACAATTATCGTGGAAAATTTTAGCATTGAAACAAAAAGCCTAAAAGAGGTTTTAAAAAAATATTTTCTATCATGAAAAAAGTATGTTTTTTACATGCATAGTGCGCGTCAAGCTAAAAGAACGCTGGAAGGAGGGGGAGAGGTGTGATGGCGGGATTATTTTGTATGCGCAAACACATCCCCCAAACTGTTTTCCAACGTTCTTTTTTGTTGACACGACCTATACAATAGGCATATGGCTCATCTGGTGGTTAGGTCGGTAACCATAACCTACAACAAAGCCTTGCCTCGTAAGTCACGCACGATAGGAACGTGCCCTACGATGCACTGCCCTTGTTCATCAACTTGAGCCATACAGATATGTTAAGCCTCATGTGCCTGCAATTTCTGACACATCTTATGTCCACAATACACAAAGGTTATCTGGAAGATAATGCTTTATAGCATTAAGTTCGCCTTTGTACTGTTATTATTATGTGCAATAAAGTATTTTCAATCAATCAATCAATTTCACTATCCCTTAAACCGCGCGACACAGAAATAGACAAAAAAATACTATCATCCGAAGAAAAAGTTTAATATACCAAAACGAAATTCTTGGGCATGAAGGCACCCTGTATAACAACCACAGAGTATTAAAGACCACTGTAGCCCTACTAACTACAATCGGATATCTGAAAGACGCGTTTTATCTTTTTTACGCTGTTATTGAGAATTGTATAGCGGGATGAGATGACACAGCGTAATAATTTGCAGAAGAGAAACTACTATGTCAAAAATATTTTTTACTTCGAGAATCACTAAAGATTGGAACTCATCGACATATTCTGCTTTTTTTACACGTCGCGTTTTTGGCTAAAAGCAAACCTCGATAACTAGGTGGTAGCTGGAGATTTGAAAGTTCTGACAGCGCTGCTATCAGTAGCTTCTGCTGAAACTGTCGGCAATTTTTTTCTGGTAGTTGCAAAATAGCGGTGTAGATACTAGGATAAACTAATCTAAATTCTAGTTTACACGAGCAAATTGCTTCATGTTAGCTTACCATAACATTGACGACCTCAGTGGCGCAGCGGGCGAGAGTCCGCCTGCGACGCAGAGGTTGCAGGTTCGATTCCCGCCTTGGAACAAATTTGTGTACGATCTGCAGAAATTTGTTCATTGGTCTGGGTATTTTCTATGTATAATAAATACATCTATCTATGTAATTATATAATGTATTAAATATATCAGTTATCTAGTACTTATAACACAAGCTTTAGTAGCTTACTTTGGGGCTAGATAGTGTTGTGTGGATTGTCCTGCATTATTTATTTATTTATAACATCCCTTTCATCCAAATTAAACATAGACTTAATTCCTTACACTGTGCCCAAACCAGCACACTGCACCACAAAACGCACTTAATAAAGGTCCATATGAGTGAAAGAGACAGACATACATCGTGCTGCTCGCACACCGGATTTGAAAAAGCACTGGAAACCCAGTTTCGAGATTTGTACTACTAACTGTTTCTTACTCTGTGGTTCTTTCGATACTAGCTATGCTGTATTCTGCGGTGCTTGTATAGAAACTATTGCGGTATCTGTGGCTATGAATGGGGAAGAGAAATATAATGATTTAATGGTGTGATTTTAATGAAATTGTGACGAAACTGTAGACTGTGAACGGTAAAAATGTCGGTAGCATTATCATTCCTCTTTGTAAGTACCTTTTTAACTACTTAATGATAGATCAAGCAGATGGACCACCTGATGTTAACGGGTAACCATCATTATAAAGCACTCGTAGCGCCCCGCGGTTTCACCCGCGTAGTTTTAAATCCTGGTATTCCCACGAGATAAAAAGTAGCGTATGTGTTATTCCAGACTATAATATATCTCTGTGCCAATTTTCACCAAGATCCGTTCAGCCGTTCTGGAGTTACAGAGTAACAAACATCCATCCATCCATACTTACAAACTTTCGCATTTATAATATTAGGAGGATTGCCTCGTAAGTCACGCACGATAGGAACGTGCTACGATGCACTGCCCTGCGTCCATCAACTTGAGGCATATAGATGTTAAGCCTCATGTGCCTGTAATTACACCGGCGACCACACTCTTCAAACCGAAACACAGCAAATGCTTTTCTAAATTTTGAGAGCACCGTTTGTCTAGTAGTAGCAGTGCCGTCTTCCTATCTAAAGTCGTGGCTTCAAAACCCGTCGTGCATCAATGAGCTTTAGGTTTCCTGTTTAAAAATTTATGTGAATGCCAGTACTACCAAACGGTGAAGGAAAACATCGTGAAGAAACCGGCATGTTGTATAGAACCTAATAAGTTCTCTAACTAGTGATCTAGCTAAAAAAGTTAAGCTTTAATTTTTTATGTCCTAGATTAGACAATAAGCCTCTAGAGAAGGACAGGCCATATTCCGAATGCCTATATATTATGTAATTTGGATGTTTTCAAGCGACAAGTTAATAGGTATCTTCTAGGTAAGCGACCGCATCGTCACTTAACATCAGGTGAGATAGCTATCAAACCTATCCCAACTATATAATAACTAATAACTATATATATAAATGCGAAAGTAACTCTGTCTGTCTGTCTGTCTGTTACGCTTTCCCGCTTAAACCTCTCAACCGATTTTGATGAAATTTGGCATTGCACAGACAATCTTTAGACCCTGAGAAAGAACATAGGCTACCTTTTATTGCGAAAAAAAGAGATGAAGAGATTAAAAGTACGCAGACGAAGTCGCGGGTACCAGCTAGTAACTTATAAATTGTAAAAAAAACCACTTGTGACCACCTACCTCTGTCAAGAGTAGTAGAGCTCTTTGTGAAGGGCTCGTCCGGGGAAGTACTACCACCACGCCTTTTTCTGCCGCCAAGCAGCGTTGCTGTGTTTCGGTTTGAAGAGTGTGGTCGCCGGTGTAATTACAGGTACATGAGGCTTAGCATATGTATGCCTCAAGTTGATGGACGCAGGGCAGTGCATCGTAGAGCACGTTCCTATTGTGCGTGACCTACGGGGCAATGTTTTGTTTATAGGTGATGGTTACCACTTAACATCAGGTGGGCCATCTGCTTGTTCCATCAGCTAGTTGTATAAAAAAAATAAAAAAAAAAACCTACCGTCAACCTACTTCCAACCCTCAACCCAGGTACAATGATTCTATAGTTTAACAATGCTTTTCGCTAGTGAGCCATAGAAACCATATTGCAAAACCACTAATAATGATTAGCTTAACAATTCTAGAGAAGTTTAGCATCTGCCGGCATTTACATTTGACATTTTGAAAAAATATACATACATTACTTTTGTAGAAAAGTCAGGTTTTGACAGGTGGTAGTAAAGTGTGCAAGCCCATAACTGCTATTAGAGTACTAACTGGTTTCCTCACGATGTTTTTCTCCACCGATTAAGGGCACTGTACCATTTTATCGAATAAAATTGGTATTTCTTTAATTGAGTACCAAACAACTTAATACAGAGATAAAAAATTACAAATAATAGGTACAATTATTTACAAAATGTACAAAATTAATATGAAATAGTTGAGCTATCTGCAGACCGTTGGAAACGATCTGTAGATAGCTCAACTGATCCAAATCAGTGCCGGTCGGAAGCGTACCCGAGACACTGGCTGCATTGCCACGCTGAATGGCAATACTAATGCGCTGAGCCACTAACTCACCAGCCCTCGGGCCACGCGTCACCTCGATAAGTCGCCTGGATAAAATTTAGATTGATAGATCTCTTTATTGATTACCACAACACTTAAAATCTTTTTACCACACTGTTTCGATAGAAATTAGTGACACGACAAGAAGAAGAAGACCTCAACAAAAATTAATCATACACATTTTTGACTTAAAAACAATCTTTATTGACAAAGAAAATTACAACTAATAGTTACAATTATTAAAAACAATTAAATAATAATAATAATATTAATTATAAGTTAAACAATAAGGAAGTAAAACAGAAAGATCTGTGTTGTTTAACTTTCATTACAATAGGTATGATTTTTTTTTATTCGCCGCCCTCTTGCTGTGTTCAGTCCTGCCCATCCCAAGGTTGCCTGGAGGAGATCGTGGCTAGCGATAAGAACGTCCATTGTATTACTACTTGTTAGTTTTTTAAAGCTAAAATGATCCATTATTCTTTATGATATTAAACAATTCTTATATGCCCCTATTTTCTCATGTTTTTGTAAATTTGCATAGTTTTTTTTGCGTTTGAAAATATTTAATAATTCGGCAATATTTATTGTTTTTAAGACTTTACGAGTAGACTAGGTATACTTCCTATGATAATCACTATACATAATATAAAACAGTCGCTTTCTCTGTCCCTATATCCCTATGTATGCTTAAATCTTTAAAACTACGCAACGGATTTTGATGCGGTTTTTTAAATAGATAGTGTGATTAAAGAGGAAGGTTTATATGTATAATACATAAGCACTGCACCCGTGCCAAGCTGGGGAGGGTCGCTAGTAACAATATAAAAAAACAAGATGTAGGGGCATGGTCATGGTGAATAAAGGTTTTATGGTGCAAAAACAACATTTTCTCTTGTGTTATAAACAGTGGACTTCGTTTATATGGCGAAAGAGCCGGTATTCTTTCTTCGACATTATTTATTCGTAGTCCGCTATACAATATTTCAGACCGTATTAAAAACAGCACCATCCGGAAAAAGACGAAGGCAAAAGACATGGTGCGGCGGATTCTGGGGCTGAAATGGAAGTGGGCAGGCCACCTGCAAAGGCTAGATCCAAATAGATGGCGACCTCTGTGGCGCAGCGGGCGAGAGCCTGCCTGCGACGCAAGAGGTTGCGGGTTCGATTCCCGCCGTGGAACAAATTTGTGTACGATCTGCAGAAATTTGTTCCGATGGTCTGGGTGTTTTCTATGTATAATAAAAAATATCTATCTATGTAAGTATATAATGTATTAAGTGTATCAGTTATCTAGTACCCATAACACAAGCTTTGAATAGCTTACTTTGGGGCTAGATAGTGCTGTGTGGATTGTCCAGCATTATTTATTTATTTATTTATTTATTTATTTATTTATTTATTTATAGATGGGCCCATGTTGTCACTAATTGGAGTATGCGGGACAAAAAGCGCAAAACGGGCCGCCCCCTCCAAAGGTGGTGTGACGACATAGTCAAAGCAGCAGGAAAACTCTGGTCAAGGAAGGCAAGAAACAGAGCAGAGTGGAAACACTTGGAGGAGGCTTTCACCGCCAGGGGCGGTACTTACATATAATCACGTTTTTATTTAAAGTTTAACTTAAAAAAAAAATAGGTTAAGGAATTTTTTATTTTACTTTTTTTCTTGTTATTTATTGTGTAGGTAAATAAAGCTCTTTTTATTTTTATTTATTTTATAGTCCCCAATACAATTCCTAATTTGGAACCAATAGGGAAGATATGCCACGAGCGCTTTGAGCACGCTACACAAACACCTTGCATAGCACCTGCCAAGACACCTGCATGCGAGTCTTAAATAGGGTAGTCAATAGTTTTTGCTATCGATCAGTTATCTTAAGATCCTTCAATATGATGAGCATGACAGCATCTGTCATGGCATTTATGACATACCTACTTCCACGAGCCTTATACTATGACCATTTGCACAGCGATCACAGCTAAGACAAGGCAGCCAGTGTCATACGGTCAGGGCAAAGTATCTCCTATGTCATAAAGAATAAAGTCCAACATCAAGTTTTGACGTTTCACGGTTTGGGGCAAGGAATCTCCTATTGTCATAGAGAATAATGCCCCAGTTCTTTCGACGCTGTGCGGCTCGTCCGGGGAACTACCTAAACCATGCCTATTCGGTGCCACGGTAGAAATCCGAAATCCGTCAAATATAACAATAACTTGACAGGCGATTAGCTTTGATCGAGCTTTCGGAAACCGGTGGTTAGTATGCAGTACTAACACCAGATTATTTGTGGACTTGTAAGGGGGTTAGTCAGAGGTGCGTTAAAAGTGAAATTAACAAATACTAGACACATTATTATTAGGATGAGACAAAATGAATGAAAAACGAATCTTTTTTGACAGCCTACGTAGCTCAGTTGATAGTAGCTCTGCCTTCTGCGCCGTAGGTCGTGGGTTCGATTCCCACCGTGAACAAACATTTGTGTGATGAACATAGATGTTTGTTCTCTGTCTGGGTGTGTTATCTAATATTATAAGTATGTATTTACAAAAAAAAAGTATTATAAGTAGTATATCAGCTATCTGGTTCCCATATTGCAAGCATAAGCTTAGTTTGGGGCTAGACAGTGCTGTGTGGAAAGTCCACTAATGTTTATTTATTTATTTAATCTACATGGCGGTTCTATTCTTTGATTGCAGACACTGAGACTATTTAAAATCTTCTTTAGATTTATCGCCATCCAGTCGATCTAATTACAGCAAAACCTTTAATCACCACACTTGGAGCCTTAAGTAATGAGGCGGCCGTCTTTTAATTAACAGATCATTATCGGAGACTTAGGCCGAGCTGTGCAAGTGAGTCTGGGCTAGCCTTTCATCTAAAACCATGTCCGAGGGAGCTCCATGAAACATAAGAAAAATCTATTGATAATAAAATAAACACACATTTTCCAAAACTATAAAATTAATGAATGCTTCTTATTTTTTTTTGCTCGTTTCGTCAGCATAGAAGTATTTAAAAAAGTGTAGAACCGGATTCGAAGCTTACGATCATGTGTCGAATCCATTCACCACACTGTTTCGCCACCGATGATCACTTACTTTGTTGTGCTAGAAAACCAGTCAATGGTCGATCTTTTTTAAAATAACGGTCGTAATATACCGGAGACAGTATCTTAAAAGGCGTTTCTTGTAGGTTTCGTGAAGATCCCACGGTGTTCATAAAGGTAGCGACCCGTGGCGGCTCTGACTCACAGTCACGGTTCACGGCGTGCTCTAAGTGTAGTACACTGGGTGATTCACGTGAACACTGATTTTTACTTTAACATACCGAAAAATGTGCTAGTCAAAGTCAAGGTATTTATTCAATAAAATCACAAGGATTACTTTAAAACGTGTTAAGCTAGGTGAACCTTTCACCACAGTATTTACCTCGAATCCGAGTTTTATTTGCGTTATTCGGTTTTTCGTATTGCGGGTCAATTTTGTAAATCTGGCTCATTTTTATTATTATTATTTTATTTCAGATTTATATATTACTAGCTGGTACCCGCGACTTCGTCTGCGTACTTTTAATCTCTTCATCTCTTTTTTTTGCAATAAAAAGTAGCCTATGTCCTTTCTCAGGGTCTAAAGATTGTCTGTGCCAAATTTCATCAAAATTGGTTGAGAGGTTTAAGCGGGAAAGCGTAACAGACAGACAGCCAGAGTTACTTTCGCATTTATAATATTAGTTGGGATTAATAAGTGTAGGGATGAACCAATCCATACTCAAACTAATAATACAATTACAATACATTAGTAAGTAGGTACAATAAAAAATACATATTTCATTACATAAAATAAAAAGCCCCATATTTTCAACACCATATTATCATCTAAAACTAAGATGAATTATTGTGTAGATATGTATACTAATGTATAGTGCACGTCACGCAAAGGGAACGCCAGGAGGGGTTGGGGGTGAGATGGCGCGTTTATTTTATATGCGCAAACACATCCTCTCCACTGTTCTCCAGCGTTCTTTTTGGTTGACGCGACTAATGATTACACTATTTGCATATTGCTTCTCAATATTCATATTTTTTATCATCCAATTTATGCCACGCAACATAAAATACCTAGTTTATGTCTGCAGTACATAATGTACTGAGAGTATACTTTTTTACAACATCTGATATGTTGTAAAAAAGTGTGTAAACTAATTCTTTATGTAAATACGATGCAAATACATTGGATAGGTTGTTATGGGAAGTGATTTTATAAGGATTTCTCAACAACACTTAGTTAAACTTTAAAATAATCCAAATCCTACTACTATTATAAACGCGAAGTTTGTAGTATGGATGAATGGATGGATGTTTGTTACTCTATAACTCCAGAACTGCTGAACGGATGTTGGTGAAAATTGGCAGAGAGATATATTATATTATAGTCTGGAATAACACTTAGGCTACTTTTTATCCCGTACGCAGGTGAAACCGCGGGGCGCAACTAGTTAATTAATTTTACAGTCTTCACAGCTCAGTTAGTAGTAGCTCTGCCTTCTGTGTCGTAGGCCGCGGGTTCGATTCTCACCGAGAACAAACATTTGGGTGATGAACCTAATAGAACCTTAATTCTCTGCCTGGTTCAACATATCATTTTAATTCAAACAAGTTTTCTTAGGTTGGTAAAAGTTTGAATATTGATTTTATTCATTAAATCAAACACACTAACTACTGCAAAATGTGGGTATGTGCCAAATGTAATGTTTGGACGTACCTCTGACTACCCCCCTTAGACATCCTCAAAGAATCTTGAATTAGTACCTACTTGGTACTGGGAGATCTGAAGGGATAGATACCGTACCTGGGGATCAAAGTCGTGAAGCTGTTTCAGTTTTTTTTTTCAGTATCAAACACAATTTGAGCTTACAGCCTAAGAAATAAGAATAAAGAAGAAATAAAGAAAGAAAATGGATTTATTTGTCACACAAACATAATTATGAGGATCAAAAATATCTAAGCTAATAACTAATATTAGATAATAAGCTATTAGCTAGTACTAATATAAATAACTGAAGGTAGTAGAACTTAAAAAGAATACCTAAAGCGCCCGAAATTTATAGGAAGGATCAGCGAGTTAAACCGTTGTAAACTATACAAAGTATACATGTTTTTGCAAAGTGTGTAAAGGTCACGTACGTTGCATAAAATAATAATGCAATATGCAAATATTGTTAAAGGTTATGGGGATAGGCCTAGAAGGGAAATTAAATATATAAATTAATTATCACTAGTAGCGCCCCGAAGTTTCACCCGCGTTGTTCTAAACCCGGTATTCCCACGGGATGAGAAGTAGCCTATGTGTTATTCCAGACTATAATGTATCTCTGTGCCGATTTTCATCAAGATCCGTTCAGCCGTTCTGGAGTTATAGAGTAACAAACATCCATCCATCCATCCATACTTAGAAACTTTCGCATTTATTATATTAGTAGGATAAATAAATAAAATAAATAATGCTGGACAATCCACACAGCACTATCTAGCCCGAAAGTAAGCTATTTAAAGCTGCAGGCTATCGCCCGCTGCGCCACAGAGGTCGTCGCTAGACTGGTTAGTTGGCATTTGGCATGGACATGTTATGTGGAGGGATGAATGTTATGAAACGAAAAGTGCTTTGGTGGCACTTGACACATAGCTATAAGTTTTTATCCATTTTCTCAAATATTAATTGATTGAAAATACTTTATTGCACATAATAATAACAGTACAAAGGCGAACTTAATGCTATAAAGCATTATCTTCCAGATAACCAAATAATATTAATGAAAATAATCAACGTTAATTTGCCCCTCCTTATCAACTTTTTTTTTTTTTCAGACGTGTTATTTTCTGTGCCTATATACCTACTTACTTCTGCTAAATAAAAAACTATTCTATTCTATTACAAACAGGACGTGTGTGAGGTTAATCCATTTGCCTTAAATTGGCGGATAATCACTACATCACTACATCACTATCACTACATAGTATAAAACAAAGTCGCTTTCTCTGTCCCTATATCCCTATGTCCCCATGTCCCTATGTATGCTTAAATCTTAAGAACTACGCAACGGATTTTGATGCGGTTTTTTTAAATAGTTAGAGTGATTCAAGAGGAAGGTTTATATCCCTACTGTGTCTGTCTGTCTGTTACGAAATTTGGCACAGACAATCTTTAGACCCTGAGAAAGGACATAGGCTACCTTTTATTGCGAAAAGTACGCAGACGAAGTCGCGGGTACCAGCTAGTGTATGATAAATGCATGATATGTGCACCCGTGCGAAGCAGGGGCGCGCGGGCGAGTCACTATTATTGAAATAAAAACAATTTTTTTTCTGAGAACCTCCTTATTTTATGAACATGCTTAAAAATTGGAGGTCTGTGACTAAGGTTAACAAAATTATCTATAAAAGCCTGTCATGAAAACAGATTACTTCGTCACTGATTGGCTTAACTCAAGGTATTCAAATTCAAGCCACTCGGCCACAGAATACATGATAGCAAAGCTTCGTTTTATCTTCATCATCACTACATAGTATAAAACAAAGTCGCTTTCTCTGTCCCTATATCCCTACCTCCCTATGTCCCTATGTATGCTTAAATCTTTAAAACTACGCAACGGATTTTGATGCAGTTTTTTTAATAGATAGAGTGATTCAAGAGGAAGGTTTATATGCATAATACTTGCATGATATAGTAGAAAAACAATGTGCACCCGTGCGAAGCAGGGGCGCGCGGGCGGGTCGCTAGTGGTGATATTAATATAAACTGTGGACTTACCACATAGCTTGAAACAAGTGAATGACCCACTTACTAAGTGGTAACCATCACCTTTATCAAAGGATTGCCTCGTAAGTCACGCACGATAGGAACGTGCTACGACGCACTGCCCTGCGTCCACCAACTTGAGGCATACAGATGTTAAGCCTCATGTGCCTGTAATTACACCGGCGACCACACACATAATGATTATAAGCAAAAACTTAGGACACACACGACATTTTTCCCTAGGCACGGTAGATATCATGGTTCTCAGTACCTTCCAAGTACTTACGTAAGATATAGTGCGCGTCTCGCAAAAAGAACGCCAGAAGGAAGGGAAAGGGTGATGGCGTGAGTATTTTGTAAGCGCAAACACATCCCGTCCACTGTTTTCCAGCGTTCTTTTCGGTTGACGCGCACTATACTACATTTAATTTTGTTTTTTAAATATACCCAAGTGACATTGCCTTCTTAAATATTCAAGATAACAAAATCCAGAATAGCATCTTAGAATTTGAAACGACATTGGAGCCTGACTATCGGAAGATCAGATAAATGCTGAACGTAATGAAACGATTCTGTATTACTAGCTGTTGCCCTCTGCTTCTCTTGCTTTGTGCTCGTGATAAAGTGCAGTGATCTAGTGTTGCTACCTCACATAGATTAGAATCACTACATAGTATAAAACAAAGTCGCTTTCTCTGTCCCTATATCCCTATGTCCCTATGTATGCTAAAATCTTTAAAACTACGCAACGGATTTTGATGCGGTTTATTTTAATAGATAGAGTGATTCAAGAGGAAGATTTATATGTATAATACATGCATGATATGTGCACCCGTGCGAAGCAGGGGCGCGCGGGCGGGTCGCTAGTAGTTAATAAGAAAAACTATGAATCTAAAAATACCTAAAACAAAAAAAAACTGGTTTAGATAGCCCTGCTGATCCAAGGGTTTTTAATCTCTTAAATCATATTAAAAACTGTGGCTACATAGGATCTTTGTTAAGAAAACATTAAGCCGGTATTTCTTTTAGCAATGCCAATTTTTTATTGTTCTCATCCGAAATACAAAGAACTAAAGCATAGGTCACGTCAGCCAAAAAGAACGCTGGAAGGAGGGGGAGGGGGTGTGATGGCGCGAGTGTTTTGCACGCGCAACCCTATCCCGTCCACTGTTTTCCAGCGTTCTTTTAGATGTTCCGACCTCTACCTGGCATAACTCCATCCATTCATGGTTGACATACCAACTACCCGCACCAAGCGCTTTGCTTCTTCATTCATCATGCGCACAGCCAATGGATGGAATTCTTAACCGGCGTCCGTTTTTCCGAAGACCTATAATTTAGATGCTTTCAAGAGAAGAGTGAACAGGTATTTTCTAGGTAAATGTGCCAGATCGTCGACCGCATCATCACTTAACATCAGGTGAGATTGCGGTCAAACGTTTTTAACTATAAGCTGTAAAAAAAAACAGAATTAGCAAGTTACAGGGAGAAAATAGGCTTGTAAAGTGACCCTTATTATCCTAGGGGACACGTTGGTTCCCACTGCTCAGATTATTGCAAGACCGTTTACGCTTCACAAATAAATGAGTACTTGCGAGTCCAGCCCATCATTGACCAGTCATTTCCTGGTCTCTGGCATGCGGAAAAAGTAATTGTTGGTGTCGAACTATCATTATGTACCGCTCATGCTTGCATGTTTGCTGTTTAAGTAAAGCTGCGTCTGAACTAGCCTAGTGACTGTCTCTTTCGGGCCCCTGTCGACATCATTTTGACAGCGTTCACAGCTCAGTTGGTAGTAGCTCTGCCTTCTGCACCGTGGGCCGTGGGTTCGATCCACTAGAACAAACATTTGTTTAATTAACATAGATGTTTGTTCTCTGTCTGGATGTTATCTAAACTAATATTATAAAGAGGAAAGATTTGATTGTTTGTTTGTTTGCATTGAATAGGCTCCGAAACTACTTGACCGATTTGAAAAATTCTTTCACCGTTGGGAAGCTACACTATCCCCGGTGAACATAGGCTATATAACATTTTCAAAAAAAATTGGGATCCTTACTAAAATTCAAATAATGTAACCCAAGGTGTAAAAAAATTCGTAAAATATTATTTATACATCGCGTGCACTGCGAAAACTATTGATGATAGAATAAAATAATGTTCTACAACTTTGCAGAACACATCATTATTTACAAAAAGCGTCGCGACAGCATATGTCTAACTACTATAGTTATGCCACAATAAGTGTTTTTTTATTTTAAAATTTTAATTGAAATGCCGCCGCTATAAGAGGCTCTTTATTTGTATCTTGGTATTAATCCTTATCAAAATAAATTACTTCATATTCAAAACTGCTTCAATACCTTTATAAAACTTTTTAAATTATTCAATTCGGACATTCCATTCGAAAGATATCACAAGTTTAAAAATGTAAGTATTAGAAAAAAGTCGCGTGGTAGCCGCTCACCCTGCTTGGCGAGCTAGGCAGCATCTTAGGGTAGGGGCCGTACGGGTTGTGCAACGGTTTGCAACGGTAAAAAGTTAAGTAATAAAAATAAAAGTTCGTTAAAATAATAATGTTCAAATTTTCTTTATACTTTTCTTTTTTAGTAACCTAACGCAAATAGAAAGGTTTATGTGTGTGTATTATAATTTTGAAATTATTGTTAAATACCCGTGCGAAGCCGGAGCGGTCCGCTAGTATAATATTATAAGTATGTATTTACAAAAAAAGTGTTTAGGTAGTATATCAGCTATCTGGTTTCCATATCACAAGCTTTGTCTTAATTTGGGGCGAGATAGTGCTGTGTGTAATGTCCACCAATATTTATTTTATATTTTAATAATCATATTCTGAAGAAGTTCAATTCTTCGTTTCCTTGGCGTGTCACTCTTTGATAACAGTGTGCGGAAACGGAGTTTATATACGTATCGAGAGTGTGGTCGCCGGTTTAATTATAGGCACATGAGGCATAACAACTGTATGCCTCAAGTTGATGGACGCAGGGCAGTGCATCGTAGGGCACGTTCCTAACATGCATTATTTACGAAGTAATGCTTGGTAATAGTTGATGGTTACCACTAAACATCAGATGGGCCACTTGTTTCTGTTAAGAGCCAGTTGTATAAAAAAACGGACCTTGATGCAAGTTAGCACTGGACTGCCTTATTTTACTGTCATAATGTAAACAAGTCTTCAGATAATTTCGTACAGGATAGTTGAGTTCACGGATCGAAGCTATCATCAAATCAAGCATCCAATATCCTGGTTTGACAGACGCCATTTTTTAAACTGTCAAGTCAAAAACATCCATAGACTACTTTAGTAGGCACGGTAGATATACCCACAAGATTCTTAGTACCAAAAAGTCGTTTTAGATTTTATGAGGTGTTAGAATAGTGAGAGTGAGATAGTGTTGTGTGGAATGTCCACCAATATATAACTATTATTAACTAGTAGTGCCCTGCGGTTTCACCCGCGTAGTTTTAAATACCGGTATTCCCACGGGATAAAAGTAACCTATGTGTTATTCCAGACTATAATGTATCTCTGTGCCAATTTTCACCAAGATCCGTTCAGCCGTTCTGGAGTTATAGAGTAACAAACATCCATCCATCCATTCATACTTACAATCTTTCGCATTTGTAATATTAGTAGGATTAATCAATGAGTGCTAACATAACCTATTTCCAGAAGATTCTATAGTTAAGACAATAAGCTTTCACCCTCGAATGGCACAAAGTTTATCAATAAGTCTGACGGTGATTAACAAGAGCGGTTCGTGGGACCGTCCCACAGAGCGCCGCCGTGTGTGACGAGTAGGGTTACAGATAAGGTGGCGGGTACAGGGTGCTGTGTTGACCACTGCGATACCAGCAAAACATTGTTCAATCCCTCCATATCAAACTCATATTATAAACTAGCGAACCGCCCACGCGCCCCTTCTTCGCACGGGTGCACATATCATGCATGTATGCATACAACATATAAACCTTTCTCTTGAATCACTCTATCTATTAAAAAAAACCGCATCAAAATCCGTTACGTAGTTTTAAAGATTTAAGCATACAAAGGGACAAGGGGACAGGGAAAGCTACTTTGTTTTATACTATGTAGTGATGTGAAAGTTTGGATGGATGGATGGATGTTTGTAACTCTTTCACGCCGGAACGGCTGAACGGATCTGGATGAAACATGGCAGAGAGATTGTAGTCTGGAATAGCACATAGGCTACGTTTTATCCTGTGGGAATACCGGGATTTGAATCTGCGCGGGTGAAACCGCGGGGTGCAACTAGTAATATTATAAATTTGAAAGTTTGGATGGACGGACGTATGTTGCTAAATAACGCCAGAACGCTATTTTATCGAGGTCCAATTTCAAAAATTCTTTCACCATTAATCACAAGAATTACTTATTTAAATATAGTGAGTTATATGTATTGTGAATACACACATTTTCGCGTATTTCCAAACTATTTTTTTATTTCTAAACAATACTTATAAACAAACAGCACCTACTTAAAGTCTAATTAAAAAATCATAAAAAAATACTATTGACCACTAACACGTTTTCGCATGGTAGTCACCATCAAAAAAGAAAGAAAAGAAAGAAAGAAAATACGTTTATTCAACTACACAGACACACATAAAGATATACCTACAACAATTTTACTTACTTTTTAAAAGGAAGTAATCCTACCAAAAAGTTTTAGGTTGCAAGAAAAGCAGTTAAACTTTTTGGTGCGAGAATTATTTACTTGGTTGCCAGTAGCTTAAACATTTAAGTTTAGCAATCACAAGCTAGTAAATAATGAATGTTCTTGAAAGCCTCGAATCGAACCACCCTCTATAGCCTTACAACTCAAGACGTCCGACCGCAATATTTGAGTCCATGAATAAGTCCATTCACAGCCGTGGGATAAACATAATTACTGGCGCACAGGCAGAACTGGTTCGACTACTATCTACAGATATATATACCTATCTATAGTTTGAGATGTATTTTACGATGTAAATCGTATAGTAAGAAACATCAATGAGAGACTCCCGGTTTCCGAGAGCTCGATCGACCTAATTGGTTGTTAAGTCACTTGCTATCTCTATCTAATTTTAAGTAAAGGCTGAAACAGCAAGTGACTTGACAGCCGATTAGTGTTGATCAAGTTTTCAGAAACTGGGGATATAGCTTTCGCTTATTTCAAGAAGACTAACCCCCGGTTTCTGAAAGCTAGATCACCAATAATCGGCTGTCAAGTCACTTGCTATTTCAGCTTTTACTTCAAACTTCAAATTATATAGTGATAGCCAGTGACTTGACAGGCGACAGCCGATTAGTGTTGATCGTCCTTTCATAAACCGGGGGTTTATCACACAATGTTTGTTGTGAGGATCGAACCCACGGCCTGCGGCGCAAAAGGCAAAGCTCCTACCAACTGAGCTGTGAAGGCTGTCAAATTAAATTTACTCATAGTCGTGGGAGAATTGTATAATTACACTATGTAGATATAAAACTGGTTTGTAACGTAAAGACATGGAGTAAGTTTAGTTCGGAGCTGCAGAGCTTTGACCTTTAATATTCGCATGCTCTTTCACGAATTGACGACATCTCATGCAATTAAAGATTAACCGGCTACGGGGTGCGGGTTCGATACCCGGGGCAAGCTTCAAGATCGGTATTTTGTTGGAGTCGATTAGCTGCCTCAATCGGCAGTGCGTCGTAGGGCACGTATCTATATCGTGTGGGACTTTCAAAGCAATGCTTTTAGATGAGTTACCACTTAACATCAAGTAAGCACGCTGCTCTTTCCATCGGCAAGTACTTTAAAAGTTCTACTTCTGCAGTCAAGAATACAGGTACCAAGTCGTTCGTGGTGACTATGTGCCAGGCAGGGTGACTATGTGCCAGGCAGGGTGACTATGTGCCAGGCAGGTGAAAACTTTTTTGACATAATCTGTGAAAAAAAAGATAATTATTACGAAACTATCCAAAAATCTAATTTGAACGAAACATGTGTTGTGTTAGTCTCAGTTCTAGTGAAAATTGGCCAAAATGTATTAACGGACCATCATTGCACATTTTCACCTGCCTGGCACATAGTCACCACGAACGACGGTATTAATTTTATAGCCCTCCTACCTGATGGACTGACGACATAGTTAGGACCGCGGGAAGTCGGTGGATGGAGAGGGCTCAGAATCGTTCTTGCTGGAAGCGGATAGGGGAGGCCTATGTCCAGGAGTGGACTTCTTTATGCTGATAATGATGATGATTAGTTTTATTATTCGTGTTTCACAGTATTTAAAAATTGTCGAGTCAAATTCGGTTAAACTCAAAATTTTTACAAGAAAAACTATAAAAAGTCAGTACACGTGGAGTATCTTGTTATAACATAATTTTGACGCTGGGTAATGCACAAACTGAATTCTGGAACTATTTTTGTGCTATTTCTTATTAGTTTTACCTTGCACTAGTGTTTGAGCACTAGTTTTTGGCTAGCACTTCTTCGTCTGTTACAAGCTTTTTTTTTTTACAACTAGCAGATGGAACAAGCAGATGGCCCACCTGATGTTAAGTGGTAACCATCACCTATAAACAAAACATATATAAACAACAAGCTCTTTAGAAAACATGTTTTTTTTTTAATTTGCCATATTTGGCATCTTGAAATGCCGCTAACTTAAAATTAGTGTAGCTAATTCCTTTATCTTATCACTATAATTATCTTATCTTGACAAGATGTGGGGAGAAAGTGTGGGTCTTTCGAAACCGATTTGAAGTGCGACTCAGAGGTTCCTTTCGAGTAATATTCTCAAAATGACCGGGTAGTTACGTGCATCTCTCATTCTCTACACGTGTCACTAGTTGCTATCGAAATAGTGTGTCGAAAGGATCCCTCATGAGCGGGTCATCTACAACGCTTTTAGCCTTTGTAGCCTAACATGGATGTCTAAGAAGTAACATGCCTGCTACTTTAAATTCATTAATCTTGTTTGAAACACTTATGACGCAAAACGCCATTTTAAGCGCGCCTAAAGAAGCTCCTTTCGAGCACTTGACTTGTTTGTTGCTAAATAAATAAATTAAGTTTATTTAAATGCTTTTTTTTGCAACCAAAACAGACTCACTAGTATTTTTGTAGCGTCCAAAACTTGTGTTACGACTACATCTGTTCAAACTACCTAAGACCATGCCTCAACGCATTCACCCCATTTTCATACCTGTCAGTCGCAACCACCAAAAAGTTCTAAGTAAAAAACAGATCGCTAAGAAATAATCGTATTGTATCCTTACCATCGCTGGTTTTATATGAGCAAAGTTAAGCGAACATATAAAAATACAAGTAAAAACAGCAATGTATATAAAAGTAGATGAACTTCTATAGACAGTTACTTTTGAAGACGAAATGCAGACGTTTTTATGTCGAAATACACCCACTGGCGAGCAGGTGGCTTTTTGTACTGCAGGACAAAATAAAGGTTCTTCGAGTTCGCATTATTGAACCCCCGGTTTTACCCGCACAGATTTCAATCCCGGTATTCTCACGGGATAAAAGTAGCCTATGTGCTATTCCAAACTTCTCTCTGCCAAGTTTAATCCTCCAGACTATAATCGATCTCTGCCAAGTTTCATCCAGATCCGTTCAGCCGTTCCGGCGTGAAAGAGTAACAAACATTCATCCATCCACCTACAAACTTTCGCGTTTATAATATTAGTTTAGTTTACTAATTAGTAGGAAGTAGGATATGTCATTTTAGAGCATTGCGATTCAGCGTGGCAATGCAGCCAGTGTCTTGGATTCACCGATTGCTACTGATTTCGATCAGTTGAGCTATCTCTAGATCATTTGATACGGTCTGCAGATAGCTCAACTGTTTCATATGTATTTTGTAAATAATTTTACTTATTAATTGTAATTTTCTTTGTCAATAAATATATTTTTTAAACGGAAAAATAATTTTGATTAGAGCTTTGTATCTAATGTTGATGATTTATACAATGACAAAGCAAAATTCTGGAACGGTAAAAATCTACCGAAATTCTCTCCGGCCCTTAAAAAAAAAGAAGGGAAACCAGGTTCACGAGTATTTAGCTATTGTTTGATAAGATTTTGTTATTGTTTTCTCCATAAATATATTACTTATTGTTTTATAAATGTAACACACACACAATTAAATGTAATATTTCATCTTAAGATAAAAAAATAAATATCCCTCGCCATACAATAAAATTATTATGAGCCATCACAGACGGTAAATATTTCATATTACGGATACTGGCCTTAAGATGTCATCCTATGATGAAATAATAGTATCTTTGTCGTGTGTGATACACTTAAATGTCTGTTCCGTTATTTTGTCCCGCAGTGTAGACTTGCGACTATTGTCGGCACCTGCGATGACGGCTGCGCGAACCGTTTCAATAATAATATTATATTCATTGTTAAAAAATGTCTCAGTGGGGGCTTGCTCTTGAAATTATAATTATACATAGCTCAGTTGGTAGTAGCTCTGCCTTCTGCGACGTAGGTCGTGGGTTTGATTCCCACCGTGAACAAACATTTGTGTGATGAACATAGATGTTTGTTCTCTGTCTGGGTGTTATATAATATTATAAGTATGTATTTACAAAAAAAAGTATATAAGTAGTAATCAGCGATCTGGTAGTAATGAGCGATTGGGGCTAGATAGTACTGTGTGGAAAGTCCACCTATATTTATTTATACATTTTATTTATTATTGAATATTAGATACCTATGTCCAGCAGTGGACTGCAATTAGTTGATGATGATGAAGATGATTATTATTACATAGCTTAGAAAGCAGTGCATCGTAGGGCACGTTCATATCGTGTGTGACCTACGACGCAACGGTTTGTAATAGGTAAAGGTTGATCCATCAGTAAAGAATATAAAAAAGGATTAAATAAATATGTCTGAGTCAGTCTTATCTTTTGGTTAACACCATTTTAAAGTCAAATTCAAAATGTATTATTCAAATAAATCACAAAGATCACTTTGAAACGTGTTAAAGCTAGGTGACTCTAGGTGCCAGATCCACGCGACCAAAGCCTAGAAGAACAGCCAACAAACTTACAGCTAAAAGCTACAAACTGCTAAAAGCTTTCACAGCTCATGCAGCTGGTAGCAGCTCTGCCTTCTGCGCCGTAAGCCGTGAGTTCGATTCCCACCGAGGACAAACATTTATGTGATAAACATAGATGTTTGTTCTGTGTCTGGGTGTTATAATAATATTATAAGTATGTATTTACAAAAAAAAGTATTATATCTGCTACCTGGTTCCCATAGTAAGTAGTAGTAGTGGTAGCTTTGGCTTAGTTTGGGGCTAGATAGTGCTGGGTGAAAAGTTCACCAACATTATTTTTATTTGCATATAATTATGCGGCCGAGTGTACTATATTATATATAGTATAGTACTAAATTATTTTAAGCTTTTTGATAAGCTGGGGTACAGCTTATCAAAAAGCTTAAAATAATTTAGTTTTAAAACGACCAGCAATGCAAACCAATTTCATCATTAATTAGTATCCAAAATACAATTAAATCGACTATTTTCGAATTCGCTAACGAGATTGGTTATTAAAGTATTAATAATCAGTTTGGTGGTTTAAAAATATGGTCACAATAGTAGTTTATGAAACTGTTGCATAATGAGGGGTATTAAAACTCGAGGGGGTGTTTAATACCCCTCGTTTAGTATCCCACGAGAGTTTTAATACTTAGTTATGTGCAGTTTCATACACTACTTTATCTACTCTCATACATTAGTCTTGAACCTAATAAATAAAATATCAAAGTTAGTAAGAAATCCAGTTGACTGAAACAAAACGTATCAATTGGCGCATGCGCGCTGCGCCGCCGCCGCCGCGCCGCGCCGTCGCCACAGACTATCAAACTCTTTGTCTGTACGGTTTCAAGACCCTTGCCTTTTCCAAAAAGTAAAAGAACTGTATCGTTATGGTAAAAAAGTTATTTTTTACAACTATCTTTGTATGAGGAGCTGTATCATAATTAATTTTTTTAATTTGGTTACGGTATTGCGTTTATAAAGTATATCAATATGAATTCGTTTTGACGTTTATAATTCGAATTTTATGACATGAGAGTAGATAAAATGAATAACATATGCTCTGGGTTGGTTTTTGTTTTTTTTTTAATATACGATTCAACAGTGAAATAGACTTGTAAATTATATAAGTTAAAAGAAAATGTATAAGTAAAATTATATAAATTAAATTGTATAATTAAAATTTACGATGCAACAGTGAAATAGGCATATAAATTGTACAAGCTAAAAGAAACCGGTGGTCTAGTGGGAGTGACCCCGCCTTCCGATCGTAAGGTCGCAGGTTCGAATCCGGTCGTGCACCAATGGATTTTCCTATCGAAAAATTTATGTGCGCAATGCCAGTGCTCTTAAACGGTGAAGGAAAACATCGTCAGGAAACCAGTTAGTTATTCTAACAGCGGCGATGGGCTTGCAACCTGTCACGTATGGAATACTAACTACTGCAAAATGTGGGTATGTGCCTAATGTAATGTTTGGACGTACCTCTGACTACCCCCCTTAGACATCCTCAAAGAATCTTGAATTAGTACCTACTTGGTACTGGGAGATCTGAAGGGATATCTACCGTGCCTGGGGATCAAAGTCGTGAAGCTGTTTCAGTTTTCAGTTTCAGCTAAAAGAAAATGCGTAAAATAGACAAATTCAATTGTATAATCAAAATGTACGATTGAATAGTGCAATGGGCTTCTATATTGTAATTGTTTAAGTTTTATCGAAATTGCGATTAATCGAAGTGGTGGTATGTAAGTCGCAAAATTGTTTTGTGCTTTTATAAATTTATTCTTGTTATTATTAAGAGCCTTTCGGGTCCCAATAACCCACCTTTATTAATTAACAAGGTTTTTTTTAATAGTGTCTCACCGCAAAACAAGACCAATTTTTTTAATAAATGTTGTAAATGCGTTGTAGGTATTTTAGTTTGTATGCATATTTCGTAAATTAAATTTGATTATTTAAATATTAGTTTTCTGTGTTACCAGAAGTTTTTTAAAGGTTTTCTGTAATAATTAGGTAAGTTATAAATAGTGCAAATACCTAACTTAATTGAATTGCCTACCAAAGATAACGTATTTGATTGTAACCTCATATGAAATTATCAGTTAACAATTTATTTAATGCAGTAAAAACTATATTCACGAGATGCAAATTTTTCCGGTCCTTTGAAGTAATTCTAAGTCAAAGTCTTTTGACTCTAACTTAAAATCGCAATTCGTCAATATCGTCTGTAATGCTCATCCAGTAATCGGTTGCAAAAAATAATGAAATTACCTTAAATGGCAACACAGTATTAATAATTCGATGGTCCGTTAATTACGCCACTATTGGCGCAAAATTAATTAGATTCGGATGATAAACGCGCGAACACGCCATTTTGTTGTACTAGCTTTGTGTCAACTGGCCTAACGTTTGAGACACAATGAGAGTTCGGTTGCTGGCTAATTTACATGCCTCCAGTTGATCGACGCAGGGCATGCTTTGTAGGGCACGTTCCAATCGCGCGTGACTTACAAGGTGGGTGATAGTTAGAGAGCCACCACTTAACATCTGGTGGGCCATCTGCTTATTCCATCAGCAAGTAAAAAAAATCATCAATCAATCATGTCGATCTATAATTTTTTTGGGATTTGGCTCTTAATATGAAATAAAAAAGCCTTTATTTCTAATAATAAAAAAAGTTTATGATACTGAAGTTTTCATTAACGCTACCCGGCTTCTGAAAGCGCGATCAACACTAATCGGCTGTCAGGTCACTTGCTATCTCTATCTAACTTGAAGTAAAAGCTGAAAGAGCATGTGACTTGACAGCCGATTAGTGTTGATCGCACTTTCGCATTTTTTGGGTTAATAAATAATTTTTCTTTCTTTCTTTCTTTCTTTCTTTCACTTTCAGAAACCGGGGGATAGATTATCTAGATTCAAGTCATTTCATAGTTGGTCCTTGTGAATCAATTGAATAATTAATAAAGAACAGAAATTTTTTAGGCAGACAGGACATTGTCAGAAATAAATATTGTTATAAATTACGGCCAATTCAAAACACATAGCTTGGTGTATCACAAGTTTCATTCTGTATAATAAAGCTCATGATACATTACGCACATGTCAACCCACGCGATGTGTTTTATTTTAACTGAGTTTAATATTATTACCAGCATTCGCACGCAGGGGTGCTATTCTGTCAACAACGCTCACTCGCGGAATCCGAAGTGAGTTTTTATTTTGTAAACTAGCATCCGCGGTGATATCTGCGATAAATAAGTATGACCTTTTACTCTGTTTCCCCCCCCGGGGGGATGGATATTGGGGGGGACCCAATATCCATCCCCCTCGATCTGACTTCTGCGCCGTAGGCCGTGGATTCGATTCCCACCAAGAACAAACATTTGTGATGAGCATAGATTTTGTTTCTTTGTGTTAAATTATAGGGCCCTTATTCATAATGGTCGCCAAGCGTGCCTTTAGCCGATAAGTCTGTTGCTGTCTCTTTTCGATGGCATGAAAGTGACAGTGATAAGAATACTCGATAGCTGCTATAAAATGGCATAGGGAATATGAAAAATAAAAGAGAAAGAAAGAAAACATTTATTTATTTGCAGCCACTTAAATATAAACATAATACCTACTAAAAAGAAAATAATTAAAAAGAGGGTAAATATTCTTACAAAAATAAATATCTGTGATTTCCTTAAATGTGGTAAACACTACAAAACTAACAAAAAATGAATAGAAAATGTTTTACATTTTATAGAAAAACAAAAACTCATCACTAAAAAGCCCATTTCCTAAAGAAAGCTCCAATATCACCTAAATAATGTCCACTAACAATAAACCCGCGCACCTGAGAAAAATGAACACTTGACATAATTAACGAATTTACGGCCCACGGCCCACTCTGGAAGCCATTTAATGGGCCATTAATGAATGGTCCGGCCGCTTGTGGGCGCAAAATCGACCGTTAAACTTTCGATCTCTACAATAATGTCGCCGTTACTTGACGGGTACATCATACCGATGGAAAAATGTTTTACTGTATCTATAATTAACATAGACCCGCGGCCCGATCACGCTGTCTGGCTGAGATGGCTTTCAGTTTGACATTTGATTCCCATCCATCCTATATAATTGCTATTACACTATAGGAATCAAATGTCAAACTGAAAGCCATCTCGATAGCCAGACATTAGCGTAATCGGACCAACGCCCCGGCTTCGCACGGGTGCAATGCTTAAGTATTAAACATATAAAACTTCACCTTGAATCACTCTATTTATTCAAAACCGCATCGAAATCCGTTTCGTAGTTTTAAAGATCGAAGCGTACAAGTTAGGGGCAGACGGACAGACAGACAACGTGAAGCTACTTTGTTATATTATGTAGTAAAGATTTTAATATTTGAATTTAATTAGAAGTTTTTTTTAATTAAGACCATCAAAAGACTGTGACTGCATTTTCGGAACGCCGGCATAAGTCATTGTATGGTAGTTAGTTTGGCTTTAGGGCTATTTGATGTTGAATGAGTAGAATAATGTTTATTCTGAACTACTGGTTCTTTCCTTGGACCCTTATCATCATCATCATCATCATCATCATCATCAAGAGCCTGACGAAGAATATTGCTACCGGTTCTTGATTATAATAAATTAATGACAAAGAAAATTACAACTAATAGTTACAATTGTTTACAAAATGTACAAAATATACAAAATACATATGAAACAGTTGAGCTATCTGCAGACCGTTGCAAACGATCTATAGATAGCTCAACTGATCCAAATCAGTGCCAGTCGGAAGCGTACCCAAGACACTGGCTGCATTGCCACGCTGAATGGCAATGCTGATACGCTGAGCCAGATACTCACCAGCCCTCGGGTCACGATTAGTTATTTTCTCCCAACATAGATCGTTCTAGCAAAAAAATATGTTTTTTTTATTTGTCTTACAGGTTGTCACAGGCACGTCCATTTATACAACGCAGTTCGCCAAAAGGTCAACAAGTCACATGAAGCCGCAAACAGAACAATCAATCAACATCCGGTACACCTGTACCGTTTATCCGGCGAAGCGGTTATAGCCGGTTGTAATTCGCATTATCCGGTTTAATGCAGTTAAAACTGGCTAAAGGACGCGTTTTTAAAGCTACACGCTTGTTAATGACGGAGGCCAATTGCAATCAGGTCACAGTCTAAATCAACAGGTTCAATAAAATAAAATTTTATTAAATTGGTGCCTGATCCAGCGACCGAAGCGTAGAAGAACAGGCAACCTACAGCTTCATTTTCAACTTCGTTTGTTATATATCTTCAATAGTGTAGGTATTTTATAACATTGTAACGAGGATCATACAAAAGAGCGATAGATACCAAGCCGAGTTTGTTGCCTGTTCTTCTCGGCGTTGGTCGCGTGGAACTGGCACTAGAGTCACCTAGTTTTAAGACGTTTCAAGATCCTTGTGATTTTATTGAATAAACATATTTTGAATTTGAATTTGAACAGACTTTAAAACAGGAGATTCTCAATTAGATTTTTTTGAGTTATTACCTCATAACTTTTTACTGAGTAAAACAATTTTGACGATTCTCTTTTAATTGAAAGCTGATAATTAACATGTAAGTAGTTCCATTACAATATGAGTAAAACGTTAAACTAACGTTAAGCGTTCGTTTAACGTTTGACGAATAGTTTTTGAGTTATAGTTGTATGACCGCCGGTTCCTGAAAGCTCGATCGGAGCTTAGCGGCTTTCAAGTCACTTGCTATTTCAGCTTTTACTTGAAATTAGATGGAGACTTGACAGCCGATCAGTGTTGATCGAGCTTTCAGATACCGGGGGTTAGTGTCTTTTCCGGTGCATTGAAGTCGGTTTTTTTAATGTTTATATTCTTTTTGCAATAAGCACATTGCCTACCTGATGTTAAGTGGTAGCCATTACTACGATCAAAACAATTAAAAATTTATAAAAAAGTTTCCGTTTGAGGGGTGGTTGCCGGTGAATAACAGGATGGATTGGATTAACATCTTTATGCTTCAAGTTGATGGACGCAGGGTAATGCATCGTAGGGCACGTTCCTTGCGCGTGACTTGTAAAGCATTGCTTTGTTAAAGGTGATGATTACCACTTAACATTATTCACTTAGCAATGCAATTAGTAAGTGTGCAAAACATTTAAGCGCAATAAAAGCTCTCATTGTTGAAGATCGTAATATGGCGGTTGAATGTATTGATGGAATTATCCATCGCTCCCTATAGTTCGATACCGCATTGGGCGATTAGTACATGCTATGATAGTAGACAGATATATGAAGAGCGCGACTTAGGGAAGGTTCTGACGGAACATGCGTCGCGTATTTTCAGTCGCGTAACGCCAGACAAATGTATAGAAAAACACTTGAGCGTTCGCACTCAACCTATGATACGTTAGTACGTTGAGTGTGAACGGTCAAGTGTTTTTCGTTACGCGACCACGCGCATACGCGACGCATGTTCCGTCAGATGTGAACGTTCCTTAAGGCGTTGACAACACCTAATATTTCTGTCGCTCGCACCATTCGACATTTTGAAAGATATAAAATCACAAATTCCAATTTTGAGAAATCGCAAACAACCATTTTGTGTGCAATCACATTGCGCATAGTTTGTTAAAAATTAAATTTTGATTGATGCAAGTTTTCCTACTCAAAAGTTAGCTTATGTACGAAAACTAGAAAAGCAAACTTTTATGTAGGAAAACTTGTATCGATCAAAATGATTTTTTTACTAAACTCTGCGCAATGTGATTGCACACAAAATAGTTGTTTGCGATTTTTCGAAAACGGGTTTAGTGATTTTATATCTTTCAACAAGTCAAACGTGCGAGCGAGAGTCACATTAGCTCTTGTCTTCGTCTTAAGTCTCTCGAACATTGTGTTAGCATTCTTTTGTTGGCAGCATTCATTTGAAAGTTTTTTTGTAGCATGGATTTGTAAATATTTTAACTTTTTACTTTTACATTTTAATGTCGCCACACACACACTTTTAGTGTCTATTCTTTAAATAACAACAATATTTTATAACAACAATCAATTTTGAATCAAACTAAGAAGAGGTATAAAAAAAATTATGAACATAAAGTCGCGCTACAAAGTCGCGTCTTACATAACTGCAAATTTAGTTATTGTTATACACTTTAAATGGTTGTCGGTATTAATTTGGGTAATTAACCGATTCGCTAACACGATGCTAAGCAGTTATAGCCGTTGTAATAAATGTCTGAATTTGTGATTCAGTTATAAATAGGAATTAGTTGAAGGGCTTGTAGCGATTATCTGTACTTTGAGCAACGTTCCACATGGTCAATATTTGGATGGGTGACTATTATTATATTAACCGCCGGTTTCTGAAAGCTCGATCAACACTAATCGATTGTCAAGTCACTTGCTATCTCAATTTAGTTTAAAGTAAAAGCTGAAATAGAAAGTGACTTGACAGCCGATTAGTGTTGATCGCGCATTCAGAAACCGGGGGTAAGGGTTTTATCGTTCTATGAAGGGTTGTTCTCGGGAGGAGTTGGTCTCGGCTGAAGTTACGAAGAGAGCGGGTTCAATTCTGAAAACTACAAAAATATTGCACTATTATAATAAACTAGTTGCGCCCCGCGGTCTCACCCGCGCAGATTTAAATACTGGTATTCCCACGGAATGAAAACTAGCCTATGTGCTATTCCAGGCTATAATCTATCTCTCTGCCAAATTTCATCCAGATGCGTTCAGCCGCTCCGACGTGAAAGAGTAACAAACATCCATCCATACTTACAAACTTTCACGTTTATGATAGTAGTAGGATTCCATCATCTCTTCAAAGACTCCACATTTCAAAACGGAAACGATATAAATTCCCAATTAGAAAATTATATAGGTAGGTAATCTGATGTATTTACGAACAGAATGATAATCTTGTCGATGCAACTTAAATTGGTTCTTCCGGGGTATAACTTGTTTGTTGCAGACGAAGAGAGGTATAAGACAGAATCACAAAACTGGAAAAAAGAAGATTATGAGTAGTAAAGGTCTTTGTGTGTGGCTCGTCCGGGAAAATACTACCACCACGCCTTTTTCTACCGCCAAGCAGCAACGCTGTGTTTCGGTTTGAAAAGTGGGGTCGCCGGTGTAAATACAGGCACATGACATGAGGCTTTACATCGGTAACCCTCAAGTTGATGGTCACAGGGCAGTGCATCGTAGGGCACGTTCCTATCGTGCGTGACTTACGATGCAATGCTTTGTTATAGGTGATGGTTACCACTTAACATCAGGTGGGCTATCTGCTTTTTCTATCAGATAGTTATAATAAAGTACTTACAATTATGTACAAAATACACATGAAACGGTCGAGCTATCTGCAGACTGTTGAAAACGATCTAGACTAGAGATCTAGAGATAGATCAAAATGACATTAATTAATAACTATTATTTTATAAAAATAATTAATAATCACAAAGATCACTAAATTTATAAATAAACAATAAATTTTTAAATAAATAAATAAACGTAACATAAATATATTCCCGCGATACAGGATTATCCTTGTGCGGGGACCATCAGTAATCATTATGTACATAATTGTTTTTGGTAAATAAATGTATTTGTATAATAAAATTCATATTAAGACGCCAACACAATGACAACACCTAATTTTCCTCTTGCTCGCACGATTCGATATTTTAAGTGATATAAACCCACTGATCTTTATTTCTACAAATCGCAAACAACCATTTTGTGTGCAATCTCATCGCACACAGTTTGGTAGTTTGGTTTACCTACTCAAAAGTTTGCTTATGTACTAAAACAAGTGAAGTAAAACGTGCGAGGGAGTCACATGAGCTCTTGTATTCGCCGTAATAAATAATTTGTCTATGTTCTAATCGCGTCTGTTCTCATTACGTAAACGCAACGCAAACGCAACGCATCTGCGCGTCGCACGCATCACACACCTGCGGCTATCGACCTACACTGTCGCTTTTTGTAGCGAAACCGGTCGCGACCGGTCCGCTCCATGCAACATGTAGCCAGGAAGTAAGTTAAACATTATATTATTTTGTGCACAACTAAAAAACATTTATATAATGAATGCCTATAAGTAGGTATTTACAAAATGTACAAAATAGTTATCTTCTTTTTTTTCTACTATATAAAAATAAGTCGGGTTTTCCTTCCTGACGCTATAACTCCAGAACGCACGAACCGATTTCCACGGTTTTGCATTCGTTGGAAAGGTCTCGGGCTCCGTGAGGTTTATAGCAAAGAAAATTTCTACTATATAAAAATAAATCAGGTTTTCCTTCCTGACGCTATAACTCCAGAACGCACGAACCGATTTCCAAGGTTTTGCATTCGTTGGAAAGGTCTCGGGCTCCGTGAGGTTTATAGCAGTTTATAGCATATAAATTCAGGAAAAAATTTAACAGAAAAGAGGGAAAATCTTTTTTCACATACAGCGCCATCTCTGATACATAGCATGTACTACAAACCAATATTTTAAGTAGATGGCGCCGGTGCGTGATTCATTGTTTGACAGCTACTCATTGTTCTCTGCTCAGTTAATTTCATGTGACAAACCGGTATTGTGTTCACTGTGAAATTGTGAAAAAAAAGTAAAAAAAATAAGTTATTTGTTTCCTAAAATTACAATTGGAAACCATCAAATCAATCACGTGTAAATTTTTACAAATTTTTATTCAATTTCAACAGCAGGCATTTAATAATAAATAAATAATAAATAAACTAGCAAACCCGGCGGACTCCGTTTCGCCACCAGATGGCTTCGTTTTATGTAACATTTCGTTTGGTGATTAAATGAAGAATAGTAGAAAAAATAATGGATAAAAACTAAAAGCTGGTTTATCTCCTCTTAAAAGGCCGGCAGCGCATCAGCAACGCCTCTGGTGTTGCAGGTGTCTATGGGCGACGGTGACCACTTTCCATCAGGTGGCCCGTATGCTCGTCTGCCAGCTTTGGCATATAAAAAAACTAAAACATATTATTTTTTCCTGGCTACATTATGCATGAACCGGTCCTGTACCCATTAGGCTGACCGGACGTACTGGATTTGTTTTTATTGTGACATCATACTATCGGCTACATCTATTTTGATAGCGTTTAATGATGGACGTCGAGATGAAATTGGATCTCACGATGAAAGTTCCATATCCTTTGGTTAAGCATCTTGTTTTTCATTATGTTTAATGCCTCGGTTATAATACTTACCCACGGTTTCTGAAAGCGCGATCAACACTAATAGGCTGTCAAGTCACCTTTTAAATTCAGCCTTTACTTCAAATTAGATAAAAAAAATGGTGTTAGGGGTTACCATTTTTGTCTCTCTTAACCACCCTGATAGCATACATTTAAAAAATAAACACAAATATTAACAGTAGGTACTTACAATAGATAGAGATAGCAAGTGACTTGACAGCCGATTAGTGTTGATCGCGCTAGAAACCGGAGGTTAAAGAATCAAACTTGCAAACCTTGCAAGACTGGTTTAGATAGTTTCATTTATTACACTTTCTGTAGAAGTTCCGTTATACAAGCACTATCACAATTAGGTGGCGTGTCACAGCCAGTTAATTAACCAACGACTAGCGCCAGTAACTCGTGCGAGCTACTCGTACAAGACGCACAAACAGCCCGAACTTATCCAAGTTTAATTAATTACTTAGTACGTGTAGTGTGGGACACGGAAATCGACAGGAGAGCTTTGCATATTCACTCGGTCCTGTCACTATAATCATATCTATTGATAACTAGTTGTGCCTCGCGGAATCACCCGCGCAGCATAGCTGCAGCAGCATAACTTTTGCTTTTTCTCGCCACTCCTTATCAAAAGCGTTGAGATCTTAAGACTATCCCCCAGTTTCTGAAAGCTCGAACAACACTAATTGGCTGTCGAGTCACTCGCTATCTCTATCTAATTTGAAGTAAAAGCTGAAATAGCAAGTGACTTGACGGCCGATTAGTGTTGATCGCGCTTTCAGAAACCTAAAGTGTGGCACAGAATTAAGAGACTTATTTTAAATTATTTAAATGTAAGTTTATGTTAATAAATTGATTGTAAAACTTTATTGACAAAGAAAATTACAACTAATAGTTACAATTATTTACAAAATGTACAAAATATACAAAATACATATGAAACAGTTGAGCTATCTGCAGACCGTTGCAAACGATCTATAGATAGCTCAACTGATCCAAATCAGTGCCAGTCGGAAGCGTACCCAAGACACTGGCTGCATTGCCACGCTGAATGGCAATGCTGATACGCTGAGCCAGGTATTCACCAGCCCTAGGGTCACGCGTCGCCTCGATAAGTCGCCTGGATAAAATTTTGAAGACCCGGTAGGCCTCGGTACCCCGCGGACCTAGAGTCTCAACCCCAAGAGGAGCAAATACGTAGGCCCTGTCGAGACCTGCATATTTGCATAGTTTATGTTTACATTTAAATAAATTAAAAAAAGGACCGCTTTCTCAGCACCTATTTTCGTGCACGTAAGTGTAAATCGCATGTAATTTCGCCGTAAACCAACAGCCATTGTCTTCGCACATACTAGCTTCCTAATTGTTTTTACTTGCGGGGTCAATCGTACCCACGTGGGTCAATCGTACCCACGTGGGTCAATCCGCACCCCGTGTGGGGACACCACATATAACGTCTTATAACGTTAATGTTATCTTACATGGACACGAGGGTTGGCTATAGCAATCCTTGTACCTGAAATAAAATGACCTAACTCTACCGTAAAGAGTAGTAAAGCTCTTTGTGTGTGGCTCATCCAGGGAAGTACTACCACCACGCCTTTTTCTGCCGCCAAGCAGCAACGCTGTGTTTCGGTTTGAAGAGTGTGCTCGCCGGTGTAATTACAGACACATGAGGCTTAAAATCTGTATGCCTAAGTTGATGGACCTGGCACGTTCCAGGAACGCAGGCTTTGCCTGGGCAAGGCTTTGATATAGGTGATGGTTACCACTTAACATTAGGTGGGCCATCTGCTTGTTCCATTAGCTTGTTGTATAAAAAAACCTAGCTTGAGGGTTAGGGGGAGGGGAGTCGCAATTGGGGGTATATGGTAAGTCCTTCCCTTGAGTTCTTTTGTCTAGGAGATGAAAAATTATAACAACTAGTTGCGCCCCGCATTTTCACCCGCGCCGATTTAAATCCCGGTGTTCCCACGGAATAAAAAGTAGCCTATATGCTATTCCAGACTATAATGTATTTCTCTGCCAAGTTTCATTCAGATCCGTTCAGCCGTTTCGGCGTGAAAGAGTAACAAACATCCATCCATCCATCCATCCATCCATTCATCCATGCAAACTTTCACGTTTATAATATTAGTAGGATCTTACCTACGCCTTGCCTAGATACTTACCTACGTCTTACAAAAATCTTAGAAGTCTTAGAAATCGCAAAATACAAAGGATACATGTGAAGTGGTGTTGCCATCACGCCAAAACCATCTTTAGTGTATATTTAGAAGGTTGTATTTCCTTTGACAGGCTTCAATCTTACACCGAATCGCTAAGTGTTCCTAATATGGAGATGTCGTTAGTAATAATGAAAAAGTACTAATATTCACGAAACTTGTCAAAAATAGTATTTGGAATTTATGTTTATTTCGGATCCATGAGTCACGACTTTCAACCGACTTCGATAAATAAACGGCAATTGTTACCTATGCAAATAAGTGACATGATGAAATAATCACGCTTCTTCTTTACTTTTGGGATTTATTTGTATTTTTGGCAGAACATTTAATTTTACTATGTATTTAGATAGATATGTAGAGAGAGATTTTGTTCAAAAATATAATAAAAAAAAACAAGGGCACAAAATAGGAAAATTACAAGAAAAAACTGCAGATAATGCCACGCTCCTAGAAACGTGGCATTATCTAGTTTTTTTAGCTATAGCAGCAAAATACATTTTAATATGTAAATTTCAAGTCTGTCATCGCCTGAATATTAAATACAAGAAATCAATCAGTAACTCATCATCGAAGTTGTTGACCACTACGTGTATCTGGGTCAGACGATCCAACTAGGTAGGTCCAACTTCGATAAAGAGGTCAGCCGACGAATCCAACTCGGATGGGCAGCGTTCGGGAAATTACAAGCCTCAAGACGAAAGTCTTCAACCAGTGTGTGTTGCCAGTGATGACATATGGAACTGAGACGTGGTCGCTTACTATTGGCCTCATCACCAAGCTCAAAGTCGCACAACGAGCTATGGAGAGAGCTATGCTAGGAGTTTCACTACGAGATAGAATCAGAAATGAGGAAATCCGTAGGAGAACCAAGGTAGCCGACATAGCTCTCGAATCAGCAAGTTGAAGTGGCAATGGGCAGGTCATATAGCTCGAAGAACTGACAACCGATGGGGAATAAAGGTTCTTGAATGGCGACCACGAACAGGAAGGCGAAGTGTGGGACGCCCTCCTACCCGATGGACTGACGACATTGTAAGGATCGCGGGTAGTCGGGTTCGTTCTTCCTGGAAGCGGATAGGGGAGGCCTATGTCCAGCAGTGGACTTCTGTGGGCTGTTGATGATGATGATGATGAATCAGTAACTCGAGTAACTCAAAGGATTCAAGTGTTGATTAGTAACGATTAATATTAATTATTAGTATTGACATTGATAACCATTTATCGATTTCAATTAACACCAGTTAATGCGGTTGTCTGTTAGTAATTCAATTAATTATCTGTTAGCTTCTAGCTTCATCAACTAGCCATCGTGAGATTAGTAGAGCTCTTTGTGTGTGGCTCGTCCGGGGAAGTACTACCACCACGCCTTTTTCTGCCGCCAAGCAGCAACGCTGTGTTTCGGTTTGAAGAGTGTGGTCGCCGGTGTAATTACAGGCACATGAGGCTTAGCATTTGTATGCCTCAAGTTGATGGACGCAGGGCAGTGCATCGTAGGGCACGTCCCTGTCGTGCGTGACTTACGAGGCAATGCTCTGTTATAAGTGAAAAAATACTGTATAACCCAGACAGAGAATACGGCCTACCTATAGTATATTCTCTCCCGTTTCTCTCCTGTACCTATTACGTTTTCAGACACTATTGTTTGATTCTCCACTCATAGCTTGTTCCATCAGCTGGTTAGAATACCAGGATTTATAACTACGCGAGTAAAACCAGGGGCCGCAGCATGTTTCCTCATAAGTCACGCACGTACGAACGTGCCCTACGATACGATGTTCAACGTATTCTGTGCTAGCACGTTTGCGGTCTAATATAGTGTTCTCCGAACCTAAATGCTATGGATTATGTTGCACTGTAGGTATATAGACTATGCATTGTCGAGCACTGTATTTCCACTAAAGCCAAAATAAAGAGGAATTTATTCACTTGAATCATAAGGATCACTTCGAAACGGGCTTAAATTTGGTGAATCTAAGCGTCAGTTCCATGTGACCGCTCAACATCACGTGGCCTACGTGATTGTACTAGCTTTCATATTTGATAAACAAAAATATACACTAGTTGCAGCCCGCGGTTTCGAATCATGACATAATAGTACACAAATTTGTTCCGAGGCAGGATCGAACCCGCAACCTCTTGCGTCTCAGGCGGGCTATCGCCCGCTGCGCCACTGAGGTCGCAATAATTTATGTTTGCATTAAAGGACCAAACAAAAGGTTGCGATAAACTGGCGTTAGATTCACCAGGTTTAAAATAGGTTCCAAAATGATCCAAGATTGAATTAGTCAAAAAATCACAAGTATCACTTTGAAACGTGTTAAAGCTATATAGGTGACTCTAGGTGCCAGTTTCCCGCGACCAGAGCCTAGAAGAACAACCAACATACTTACGACTTGGTTCCTACCACGGGTTGGCTATAGCTACCCTTGTACCTGAGTTGGGTTGGGGATAGGGGGGATGCAAGTGGGGGTAGATGGCAAGTCTTCCCCTTGAGTCCTTTTTTCTAGGAAATGAAAAAAATACTTTAATTTTTCAGGCAAGTTACTAGTTAGGTTAGAGTTTTTTTTATATGAAGAAAATTGGTAGTAATATTTCATCTCTATGACAGAAAGACTCGAGGGAAGGAATTCTCATTAGGTTAGGTTATTTTTTTTTTTTAAGTGAAGAAATTTGAAGAAATTTTTTTTTCATTTCCTAGAAAAAAGAACTATAGGGAAAGACTTGCCATCTACCCCCACATGCATCCCCCTTATCCCCAACCCTCAACTCAGGTACCAGGGTACCTAGCTATAGTTTAACCCCTACCATCCTTATCCTACCGATATTATAACCACGAAAGTATGGAGTATGGAGAGTATGGAAGGATGTTTGTTACTCTTTCACGCCGGAAAGGCTGAACGGATCTGGATTAAACTTGGCAGAGAGATACATTATAGTCTGGAATAGCATATAGGCTACTTTTTTCCCATGGGAATACCGGGATTAGTCTGCGCGGGTGAAACCGCGGCGCGACTAGTTTGTAATATCTAATGGGGCGAGCTAGGACAATTAAAATGTTCAGTCTCTCGACTTTCGATGCTACAATGGTAATGGTTTGTAAATGTTAAACATTAGTATAGTATGGATGTTCCTTTGAGGCGGTTTTGGTCACATGAATTGTGACCTTCACTTACTGAAGTTGAACGCTGTGAATTGTAGGAATTATATGCTAACTGAAAACTGGACTAGCTTTCTGACTTTGATCCACAGGCACGGTAGATATCCCCTCTTAGTACTATATACAAACTTTAAATTCTTTAATACGAACTTTAAGACTTATAATAAGTCTTTTGCGTTTTTCTTTTGTCTATTTTCGTTGGCATTAAAGTGACAAAAGTAAAGTAAAATTTATTTATTTATTTTATTTAATACTTTATTGCACCAAAACAAAGTACAAAAGGCAAGCTTAATGCTAGACAGCATTTTCTACCAGCCAACCTTAACAGGTAGAAGAACTAGGTTGGCGTGCTTAATTGTACTAACATGCACAATAATAATATAGTAACATATTTCCTAAAACTATAAACTAAATACAATATCTAATAAATGAAATGGCCAGGGTTATGATAAGAGTGTAACCTACGGTTTCTGAAAGCGCGGTCAACACTAATCGGCTGTCAAGTCACTTGCTGTCTCTATCTAATTTGAAGGAAAAGCTGAAATAGCAAGGACTTGACAGCCGATTAGTGTTCATCGAGTTCGAAACCAGGGGTTAGTCACTAATCACTAACCCCCCACTAACCGTTAGTGTATTAAAGTAGTTTTTTTGTGGAAAAAATATTTATTGGTGTTGTGGTCATGTCCATACTACTCCATCTAATCTCCATTGCTATCTCAGTACCATCAAGTTATCGAGAACTCTATTATGGACAGATCATTAATAGACCGAGGATTGATTGCTTTGGTGATCGGAAATGGTGAAGGAAAACATCATGTTGTAATGCAACTAATGTGTGTTACGTATTTTTATTGTGGTTGTGACGGTGGCTGGCTGGTTTGGGTGTGGGTTCGATTCTCGCAAAAGCCTCATGGACCACCGTTGAGTGCGGAAATGGTGAAGGACAAGATATATGTATATTATAAAACCAATTTATGATAGTTTTTTTGTGGCATGACTACTGTGTTGCAAATGCCTGAGAGGGTGTGGTTTCGATTCTCACATAAAAAATAACCTAATGAGGTTATTTATAAGTAGGTAATGACCTACTTTAATTTAAGCCTCAGGAGGCAACCGATCTTTTTTTTTATACAACTAGCTGATGAAACAAGCAGATGACCCACCTGATGGTAAATGGTAACCATCATCTATAACAAAACATTGCCTCGTAAGTCACGCACGATAGGAACGTGCCCTACGATGCACTGCCCTGCGTTCATCAACTTGAGGCATACAGATGTTAAGCCTCATGTGCCTGTAATTACACCGGCGACCACACTTCAAACCGAAACACAGCGTTGCTGCTTGGCGGCAGAAAAAGGCGTGGTGGTAGTACTTCTCCGGACGAGCCCTTCACAAAGAGCTCTACTCCTATTTTTTTTACCTATACACAACTATGTCTATTATTGCAAGTTTCATCCAAATTGGTCTAGCTTTTGAGACGTACCTAGTAGTACTTACGTAGGTACATAAAAACATTTAATCATCCAAAAATCGAAACTCTCATTTATTGGAGAGAAGTGCCGAATACATATTACCCCCTGATGTTGAGCGGTTATTAATTACATTTCCTCACAACACGACATGAAATAGATAAAAAAGTAATTTATAATATTTATAGGACAATAATATTCGATATACTGATCGAAAGAATATAAAAGCGGCTATTATCGTATTTATTCGGAAACCGTATTGCGTAGGAGTTTATCAATAAACTAATTTAAATAAATAAAAAGTTATTAAAACGAGTTTCGCGGTCAAATGCCCAGTTCATTCATTAAATTAATGTCTATTCATAAGTTTTAAGATTAGCTGTATATTATTAATAATAATTATAATGATAAATTATTTAGTTTTCGATTTGTGTGTGGCTCGTCCGGGGAAGTACTACCACCACGCCTTTGGCTGCCGCCAAGCAGCAACGCTGTGTTTCGGTTTGAGAGGTAAAGGTAACATTATCTACCGGGAAAAGAGTCTTTGTCACTTCTATGCCTATGGCTACCACGCAACATCAAGTGGGCCAACTTGCTCCATCAACCAACAAATTAACAAAACATTACTTTACAAGTCACAGATATGAATGCAGCCTACGATGCACTGCCCTGCGTCCATCAACTTGAGGCATACAGATGCTAAGCCTCATTTGTCTATGATGTCATCGGCAACCCTTCTCTTCAAACCCAAAAACCAACGCGCTTGGCGGCAGAAATACAAATAAATAAATAATACTGGACAATCCACACAGCACCATCTAGCACAAAGTAAGCTACTCAAAGCTTGTGTTATGGGTACTAGATAACTGATACATTTAATACATTATATACTTACATAGATATATATTTTTTATCATACACAGAAAACACCCAGACCTACGGAAAAAACTCTGCAGATCGTACACAAAGTCTTAGTAGGTACCCATAACACAAGCTTTGAGTAGCTTACTTTGGGGCTAGATAGTGCTGTGTGAATTGTCCTTTTATAAAAAAAAAGTTCCGAGGCGGGAATCAAAGCCGCAACCTCGGCGGATGGCGGAATCTCGCTCGCTGCGCCACTGAGGTCGTCAGAAATAGGCAGGAGTGGTGTAGGAGGCTATTTTATAAATTCGTAGATAATTTAAGTTTCTAAATCACTTGACCCTCTCCCACGCCGTCCGACTAAGGTGTCTATATGTGTAATTAAAAATTACAATTTTGAAATGTATGACCTTTTTCTGCCCGCCCACGTTGTATGTAGGCGAATGTACATCTATGCCAATCATGTCACTTAAGGGTCCAGTGACAGCGGCTCGCAATTTCGAGGTGCGATTGGCTATTATTTCATTTTATTTCATTTCGGGGAGGTTGTTTGAAATAATAACTCTAAAGAAACACGCATAAATACTGTTCGAACACAAATATATATATAATACAATAATATAACGGAAATGTGCTTGAGTCAGAAATCATTTTGGTATTAGGTAAACGTAAGACCAAACATATTATTGTATTATTTGTGTTCGAACAGTATTTATGCGTGTTTCTTTAGAGTTATTTTTTCAAACAACCTCCCCGAAATGAAATAAAATGAAATAATAGCCAATCGCACTTCGAAATTGCGAGCCGCTGTCACCGGAGCCTTAAGTTGAGACATGTTAAGAAATTCGACGGCACTCATTTTTGTCAAAAATGTCAGTTGTTCGGAAATTTGACTGCAATGGGAGTTAAAAAATCATCTCAATCATTTTTTCAAAAATCATTTAAAAAAAAATTTGACATTTAAAAGATAATAAAAAAAGATAGGTAAGTAGGTACACTAACCCCCGGTTTCTGAAAGCGCGATCAACACTAATCGGCTGTCAAGTCACTTGCTATTTCCGTTATTACTTCAAATTGTATAGACATAACAAGTGACTTGACAGCCAATTTTAAAATTTGGGTAAATTTAATATCACTGATCTTATATTTATAAATAATATCAAGCTGACTAACAATTTTCCTTACCGTAAAATTCGTAATACCTACCTCTACTAGTTCTCGTTCTTACGCGCGGTTGTCAGCGTCTTAACTGATTTATTTATTCTATTTAAAATTCATAAAAGACTGTTCTTAAATCTTTCAAAATGTGCAAGCGAGAAGTTGATTGGAGGTTGTCAGTTCCTTAACTAATAAAACAAATACTCTTTGCTAACTTAAAATAGTTAAAGAGGTTCTGTACTAGATGGCGATCAATCAAAAATTTCATTGATGAAATAAATAACAAAATAAAGCCATTAAAACCGAAATATTCGACAAAACCAATCAAAACAATACAAAAAGTGTTTTTTATAGAAATAGATAAAAGGTTATGCATAAAAACGATCGTAAAGTTAAACACTTTGCAGATAAGTGATGGTGATAGGTTTACAGGGTTCCGTATAAAGAAATGTAATGATCGTACTTCTGACAACGCCAGACGTGTGTTCTGTACATAGCAATTGTGGACGTACCTCTGACTACGTCCTCAAAGAATCTGCAGTTAGACTTGACTAAGAGATCTGAGGTATCTACCGTGCCTGGGGATCGAAGCCGTGAAGCTGTCCTTTTTCAGTATAAAACAAGCTTGGCTCAGTTTGGAGTTCATTGGTGCTGTATGATAAGACTACCAACGTTAATAAATTTAGTAGTGGTTACTCAAATGATGCCACAGGGTTGAAATTCTGTCGCAGAAATGGTTTCATAAAAAATTGCGCGACATACAACTATTTTTGGATGAAGCAAATTCTGCGCGACCGAATTTTCGCCCGTCTGTCCTCACACTAAGGCGAGGACCGTAAGGATTTCTTAGGGAGGTAGTTAGAGGAACGTCCAAATATTTCGAGCCCTTGTTTGATCCAATTTCTGTAATCCTCATGGTAATATGATTTATTTATCATTCTTACTAATAAATAACTTAAAATACATCATGATTATACTGACAGCTAACGGAACCCTAAAATTGGCGATGATCGTAAAAATTAACTTAGAATAACAATAAACCGCATCATTAATGACAAAGCCATGTCTTAAATCAATTTTTACGTCGAAATATATCAGATGTGTCTTTGTCTTATGGTTTTTTGTTATGCGGCCCATTTTTAGTGGGCAAGGTGTTTAATGAGTTCCAAAATACTAGTGATAGGTACTTTTGATTTTGATCCTATAACTGGAGCCTTATTCACTATGACAATAAGAGATTCCAAGGAGATTCCTTGCCCCAAACCGTGAAACGTCAAAACTTGATGTTGGACTTTATTTTTTAAGGGTCCGGTGACAGCGGCTCGCAATTTCGAGGTGCGATTGGCTATTATTTCATTTTATTTCATTTCGGGGAGGTTGTTTGAAAAAATAACTCTAAAGAAACACGCATAAATACTGTTCGAACACAAATAATACAATAATATAAGGGAAACATGCCCGAATCAGAAATCATTTTGGTATTAGTATGTTTGGTCTTACATTTACCTAATACCAAAATGATTTCTGACTCAAGCACATTTCCCTTATATTATTGTATTATTTGTGTTCGAATAGTATTTATGCGTGTTTCTTTACAGTTATTTTTTCAAACAACCTCCCCGAAATGAAATAAAATGAAATAATAGCCAATCGCACCTCGAAATTGCGAGCCGCTGTCACCGGAGCCTTAAGACATAGGAGATAAATTAAATAAATAAATAATGCTGGACAATCCACACAGCACTATCTAGCCCCAAAGTAAGCTACTAAAGCTTGTGTTATGGGTACTGGGTATTACATAGATAGATATTTTTTATTATACATAGAAAACACCCAGACCAATTAATAAATTTCTGCAGATCGTACACAAATTTGTTCCGAGGCAGGAATCGAACCCGCAACCTCTGCGTCGCAGGCGGACTCTCGCCCGCTGCGCCACTGAGGTCGTCATAAAGTCCTAGATACTTTGCCCTGACCGTGTGACACCGCCTGCCTTGTCTTAGCCGAGCTCGCGCTGCAAATGGTCATAGTGCATAGCAGCAACGCTGTGTTTCGGTTTGAAGAGTGTGGTCGCCGGTGTAATTACAGGCACATGAGGCTTAACATCTGTATGCCTCAAGTTGATGGACGCAGGGCAATGCATCGTAGGGCACGTTCTTATCGAACGTGACTTACGAGGCAATGCTTTGTTATAGGTAATGGTTACCACTTAACAACAGGTGGGCCATCTGCTTGTTCCATCAGCTAATTATGTATATTAAAAAAAGATTTTAAATAAATAAATTCCTTTTTTAAAAAGAGTAAGTCAAATAACGAAGGATCATTTTAAATTAAAAAAACTAAAATATGTGAATGTTTTTTAAGTTTAAAACTAGTCCACGTATAAATAACGTGCCGATTAACTTAACCGATTCTTTCGACGTATTCTACCGTGGCAAGAAATCAAAGTAATGGAGTTATTTTGACGACCTCTGTGGCGCAGCGGGCGAGAGCCTGCCTGCGACCGAAGAGGTTGCGGGTTCGATTCCCGCCTTTGAACAAATTTGTGTACGATCTGCAGAAATTTGTTCGGATGGTCTGGGTGTTTTCTATGTATAATAAAAAATATCTATCTATGTAAGTATATAATGTATTAAATATATCTGTTATCTAGTACCCATAACACAAGCTTTGAATAGCTTACTTTGGGGCTAGATAGTGCTGTGTGGATTGTCCAGCATTATTTATTTATTTTAATGATTTTTAAAGGAGTCGCACTTAAAAACTGTTTCGTAGTGACGCGACCAGAAAAACAAATGTTCTTAAATAAAACAGTAAACTTACTTTGTTTTTCTGGTCGCGTCACTACGAAACAGTTTGGTGAAAGAATTTTTAAGTGCGCCTCTAAAAAACATTAAAATAACTCCATTACTTGTAATGATGTTTATTGATCATAATATTTAGCATTGTGCCAAATCGTTTTCGGACGTGCCGAACTACAGAAGAATCTAACAAGAGGAAGAGGATAATTCACTTGGGTTGACGATTCAATAACGAATGGTTAAATTTACCGTCGGGTACATCTCGGTGAACATTTCAAACAATTTATGAAAAATCATAAAAATATTTTTATAGACATTTTTTGAACACATGCATTCCAGATTTTCCGTTCTAGTTTTATTACGTAGGGACGAACATACAGACAAATCTTGTAATAAAACTATTACAACTATGTAAACATTTTGGGTGGTCGGATTTTTGTATTTGATTTCGGGGAATTTTTATTTGAAACTGGCCTGTCTGTCGATGTTATTATTAATTTCCGTTTTTGTATCAAACGTATGTTCATTTTAAAATATGTTGATACTATTCTAATACGGATTATAGCCTCTAAAAAGGTTACATAAAAAAATACAAGCAAATACGTAGCAAGAAAAGCGTTCCTTTTTCAAATTAATTACTAACTAATTAATTACCACTTTTGGTTCCTTTTTTAAATTTGTAAATGGAATTATATAGTTTGAAAATAGAACGCACGCAAGTTCAGTAGCTACATGTAAAAGTGTCTACTTCTAAACAAAATTCTTGACTCAATAAATACAACAAAAAAAGCTACTGTTCTATTGGTACTAAGTGCGTTCTGTTTTCAAACTATAATTCCATTTACAAATTTAAAAAAGGAACAATGACTGGCCATAAATTAAAAGCTACCAGGATTCCAAATTCAAGTAGCCGAGGTCTGTCAATAAAGAAAAAGAAAAGTAAGCGTCAAAAGGAACAATTTGAACGATGGTAGGTCAAGGACCACGGAGCGAGGCAGTTTGTAAAGATGCGTTTATACTGCAACTTCGTATAGTATTGTAATAATTAGTAATATAGATTTATTTGACCTCTGCTGGACTATCTCTGGGATATCTCTGGACCTAATGGACTATGGACCTGACTGACTGGACTGGGATCTATGGACTATCTCTGGGAGCAGTAATGTTCTAAGTTTCGCCTGTTTGAGGCGCTTTTAAATAAAATCCATTCACCATCACGAAAGAACTAGGGACATGAAAAATATTCACCATAGCGTATCTTCATAATTAATGTACTTGGTTTATGTACCGTTTCATTTAAAGTAATAAATACTACTTGTAATACTAAAGTACTGGAAGAAGTTATCGGAAGAACGATCTTGGAGTTGTCTACATAACGTGAACCTTATGTCGACTAGTATAAGGTTCACTTTTCAACATTTTAGAGATATAAAAACCAATGAATCCTACTTCCTATTAGTATTATAAATGCGAAAGTTTGTGAGTACGGATGGATGTTTGTTACTCAATAACTCCAGAACGGCTGAACGGATCTTGATGAAATTTGGCATACAGAAAGGTTGTAGTCTGTAATAGCACATAGGCTACTTTATATCTCGTGAGAATACCGGGATTTAAAACTATGCGGGTGAAACCGCGGCGCGCTGCTTGTATTTATTTATTCATTCTTAGATTCACAGTTTTCTTTGTCTAATCTAAACTATTAATAAACATTGTATTAAATAAATCCACATTCTGACTACATCCTAGTCAACAACTCCTTAGCTTTAGAATGTTTAAAGCCCCGAGTGATGGTTAAATTACATCCGAGCTCGCCCGAAGGCTTCCGAAGGCGACGCGTGCCGCGAACGTGACCCGAAGATAAACGAAGATTGCCGAAGATACCACACCATCACCAAACTGGAGCTACATTGGTGTCGATTCTGTTGTTGCATGCATTACCCTAAACTAACTTAATCTGACAGCTCTAAAACTAGTGGCTCTGGGAGCTGTAGACCTCGCGAGCATACTAAAAGTGAGCTATTTGAGGAATGTAATGTGCAAGTGCATTTTCCGTCTTGTGATTTTTTTGATCTTTTTGATTTTTTTTACATCATCTTGTGTAGAATGAGGTCCTTTGTGTTTCTTTCAAATTTGATTGAAAACCATCGATTGTTTGATGAGCTATCCTGTTCATCATGCTGAAGATCCTTATCAGATCTTCGCCAAACTTTTATGAGACCAACTTATAGTTATTACCTTTCAAATAAAAAAAGAATAATCGAAATCGGATCTCATTTGGTGGAGATATCCAGTATATCAAAGGGCAAAAAGCCCCCTTTTTGCCCTTTTTTTGGGGGAAGTACCTCTCCAATCAAAAATCCCCGACGACAAAAAAAACTAATAAGTCATATAACCTGTGTACCAAGTTTCGTCCAGATCGGTTGAAAAATGCGACCTGTAGAGGAGAACAGACAGACAGACAGACAGACATCCGGACAAACGCATTTTTGGCCAATGTGGAAACTGAGACGCTTCGCTCGCTCGGTCAATTATAGCCATCCTTGTCGTTTCGGTCTTTTAGATAGGGACGGCGATACTTTTAGTGTTGTCAGATTAGGTTAAATTAGGAAAACTGAACAACAGAATTAATAATACCTAATAATAATAATAATTTGTTGGCTGTTCTTCTAGGCTTTGGTCGCGTGGAAGTGACGCCTAGATTCATCTACCTTTAAAACGTTTTAAAGTGATACTTGTGAGTTTATTGAACAACTAGTTGCGCCCCGCGGTTTCACCCGCGCATATTTTAAATCCCGGTGTTCCCACGTCCCACGGTGTTCACATGTAACCCACTCTGTGACCGCCAAGTTTTTTTATACAATACACAATTATTTATTCACGATGTGCGCAATACAGGCTCATGAGACTTGTCATCTGTATGCCTCAAGTTGGCGCAGGGCAGTGCATCGTAGGGCACGTTCCTATCGTGCGTGACTTACGAGGCAATGCTTTGTTATAGGTGATGGTCACCACAACATCAGGTGGGCCATCTGCTTGTTCCATCAGCTATTTGTATTAAAAAAAAACATTATCATGTATGTACTACCTGAGTATTTCTATATACTGCCATTATGTACTACACTATCTACTCAAGTTTCAGCTTCCGTTCATATAGGTAGGCATAATGCTGAAGGGAAGGACATAGATTATTAAGGTTTAGTACAAAAGGGTCCTCAAATTTAATTTTTACCTACAGTTTTTTAACAGTAAAATAAAAATTTATGTATTATTTATTTATTTATTGAGAAATTAACATCATTACAGGTTTTTTTATTAAGCCCTAAAGCGATGTTAAATCTATACCTATCTAATAATATATAGACAACACTACTTACATTTAAACATTTTCAATGACATGCTGTGCCATTTCCATGGCTTTCGGCAGGTTATGATGAAAAATAATCCTACTAATATTATAAATGCGAAAGTTTTTAAGTATGGATGGATGGATGGATGTTTGTTACTCTTTCACGACGGAACGGCTGAACGGATCTGGATGAAACTTGGCAGAGAAATAGATTATAGTCTGGAATAACACTTTCTGATGGAACAAACAGATGATCCACCTGTTGTAGAGCGGAAACCACCACAGTTAAAATCAAAAATTTTACTATTAGATTGATATCAGGCTTTTATGTTGCTAGCTGCGCCCGGCGGTTTCACCCGCGTAGTTTTAGATCCCGCTATTCCCACGGGATAAATAGCCTGTGCAATTTCCAGACTATAATATATCTCTGGCATTGCGCACATAAATTTTTCGATAGAAAAATCCATTGGTGCACGACCGGATTCGAATCTGCGACCTTACGATCTGAAGGCGGGGTCACTTCCACTAGACCACCGGTGCTCTCAAAGAATCTTGAGTTAGTACTTGGTACTGAGAGATCTGAGGGGATATCTACCGTGACTGGGGATCAAAGTCGTGAAGCCGTTTCAGTTTTAGTTTTAGTTTAATCTATCTCTGACCGAAATTTCAGATCCGTTCAGCCGTTCTGGCGTTATTTAGTAACAAACAAACATCCATCCATCCAAACTTTCACATTTATAATATTGGTTAGATTGTTATGCTTATGTGTGATGAACCTAGATGATTGTTCTTTGTCTGGGGGATATAAATAATAGTCTACTCATTAAAAAATATATATTATATAATGTGTATGTCAGACATCAGAGCAGAGTGAATGCAGTAGAAATGAGAGCGTTACGTAGTATGTGTGGTGTGAATTTGAGGGATAGAGTGAGGAACAGTGTGATTAGAGAGAAATGTGGAGTGAAAGAAGACGTAGTGATGAGGGTAGAGAAAGGTATGTTAAGATGGTTTGGGCATGTAAAGAGGATGGATGAAAGGAGATTAACAAAACAGGTGCATCAGGCGAGTGTGAATGGGACTGTTGGGAGGGGAAGACCTCGGAGGACGTATCTGGATCAGATAGCAGACGTTCTCGAGAAAGGCCAGGTCAAGAGTACCCTAAACCGACGAGAATGTATGAGGAATGTTATGAGAGTGAATGAAGCGAAAGAGGTATGTAAGGATCGTAGCAAGTGGAAATCCGAGGTCTCTGCATACCCCTATGGGATACAGGCGTGATTTTATGTATGTATTATGTATTTATATCAGAGCTTTGACTTAGTTTGGGGCTAAATAGTGCTGTGTGGAAAATCCAACAATATTTATTCATAATTTTCTATGAATCAAATAAAACTTTCTTATTTCGACGAGCACCTTCGTTTCACAATTTTCGATAACCCAAAACTATCTGACCAACATACTCTATGTTACAAAGGTGAGTGCATTAGCGCGTAAATAATAGTGCACGGATGAGCGCACAGATCCTGGCATGCTTGTGTACCTCTTTCGTACGTCACTGGTTTCTTCCTTGGCACAGCATTGCAACAACCTTACATTCTGGTATTTTGTACAGGCGAAACAGGCACATGAGGCTTAGATGAATGCCTCAAGTTGATGGACGAAGTGCAAGTAGAGCACGTTCCTATCGTGACTTGCAAGGCAATGCTTTGGTGATGATCATCACTTAACATCAGGTGTGCCATCTGGTTTTTCAACCAGCAAGGTAACTACCCGAAAAACTGAAAAACGAATCTTTTTGGGTTAATTATCGATACACTGAGCACACATTGTGTTTCGAAAGTTTGTAAGTATGGATGGATGGGTGTTTGTTACTCTTTCACGGCGGAACAGCAGAAACGGATTTGGATGAAATTTGGCACAGAGATAGATTGCAGTCTAGAATAGCACATAGGCTACTTTTTATAGAGTGGGAATACCGGAATTTAAAACTACGCGGGTGAAACCGCGGGACGCAGCTAGTAACAATATAAATTTAGAGGAAAGAAAAAGTTGTAAACAGATAATAATGTTCAAGGAAAAATAAGTTATAAGATGTGTTATACTCGTAACGACACAATTTACAAGAGAATATTTTTTAGAAACTATATAGATGTAAATAAATAAATAATGCTGGACAATCCACGCCAGCACTATCTAGCCCCAAAGTAAGCTACTCAAAGCTTGTGTTAATAGGTACTAGATAAGTGATATATTTAATACATTATATACTTACATAGATAGATATTTTTTATTATACATAAACACCCAGATCAACGAAACAAATTTCAGCAGATCTTACACAAATTTGTTCCGAGGCGAGAATCGAACCCGCAACCTCTTGAGTTACAGGCGGACTCTCGCCCGCTGCGCCACTGAGGTGATCGAATATATATAAATATATAAATTATTAATTTATTAAACTTAATACCTACACAACCATTGTTATACTTACCTGTACTTAAAACAAAGCACATCCCTCTCAGTCAGTAACTCCGCTGGAAATTCTTTGGCAGTTGCTAACTAAGCAGCCTATGTTAGTTGAACTAAAAGCACAGGCGACAAAAGCACCTGAACATCTAGGGCGTGCAAATGTTGCAATACCATTCGTTTCCGGATAAACACATTAATGCTCCTGTACACTTGCTAGTTACTGCGTAAGTTGGAAATGTGTTTTTAATACAGTTGCTCAAAAAGTGGCGTATTGCAGGGACGTATAGCGTTCGGGATGTGAGCGATTACATACTCGTGCTTTTTTTTACCTTTCCCGAACTCGTGCGTTCTCTTTCCCAACTGTCAAAATAATGTCTACTAAAAAGAAAAACCAACCATGAAGTTTTTACTAAAAAAAATCATAGAAAATTGTTTACATAATAATGAAAATTGTTTACGGAATATGGCCCTGGTGACCTGTAACACATGTTTTATTAAACCTATCACAGGCACCGATGTAGGTTTATATCTTGTTTGCACTACTTAGTTCTTAGACCTAGTTACGACAAACCTTTTGTAAAGAGAGAATTAATACATTTTTAATTTCATTAGACTTGAAGAAGAGTAAGCTAACGTAGAACAGTGTTAAGCTACTTATGGCCAGGAGATTAGTTTTTTTAGCTTTGTACAGAATGCGCATTTATTTCAAAAATGTCATCATTTAAATCACAAAGATTACTTTAAAACGTCATAAAACTAGGTGACTCTAAGTACCAGTTCCACGCGTCCAAGCCTAGCCTAGCCTCTTCTTGTCTCTTAGTAGATAAGTTAGGTAATAGTTAGTTTAAATTGTTTTTAATGTCGATTTAGTATTTTACTTATGGCATTGAACACAGAAATAAATAAAAAAAATCATGGTAAAGGTATGTCTAAAAAACATGTGTTAGCAATCGTTCCGTAGGTACGTCATTTAGCTATTTTATAGGGTATTTTATAAATGAGTGTATTTTATTAATATTAATTGAGTTAATTTTTAAGGTTAATTTAAAGATAATTTGTTCAATTTATTGGAAAAGTACACGAGCAACTTCCGGTTCATCTTGCTTGTAAAGGCGTTCAATTGACGTTGTTTGTTCCGTAAGAGGGCAGGTGGCTTGAAGTTGCTCGTGCACGAGGACAGTTGGCTTGTGATTTTCGGAGAGTGAAGAACAGTTTGTAATGTGAACATATACCTAACTACTAAAAGTGAATAAAACTAAGTGAAGTGTTAACAGACTTGTTATTTTACCACCAATCTTAATAGATCAGAAAGGTGGGATAACATTGAGAAGGTGATTGCTGTTTTGAAATCCCGCTCGATGAAAGGACTTACGCCCTGTTAGAGGTAATCAATTGCAAATAAGGTTTCTTACTGGTTTATTTAAAAAAAAATAGTACTTTATTGTTTCTGCCCATTTAATAATTGTACTGAAGCGTGCAATAACCAGATGTTCGTACCTACACTTATAAATGTTTGTTAAAATATTCACCAATGGTTAATAATTATTGTCTTATTATTATTTTATTCTTGTGTCTCTAGTTTATTTGAACCAGTGTGGTAAAAGGATTTTATTATAATTACCTTGCATTATAATAAAATAAAATTAATTTACAGGCCTACTTGTTTTTCATGAGGAAATTAGGATGCTTTAACAAATAAATTTAAAGAAGTATCTACCTATCTAACCTATTCGCTGGTCATTTTGTTTTTGTTTTATTTTTTTATTTTTTATTTTCTCTATATTATCTATCTGATGATTTGTTTAAAGTATTTATTTTGTTTTGATTTTATTATAAAACAATTATTTGCACTTTGAAACTCTAAAAGTTTGTAGAACACCCTCTTTTGTTTTTTTTTTTGCCAGTTTCAGGAAGACAATGGGTCGCAAATCCCGTAAGCGAACAAGAACCGCTGATGAATCTACGCAGAGTGAGTCTGAGTCATCAGAAGATAGACAGAAACAACAGAGGCGAAGAAAGAAGAGGAAGAAGGATAAAAGTCGCCGCAAATCACGCAGAAGTAGCCATCATTCAAGCAGGTCGCAATCTTCACGGCCGACGCAACATGTGGAGGAGACGAGGCAACCTCAAACCGAGTTGTCAGCGTCCACGCCTAATCGGAGTGCCAGTCGCGAGGAAGTAGAACGAGAAACCACTACTTCAGAAGCGGTGCCATCAGTGAGTACTGTCCCAGTAACCACGGTTAATACAGGATCTAGTTCAAATGATTTAGTTAAGGCATTCAAAGAGCTTGTTCAGAACGTGAAGATATCTGATGGTAATAGTGAGCGCTACCCAATCTTAAATGTAATCCCGGAGTTTGATCCAACCAAACGAAACCAAACTATTGAAATGTGGATTAGTAAGGTCAACGAATGCGCTCTGATTTATAATTGGAGTGACAGACAAATAAACCATTATGCACTACCGAAATTGACGGGATTAGCTCAAAAATGGTACCAGGGCTTACCCAGTTTATTGTTTTCATGGGCGGAATGGCAAAATAAACTTAAGCTAGCTTTTCCAAGTAATCAAAACTTCGGTCAATTGTTAACAGACATGCTTGGTTGCAAAGCAAAATTTGGAGAGTCTCTAGAAGAGTACTTTTATCAAAAGAGCGTATTATTAAATCGTTGTAATATATTTGGTAAAAATGCGATAGATTGTATTTTGTTTGGAATCGAGGACAGGTCGGTAAGAACAAGTGCTGAGGCAGCGCAGTTTACGGAACCAGATAAGTTGCTAGTTTTTCTTAGGAATGTAATAGTAACAAAAAAACCCGACATACCCAATATGTCTGAGCAACCAAGCAAGTCTGAAAATAGGCATACTAAAACTTATAATAGAACAAATCAAAATGAAACTGACACAAGACTGCCTGAGGGCAATAATAGGTTCACAAAATGTTTTAACTGCGGCGAAGAAGGACATACTTACTTCAAATGTAAACAACCAATCAAACGGTGTGATACCTGTCATAAAGTAGGCCATGTGGCAGAAAATTGTTCCAACAAAACGAACTTTCCCAGTAAAAATAACTGAGGGGTTAGGAAAAGTTATGATTAGAGGGTTTAATCCTTCCGGTTTCGAGTTGCCCAAAGACATTTTATTGCTTCGCGCACTTCCTTTAAACGAAGTGCAATCATTAAGAGTGAATAGGATTGAACACAGTCCCGATAACACTGTAGTATCTCAAATTGATGACTCAATGATACATGTTGATAATGATATTGGGTCTGATCATATAAATAAACTGACAAAACTGCTTAATGAATTTAGAGATTGTTTTGCTTTTTCTGTAAAAGAACTGGGTTGCGTCACTAACACTGAAATGAACATCAAACTTAATGATACAACTCCTGTAGTGTACAGACCATATCGCCTGTCTCATTCAGAAAGAAAGGTAGTTCGCGATATGGTGCAAGAGTTAGAAGATTCTGGCTACTATGTAGTTCAAAATAAAACAGGAGATTATCGACTCTGTGTTGATTTTAGGGCACTTAGATAAAAAAAAGATGTTAAATATGAAGTAGGTCAATTAGTAAGAGTGGAAAGAGAGGTATCTTCAGTAGGTCAAAGTAGAAAACTAGTCCCGAAAATTCGTGGTCCATATCGCATAGTAGAAGCTTTAGACAATGACAGGTATATTATCAAAGACACGCCGCTATCTCGGAAAGGGAATAAAAAGTTCAGTGGTATTTTTGCAGTAGATAAAATTCATCCGTGGATGGTTTTTAATAGGACAAATTCAGAATCTGATATCTCTAATAATGACAAAGACACTAGTTTGGTTGAGTTCTAAATTACGAATGATAATGATCAATTAAGTGTTGAAGATTTGTTTATCAAACATTATAATAATAAGTAATAATAGGTACAATAATAAGAAAATAATAATATTTGATTTTGAAAGCATGTAATAATTAAATTAAAAAAGAAAGTTCATTTATTTAACTATAACAGATTATGTAACAATATAATTCAAATCATCAATATGATATACAATTGTAATTTCAGATGACTCGGTTGTATGATTTAAGCTTAGTCATGTATTGGGGATACAGCCCTTATCTATGATTTAAGACGGCTTGGCTGTATGATTTAAGTCAAGACAAATGTTGGGGATACAGCCTCAACATTTTATTTATGACGGCTTGGCTGTATGATTTAAGCCAAGACAAATGTTGGGGATACAGCCTCAGCATTTTATTTATGACGGCTTGGCTGTATGATTTAAGCCAAGACAAATGTTGGGGATACAGCCTCAACATTTTATTTATGACGGCTTGGCTGTATGATTTAAGCCAAGACAAATGTTGGGGATACAGCCTCAGCATTTTATTAAAGACGGCTTGGCTGTATGATTTAAGCCAAGACAAATGTTGGGGATAAAGCCTCAACATTTTTATTTATGATGGCTTAGCTGTATAATGTATGCTAAAGACAAACTTTGGGGATACAGCCCAAAAGTTTTAAGCTATATGATTTTAGCTGTATGATTTAAGCTAAAACATTATTAGTATTTTGGGGATAAAACCCCTTGTGATCTTGTTATAAATAACATGATAATAATGACAATAGATAATTATGTAATTTATTATATTTTCATGATAATTTAATGATATTATTTCATGATAGTATATTAAGTTTAAATATTTATGTCACTTTGATTATTTCCCGGGACGTAAAATATATCAGGAAGGGCCGACTGTTAGCAATCGTTCCGTAGGTACGTCATTTAGCTATTTTATAGGGTATTTTATAAATGAGTGTATTTTATTAATATTAATTGAGTTAATTTTTAAGGTTAATTTAAAGATAATTTGTTCAATTTATTGGAAAAGTACACGAGCAACTTCCGGTTCATCTTGCTTGTAAAGGCGTTCAATTGACGTTGTTTGTTCCGTAAGAGGGCAGGTGGCTTGAAGTTGCTCGTGCACGAGGACAGTTGGCTTGTGATTTTCGGAGAGTGAAGAACAGTTTGTAATGTGAACATATACCTAACTACTAAAAGTGAATAAAACTAAGTGAAGTGTTAACAGACTTGTTATTTTACCACCAATCTTAATACATGAGACGAGAATGAATCGAGTACTTAAATAACGGGTGATAAGAGAGAAAAATTAAAACATAACCCAGTCATCACAACCGTTGGTGTGCAACCGTTTTGATTAAATGTTTTAATAAATAAATAAATCACAGATGCTAAGCTATTTTTGACAACAGTACCTGTAAAGTTCAACTTAGTTAAATACCAACGCGGAATACGAAACTTAAACGTGAAATGTTAACGTGAAATTTAAAGGCTTTTATATAAGAATATAAGAAAAAAAATAATCATTTACAGAGCACCTTTTATTACAAGCGTTGGCTTAGTTTGGCGCTAGATAGTGCTGTGTCGAAAGTCAACCAAATTTTATTTATCTACATAATAATATTATGCATGTGAAAGTTTGGATGAAAATGAATCTATGGATGTTTAATACACAATCACGCCGAAACGGCTGAACGGATCTGGATGAAACTTGGCATAGAGATAGATTATAGTCTGAAATAGCACATAGGTTATTTTTTATCCCGTGGGAATACCGGGATTTAAATCTGCGCGGGTGAAACCGCGGGGCGCCACTAGTCTTCTTATAGTCGAACTCTGACAGAAGTAATTATGCTTACCAAATAAATAATTATTGATTATTATTATTATTGAAGTTGTTTGGCGGTTATCTCTGTCTTAAATTCAGCAGTAGACTGTTGATAATGACAGTGCAATCATCTTATTGTCGTCAATGGCGTAGACACTCAGTGTTTCGAGAAAAGTGCCATCTACAATTTAAAATTTTCCCCAACTCTCTCTCTCTCTACCTCAACTTCGATATTTCTTTCAAAACTTCATTCCCAAGTGTAAATTAACTTAGCTAGGAGTCCTTTTATATGAAAAGTTGGGTAATACAACGCGATATCAAGTAATAGGCGATAAATATTGGAAATGCTGAGAGCTATTTGAAGTGACAATAGCTGAGAAACTGAAACAGCCTCACGACTTTGATCCCCAGGCACGGTAGATATCCCTTCAGATCTCTCAGCCAAGCACTAACGCAAGATTCTTTGTGGATGTCTAAGGTGGTAGTCAGAGGTAAGTCCAAACGGCACATACCCACATTTTGCAGTAGTAAGTATTCCATACGTGTCAGGTTGCAAGCCCATCGCCGTTGTTAGAACGCTTACTGGTTTCCTCACGATGTTTTCCTTCACTGTTTAAGAGCGCTAGCATTGCGCATTCGATAGAAAAATCCATTGGTGCACGACCGGTTTCGAATCTGCGACCTAACGATCGGAAGGCGGGGTCACTCCCACTAGACCACCGGTGCTCAGTGACAAAGCTCGTAGAACTAAATTACCTTTATTTTATAAAACGTATTAGCGAGTTTTTTTATGATGGAAGCACAGAGCCCACCTGATGTTAAGCGGTAATCATCACCTATAACAAAGCATTGCTACGTAAGCCACGCATGATAGCAACGTTCCCTACAATGCACTAGGTATAAATAAATAAATCCACACAGCACCATCTAGCCCCAAAGTAAGCTACTCAAAGCTTGTGTTATGGGTACCAGATGACTGATATATTTAATACATTATATACTTACATAGATAGATATTTTTTTATTATACATAGAAAACACCCAGACCATCGGAACAAATTTCTGCAGATCGTACACAAATTTGTTCCAAGGCGGGAATCGAACCCGCAACCTCTTGCGTCGCAGAGTTCGTTAATCAAATCAATTTATAAAACGTCTTCGCTTGTTATTTTATACAACCAGCTGATGGAAGCAGAGAGCCCACCTGATGTTAAGCGGTAACCATCACCTATCAAAGCAAAGCAAACAATACAAAGCATTCGCAAACCTCGTAAGTCACGCACAATAGGAACGTGCCCTACAAAGCACTAGGTACTACTACTACTAGGTAGGGTAGGTTGTGGAATGCTCTCCCTGCGGATGTTTTCCCTGGAGAATACAGTATGGGGTTATTCAAAAAAGGCGTATTAAAATATTTAAAGGGTCAGCAACGCGAGTGTGACAACTCTGGTGTTACAAACGTCCATAGGCTACGGTGACCGCTTCCCATCAGGTGGGCCGTATGCTTGCTTGCTACCTTGGTAGTATAAAAAAAAGGTATGAACCCTCAATCCTTGAAGAAGGTGGTAGGTCTACCCTTCCGTGGTATTACAGCTCTTCCGAAGGTAGAAATCTAGGTGGCCGCCGTGATAAAAGTAATCGGTTTTGACCCGAAGAGGGCTGTCATCGATAAGATACGTTTCAGCTTTATGGGTAAATCGAAAAGGGTGGATTTTGAGGGTTGCCCCGAAAAAGGGTTTTTCGTCATATTTTTCATCCCAATACTACAAAACTGATTTTTTTAGGGTGAACATGAATACAAAATATACAAAATTATGTGACACTACAAGATTTGGATATGTGCTAAATGTAATGTTTGGACGTACCTCTGACTACCCCCTCAGACGTCCTCAAAGAATGGAGTTAGTACATGGTACTAAGAGATCTGAAGGAAAGGATATCTACCGTGCCTGGGGATCAAAGCACTGATGTAGTTAATTACAGACACATGAGGCTTAACATCTGTATGCCTCAAGTTGATGGACGCAGGGCAGTGCATCGTAGGGCACGTTGCTATCGTGCGTGACATACGAGGCAATCCTTTGTTATAGCTGATGGTTAGGTACCACTCAACATCAGGTGGACCAACTGCTTGTTTCAACAGCTAGTTGTAAAGTGTAAAGTTAGTAAATAAAAAAAATATATAAATAACGATGATTCTTATAATTATCATAATTTTAATGATGATGCTACGAGCGGTCACCCATCCAAAGTATAATTGGTTGGTTTATTATGCCTATTATATAAACATGTCGCAAGTAAAGCAGCAGTCGCTCGCTAGTTCGCAATGAGTGGATAGGGTTCTCAAGTCAAAACAAAGGTTTGGTCCGACAATGGGAAATAAAGCTTGTTGTACAAAGGAAGCTATCTTACGTAGCTAGCTATCTTACATAGCTAGCTATCTTACATAGTTTGCTATCTTATATAGTTAGCTATCTTATATAGCTAGCTCACACAGCTTAGTCGGTAGGCGTATCTCGAATAGGTTTAGTTTGTTAAGGAATTGAAAGCTCTGACTGAATACTCCTTCTTCTTCTTGTCGTGTTAATAGTTCTTTCGAAACAATCTGGTGAAAGGGTAGTCCGTCTCAAGCTTCGTTCGATAAGAAGTTTCGTTCGTTAAAAAAATGGATCTAACTTCATCTTCTAGGTTTTTTTATACGGATAAATCAATGAAATCAAATAAATCAAAATGGTCTTTATTCAGTACAATCACAAAGATCACTTTGAAACATTGTATGAATTTCATTTATTCATATAGTCATTTTTACAAATACAATAAATTACAAATACATAAAATATTATATTTCTTTCACCACGAACGTCTACAAAATTTACCTACACTACAGGATTTGTTTAAAGAAATAATAAAGGGTCAGGTTTCATAAATATCCATACACTAGCTTGGCTCAGACTAAAGATATTTATAGCCTAGAAGAAAGTACGCTACATTCTTTAAGCCCTGCGAAATCGGCGCACAATGAATCGGTCATTCGGGAAAGTTCCCAGGCCACTGAGAAAGTAAGAAAATGTGTAATTAAAAAAATAACTGGCTATCGTATCAATCTTATAATTACTAAACAAAATTACTAGTTATAGAGTTAGAGAGAATTGGTTGAATCCTTTTTCATGAGAAAATTGACTGTAAAGGTTAAAAGGCATTCAGTGAAGTATTTCTTTCTCTTTTAGTCACAAGGTTTCTTTCTAGGTAGAGCTCTTTGTGATATAGTTCATTCGTAGAACTTTCCGTATGTATAGAATTTTCATTGATTGACGACCTCAGTGGCGCAGCGGGCGAGGGTCTGCCTGCGACGCAAGAGGTTGCGGCTTCGATTCCCGCCTCGGAACAAATTTATGTACGATCTGCATCTGTTTTCTAATAATATAATAAAAAATCTCTACTATGCAAGTATATAATCCTACTATCCTACTAATATTATAAACGTGAAAGTTTGTATGTATGTATGTGTGGATGGATGGATGGATGTTTGTTCTTTCACGCCGGAACGGCTGAACGGATCCGGATGAAACTTGGCAGAGATATTGATTAAAGTCTGGAATAACACATAGGCTACTTTTTATCCCGTGGGAATACCGGGTGTTGGCAGACATTTAGCATTTTACCGTATTTAGCTGATACATTTTTAGTTCCTAAATAATAACTAGATGTCGGAGAGATTAGCACGCGCTATCGTTGCGTTTTGAGCAATGAGTGATATCAGCAATCGTAGGTATAAATGCTTTCCGATCACCGGGATTTAAATCTGCGCGGGTGAAACCGCGGGGCGCATCAGGTGTATTAAATATATCAGTTATCTGTTATCTAGTACCCATAACACAAGCTTTGAGTAGCTTACTTTGGGGCTAGATGATGCTTTGTGGATTGTCCAGCATTATTTATTTATTTATTCATTCATTTAATAAATTGTGTTTTTTTGATCTGCCATTCCTAACTTAAATGTGCCTTGCTTATACCCATTTGTAGCTACCTACGATTTTTCATAAATCATATAAAAATTGTTTATTATGAAAATTACAATGTTTGCAATATTATAAACAAACTTTACAAAATACCCACGACACTGATGAGCTATCTGCAGTCCGCTGCAAACGATCTGGAGATCGCTGAACTGATCTAAAGATGCTGTCTTTTACAAATATGTACATTTATTTATAATCTGTCAAAAAAAACTCTTGGAATGAATAATGCTTGGTATTAGCTAGCTAGTACACATAAAATCCTACTAAAAATATAAACGCGAAAGTTTGTAAGTATGGATGGATGGATGTTTGTTACTCCTTTACGGCGGAACAGCTGAAAGGATCGGGATGAAACTTGACAGAGAGATAGATTATAGTCTGGAATAACACCTACGCTACTTTTTATCCCGTGGCAATACCGATTTTTAAATCTGCGCGGGGGAAACCGCGGGGCGCAACTAGTAAATTATATAAGTACAAATAATATGAATAACGCACATTTATAAAGGTACATTTAGCGTTCTTTTCAAACGTTCCAAATACATAAATCCTCAAACAATTTAACACCTTTCAGCCTTTCACGGCGCCGCCGGAACCGGAAGCGAATCGTTTCCCGCCAAAAACCACGCGTAATTTTTTCACCGACGCTTAAGCCGTTATGGCGGCACTTCCGGTGGATTTCCGCGGGGCGCGTCATGTGACTCCGTGATGTCACATCCGGGTTGCTTGGCGGCCGTTTACTGTAAATTTTAGCATTTCAATAAATAAATATTGGTGGACTTTCCACAGAGCCGTTTTAAGCCTAAAAATAGGGCAATGTGGTCGCCCAGCGACAAAGCCCTTCAAATAAATAAATAAAAAAAAAAGAGCCTAAAAATAATTACAGCTTCTAAAAGTGCAGTAAAGAAACCAGATAGGTCCATAGCTGATATAATACATTTACATACTTTTTTGTTAAACAATAGTTAATATAACTAACTAGTTGCGCCCCGCGGTTTCACCCGCGCAGATTTAAATCCCGGTATTCCCACGGGATAAAAAGTAGCCTATGTGTTATTCCAGACTATAATGTATCTCTCTGCCAAGTTTCATTCAGATCTGTTTAGCCGTTTCGGCGTGAAAGAGTAACAAACATCAATCCATAAAACTTTCACCTTTATAATATTAATAGGATAAATTTGGCACATACCCACTTTTTTCAGTTGCTGGTTTTATTTAAGTGTCAGGTTTCATGTCTTGGAAAACTTACATTGATGACGATTCCTGAAGATGTTTTCCATCACTGATTTGATTACATTTTTTAAACAGAAAAACATTATGGTGTATGACTGGGTTCAAAACCTCGGCCTTGATCAGAAGGAGGGATCCCTCCCACTAAACCGGAGCTCTCAAAAAACTAACATAAGTCACTGAAACTATAATAAACTCTGCCAGCCAAAATAAAACGCATGACATAACAAAATACGCCGCGATTCAGAAAAATAGTCATCATGAACAAACAGTTCACGTACAGTCAACCAACAACAACAAACCAAAATGTCATGAAATATTCGATCTTATCGATCTTATCGATCTTATCTTATCTTTCGATCTTATTCGATCTATATGCGGAGACTTATTATTAGCCTTTTTAATATAGTATTCTTGATTTATATGTATGCTGTGCTGGTTATTCTTCCATAAACAAATAAATAAATAAATCTTTTTTGATACAAAATTTTAATAAATAAATAAAAATCCACACAGCACTATCTAGCCCCAAAGTAAGCTTCTCAAAGCTTAGGTTATGGGTAATAGATCACTGATATATTAATACATTATTTACTTACATAGACAGATATTTTTTTATTATTATAAAACACCCAGACCAACGGAACTAATTTCTCCCGCCTCGGAGTCGGAACCAATTTGTGTTCGATCTGCAGAAATTTGTTCCGTTGGTCTGGGGGTTTATGTATAATGAAAAATATCTATCTATGTAAGTATTTAATTTATTAAATATATCAGTCATCTAGTACCCATAACACAAGCTTTGAGTAGCTTACTTTGGGGCTAGATGGTGTCACGTACTTCTTTCTACCTAGTTGCTAATCCTACCTAGTTGCTAATATATTCAGTACTACCTAGATATCCTAGCCTAGCCTAACAGAGCAGTAGAGCATTATGAGGGCGTGGGTTCGATCGGCCTGTGTCCCTGCTCCTAAGGATGTGACATGGATACCTAGCAGTTGGGGTTTGGAGTTCCTCGACAAGGAAATACAAGTGTGTGAGAATAGAATTTATTGTTGAAAGGCCAAGTCACCAAAGCCAAGACATAAGAAACAGACCAAAACGCGGATACCTCAATCCCGCACAAGGGTACCAAGGAGCGAGGGGCGATTCCTCCAGCTCGCGCCATACATACGAGGCGTCACGGGGGCTGTTTCCACCACGGACCTTGCGGCGTCGGCGACGGCGGGGCGTCCGGAGACTCTCCGTCTCTGGACCACGTTCCCAAGATGTCCGTCCGACCGCACCCGTGCCAGGAACTCAGGAGTCGCTCAGCACGTCCGTTCACTGCGCCGCCTCCGCCGGAAGAGACCGAACGGTTCGGTCTCTTCCGGCGGAGGCGGCCGGCTGACGAAGAGCTCGGATGGTTCGGTCCGAACCATCCGAGCTCTTCGTCAGCCGGCCAAAATGCCTTCTCTCTTTCTATACAGTCTGTTTTCTCTCTCGCTCTTATGTGCGTTTTTACAATGGGACTGCCAATGTTCAATCCGTCTGTCAACTCATCTGTCAACGTCCAGTGACTCAGCCAATCCGGGCTAAAGTTGTGAGTAGCTTTGCCCGCGCGACCAATAAGGCGCGTTCTCACATGAGGCTGTTGCCAATCGAAGCCCGAAGAGCCGGAACGCTGACTTATAAACTAAACCACGCGAACTTTTAAAAACTAAAATCTATGTATATCACTACAATGGTGCTGTGTGGATTGTCCAGCATTATTTATTTATTTATTTATTCTGCAGATCGTACACAAATTTGTTCCGAAGCGCGAATTGAACCCGCAACCTCTTGCGTCGCAGAGTACTCTCGCCCGCTGCACCACTGAGGTCGTCTGAAATGAAATCAAATGAAATTTGCTACTGAGGCTGACTATACCGAGCAGTGGAATGCAATATGAGAGTCCATTGGTATTCGGTAATAACGTTTCTTGTTCGCTTTCAAACTATATTTAGAAAATGACAATGCACTTCTGAGTCTTACTGCGAAAGTCTCAAACGGTGAAGGAAAACATCATGAGAAAACTGGCATGTCGTAGCTCCTAAAAAGTTCTAAAACATGCGTCAAGTGCTCGAAAGTAGCCTTTTTAGGCACTTTCCTATCGTGCGTGACTTACGTGGCAATGCTTTGTTATACTTCTTTGTTTTGGTGATGGTTACCACTTAACATCAGGTGGGCCATCTGCTTGTTCCATCACCTTGTTGGTAAAAAATGATTTTATTACTAAAAAATGTGTGCAATCAGCACACAAAATGGTTAATGTTGACTTTTAGAAAACGGGTTAAGTGATTTTTTATCTTTTAACATGATAACGTGACTGGGAAGTTGTTTGATGGTTGTCAGCCCCTTAAACAATCAGGGTTGTGCAGAAAAAGAGCGTTTCAAGGTTACCCTTCTGATGATAAATTGGGCCCATCTTCGTGGAGGTTGAAAAAAGATAGCAATAAAACAAGTGTCCGCCCCTAGGGGTTTAATTAAATGATGAGGGGTTGGGGTTAGGGGTAGTGCAGAATATTCACTTAAGAATGGTGTTCTTCCTGGCTTTATTTACTGCTTCTACTTGTCAGTAGGTATGTGTGCCAAATGTAATGTTTAGACGTACCTCTGACTACCCTCAGACGTCTTCAAGAATCTGGAGCTAGTTCTTGATACTAAGAAATCTGAGGGGATATCGACCGTGCTTGGAGATCAAAGTCTGCTGTTTCTGTTTTCTGTCGTCTCTCATTCACTCATTGCTCTAGAAACAGTGTGGTGAAAGTATTTTAAGTTTGCTTTAAAAAAAGCTCATGTCAAGCACTTGACACAGTTTTGCACTTGACACTGGCATGCGCTTACAAAAAAGTCATTGAAGCACGACCGGTTTTGAACCCACGACCATAAAATCGGATGGTTGGGCTTCCACTAGGCCACAAGTGCTCTCTTTATTTATTTACAACGAAGTTATTTGTTGTTCTGAGAAGTAAGATTTTATTTCTCCCCAAAGTTTTCTCTCAGGTGGGATTTGAACGGATAACTTTTAAAAGGAAGAGGGCAGGCACCCCCAAGTTACCCCTAGCTACGTACCTTTCTTCAACCTTTTAGTTTTTTTAAGAATATATTATATTAGTATATCTATAGTCTTAAAAAAACTAAAAAAAAACTTAACAAAAATAATTAATTTTTTTAGTAATCGTTTTATATATTACTAGTTGCGCCCCGCGGTTTCACTCGCGCAGATTTAAATGCCGGTATTCCCACGGGATAAAACGTAGCCTATAAGCTATTCTGGACTATAATCTATCTCCCTGCCTAGTTTCATCCAGATCGTTCAGCAGTTCTGGCGTGAAAGAGTAACAAACATCCATGCATACTTACAAACTTTCACGTTTATAATAGTAGTAGGATGTCAACATAATAAATTGTGTAGGTAATTACAAAGAAAATTACAACTAATAGACACAATTATTTACAAAATTTACAAAATATGCAAAATACATATGAAACAGTTGAGCTATCTGCAGACTGTTGCAAACGATCTATAGATAGCTCATCCCAAGACACTGGCTGCATTGCCACGCTGAATGGCAATTCTGATGCGCTGAGCCACATACTCACCAGCGCCCTAAAAAGCTATGTATACGTAGAGAAAAATTACTTGCTATTTTATTGATTAATAAATTATAATTCCTAGTACCCATAACACAAGCTATCTAGCTTACTTTGGGGCTAGATAGTGCTGTGTGGGTTGTCCAGCATCATTTATTTATTTATAATATGTGCACAGAAATCCCAGGCACGGTCGTCATACCTTCCTTTTTTTAAGGCAGATTTGGGTCGTTAGAGGAAAGATCAAATCGTCACTTTCTAATTTCACTTGTTAATTCCAATTAATTCAACGGTCGCCATCTTTTGTTTGTTAGCTTCTGCGGGCTTGCTGCGCTTACTTTGAACGTTAAAAGTCTTTATTTTAGAACTAGCTACGTCCCGCCATAAAAAGTATTATCACTATCACTACATAGTATAAAACTAAGTCGCTTTCTCTGTCCCTATGTCCCTATGTCCCTTTGTATGCTTAAACTTTAAAACTACGCAACGGATTTTGATGCGGTTTTTTTTTATAGATAGAGTGATTCAATAGGAAGGTTTATATGTATAATACATGTATGATATGTGCACCCGTGTGAAGCAGGGGCGCGCGAGCAAGTCGCTAGTATAGTATATAATAGTGGGTATGTTGATCATACAAAAGAGCGGTAGATACCAAGCCGAGTTTGTTACCTGTTCATCTCGGCTTTGGTTGCGTAGAACTGACGTTCCTATTGTGCGTGACTTACGAGGCAATGCTTTGTTATAAGTTACCACTTAACATCAGGTGGACAATCTGCTTGTTCCATCAGCTGGTAGTATAAAAAAACTGGCACCTACAGTGACCTAGTTTTAAGACGTTTCAAGGTGATCTTTGTGATTTTATTGAATAAACATATTTTGACTTTTGATATAGTGGGATAACTTTTATGATATAAAAAAGCTAAAACTATGTTTAGCTATTTAGTTCTCATAATATAAGATCGTGGATGTGGATTAGGCCAAAGAAGAGACGGATTGACTGTGTTAAGATGACATGAGTAAGAAAGGAGTGACTGCTGAGATGACGAATGATAGAGGAGAGTGGAAAGCAAAAACCTGTGCCGACCTTATATGAAGTAAGATAAGGGCAGAAAGAGATGCCGTTTTGTTTTTTCAAATAAATAGAAAAAAAAAATACCAATAAGATGTCTACCATGCGCAAGGACCGGGTGGAAGCCATTTAATAACTTAAGGGGTACCCTTTTAGGGCTTTTACGCCAAATTTGAATATTCTACAGCCCCTTTGACACTATTAGTTCGAAGCCGCTCATAACTATTGATGCGTACTCCATACCCATTATTAGCATAACTAACTATTGAAGCTAATCAGAGGTAGATACCTATCCAGTGGCATGGCTTAATCAATAGTTAAATGTATGCTAATATTATGTGGTTGTAGCGTGTTATTGAGAGCTAAGCCATTATATGATTACAGCGTATCTATATTATACTCTTTTTTTTAACCGACTACAAAACAGGAGGGTGATCTCATTATGTATGTTTCTATAAGTATGTTACGTAAGTTTTCTGTTAGAGTTTTCAATTCTATGAATATACTAAGTTTCTCGCGGTTTCACCCGCGTAGTTTTATATCCCGGTATTCCCACGGGATAAAAAGTAGCTTATGTATTATTTCACACTATGATTATATCTCTGTGCCAATTTTTACCAAGATCCGTTCAGCCGTTCTGGAGTTATAGAGTAACAAACATCCATCCACCCATCCATGCACTGTAGGGAGAATGCGCTGTCTTCTGTAACACAGTTTTTAAACTAAAATAGAAGACAGAGTCTGCTATTTTATAATATATTATAATAAAATACTGCTGCTATTCTATATTATAATAAAATGTGCGTACACGCACATTTTTATGGAAATAAATAATTTTGTGTTGTGTATGCTTTTACAAACTTCCGCATTTAATATATTAGTGGGATGTATATTCACACTTTATAAAAAAATTGGTTGTTTGGAAGACAATTGAGATAAAAAGAAACCTTTTCAAATTTTGGAAACAATACCTGATCTGACTATGATTTTTAGGGTTCCGTACCCTAGGACGGATAGGGATAGGATGGATAGGATGGAGGATGGATAGGGGCCCTATTACTAAGACTACGCTGTCCGTCCGTATGTCTGTCCGCTGTCAACCAATATTTAATACCTACATAATTTCGTAATGTAATGTTTGGACGTACCTCTGACTACCCCCCTTAGACTTCCTCAAAAGAATCTTGAATTAGTACCTACTTGGTACTGGGAGATCTGAAGGGATATCTACCGTGCCTGGAGATCAAAGTCGTGAAGCTGTTTTTTTTTTTTATAATTTCGTAATTTAATCAAAAACCGACGTAGAAAGCCCTCGCAAAAGTCGCAAAAACAGCCCACAAATTACAATTCACGGCGTCCAAAGAATTCAAAACGAACCAAAAAGAATTGCATTCGAAATTCGAACAATTAAAAACTCATTTTGAATGAAGGCTCCCTATTGGCGGATAACTTAATTTAGATTAATAACAACATTGTAATCTTAATTTACTTATTGTTACTAGATATTGTATGAGTAAATGTACAACCCCCTACGTTATCCACGGATTACTACCTTATTATACACGGATTACTACTTATATTAACTTGATTTCAAAGAAAGAATTGCTTCGGATCAAATGCTTCTAAATTTAAATTTCTAATTCTCTCGCTAGCCACACAAAACAGCAAACTAGTGTAAAGGAGCCCAGGGCAGGCAACTTTACAAAACTATTTAGGGGGAACGTCGGATGTGTTGGCAGCATTGCTGAGGCTCTCACTGGCCTCAGACGAAGCCGGAATTCCGTTTTGTTTGAGAGGGTTGTACATAGAGCGCTGAGGTAAGAGGGTAATGCGAAAATTTGCCTACAATCAAAGAGCATCTGAGAGTTCTTGCAGCGCGATTGGTCCTGTACTGAAAGTCCTAGAGGGTTATGTTACATAGAGTGCTGAGGTAAGAGGGTAGTTAGAAAACTTGCCTATAAAGCATTTGAGAATAATAGTTTTAAGAGTAATCGCGCTGTTTTGAAAAATAATTACGTTTTTAGTTTTTTTTATACCTGTTATATTGTGATAATTTCAGCCGTTTTCATCCATCAAACTAAAGTTGATGGACACAGGGCATTGTATCGTAGGGCACGTTCCAGTCGTGCGTGACTATTAGTGGGGCAGGGATCGAAGACGTAGAAGCAGAAAAGATCTAGACAAGACTCTAGATCTGCTGCGTTCTGCTTCTAGGTCTTCGATCCCTGCCCCACTAGTCAGTAGTCGGCTTCGTGGTTCTTCCTCACGGTGTTTTCCTCCACCGTTTGAGAGCAATGGTATCACACATATTTCGAAGAAAATAATCCAATTGTAGATCAGAAGGGATCACTCCTACCTCCGCTGCTAACAAATTCAGAGTCAAAGGTTTATAACCAATCGAATCGCATGAATAAATTTGAAACGTCTTCAAGCTAAACCTTGCTAGACTTTGTTGAAGGAAATAAAACCTAAATTAACCAATCTAGGTTCCATTTCCTTCAACGAAGCCTAGAATAAACACAAATATTCTTGTGACTAAATGCTAATATTTGTGGGTACTTTTTCATGTCAACTTACATTTTGACTAGTCTGTTTCTAGTGTCTACTCTATGCGCACTATTTTATACGTTAAAGTTATATGCGTGAGGAATAATTTGCAGTACACGAAGCTTTGATATTTTGACGGCTCCTCTAAAGCTGAATACGTGCATTTTACAACTTGCGGCATAGGCTCTGGCATACGACTGTGGATAATTATTTCTGACCACAGGTATCGGTCGCGTCAACCAAAAAGAACTCTGGAAAACAGTGGAGGGGATGTGTTTACGCATACAAAACCACCACTCGCACCATAGCACCACCTCCCCCTCCTTCCGGCGTTCTTTTTGCGTGACGCGCACTATATAATATATGTAATTAGATAAATAAATAAATATTGGTGGACTTTCCACACAGCACTATCTAGCCTCAAATTAAGCCAAGGCTTGTGATATGGGAACCAGATAGCTGATACGCGACTTAAATACTTTTCTTTGTAAATACATAATTATCATACTATTTTTCACCCCGACAGAGAAAAATCTGTGTTTATCAGACAAATGTTTGTTCATGCGGGTCGAACCCACGGCCTACAGCGCAGAAGGCAGAGCTATTACCAACTGAGCTGTCAAGGCTGTCAAGTCAATATAGTAATGGTTTACATAGTGGTACTTGGGTGAAAACTTAGAGAAGAAAATAGCAATGCTTTAGTTAAATAATTTTCATATAACTAGTGGCTCTGGGAGCTGTAGACCTCGCGAGCATACTAAAAGTGAGCTATTTGAGGAATGTAATGTGCAAGTGCATTTTCCGTTTTGTGATTTTTTTGATCTTTTTGTTTTTTTTTTGCATCATCTTGTGTAGAATGAGGTCCTTTGTGTTTCTCTCAAATTTGATTGAAAACCATCGATTGTTTGATGAGCTATCCTGTTCATCATGCTGAAGATCCTTATCAGATCTTCGCCAAACATTTATGAGACCAATTTATAGTTACTACCTTTCAAATAAAAAAAGAATAATCGAAATCGGATCTCATTTGGTGGAGATATCCAGTATATCAAGTAGCCCCCTTTTTGCCCTTTTTTTCGGGGAAGTACCCCTCCAATCAAAAATCCCCGACGACAAAAAATTCTAATAAGTCATATAACCTGTGTACCAAGTTTCGTCCAGATCGGTTGAAAAATGCGACCTGTACAAACGCATTTTTGGCCAATGTGGAAACTGAGACGCTTCGCTCGCTTCGCTCGCTCGGTAATGTTGGTAAAATGATATTTCTGAAAACGAGAGCAGTTCTAAATAATTAACAACACGCCACCTCCGCACTCAGTTTAAACCACTTCACCAAACCACGACATGCGCGGCGTCAAGCCACGTCACTTGCAGCGTCGTAGGCGAGATCCTCCGACATGAGGGGTCCTGACAGTGGTTTACTAGCGACTGAGTGCGGCTTTGCCTGTTTTTATGAGTGGAGAATTAAACAATAGTGTCTGAAAACGTAATACAGGAGCGAAACGGGAGAGAATATACTATAGGTAGGTATAGGTTGACGACCTCAGTGACGCAGCGGGTGAGAGTCTGCGTCGCAAGAGATTGCGGGTTCGATTCCCGCCGCGGAACAAATTTGTGTACGATCTGCAGAAATTTGTTCCGATGGTCTGGGTGTTTTATATGTATTATAAAAAATATCTATCTATGTAGTATCTATCTATGTATAGTATGTATAGAGGACACCTTGCCAGACGTGGTGATGGCCGGTGGAGTAAAGCCTTGACCGAATGGTGGCCCAAATCAGGCCGACGAAATCTAGGCCGACCGAAAGCGCGAAGAGGTCGACGACATCGTAAGGGTCGCTGGAAACACCTGGACTCGATACGCAAAGGACAGAGGAGGCTGGCAGAAAATGTAGGAGGCCTATACCCAGCAGTGGGGGACACCGGGCCGGGCTGAGATGATGATGATGTAGATGTAAGTATATAATGTATTAAATATATCAGTCATCTAGTACCCATAACACAAGCTTTGAGTAGCTTACTTTGGGGCTAGATGGTGCTGTGTGGATTGTCCAGCAATATTTATTTTTTTATTTTATAGGTAGGCCGTATTCTCTATCTGGGTGTTATACAGTATTTTTTATACAACTAGCTGAAGGAACAAGCAGATAACCCACCCGGTGTTAAGTGGTAACCATCACCTATAACGAAGCATTGACTCGTAAGTCACGCACGATAGGAACGTGCTACGATGCACTGCCCTGCGTCCATCAACTTGTGGCATACAGATGTTAAGACTCATGTGTCTGTAATTACACCGGCGACCACACTCTTCAAACCGAAACACAGCGTTGCTGCTTGGCGGCAGAGGACGTGGTGGCAGTACTTCGCCGGACGAGCCGCACACAAAGAGCTCTACTACTCTTAATATACATTACATTTATCATAATATCCTGAGCGTATGATATAGTATAATCTAGATATTAAGCTAATGATTAGCTTTAGCTGTCAGTAATTCAACTGGGATTTATAACATCTGTTTGTCTTATAAGCTTCATCATTATCATCAACAGCCCACAGAAGTCCACTGTTGGACATAGGCCTCCCCTATCCTTATAAGCTTTGGTCGCGTAGAACTGGCACGTAGATTCACCTAGCTTAAAGACGTCTCAAAGTGATCCATGTGATTTTATTGATAAATACCTATACACTGTTAACTGTTTCGAAAGATGTGGGTAAAATTTCAGGTACATGAGGCTTAATATGCCTTAAGTTGGTGGACGCAGGGCACTGCATCGTAGGGCACGTTCTTATCGAGTGCGATTTGCGAGGCGATGCATTCTTAAAGGTAATGTTACCACTTGATATCAGGTGTTCCATAGGCTTGTTCCATTTACAATGAGAAGGTAAAAAATAAGTTATTTTGAGAAAATAAGTATGTACCTACCTATCTTTAATCGAGCTATTCTTGTATGAATCTAGAAATTTGCATCATAACACCGCTACGCTAAAGGTGTCGTTTCTTATCCTTTGATGTTACGTCTTACATTAGCTTGCACGAAACATAGCTAAACAATTACGAATTCAACATACGTTTCCGTTTTACAAAAACGGTGACCGCTAAATAGCAAATTCAAATACCATAGCTTAAAAAAGTCACTTCACCAAAATCAAAATCCTTGCTACTAATATAAATGCGAAAGTTTGTAAGTATGGATGGATGTATTGATGTTTGTTACTCTATAACTCCAGAACGGCTGAACGGATCTTGGTCAAAATTGGCAGAGAGATATATTACAGTCTGGCATAGCACATAGGTTAATTTTTATCCCGTGGGAATACCGGGATTTAAAACCACGCGGGTGAAACCGCGGGGCGCTACTAGTGGTCCTTATATCCATTGCAAAACATGGGTCGCTTAAAAACATCGTATCACTTTAATTCCACGATAAGGCTTTGATTTTCATTCACGGTAGATATTCTCTCAGATCTCTTTCCCAAGTATGAGCTGATGTTTTTTTCCGGATATGGCTAAGGGTGGTAGTTAGAGGTACGTCCACATGGCACATACCCACAGTATGCAGAAGTTGGTATTCCGTACGTGACATGTTGCAAGCACATTGCCGCTGTTAAAAAAACCGTACATTTAAACTAATTGTTAGATAACCATTGCCTATAACAAAGCATTGCCTTGTAAGTCACGCACGATAGGACATGCCCTACGATGCACTGCCCTGCGTCCATCAACTTGAGGCATACAGATGTTAAGCCTCATGTGCCTGTAATTACACCGGCGACCACACTCTCACAACTTTCTTCTTCTTGGTTTTCGATTTCTACCGCCATGTACCGAGACCGGTTTTACTGAAAAAGAGGCATCGACCCCTAAAATTAACATACTCCCCAAAATTACGTAAATTGAAGATTAGAAAGTAGATCCCCAATGTAGGTACCTACCTTGTAATTAAATTCGGCAATTATTTTGATAATTGAAGCTAAATGATTAATTAGAAACCTTATTCTAATATAATTATTATAGGTATTAGTATATAATATATTAAATATATTATTATGTGTTATCTATTACCACTTTCCATCAGGTGGCTTTGGCATAAAAAAAGCTATAACACTAGCTTTGAGTAGCTTACTTTGGGGCTAGATGATGCTGTGTAGATTGTCCAGCATTAGATTGTCTAGAGTAGTAGAGCTCTTTGTGTGTGGCTCGTCCGGGGAAGTACTACCACCGCGCCTTTTTCTGTCGCCAAGCAGCAACGCTGTGTTTCGGTTTGAAGAGTGTGGTCGCCGGTGTAATTACAGGCACATGAGGCTTAACATCTGTATGCCTCAAGTTGATGGACGCAGGGCAGTGCATCGTAGGGCACGTTCCTATTGTGCGTGACCTACGGGGCAGTGTTTTGTTTATAGGTGATGGTTACCACTTAACATCAGGTGGGCCATCTGCTTCTTCCATCAGCTAGTTGTATAATTTTTTTTTTCTCTAACAAATTGAATGAATGAATGAATGAAAAATTCTTTATTGTACACCAAAATTTACAGAAAAAAAAGAACACAGTAATATAAAAATAAAATAGTAGGTACAATGGGCGGTCTTATCGCTAAAAGCGATTTCTTCCAGACTAAAATTGACTACAAAACAAATATTAACTAATAGGTCTCTACCCCTGGTTAAGAGGTTGACTATCGTCAAAAAACGCACATTTAGAAAAATGTACGACATAAAATTACTAAGAGTAGTTATTAGAAACAACTTAGTCCATCAGAATACAGCTCAAAACATATCATAGATCTAACTCTGGCTCGCGCATTGAGAAGCGATCGTATCAAATTCTGACTGCTTCCAGTAACTTCGTCCAGTGGTGTTTTTTTTATTCCACAGCCCCAATCATCAAGCCCCAAAATAAGCCAAAGCTTGTTATATGGGAACCAGGTATATAGCTGATATAATAATACTCGTAATAATAATAAAAATGTTGGACTATCCACAAAGCACCTCTAGCTCCAAAGTAAGCTACTCAAAGCTTGTGTTATGGGTACTAGATGACTTATATATTTAATACATTATATACTTACATAAATAGATAGTTTATATTATACATTAAAAAACCCAGATTACGGAACAAATTTCTGCAGATCGTACACAAATTTGTTCCGAATCGAACCCGCAACCTCTGCGACGCAGGCGGACTCTCGCCCGCTGCGTCACTGAGGTCGTCACTTATATACTTTTTTATGCAAATATACGTAAGATACCTACTATATTAACACCCAGACAGACAACAAACATCTATGTTTGTTCTTACTAGGTACCGACTGAGCTGTGAAGGCAAGTCTACTATTCTCAAAATGTTTATGACAGCCTACGTAGCTCAGTTGGTAGTAGCTATGCCTTCTGCGCCGTAGGTCGTGGGTTCGATTCCCACCGTGAACAAACATTTGTGTGGTGAACATAAATGTTTGTTCTCTGTCTGGGTGTTATATAATATTATAAGTATGTATTTACAAAAAAAAAGTATTATAAGTAGTAGTTCCCATATTACAAGCATAAGCTTAGTTTGGGGCTAGATAGTGCTGTGTGGAAAGTCCACCAATATTTATTTATTTATTTATTTTATGATGATGTAAATTTGCATTACACAAGCAATATAATTAAGAAGGTTTCTTTGCAGAAAAGTTATTATAAAAAAAGTTGTTATTTAAAGAAAGAAAGAAAGAAAGAAAAAGTTTTTATTTATGACGACAACACACACGCACACACATAACAACAAAGCGACACACTAATAATAAAAATAAACAGCAGATATTTTAAACAAATCTATACTAAACTTACAAGAAACAAATTTGGGGGGGGGGAGTGTGTCTCTCAATACCGTACATACCAAGGTACATACGTCCACGTCATAAAATGGTGTCCAGCTCAGCATGATGTTGCGTTTGCTGTTGGTAACACAACGCTGATCTTCCGCCAGAACCACGTGAGTACGTCATACTTTAATATAAAATGACCATAATATAAAAACTACCTATCCCAACGACTATACAAAAGGTGTATCAAACCATAATTATAAATACCTATGAAAGAAAAGTATATTAACTATCTCTATTATGTACGTGATAATATTACATAAAAAAGCATCAATGAATAATATACAGCTAATTACAGATTTAATAATAAACAAAATAAGCACAAATAAAAATTAATTTATTACTATTATTATTTATATACTATTATTTACTTTTTAAATTAATGTTTTAAAAAGCAGAAGCAAACAGTAATGCTGATATTTCTATATAGATACAAATGGAGCACTTAGGATCTAGGTGGAGAGGAGATAATCAAGGGAATCCAAAGCTAATGGAATTGTCCTGAAGTATTTCATAATGACGACAGGTGGCGGTAGTAAAGACACATTTTATTGCATTCCTGTTTATTATGATTGATATGTTTTGATTTAAGTTTAAATTATTATAGAATTATTTGCGAAGCAGGGGCGCGCGGGCGGGTCGCTAGTGCTAAATAAACGTTTGTAATGTTCATCGCCCAAATATAAGTTCTCGGTGGGGATTGAACCCGCGGCTTGCAGGGCAGAAGGCAAAGCTACCTACAGAGCGGTAAAGGCTTCAACTTTTAGGAAACTATATATGGGGGCCTGTTTGGCCAGCGATCTCATTGTCTCCAAGGATTGAGTGCCAAATTAATCTTTGTGGCTTTTTGAAACCTTCCTAAGTCCTGTCAGACCAACGATGTTAGCCTAAAAGCCGGATTCCGGTCCCCGTATTCGCTAAGACACAATGCTTCGCTTATACTACTAGCTGATGGAACAAGCAGATGGTCCACCTGATGTTAACTGGTAACCATCACCTATAAACAAAACATTGCCCCGTAGGTCACGCACAATAGGAACGTGCCCTACGATGCACTGCCCTGCGTCCATCAACTTGAGGCATACAGATGTTAAGCCTCATGTGCCTGTAATTACACCGGCGACCACACTCTTCAAACCGAAACACAGCGTTGCTGCTTGGCGGCAGAAAAAGGCGTGGTGGTAGTACTTCCCCGGACGAGCCCTTCACAAAGAGCTCTACGCACTTATCACGCACAGCGATTTATTCCAGACGACCGTTTACTCGAGTATGAATAATTCATACTCGACTGATTCACAATTTCTCATGTGTTATACAAGCGCGTGGATCCTTAGCGAATACGGAGTCAGGGCGCAGCCAAATTAACTTAAAACACAAATCGTTCAGGCACAGTGTAAACAAAGCAGAAGAAGCAGAGCGTCGCCGTGTCGGCTGTCACAGTAAATTTTACAGGGAGCCTTACATGGGATAGCTCTCTCTTTAGGAGTTTGGTTAGGGTACGTACGGAGTTAGATTTCGCAGCGCAACCTTTGCTAGGAAATGTACAAATGCGTTGTCTTCTTGTATCTGGTTTGTTCGATACAATGTGGTGAAAGGATTTGGAGTGCGCCTTTAAAAGACCCGTTTAGAGCACTTGACTCGCATAAATCAAAAAATCCAAATATAATAAAATAGAAAAATATTTATTTCACGACACAAAAACACAGATACAAAAAATATTTATTTAAAAAACAGTTTATTCAGTACTAGCAACACGCCCCCGCGCCCCTGCTTCGCACGCGTGCACATATCATGAATGTATTATACATGTAAACCTTCCTCTTGAATCACTCTATCTATGAAAAAAACCGCATCAAAATCCGTTGCGTAGTTTTAAAGGTTTAAGCATACATAGGGACATGGGGACATAGGGATATAGGGACAGAGAAAGCGACTTTGTTTTATACTATGTAGTGATAGTGACAATCACAGGGATCACTTTCTAGGTATCTAGATGAATCTACCGCCAGTTCGTCGCGACCATGTTTTTAGAACGTAGCGGGCCATAGTCCGCCTGCGTCGCAAGATGTTGCAGGTTCGATTCCCACTTCGGAACAAATTTGTGTACGATCTGCATAGAAATTTGTTCCGTTGGTCTGGGTTTTTTCTATGTATAATAAAGAAAATGTTTATCTATGTAAGTATAATTATAATGTAAACTAGTAAAAAATAGAAGAAGAGATTTTATTTAACGAATACTCATCTCTGATTAGACTTGACGATTTTGTTGTGTAGTATAAAAACAGATTTTATGTGTGTAACATAAAATCAGGCCTGTTTCCTATAGGGGTAGGCAGAGACCAAGAATTTCCCCTTGCGTACATACGTACCTCTTTCCCTTCATTCACTCTCTTAACATTCTATAGAATAGAAACTGAAACAGCTTCACGACTTTGAACCCCAGGCACGGTAGATATCCCTTCAGATCTCTCAGTACCAAGTACTAACTCAATATTCTTTGAGGATGTCTAAGGAGGGCAGTGAGAGGTACGTCCAAACATTACATTTGACACCTACCCACATTTTGCAGTAGTTAGTATTCCATACGTGACAGGTTGCAAGCCCATCGCCGCTGTTAGAATACTAACTGGTTTCCTCACGATGTTTTCCTTCACTGGCATTGCGCACATAAATTTTTTATAGACAATATTCATTTTCTCTAATCTCTAATCTAAAGAAATCTCATAGCGGTCTAATCTTATTTTAGCCATATTTAACGTTCAACCCTCTCGTGTATTTTCCCCGGCTTTTGGTATTCGGGATTAAATTATATAGTAAAATCGTTGCCAAGTTGAAATCCGAAGCCACGCCAAGTAGAGAAAGGCATCCTACTTCTGACGTAATTAATATGAGATTCACCCTAAATAATTATATTTAACCTTACTTGGTTATTGAATTTAAAACGAAACACGAAATTACTTGACTGAGAACTGAGCATTCAACGCACTTTATCTTGGCGTATCATTTCTGCCGAAACAGTGTGGTGAAAAGATTTTAAGTGTTTGTTCTTTTAGAGTACGTATTTACAAAAAAATTATATATTAGCTATCTGGTTCCCATATTATGATCCCGTGACGACCTCAGTGGCGCAGCGGGCGTGCGTATACGCCTGCGACGCAGAGGTTGCGGGTTCGATTCCCGCCTCGGAACAAATTTGTGTGCGATCTGCAGAAATTTGTTCCGTTGGTCTGGGTGTTTTGTATGTATGATAAAAAATTTATATCTAAGTATAATTATTACAATGTATTAAATATATCAGTTATCTAGTAGCTTACTTTGGGGCTAGCCCCAAACAACAATTTGGAGCATTATTTATTATTTATTTACTATATATAATAAATATAAAACAAATAATATTTTTTTTTAAATAATAAATATTGGTGGACTTTCCACACTTTACCCCCAATCTAAGCTTATGCTTGTGATATGGGAACCAGATAGCTGATATACTACTTGTATACTTTTTTTTGTAAATGCATACTTAAAATATTATATAACACCCAGACAGAGAACAAACATCTATGTTCATCACACAAATGTTTGTTCACGGTGGGAATCGAACCAACGACCTACGGCGCAGAAGGCAGAGCTACTATACCAACTGAGCTACGTAGGCTGTCATTATATCACATGCTTTAGCTTAGTTTGGGGTGAGATAGTGCGGTGTGTAATATTCCCCAAGATTTTTTTTTTTATAATGCTGGACAATCCACACAGCACTATCTGCCCCAAAGTAAGCTATTCAATGCTTGTGTTATGGGTACTAGATAGCTGATATATTTAATACATTATATACTTACATAGATAGATATTTTTTATTATACATAGACATAGATATTTATATCTTAACTGTAAAAGACAAACCGCTATGTCACAAGCACTCCTTGTAGAATTCAGTGTCATTTTACCACTTTTTTAAAAACAATACCTCAGACATAATTTCGCGTTCAAAGGTTTTAAACATACTTTGTTCATAATTGAAAAGGATTGTAGATGCTGCGGCAAAGGAACTGGCTTTTGGTTTGAAACGAGGTTATTTTTCCATCTCCGCTGTGTAGTTTGCCTTAGGCGGGAGTGGCCATGATTTAGGCCAGGTTGGGATTTTTATAATAGAAAAATAATTATCGTTTATTTTCTCTCTTTTTTAGGTATACTAGTAGCGTCGCGGTTTCACCCACGTAGTTTTAGATAAAAAGTAGCCAATGTGTTATTCCAGACTATAATCAATCTCTCTGCCAAGTTTCATTTAGATCCGTTTAGCCGTTCCGGCGTGAAAGAGTATCATTTATTTATTTTTATTTATTGAGAAATTAACATCATTACAGGTTTACCATCCATCCATCCATCCATTCAACTTACAAACTTACGCATTATTATATTTATTAGTAGGATAATAGCAATTTACATACGACCATTAAAAATTACAATGATTTCAGAGTTTATTGCCTGTTCTCTGAGTTTGTTGCTGAGTCTGTTTTTCTCGACGGTGGTCGCGTGGAACGGGCACCTTGAGTCTCCTAGTTTTAAGACGTTTCGAGGTGATCCTTGTGATTTTATTGAATAAACATTTTTGACTTTTGACTTTTTTTATATTACTCGCTGATGGAACAAGCAGAAGGCCTACCTGAAGTTAACTGGTAACCATCACAAAGCATTAGCTCGTAAGTCACGCGCGATAGGAACGTGCCCTACGCCCTATGATGCACTGCCCTGCGTCCATCAGTTTTAGGGTTAGGCTGGTGCCAGATATGTATGAACTTACGTGATCACAGCCGCACGCTTAGTGAGGCACGAGACAGTGAAGAGTTTTTCTCGTGCCTCACTAAGCGTGCGGCTCAGTGATCACGTAAGTTCATACATATATCTGGCACCGGGGAAATAGATGTTAAGCCTCATGTGCCTGTAATTACACCGGCGATCACACTCTTCAAACAGATCTTGTTGGAAAACAGAAGCGTGAAGTATTCTTCACATTTTAGTTTAAATAAAATCTATTAATAAATATGTATGACATAGTTGAGTTGCAGAGGGTTTCCAACGATCTATTGATAGCTTAACTGACCCAAAAAAGTGTAATATTTGTGATTAAAAAAAAAAGCTATATCTACACTAATATTATAAAGAGGAAAACTTTGTATGTATGTTTCGAATAGGCTCAAGAACTACTGGTCCGATTTCAAAAATTCTTTCACCATAAGAAAGCTACTATCCCTGAGAAACATAGGCTACATTTAATACAAAAAAAAAATTTGGGATCCCTAGTCTATTATATTTTTTTTAGTGTTTCTCTCCCTTTCTAAAAGAATGGTGTCCCTACAAACTACTAACTTGTCTTGAGAAGTCGCAAACCGTCCGATCCCGCGCGTATGCTCAACTAGTTTTATATCCACAATGTCTAAGGAACTCTAAAAGTAGCTTTACTGGAAAATGAGCTTTAAGATGCAGGGTTTAAGACTCAATTTCGGTTTAACAGTAGTTTCCCAAAAAGGTCGTAATTATTCAATTTATGGTTTACTAGCTTTAACCCGTAGTTACGCATGGATAAAAAAATGTTAAGCTATTTTTGTTTCGAATGCAAATTAAAGATTTATTTATTTTATATAATAATAGTTATATTAATTGCAGCCTTCACATCACAGCTCAGTCCTCCAGTCATTTATATTTGTCTAAAATAGTAATTTTATTAAAAGAAATATTTTTTAAATGGCTTCGGTAATATTTCTAGGTACCAAGTGTACCAACTACCAACTCAACATTCTTTGATGATGTTTAAGGGTAGGTAGTCCAAATTCCAAATATTGCATTTGGTACATTTATAATGTCAGTTATAAAATTTACCAAATTCAATATTTGGAATGGATTTTTAACGTACGATTATAATTTTTAATCGGTAGGTAGGTACGTGGTGGCTCTGGGCCCGTACCAAAATCTCTTGAAGCATTCTTATTTCAATATAACTTTTATGTCAGTGTCATAAATCAACTGCATAGAGTCAGCTTTACTTTCCTACTAATATTATAAATGCGAAAGTTTGTAAGTATGGATGGATGGATGGATGTTTGTTACTCTATAACTCTAGAAGGGCTGAACGGATCTTGGTGAAAATTAGCACAGATGTATATTATAGTCTGGAATAACACATAGGCTACTTTTATCCTGTGGGAATACGGGGATTTAAAAGTACGCGGGTGAAACCGCGGGGCGCTACTAGTATTTTAAATAAGAATGCTTCAAGAGATCGCGGTTGGCCCTCTGAAGGGATATTAACCGTGACTATCAAAGTCAAAGTAGCTGGTGCTATTTATTTTTCTGGCTTTGACTTTCTTTGAAAAGTTCAGTGAAAAATACAACTGCCACTTTTATATTGTCTACATTTCAATCTTCCTTGTTTTAGATAGCTTACAACTTTCGACTTGTCGATTGTCTTCGACTCTTGTAAGGTCAAAATATCCCTTTTCATTGTTTTATTTGCCTCTCTATGTGGAAATAGTAGTCAGCGCCAAAAGCAATGACAATTGCAATGAGGTAACCAGCGTGGCTACTGCTAAATACTAAATGGTTTCCTTGTGATGTTTTCCTTCACCGTTTGAGAGCACTGGCATTTTCCAAAAAAAATACGAGTACATAATATAGAAAACATTATTAATTTTTAATTTAAATTGTTCATAATCTTGCAATTTAAAATTTTGCAAGAGTAGTAGTAGAGCTCTTTGTGTGCGGCTCGTCCGGGGAAGTACTACCACCACGCCTTTTTCCGCCGCCAAGCAGCAACGCTGTGTTCGGTTTGAAGAGTGTGGTCGCCGGTGTAATTACAGGCACATGAGGCTTACATCTGTATGCCTCAATTTGATGGACGCAGGATAGTACATCCTAGGGCACGTTTATATAGTGCGTGACTTACGAGGCAATGCTTTGTTATAGGTGATGGTTACCACTTATCATCTGCTGCTTGTTCCATCAGCTATTGTATAAAAAAAATTACTTATATTTATTTCTATGCTATTGATACAGGCGGAGGTAACCACTCAGCATCAGGCTTTCCATCTTACTCCATCACATTTCCTTGTAAAAGAAATTTAAGGCGTTGGCAACACTTATGTACTTCTCGCTCGCCTCAAAATTTTAAAAGATATAAAATCACTAAATCCAATTTAAAAAAATCACCATCCATTATATAGCATTTAACATGTCAAAACGTGCGAGCGAGAGTCACATTAGCTCTTGTACTCGCCTTAAAAAGAAACAGCTGTGAATAAAAACTTATTATTATATTTTGCAGCAATAACAGTTACTATAACCATAAGTTTTTATTATAATTATCTGAGTAAGTCAGTTTAAGGGATCTTTACAAACAAGAAACCTGTTTACCTCACGAAATCTAAGAAATACAGCTTCCTCAAGCACCCGAGGTATCTTCAAGCGCTCCCCGAAATGTCTTGGTACTTCAAAGAACTCCCTAATTCTGGCAACTTCCAAATAGTTCAAAATTGTATGAAGGAAACATTTACAAATAATGCGGGCGGCCGCTGAGTTTTTTCCAGGTTTTATTTATTTATTCAGGGCTTCCAATGAGGTAAATACACAATTCTTCCAAAAAAAACAATGATGCCACATTTCCTGTGGCTTGCTCCTTGAAGTAAGCCACAGTTTTATTATTTTTTGACTTGGTTGTCGTATAGGCCTTTTATCCACGGTTTCTGAAAGGGCGATCAACACTAATCGGCTGTCAAGTCACTTGCTATCTCTATGAAGTAAAAGCTGAAATAGCAAGTGACTTAGCAGCCGATTAGCGTTGATCGGCCTTTCAGAAACCGAGCGTATGCGTTCACATAGAATGAATATAATGTCTTCTAGACTGATCTGCTCCAACGACTGCTACATCGTCACTTACCATCAGGTGAGATTGTAGTTAAAGGATGGTTTATTCGTTATAAAAAAAAAGGCATCGCAATTATCCATATGATTCTTCTAAGAAATCGTTTAAGAAATTATTGATTCTATGACTGATAATGTTATGTTGTACTCTTCTGTGCGGTATTTTTGATACTTAAAACTCAACACCAAGAACGGTATGAACTAAAACATCTTTCTAAATTTACTTAATTTGACAGCACTAAAAATATTGCCATCCCTTTCTAAAAGACCGAAACAAAAAGGACAGCTATTATTTTAGAGCTGTCAGATTAGCTTAGTTTAGGATTTTGCAACAACAGAATCGACATCAATAGCGATTCAATTGAGTGAAACCTCCTCTTGACTTATTTGCAGCTGAAAACGTACTTCAAATCGCACTTACACTGATAGATGTAAACCGGAATAGGAAAGCAGGCTACCGGTAATATGCTTTCTATGTAAACGCGACAAAAAGGTTAGCCGTAATACAATTCGTAGCTTGAGTATTTGGAAGTGAATCGATACAAATAAACTACTTCCGGCAAGGATTTAAGGCAGGCGTCCACTGAAGCGAAACGTCAACAAAGTTAGTTGAAAGAGCTACATTGTTTGTTGAGCCTATCAGGGCAAAAGGTATATAAATTGAATAAAATAAATAGGCCTTTTTAACCGACTCCAAAACAGGAGCTCTTCGACTGTATTTAAAAAAAAAAACTGAAACAGCTTCACGACTTTGATCCCCAGGCACGGTAGATATCCCTTCAGATCTCCCAGTACCAAGTAGGTACTAATTCAAGATTCTTTGAGGATGTCTAAGGGGGGTAGTCAGAGGTACGTCCAAACATTACATTTGGCACATACCCACATTTTGCAGTTGTTAGTATTCCATACGTGACAGGTTGCAAGCCCATCGCCGCTGTTAGAATACTAACTGGTTTCCTCACGATGTTTTCCTTCACCGTTTAAGAGCACTGGCATTTTGCGCACATAAATTTTTCGATAGAAAAATCCATTGGTGCACGACCGGATTCGAACCTGCGACCTTACGATCGGAAGGCGGGGTCACTCCCACTAGACCACCGGTGCTCTTGTTATAATAACCTCATAACTTTTTACTGAGTTAACCTCGATAACTCTTATTTTAAACAAAAGCTGGTGATTGTCATGTAGTCTCATTTACATTTGAGTCAGACCTGACGAGTAGTTTCAGAGTTAAAATAAAATAAATAAATAATTATTGGTGGACTTTTCACACAGCACTATCTAGCCCCAAACTAAGCTTATGCTTGTAATATGGGAACCAGATAGCTGATATACTACGAATAATACTTTTTTTTTGTAAATACATACTTATAATATTATATAACACCTAGACAGAGAACAAACATTTATGTTCATCACACAAATGTTTGTTCACGGTGGGAATCGAACCCACGACCTACGGCCTAAGGCAGAGTTACTACCAACTGAGCTACGTAGGCTGTGGCTGTGTTATACTAGTATAAGTGTAATTTTCATTGCAATAAAGTCTGGTTTTGCTCGAAAGTGTTATTATCTACTATACATCACTATACATCACTTTGGCAAGACGGACAGGAGCCATAAACAAAAAGAAGAAGAAGCTTTTTATGAATGGCTCGTCCACGGAAGTGCCTACCTACTGCCACTGTATATTTTTATCACCTTGCATTATTGTATTTCGGTTTCTATCCATACTCAATACTAAATACGTGTATTGCACGTGATCTAGTCAAGACAGATAACTTTAAAGTTACACTTGGCACATAAATTTTACAGTAAAAAAAAAATAAAATAAACAATGCTGAACAATCCGCACAGCACCATCTAGCCCAAAGTAAGCTACTCAAAGCTTGTGTTATGGGTACTATATACGACATATTTAATACAATACATACATAGATATTTTTTATTACACATAGAAAACACCCAGTTAGTATTCCTATGTGATAGATTGAAAGTGTGGAGCAGCAATTATGCTGAGACTGGACCTGTTTGGCCCACACAACACAGAGGAGACAAACTGTCCTCGAACACTGTTTTTGTATTTTTCTGTTTATCTGTTTCTTTACTTGTACTGTTTGTTATTAATATCTGTTATGTTTTTTTTTCTGTGTTCTCTGTGTGTTGTGTGTCAAATACATGTTTCTTACTTCTTTGTTTCTTTATTACAAGACCACCTGACATGTACTGTGTTGATAAGCAACCGAGCATCCGGTCACCCAGATATTATTACATCAATTACCTACAAAATTAGGATGTAAAAAATAATACTTTCCCTGATTCTCAATAACCAAGGGAATTGCTTTCATATCATTTTCCTAACACCCAATTTGAAATTGGGTTCCTTCCCCAAAACTCGAAACGAAAAACAATGCAATAATTTCCAATTTCAACGAGGAGGCCGTGGAATTGCAGAAATTAATGGCGCAAAAAAACAAGTCCGCAATCTTCGAGAAATTATGGCCGTTATATGGCGTAGGCCGTAACTTTCAACTATTACTACAGTACTAGCCTTTTTTTTTGCCCAGGAGAAATCCTTTATGGATACCAACTAGCGGGGGGGGGGGGGGGCCTAGAGACTAAAACTCCTGGGGTGTTCCTCTGCGGTGCTTGGGAGGTTACGGGTTCGGTTTGCACCGCGACCACGCCAGCAACTGTACTTGCGGACCCGTCTTCCCCTCTTGCCTAGCAAGCTCTTTCTTAGGTGAAGACACCCTCTAGCCTATTGTGTCCCATTGTTGAGAAAAAACCTCCCCCCATGCCAGTCGTCACCACAATCATGAGCCTTTATCTGACGACCTCAGTGGCGCAGCGGGCGAGAGTCCGCCTGCGACGCAAGAGGTTGCGGGTTTGATTCCCGCCTCGGAACAAATTTGTTTACGACATTCCGTTGGTCTGGGTGTTTATGTATAATAAAAAAAATTTCTATCTATGTAAGTATATAATGTATTAAATATATCAGTCATCTAGTACACATAACACAAGCCTTGAGTAGCTTACTTTGGCGCTAGATGATGCTGTGTGGATTGTCCATACTTATTTATTTATAATTTATACAACCCTGGCGATGAACTGGTTGAATGGGGTTTCTAGGCGTAACAGAGAGACAGACTAGCGCGTTTATCATTAGTTCTCCATTCTCCATAATTATAGAACTAGTAGCGCCCTGCGATTTCACCCGCGTAGTTTTAAATCCCGGTATTGCCTCAGGATAAATAGAAGCCTATGTGTTATTCCAGACTATATGTGCCAATTTTCACCAAGATCCGTTCAGCCATTCTGGAGTTATAGAGTAAAAAATATCCATCCAATACAAACTTTCGCATTTATAATATTAGTAGGAAGGATTGTCGCATTCGAAAAATATCATTATAAATAAACTAAACTTCTTTAAAATAAAATAAAATATTTTTATTGCATAAGAAGCTAAACATTGGGTAGTTACGTTAATCTTGCAAGTCCAGCCTAAAGTCAAAGTTTTTATACAAACGGCCAATTTAACAATATTTTTACGGTCGTTAGATAACTGTCGCTTTTTATTAAACACTGAGGTAGACATGAGATTCCGTACTTACACTTAGCCATCGTGTAGAAAGGCGGGGTTGGAGTGAGAGCGTTAGCTAGTAAGCAGTTCAGAAAAAATGTCATGTGTATATTTAATAAAATCACAAGTATCACTTTGAAACGTATTAAAGCTAGGCGACTCTAGGTGCCAGTTCCACGCGTCAACCAAGAACAGGCAAAAAACTCTGCTTGGTTTCTACCGCTCTTTTGTAGGATCCACGTTAGAATGTAATATAATACCTACACTATTGAAGCTATACAATACAATAAGTAAATAGTTTAGTATGTAGAATGTCAGAAATGAGGAAATCCGTAAGAGAACCAAGGTAGCCGACATAGCTCTCAGAATCAGCAAGTTGAAGTGGCAATGGGCAGGTCATATAGCTCGAAGAATTGACAACCGCTGGCGAATAAAGGTTCTCATATTGCGACCACGAACAGGAAAGTGAAGTGTGGGACGCCCTCCTAACCGATGGACTGACGACATTGTCAGGATCGCGGGTAGTCGGTGGATAGAAAGGGCTCAGAATCGTTCTTCCTTGAAACGGATAGGGGAGGCCTATGTCCAGCAGTGGACTTCTGTAGGCTGATGATGAGTGAGGTACTTCAGAGATGAGTCAGAACACCCACTTACAACCGCACCACGCCCTTATTGCCGAATTTTACACGTTTTTTACCAACTCCAAAACAATTAGCGTTTTCCCACGAAATACTCAGGTTTAATGTTTCAGCGAAATTCTTTTCAGGAACTTTCAGGTTACAGGTTTTACTGAAGAGTGCGGTAATCCGGGGATTACGAGTTTCGCCGAGTTTTTTGTGTTTTTGTCCGACTGGAGAGGTACACGAAACGCATTATGCTATACACTGCTCTCTTTTATGTCCATTTAGTAAGCGTAATTGGGGTTCCGTACCCAAAGGGTAAAACAGGACCTATCACTGTTTGGACATATCAAACGTACATAATGCCCTGCAAATCAAGGCATACAGATGATACCCTCTTATTTCTTTCTCTATTACAAATGGTATGTCTCGGTACCGCTAGGTAAGGGTACTTGCTCTGCCGGTGGACAAGACAGGTGCTTGGAACTAATTACGTTTTTGTCTTATTTACGGCGCGGCCAGCACATTGGCGTAAGTTTACAACTCTTCGCTTTTTCACTAGCCTTTAGTTTAGATTTAGATTTATTTATTGCCAACATGTACATACATCAGTTATATTATAGCTTAGGTCTAAGGTAGCTAATAAGCGAGTACATGTACCCTGTAGGGCGCTGCAATCTATGTAGAAATAAGGTAGGTACAATAGTTCATTAATAGGTACTACTTGACTATAGGTACTATAGTAAGTAGGTAGGCCCATAGTATACAATAGCATAATGGCTTAATTACAATGGCTTAATGGTTTAGGGCACACGCATAAAAAAAAACAAACATAACAACGAATTCGTTCGAATTCGCATCGTATCGCAAATATCGAGAGAGAGCAAATATCTGCGAGCTCGCAGAGAGAGAGAGAGAGAGAGAGAGTGAGAGCAAGCGGCATCGCATCGCAGTTTTGTGTTGGCACCCTTAGACAGTATGTACACCTCAGGGGCTTGATTAGGAATTGATTTAGTTTTTTATGGTGCTGATGGAACAAGCAGCTGGCTCATCTGATGTTAAGTGGTAACCATCACCTATAACAAAGCATTGCCTCTTAAATCACGCACGATAGGAACGTGCAACGATGCACTGCCCTGCTTCCATGTACTTAAGGCATACAGATGTTAAGCCTCATGTGGTTGTAATTACACCGGCGATCACACTCTTCACACACGAGATAGAATCAGAAATGAGGAAATCCGTAGGAGAACCAAGGTAGCCGACATAGCTCTCAGAATCAGCAAGTTGAAGTGGCAATGGGCAGGTCATATAGCTCGAAGAACTGACAACCGCTGGGGAATAAAGGTTCTCGAATGACGACCACGAACAGGAAAGCGAAGTGCGGGACGCCCTCCTACCCGATGGACTGACGACATTGTAAGGATCGCGGGTAGTCGGGCTCGGAATCGTTCTTCCTGGAAGCGGATAGGGGAGGCCTATGTCCAGCAGTGGACTTCTGTGGGCTGTTGATGATGATGATGATGAAATCTAGGTGAGTCTAGATGCCCGTTGCACGTGACCAAACCGAAAGAAAAAATAAAAAACTAAAGGAGGACGCCCGATTCCGCTTACCATTTAGACCAAGCTCTGTGCCCCATAGTTGGGACGCAGCCTCCGACTGAATGACAGGTGCATGACACGTGCCGACGTGTTAAGGGGAGGCTTCAACGCACAGGCTAGCTATTAGATAACCTAGATGTGCAGCTAAAATTCTAGAACGATATTCCATGTATTTCTAGCTATAAAGATAGAATTTAATATTATTTTATTGTGTTAAAACACAATTTAAAACAATGTTTTAATATTTTTGTGGTTTACACCTACAGCACAAGTCTGCAAGGACTTAGTGTAGGGTCTTGAATCTATATTCATCTACAAGCCATGTTAACTCTTGATCCTTTAAGTTTGTCTGCATCAAAATTGTATGTACCATATCTATGTGCTTTTTTATTTGCTAAATAAATTATTATTATTAAATTCAGGCACTATAGACGTTACCTCAGGTCTCTTAGTACATACCGACCTGAGCATCTTTGGGGAACTCTAAGGAGGTAGTCAGAGGTATGTCCAAGTAATACATTTAAATTAAAAATTAAAATTTGTTTTATTCAGTTGTCCAAAGATCCATTCTTAAATAATAACACATGTACACATTTAATATATAATATAAATTTTAATTTATATTTAAAATTCTTTCACCACACTGTTTCGAAAGAAACTAGTGACACGACAAGAGAAGGAAGAAGAACCTTTTTTGTATGAAGACTTGAGTTTTTAGCACGCCCCCGCCCGCGCCCTCTCGGGGCTTCTATCGAAGCGCTTATCGAATCTCCATACAAAAATCTAATGTTACGATTAAACAAAACTTACTTTAGGTACTAGCATAGTAAATCTTTGTTTTAAAATGTCCCAAACGTTATTCTCAGTGCGAGATTTGAACCCGCGACCTTCCCCTTGATACCGTAAGTACCGTAGTAACATCTCCAAGAGTTATTCAGCGAGTGAGGAAGGTCGCGGCTTCAAATCTCGCTCGGAAAATAACTTTTGGGACATTATAAAATCTTTGGGACATTACAAATCTAATAAAAAATTGTATAGTATTCTCTTATCTGTACTTTGGGTAGTGGAATCAAGTTTGACTGATACAGATTTATAACCCAAGAGTTTCCACAAATGGAACCAAATGAATAGTTCCGTGTAACTTTTATAATTACGGAGCCACGCGACCAAGCCCCATCTGAACGGAGTTTCCCTGACCCGTCGTTTGACAAAAGTTTGGAACTTATTTCATCATTGAAAACTGGTATGTAATATAGTAGCAGCCCCGCCTTCCGATCCTAAGGTCGTGGGTTCAAAACCAGTCGCGCACCAATGAGTTTTTCTGTTCAAAAATTTATGTGCACAATGCCAGTACTCTCAAACGGTGAAGGAAAACATCGTGAGGAAACCGGTATGTTGTAAAACCTAACAAGATCTATATCATGTGTCAAGTGCTCGAAAGGAGCCTCTTGAGGCACACTTAAAATCCTTTTACCACACTGTTTCCAAAGAAACTAGTGACATGACAAGAAGAAGAAGATTGAAAACTGACTTTGTACTCAAGTTTTGGTACTCAAGTCAGAGCCAAAATGTATACGTTATCATACAGATGTTAGGCCTCATGCTGTATTTGACGACCTCAGTGACACAGCGGGCGAGAGTCCGCCTGCGACGCAGAGGTTGCAGGTTCGATTCCCGCCTCGGAACAAATTTGTGTACGATCTTCAGAAATTTCATATTCATATTCATATTCATTTATTCATTGCTTCATGTTGTAGGTACAAAAGATCTTAGGGGGTAATAGGTATAAGTTCAGAACATGAGCCCCGCTGGGGCAATTTGTTCATTGGTCTGGGTGTTTTCTATGTATAATAAAAAAAAAATCTATCTATGTAATTATATAATGTATTAAATATATCAGTTATCTAGTACCCATAACACAAGCTTCAGTAGCTTATTTTGGGGCTACATAGTGCTGTGTGGATTGTCAAATAAAAAAAAAATCATTGGCAGCAACACCCTTCAAACCGCAGAGAGAAACACAGCAACGCGGCGCGGCAGAAAGAGGCATGGTGGTTATCCTCTCGACGGGCTCTTCACAATCCTACTAATAAGTTTGTAAGTATGGATTGTTTTTTTGTATGTTTGTTGATTGTATGTTTGTTACTCCTTCACGCCGGAACGGCTGAACGGATCGAATGAAACTTGGCAGAGGGATTGATTAGAGTCTGTAATAGAATAGAATAGAATAGAATAGAATATATGTTTATTTGACGACAACACACCGAAGAAAGAACAGAAAAAAGGCAGTAGGTAGAGAATACACAGTAGGTAGATTAACAAACACTTAAAAAATAAAGATAGCCTACACACAAATAACAAGCCTCTCCCTGTGTGAGTCAGTCAAAAAGGCTTAGTCTCAGCTTGATGCCACTCTCCAGCAGGGTTGGAGAGTGGCGCTGGTTTTCAGATTAATCATCAGGTAATAGCACATAGGCTACTTTTTATCCCGTGGGAATACCAGGATTTAAATCAGCGTGGGTGAAACCGCGGGGCGCAACTAGTTTCGCGCTGGATGGATGTTTGTTACTCTTTCACGCTGGAACGGCTGAACGGATCTGGATGAAACTTGGCAGAGAGATAGATTATGGTCTGGAATAGCACATATGCTCCATTTTATCTCGTGGGAATACCGGGATTTATATCTGCGCGGGTGAAATCGCGAGGCGCAACTAGATTCTACATATTATTTTACCAATCGCCTCAACAGATCTGGTAGTAGGTACTCATTACAGCAATTACCCTTACTTTGCCACCAGGTGGCGCTTCAAAAGGAATTATTAAATACTTCAAGCACCTGCAGACAAGGTGTGCTTCCATCTGCTTTGCATTCCGTAGTTTAGGTCAAGGACGAGTTTGGACCTACTCCTTTAAAACCAACGCAACGTTAAAAAGGAGGTTCTCAATACCAGTGTATTTTTGTATGGGTGGACCAATTTTGATGATTTATTTTGATTTTAAACCAATTGATTGATGATTAGAAGCTATTTTTACTGGGTGGTCAAAAGTTATCAAAGATTCAGAAAAAAAACATAACTGGATAACTGAACAATAAATAAATAAATAATGCTGGACAATCCACACAGCACTATCTAGCCCCAAAGTAAGCTATTCAAAGCTTGTGTTATGGGTACTAGATGACTGATATATTTAATACATTATATACTTACATAGATAGATATTTTTTTTATTATATATAGAACAACCAGACCAACGGAACAAATTTCTGCAGATCGTACACAAATTTGTTCCGAGGCGGGAATCGAACCCGCAACCTCTTGCGTCGCAGCTTAGGCAGACCCTCGCCCGCTGCGCCACTGAGGTCGTCTATAACTGAACAAAACATATATAACTGAACAATCGCAGAACTACATGGGGATGATTCGAATACCCCACGATACGCGCAAAATTTTATTTTTGGACGTCACTGTTCCGGCCACCCTGTATCCTACTACTATTATAAACGCGAAAGTTTGTAGATATGGATGGATGGATGGATGTTTGTTACTCTTTCACGCCAGAACGGCTGAACGGATCTGGATGAAACCAAGCAAAGAGATTATAGTCTGGAACAGCACATAGGCTACTTTTTATCCCGTGGGAATACCGGGATTTAAATCTGCGCGGGTGAAACCGCGGGGCGCTGCTAGTATTAAGTAAATGTGCAAACTATACCTACATGGTATAGTTGCGGTTGCGTTATCTGCAGACTGTTGCGAACTATCTAGAGATAATCACTATCACGACAAAGTTTCTTTCTCTGTCCCTATGTCCGCATGTTCCTATGTCCCTATGTATGCTTAAATCTTTAAAACTACGCAACAGATTTTGATGCGGATTTTTAATAGATAGAGTGATTCAAGAGGAAGGTTTATCTGTATAATACATGCATGATATGTGCACCCGTGCGAAGCAGGGGCGCGCGGGCGGGTCGCTAGTAATATAATATAGGTACGTTGTAACGATTCAGAATCGAACCCCTCTCAGATCTCAACTGGACAGGGTTACCGCTATGCGAAAGATGTCTTTAATGAGTTTCTTTACCACAATACACCTGCATTGTTTGGTTTTGAGAACAATACACAATATCCTGATTCGGGCATGGAACCCACTATTGTGCATTTGTCACACTTCAATTTGTATAAGTTGACAAACTATAGGGTTAAGAAACTTGCCAGTAATGTTTCTAAGCTTGAAGAGTAGGTACTTCCGCTGTAGGATTGTCTTTTTAGGGTTCCGTAGATATATCAAAAAATGAAAACGAAACCCTTTATTAAATTAAAATTAAAGGCTGGAAGAAATCGTTTTCAGTGATAAGACCGCCCAGTGCTCAGTAACTAATTTAGTCTTAATATAAAAGTAACAATTTATTTATATTACTAGTTCCGTGTGCAGAAAGCTATTTCATTCAATAAATAAAAGCGCCCGGTGGCGCCGTATCTAGTAAAATGCGGGTAGGTGTGAATCCGAGGTATTCCACTCGTAGCGGACATAACGGACGGACTAAGTGATTGGTATCTCTATTATTTAAACTGAAATAGATTTGCTTTAATGCCCAGTCTCGGTAGATATCCCGTGATCTATAAAGGGGCGCGTCGACCGCATCCGCATCGCTGCGTACGGAGCGGACGGATTTGTTGTATTTGTTTGTATTGATTTGTATGGTACAGCGTGCACTGGATCGGCATTTCAGCGCCAGAGACCGGTTTTCTGCTGATGACGTCATCCGCAGTGAACGCGCCATCCAGAATTGCTTTGAAAATACCGATACTGCAGATGCAAAATCCTGATGCCGCGGACGCACCCCATCGGCATTTTGTAAATACCGACGCTCCGTCCGCTCCGTACGCAGCGATGCGGACGCGGTGGACGCGTACCTAAGTACCAAGAACAAATCATGCTAACTATAAGTTTTGTTAAATTACCCGATTAGAAGTGGTAACCATCACCTATAACAAAGCAAAGCCTCGTAAATCACGCATTATGGCAACGTGCCCTACGTGCCCTGCGTCCATCAAATTTTATATTGACTCAATGTGTCTGTCATTTCATCTACACCCTTCAAACGGAAACACAGCAACGCTGCTGAAAAAAGAGCCATACCATAGATCCTTCTATTAAAACGCTTCAGTAACGTTTTAAAATAAAAAATATACCTACACCACTATTTAGTAACTTTCTACCAGAAAAAAATATACCTACACCACTATTTAGTAACTTTCTACCAAAAAAAATATACCTACACCACTATTTAGTAACTTTCTACCAAAAAAAAATATACCTACACCACTATTTAGTCACTTTCTACCAAAAAAAAAATATACCTACACCACTATTTAGTAACTTTCTACCAAAAAAAAATATACCTACACCACTATTTAGTAACTTTCTACCAGAAAAAATTAAGGACTGTTTCAGCAGAGGCTACTAATGATAGTAGCGCCGTCAGAACTTTTAAATTATCTATCTAAGTACCACCAAGTTATCGAGGTTTGCTTTTAGCCAAAAACGCGTCAAATTTTACAAAAATTTTTCCCAAAATACTTCACAAGTAAACCTCGTACGCATTGCATTATGAGCGGTTGACCTGAGAAATATTTTCTAGTACTGTGCCCAAAAACTAAAAAAAATAATTCCTATAGAAAAAGCTTTTTGATCATTCTATTAACATTAGTAACCTCTGCTGAAACAGTCCTTAAAGATTTTTTTGTAGTTACAAAATAGTGGTGCTTATTCTCTAAATCCGTGCCCACACGTTGGCCAGTCCAGGTTGCATGCCGGACACGCGGTGGCTGATTTCGCGTGAATTTAAAACTGACTCGGGCGAGCGAGCCTTTCCCCGGGAACCGGGAATACTCGTGGACAACGCAAACTAGTAATTTTATTGCTTACTGTACCTAAAAATCTACAAAACAGGTGCATCAGGCGAGTGTGAATGGGACTGTTGGGAGGAGAAGACCTCGGAGGACGTATCTGGATCAGATAGCAGACGTTCTAGAGAAAGGCCAGGTCAAAAGTACCCTAAACCGACGAGAATGTATGAGGAATGTTATGAGAGTGAATGAAGCGAAAGAGGTGTAAGGATCGTAGCAAGTGGAAATCCATGGTCTCCACCTACCCTTATGGGATACAGGCGTGATGTTATGTATGTATGTATGTATGTACTGTACCTAACATATTAGTCTTATTAAATTTACAAGGTATAGAAGTCATGAATGCTCGACTTACCCTCGGCTTCTGAAAGCCCGATCAATGCTAATCGGCTGTCAAGTCACTTGCTGTTTCAGCTATTGCTTCAAATTAGTCAAAGATAGTAAGTGACTTGACAGCCGATTAGCATTGATCGGGCTTTTAGATACCGGGGGTTAAACGTAAAAGTATCCTCAAAATTTCCCGTTTGATCTAATATTGTAAGCGCTGTAGAAAAAAAAACATAAATAATAAAAAAATACTCTCCATGGAATTAAATACCAAAAACTGTGTCGGGAATACACGCCACCTGATAGTGCCGAGATTTAAATAGACCAAAATTATGCCTTATCCATATTTTGGACTCGATTGACCTACTGAATGCAATCCACGAAAAGTGGATGAAATTGAAATATTTCGCATTCCCTTTGACATCAAACGTAGGGACTGTTAAATAAAATATTTATTTAAACAAGGTTTTTAATTTAAATGATATTAGCGTTACTTTTGAGAGTTCTCAGAATAATCTTTTAATTTTGAAGAAACGAAACTACCTTCGTTTTATATTTTTACTAGCTGCGCCCCACGGTTTCACCCGCGCTGAATTAAATCCCGGTATTCCCACGGGATAAAAAGTAGCCTATGTGCTATCCCGGACTATAATCTATCTCTTTGCCTAGTTTCATCCAGCTCCGTTCAGCCGTTCCGGCGTGAAAGAGTAACAAACATCCATCCATCCATCCATACTTACAAACTTTCGCGTTTATAGTAGTAAGTAGTAGGACTAGTTACCTCCCGCGTTTTCGTTTGCGTAAAAATCCGTCCAAATAGCTTCAAAATTTTTTTTAATACAACTGGAACAAGCAGATGGCCCACCTGATGTTCTGATGCTTAGTGGCAGAGCAACTACAGACAATATTTTTTTTTATAATTCTGGACAATCCACACAGCACCATCTAGCCCCAAAGTAAGCTACTCAAAGCTTGTGTTATGGGTACTAGATAACTGCTATATTTAAAACATTATATACTTACATAGATAGATATTTTATATTATATACATTGAAAACACCCAGACCAACAGAACAAATTCCTGCAGATCGTACACAATTTTTTTCCGAGGTGGCAATCGAACCCGCAACCTCTTACGTCTCAGGCGGACTCTCGCCCGCTGCGCCACTGAGGTCGTCAATATTAGCAGACACACAGCGCCATTTAGCCCCATACTAAACAAAATAGAACCTTAGCAGTTTCTATTACAACACGACAATAAATATTTTATTTAACAATTTTTTATTTATCAATTCAATCTCACTAATAAGAATAATACAAACTAAACAGTCACAAAAACTTAACACTATCAAAAGTAGCTTTACAACTTTAAGTGACTAAATACATAAATTATTATAGTTTTATTGCTCAGTCTCAGCGCAACAAAAAAAATAAAAACTACTTAATTCTACTACTATTATAAACGCGAAAGTTTGTAAGAATGGATGGATGTTTGTTACTCTTTCACGCCGGAACGGCCGAACGGATATGGATGAAACTTGGCAGAGAAATAGATTATAGTCTGGATTAGCACATAGGCTACTTTTTATGCCGAGGGAATACCGAAGTTTAGATCTGCGCGAGTGAAACCGCGGGGCGTGACTAGTCATACATAGTTGTTATGATTTTAAATCCTCCGCAGGTCAATAAAAGTTGTTGAGCTTTCTAGATGTGTACTTAATTATAACAGCAAAATCAATAGGAGAAATCATTTATAATCAAAGAGATTTCGTAAACGTTAAAGCAAGCTAAACTCTATGGTCCTTATTCATAATGGTCTTTGAGCGCGCCAATAGCATAACAAACCGATAAGTCTGTTGTATAAAATGGCAGGGATTTTGGAAATGGAAGGGGAAAAAGAGGGTTTATATTGTACCAGCGACCCGCCCGCGCGCCCCTGCTTCGCACGGGTGCACATATCAAGCATTTATTATACATATAAACCTTCCTCTTGAATCACTCTATCTATTAAAAAAACCGCATCAAAATCCGTTGCGTAGTTTTAAAGATTTAAGCAAACATAGGGATATAGGGACAGAGAACGCGACTTAGTTTTATACTATGTAGTGATAATGATAGTGAAGCAATGAGAATATTAAATGATGGTCAAAAGTAACTTCGGTGATGGATAAGTTGAGAAGCAATCGGTTAGCGTGGAATGGGCATGTTATGAGGAGGGAAGAAAGTCATATACGAGAATAATGTTAGATATAGATGTGGATGGTATTAGAAGGAGAGGCAGGCCAAAGAAAAGATGGACTGTGTGAAAGATGACATGAGTAAGAAAGGAGTTAGCACCGAGATGACGAATGATAGAGGAGAGCAGAAGAAGAAAGCTTCAAAGTCAAAATCAAAACGTTCTTTATTCAGGACAATCACAAGGATCACTTTGAAACGTCTACTAGGTACTTGTTGGGCCGACCCAACTTAGCCAAAGTCAAAGTCAAAGTAATTTATTGGTAATAAAAATTTTACAAGTCAATGCACTTCCATGTAATAAGAATATAACAGTAACAGTAAAAACAAAAAAAAATTAAATAAAAATTGACAATTGTATAACACATAACATTACCTACATCATTAGGTACTAATAAACTCGTCGTAGCTGTAAAAAGCCTGCTCAACTAACCAACGCTTAGCGTGGTATAAAGGCCGGAAGATTCTGTCAATTCTACCTAAACAATAGTTGCATAGCTACTTCTGACTTATTCCCGTATCAAATAACGATAACACAATCGTTAGAACTATCAATAAATCAATCAATGCCTGTGATTGAGCGTTTCCGCAATAACCTGTTTTATGGGTCCAGTGGCTCTCAGGCTAGTCGGTCATCTCGTGTAGACCAGGAGATGGTGGGGAAAACTATACCTAACTGAAACTGAAAACGGTTCACACCTTAGATACTCATAAAATCGATATCCTACTACTATTTGACGACCTCTGTGGCGCAGCGGGCGAGAGCCTGCCTGCGACGCTAGAGGTTGCGGGTTCGATTCCCGCCTTGGAACAAATTTGTGTACGATCTGCAGAAATTTGTTCCGATGGTCTGGGTGTTCTCTATGTATAATAAAAAATATCTATCTATGTAAGTATATAATGTATTAAGTATATCAGTTATCTAGTACCCATAACACAAGCTTTGAATAGCTTACTTTGGGGCTAGATAGTGCTGTGTGGATTGTCCAGCATTATTTATTTATTTATTTATTATACACGCGAAAGTTTGTAAGTATGGATGGATGGATTTATGGATCGATGAATGGATGGATGTTTGTTACTCTTCACGCCGGAACGGCTGAACGGATCATAATGAAACTTAGCAAAGAGATATATTATAATCTGGAATAGCACATAGGCCTTCCATTCCTACTTTTTACTACTTTTTATCCCGTGGGAAAACCGGGATTTAAATCTGCGCGGGTGAAACTGCGGGGCGCAACTAATAATTTATAATTCACAAAAAAATATATAAAGATCAAATCGATAGATTATTATTTATTTTTAACCAATTTATATTTTTTCAATGTAATTATATAGTCATCTTACCCCCGGTTTCTTAGAGCTCGATCAACACTAATCGGCTGTCAAGTCACTTGCTATTTCGGCTTTTTGTTTAAATTAGATAGGGATAGCAAGTGACTTGACAGCCGATTAGTGTTGATCGCGCTTTCAGAAACAGGCCGTTAGCTATTTACACCTAAAAATTGGATGACAGTTAAATATTTTAAGCCTCGTCTGTGTTGTGTGCACTTTGTTAATAACTGTAGTAACTTAGAAATAAATAAATACCCCGGCTATTAACTGTGATGGTCTATAGCTCGATACAACAACGATGAACAAAATACTGACCCACGTGCTTCTTTTCGAGCTAAAAGCATGCTTTTTTCAAGCCTTGCTCAATAAAAGCACGTGTGAACAGATCGTGCTAGTATAATAAGCATGCTTATTTGGTCGTACGTCGGTTGATTTTTGAGCATGCTCAAAAGAAGCATGCTTATTTTTGAGCACGTGTGTACCTTAACAAGATAATGTAAGTCAATTGATTGCCAGCTCTTCGACTAAAGCTAAAAAGCAGTTAAATCAACGTTAACTGAAGGCAATTATGCTAAACACGCCATTGTTTCTTAACAAATTGATAAATTTGTAAGTTTGTAGCATTGCTAATCGTAAATTATTTATTCTCTGTGAATCTAGGTAAGTTAAAAAACAGATGTCATGGTTATAGATAGAACACTAGATCCTGCCATTAGGCGTAAAACAGATTTACTTATAAACTGATTCACGAATTCCACATAGTTTTTCCAAGAAAAAAATAATGCTGAACAATCCACATAGCACCATCTAGCCCCATACTAAGCCAAAGCTCATGTTAACCAATTATTTGATATCCTACTAATATTATAAATGCGAAAGTTTGTAAGTATGGATAGATGGATGGATGGAGGGATGGATGTTTGTTACTCTATAACTCCAGAGGGGCTGTACGGATCTTGGTGAAAATTGGCACAGAGATAGTATTATAGTCTGGAATAACATGTCGGCTACTCTTTATCCCGCGGGAATACCGGGATTCAAAACTACGCGGGTGAAACCGCGGGGCGCTACTAGTACTACATAAATAATTTTTATTTGTACGTACTTATAATATTATATAACACCCAGACAGAGAACAAACATCTATGTTCAACGCACAAATGTTTGTTCTCGGTGGGGATCGAACCCACGGCCTACGGCGCAGAAAGCCAAAGCTGTGAAGGCTGTATTGTATAGATCCAAACATATATAATTATATCCAAAAAATATATTTTCATCAACATCTAACTTTCACATTTAGTGATTTAATAGGATTTGGAGGATACACAATTTGTTTTATAGGAGAAAAAGTTAATTAAATTAATTTCACTCGTAAGTTAAGCCTACGTTATAAATTTGATGGCGCCCAACTACGGGCGAAGTTAATCAAAGGAAAGTCTTAGCTTTGTGTACGTTGGCGTCTGTTTATAACTAGGGATGGGTTTCCGGACGTTAAATACGGATACGGAAATCTAAGTGCGGACTTATTCGGAGGAATGTTTAAGATTTGTATGTGTCAGTTTATGACTAGGGATGGGCTTTCCGAACGTTAAGCACGGAAAAGACAGAACAGATACGGAAATCAAAGATGGATGCAGAAAAAGTAAATTAAAAGAAGTATAAACTTTGCGTACGTTCTTTGCGTGCACTTAAACAGCGGGCTTTACAAATACTAGCTATTACGGAAAAAACAAAGCACGGATACGGAAAAGGCTTAGTATGGATGAAGCCATATATAAAAAAAATTGCTTTTTCACGAATAGACAAGGATGCCTAAAACCTATATCACAAAAGTATATTATTATTGTTGTCCTAGGACTGATTAATCTAATTATTGTCTTCCTATCTAGTTCTAAAAATAAAATAATCCTACTTCTATTATAAACGCGAAAGTTTGTAAGTATGGATGGATGTTTGTTACTCTTTCACGCCGGAACGGAGTAATACGGATCTGGATAAAACTTTCCAAAGAGATAGATCATAGTCTGGAATAGCACATAGGCTACTTTTTATCCCGTGGGAATACCGGGATTCAAATTTGCGCGGGTGAAACCGCGGGGCACCACTAGTAATTTATAATATAATATTTCCATCTACGGATAAATTAGAGTTACTATAGATACATTTACCCCCCGCGTCCGTATTCAAATTAATTTAACTTTTTCAACACGTCTCACCCCTTCACTGGTTATAAGTTACGTCACAGACACGCTCGTAGTTTGTACGTAAGTTACACGGTTAAGTTACGCTTGCTTACTTTGTCCTTTCAAGTTGGTGAATGGTTGGTAGTGTTTTAGGAGTACCTAGTAGAGCTATTATTTGTGTGCAGCTCGTCCGGGGAAGTACTACCACCACGCCTTGTTCTGCCGCCAAGCAGCAACGCTGTGTTTCGGTTTGAAGAGTGCGGTCGCCGGTGTAATTACAGGCACATGAGGCTTAACATCTGTATGCCTCAAGTTGATTGTAATGCTTCGTAGGGCACGTTCCTTGACCCACCTGACGTTAAGTGGTAACAATCACCTATAACAACGATATCGTGACTTACGAGGCAATGGTTTGTTATAGGTGATTGTTACCACTTGACGTCAGGTGGGTCCTCTGCTTGTTCCATCAGCAAGTTGTATAAAAAACTAATTATAATAACTACGTATTGTTTTCTGTAAAGTTTCTTCTGCTAGGCTCTCTTTATATTGTCACTAGTTGCGCCCCGCGGTTTCACCCTTGCAGATTTAAATCCTATGTTTTTCCCGTGCTATTCCAGGCTATAATCTATCTCTGCCAAGTTTCGTCCAGATCCGTTCAGCTGTTCCGGCGTGAAAGAGTAACATACATCCATCCATCTGTACTTACAAACTTTCGCGTTTACATTGTAGGAGGAGAAGGTCTTTTTGTTAACTGTGTATTGTGTGTCTAATAAACTATTTTACTCTGTTCTATTATAATGTTAGAAGCATTTTACTTAAAAAGGCTTGTAAGTAATACCTTGAAGTAATGACTACCAGGCTTGTGCAGGGTAGTTAGCGAGGCCGGGGGTGTGCGCTGTGTACGGGGGGGGGGGGATAAGTGCGCTCTCATAGGGGTGCCACACTTCCGGTGGAAAATAATAAAAATAATGCTGGACAATCCACACAGCACCATCTAGCCCCAAAGTAAGCTACTCAAAGCTTGTGTTATGGGTACTAGATAACTGATATATTTAATACATTATTACTTACACAGTTAAATATTTTTTTATTATACATAGAAAACAGAAACAGAGGAGGGGTTATATACTTACATAGATAGATATTATAATTATTATGAAAACACCCAGACAAACGTAACAAATTTCTGCAGATCGTACACAAATTTGTTCCGAGGCGAAAATCGAACCCGCAACCTCTTGCATCGCAGGCGGACTCTCGCCCACTGCGCCACTTAGGTCGTCATATAAAAACAGATTCACGACTTTGATCCTCAGGCACGGTGGATATCCCCTTAGATCTCTTGGTACGACTTTCAGATTCTTTGAGGACATCCAAGGTAGTCAGAAGTACGTCCAAACATTACATTTGGCACATATCCGCATTCTGCAGTAGTTAGTATTCCATACGTGACAGGTTGCAAGCCCATCGCTGCTGTTAGAATACTTACCCCCATTATTAAAGCGCGATCAACACTAATCGGCTGTCAAGTCACTTGCTATCTCTATCTAATTTGAAGTAATTAGTGTTGATCAAGCCTTCAGAAACCTGGGTTAAGTATTCCATAAGTGACAGGTTGCAAACCCATCGCCGCTGTTAGAATCTTAACTATATAAATTAGTATTCTAACAGTTTCCTCTCAATGTTTTCCTTCATTGTTTTAGTTAGTATATACTGTCAGAAATTAAATAAAGCCTCATTAGCATTTATTTCTTAGTGCCAACCCTAATGATAGAGGAACATACCGGAACTTACCCCGCTCTGCCCCTCTTCAACCCTTACAAACTTACCTATAGTAAATAGATAGAAAATAGCCTTTTAAAAGAAAGATGCATTGTTCTGATGAGATTTCACTGAGCGCGGTGCGGGTTCGACTCTTGGGATAAGACAAACATGATATAAATAAATAAATAATGCTGGACAATCCACACAGCACTATCTAGTCCCAAAGTAAGCTATTCAAAGCTTGTGTTATGGGTACTAGATAACTGATATATTTAATACATTATATACTTACATAGATAGATATTTTTTATCATACATAGAAAACACCCAGACCATCGGAACAAATTTCTGCAGATCGTACACAAATTTGTTCCAAGGCGGGAATCGAACCCGCAACCTCTTGCGTCGCAGGCAGGCTCTCGCCCGCTGCGCCACAGAGGTCGTCGATAACTAATTGATGCGTGACTGCGGACATCCATTGTTAAATATTAATTCACTGAAACAAATATATAGTACTAATCCGCTAATGTAGACTTACACATTAAATTGGCGGATTAATACCATTATTTGTTCAGTTAAAGGAGTATGTTTTCTTTACTATGAGCCCTGGTCCAAAAAAAATCTGCGGTCCTCAGGCACGAAACCATTATTATTACCGTATTGTACCGTACCCGTAGCTATATAGTTTTTTCAACAAAAACAAAAAAAAATATATAGAATTTTAGTTACAAATGGGTTTAAAATGTTCCATCTTTTTATCTAATTATGACAGGAAACTGTCAAATTGACACATTTGTTTAACTTTCAAAACACTTGTCATATTAGCAACTTCCTTATAAGAAAGATCTAATTTTGTTTCTCAGTGTGACACAAAAAATGCTTAGCGAGAGAAACAGACATGAGGGAAAAGCCGCACACAAAGAACTTTCTCGTCTTAATTTTATAAACGATTATCAGCCTTCATAGCCCAGTTGGTAGCAGCTCTGCCTTCTGCGCCGTAGGCCGTAGGTTTGATTCCCACGGAAAACAAACATTTGTGCGATGAACACAGATGTTTGTTCTCTGTCTGGGTGTTATTATGTTGTATGTATTTACAAAAAAATGTTTATTATGTGTTATATTAGCTATCTGGTTCCCATATTACAAGCTTTGGCTTAGTTGGGGGCTAGATAGTTGGAAAGTCCACCTATATTTATTTATATAAAACTACCAACGGAGCTCAAAGATGTGTAACACTGTATGTTGTGACAGTTTTTACTAAAAAGTCTTGTTAGATTGGACCATATAAGGCCCCATACAGATTTATGGCAGTTACAGTGGCCAATGACTTATAGGGAACATTTAAGGGTTAGTTAAATTAAGTGTTAAGTGATAGCTTTTTTAGAGTTAATTGAAATACTAGTTTTGATATTTGTGACTCCATGTCGCAACGGCTAAACTGATTTTGGTGGAACTCAAGTTAGATCTGTATTATGCTCGTCCAGGAAGCTGCCATGCAGAACGTCTAAGGGGGGTAGTCAGTGGTAGGTCGAAACATAAGTTAATTTTTATACCTTATAAAGAAACCCAACCCTGATCTTCTTACAGTCAATAACTGTGATCTACACGCCTTTTTCTGTCGCGTTGCTGTGTTTCGGTTTGAAGAGTGTGGTCGCCGGTGTAATTACAGGCACGTGAGGCTTAAAATCTTTATGCCTCAAGTTGATGGACGCAGGGCAGTGCATCGTAGGGCACGTTCCTATCGTGCGTGTCTTACGGGGTAATGCTTTGTTTGAGGCGATGGTTACCACATAACATCGGGTGGGCCATCTGCTTGCCATCAACTAGTTATATAAAAATTACTTTCGTCGCTGACTGTACCCACTAAGTAAATACTACATTTTGATACCGCTGGTAGTTTATTGGTCCATAAATACAACACGCTTTTCCTTTCCACATAAAATGGCCGATTTGATGTATATCATTTTACTTACGGATATTTGTGTTGTATAAATTTATAAGGTTTGCTAAAAAAACTATGAAAGAAATTATTCGTATGTACACATTTAAAATTATCAAGTATACTTAAATATAAGGCATGTACAAAGGCGAGCTTAACCCTTAAAAGAGTTCTCTTCCAGCAACCTTGTAGGAGAGAAAAAGTGTATTTAAAGGTATGTAAACAACATCCTTCCTTACAATACAACATCGTCCTTGTTGTTTCGGCCTTTTAGAAAGGGACGGCAATATTTTGATTGCTGTCAAATTAGGTTAAGTTAGGAAAATTAAATAACAGAATTGGCACCATTGTTTCAAATTGTAACATCATATAAGATTTTTGTAAGTGGTGTTGAAAGATAAATCCATCAAAACTAAAATCTTAAAACATGAATGAAAGCTACAAAGTAGCTTAGTTTAATGAACGTAAAACCTGCTCGTACTAAAAACAGGTAAAAAAATGCATTATAGTACACGTGGATTTATTACTAGACTGCTTGAATGGATCTCACGATGGACGCATTTACACTGTAGTGTAACGTTTAACAATCGCAGGTGTACCGAGCACTATTATAATTATATAATAATAACAATAAACTGCTATAAGCCTAATAGTTCACGAAGACTCCGAATAGAATTTCACTAATAAAATACAAAAAAAATTAGGACAAGTTTAAGTACTCTAATAATGTATGTATAGGTAGTAGTAATAGCAAAGTTCGCTCTTTGTGTGTGGCTCATCCGGGAAAGTACTGCCAACGCGCCTTTTTCTGCTGCCAAGCAGCAACGCTGTGTTTCGGTTTGAAGAGTGTGGTCGCCGGTGTAATTACAGGCACATGGGGCTTAAACATCAGCAGGGTTGGCTATAGCAATCCTTGTACCTGAGTCGAGGGTTGGGGATAGGGGGGATGCAAGTGGGGGTAGATGGTAAGTCTTCCCCTTGAGTCCTTTTTTCTAGGAAATGAAAAAAAATATTACTTCAACTTACAATTATCATCTACGGTGTGGCACGCTTACAGTTCGGTGTAAGGGCCGGTCTACACAACACCGTTCGTTTCCTCTCCATTCAGTGAACTCGGCTTGTATTAATGTATAACCGGTTTAATTTACCCACGGGCCCAAGTTATAAAGTTATAATACTTATAGCATCATTTTCTGTTTTGATACATTTAATTTTAGACATAGCTGTCAAAGTTAAAATTATGTTTATAATAGGAATTTATTCAACAAATAGAACAATGAACCTAAAACTAAAAATAAATACAGTTTTTTCTATTATGTATTATTATTTTCGTCACAAACCACAGACAGAAAAACAGAAACTAAACAAGAAGATTTTTTAAAAAAACAAAAAAAACCCGACTGCCCAAACTCTATACAACGTGTAACGGAAAGGGTATATACATACCAACATACATCCATACATCCATATTATATTATTATAATTATAATATTATTATAATATATTATATCCATATTATATTTTGGATATACATCCATATTCTTTGGATGATAACAAACGATATGGCATGGGTTTTTTAATTCTATCTCTACATGTTCGGAAGTTATGAGAAGTTTTAATACATAGATACCAGAAACCGAATTTTTCAAATTGAAATAAATACATCACTAGCACTAAGTCAGCTGATCGGTGTCAATGAACTATTTGCTACTACTACTGTATAGGTAAATTAGATAATGTTTTAAATTTGGTACTTTTTAATAGTTAAATCCATTCTTCAGTCTTGACGAATGATAAAATGCTTGGCATGATCTTTTCTATAACTATTGATTATAATTACCATGTACTTAATAATGTTTCTGTATTGTCACGCGTCTGTGGCTTGCGCCACCAAGCACCAAGACGAACCAGTTGCATGTCAATAAAACTAAGAACGCTTCCCGTCATCACTTTTAATGCTGCTTATCGGTGTCGATTCTCATCGTTTGCAACCTTCCTTTTCTTATTACCATTATCATAACCCTGTAGAAGACCACTGCTGGATATTTTTAAAGAGCTGTTTGAAGGGCTCGTCCAGGGAAGTACTACTCGCTCGTACTACTCGCAGTACTCTTTGTGTATGTCTTGTCCGGGGAAGTACTACCGCCACGCCTTTTCTGCCGCCAAGCAGCAACGCTGTGTTTCGGTTTGAAGAGTGTGGTCGCCGGTGTAATTACAGGCACATGAGGCTTAACAGTTTGCCTCAAGCTGATGGACGCAGGGCAATGCATTTTTTTTCTTAGGAAAACAAAAAGTACTTAGGTATAGTCTCTAATTAATAATTCATAAAAATAAGATTAGATAAGAAAATTCTTTATTGCACATAAATAAAGTACATCAGGCGAACTTAATGCTAATTAGCATTTTCTTCCAGTTATCCTTTGGGCTTTGTGGAGTGGGTGGTAGTGCTCTTTGGACAATAGAAGAGAACAACTTTTAAAAACAAAAAGTGTAACTATAACAAACATAATAAAAATAGCTGTTCACCATTCGCACTTTTTCGCATAGGGAACCGTAGGGCACGTATTAATCACAATTAACCTAGGAACGCATAACTGCTGTTTTAATAGTAGGTAGCGCCATCTATGATTCTATGCTGTAAGCACGTTGAAATCTTACGTAGTACTGCTTTACACGCCCGGATCGCAATGCTTTGTGATCAATATTGTGATTGTAGTTCAAAGAATAACCCACAGATGTCACTCTTTACAATTTTTCATTTATTTACTGCAAGACAGAAAAAATAATTACGAATAGGCCTTACAGCGTTTACATTCTACCAATTCTGTAATAATACAATTATTCGTCTATACCTGCTAATGTTTGTATCGTAAACAACAGAATCTTGAGATTAAAAATCTTTGAAGCTAAAATTTAGAACACACCAACCAATATATATCCATATAACCAATATATCAATCTGACGACCTCTGTGGCGCAGCGGGCGAGAGCCTGCCTGCGACGCAAGAGGTTGCGGGTTCGATTCCCGCCGTGGAACAAATTTGTGTACGATCTGCAGAAATTTGTTCCGATGGTCTGGGTGTTTTCTATGTATAATAAAAAAATATCTATCTATGTAAGTATATAATGTATTAAATATATCAGTTATCTAGTACCCATAACACAAGCTTTGAATAGCTTACTTTGGGGCTAGATAGTGCTGTGTGGATTGTCCAGCATTATTTATTATTTTATTTATTAATAACTGATTTATGAATCCTAGGAGGACTTCCTAGGCTCTGAAAAGGTTTTGGAATAACAAAAACCTAGGCTTCAAAGGTTTTTTGATGTCTAAACGTTATGACGAGGGGTTTTAACCCTTGACTTTGACCCCACTTTGTAATAGCATTTGAGACATTATAAAAATCTTTACCTTTAATAATAATAATAATTTATTTATTTATTGAGACAACAATTGGTCCATGGTGTATGATTTCCCTAGCACTATAAGACTGATATAATAAATTGGTCCAGGCTTATTTCTGTCCGGGTGCGCCATGCCGCGGGGAAAAGCTAGTGTTACATAATTCTATTCCTTCGCATGACATTTTAAGTAGACACTTTTATGGATACTTACTGAATTTACAGGCCATTTTGAAAATCTTTCGGAAACCGTGTTTCGGGTTTATTTTTAGTTATTTTACAAAATATGTGTTTTAGAAATAAATTATATTGTGACTCCGACAATGTAATGGACCGTTGTATGGCCACAGAATAAATATTAGTCAATATGGTGTGATCAAAATGGTCTAGTGGAAGTCACCTCACCTTCTGAGTAAGGTCGTGGGTTCAAATCCAGTCGTGCACTTATGGCAAAGTAATCACAGGCACATGGGGCTTAACATCTGTATGCCTCAAGTTGATGGACGCAGGGCAATACATCGTAGGGCACGTTCCTATCGTGCGTGACTTACGAAGCAATGCTTTGTATGTATGGTGTATGGTGATGGTTACTGGGCCATCAGCTAAGTAGTAAGAAATCAGCTTAGTTGTATAAAAAAATGGGTTTTCTCTTTCGAAAAAATATGACCACAATACCAGTGCCAAGTACTAACATCAGATTCATTGAGGACGTCTAACGCCCGGTTTCTGAAAGGCCACTCAACGCTAATCGGCTGTCAAGTCACTTGCTATTTCAGCTTTTACTTCAAGTTAGATAGAGATAGCAAGTGACTTGATAGCTGATTTGTGTTGATCGGCCTTTCAGAAACTGGGGGTTAGAGGGGTAGTCAGAGGTACATCTTAACAATACGTTTGATAATTACAAACCAGCCTTTTTTGTAGTACCTAGTTTATATTCCATTACTACGTGACATGTAACAGGAAATATAATGGGCGTAATAAATAAACACGCAAGAAGAAGAAGACTAAGTCAAAACTCGTGCTTAGTCGTCGCATTCCAAAAATAACTTTCATTCGCACAAATCAAAAGGAATTACCCTAAGAAGGCAATCGAAGCGAAATTCCGTCAAAATAAGAAAAAAATGGGGAGCCCTAAATCAATTCCCGAGAAATTGGTAAATCAAAGTCAACGTGATCCCAAATTATGAGCGAACTTGGAACTACGGCAGGGCTATAAATAACTGAAGATAATGGGCCTATCGAAGGTACCTAATAAAGCCCTTTGCTTTTAGCTGTAGGTAAAATATTCAAAGCGTCAGCAACGCGAGTGTGCCACCTCTGGTGTTACAAACGTCCGTAGACTGCGGAAACCGCTCCCCATCAGGTAGGCCGTATGCATGTTTGCTACCTTGGTAGTATAAAAAAGGTAGTTTTTTTACATCATGAGTAGTGGATGCTTGGAGACTGGGGATCTTCAATTTTCTTTTCAGAGCCTTGAATGTAAAACACTGGATAGACATATCCAGTGTTTTACATTCAAGGCTCTGTATATATAAACACTTTGGAAGTTTATTAAATAACGTGCACCCATACAAACAACACTTGTTATACAGGGTTACTGGTAACTCGACGTATTTATTCCTTGCTGGACGCCATAGTAGGGTTAAAACGCAACAAATTGGGCCACCAAATGTTCTACCGGAGCTCAGTTGCTTTAAATTTTTTAAATTTTTTATTAGATTTATAGTGTTTACTACACTTAAGGAAATTACAAAGATTTTAAAATGTCCCAGCGCAGCCCCGTATCAAAGGGAATGTCGCGGGTTCAAATCCCGCTCCGAGAATAACTTTTGGGACATTTTAAAATCTCAGTTGCTTTTTTATGGAAAGTCTCAGATGAAATAATTTGAAACCAATTTAAAAACGGTTTACGGCGCGACTGTACCGAAAATTATTATGATAGTTGATGTCGTAGCACAACCATGTTAATATTTAAAAGTTAAAAATTTTTTTCCTTGTTGTAAGTCCTAAACCTTGGCAAACATCATTTTGTTGTGCAAAATGTTGTGTAGTAACTCAAAACCTCCTGAACTTCGGTAGGACATTTGGCAACTTATTTTTTTTTGCATTTTAACCCTTCCATGATGTCCTACAAGGAATAACGTCGAGTTACCAGTAACCCTGTATAGGGCAGTTATGTAGAGAAAGATTCTACGGGTGCCTCAAAAAGCTCCTTTCGAGCACTCGACACGTGCTTTAGAGGTTCTACGAAGGTTTTGTGACGATAATGTTTCATTCACAAAGATTTTTTTAAATGTCACAAAAGCTATTCTCCGAGCGGGATTTGAACCCGCGACCTTCCCCTTGATACGGGGCTGCGCTACCAACTGCGCCACCGGAGTACTAATCACACTCGACGAATAACTCTTGGACATGTTACTACGGTACTTATGTGTAAGTGGAGTAAACACTATAAAATCGAATAAAAAATTGAATGTTTCATTCAGTACGAAACTTTTGTACTAATAAAGCAGGAAAACTTCTTTGGATCAAAATGATATTTTTACTGTGACCACACACAAGTTTTATTTGCGATTTTTCATTTATCTTCAGTTATTTTATACCCTTCTAAATGTTAAAATATGGGAGCGAGAGGTACAAAAGGAGTTGTCATCGCAAAACACAATATCAAAATGAAAATCAAAAATGCTAGTATAAAAGTAGCCATGCATATAAAGCCTTTTTCCGCTAGACTGCTATTTTACTAATTGGTTTTAAATTGCACATGCAACCACAGGGGACCGTCACTTAAACTATTTTGCAGTGTAAAATGAACTTTGTTGTGCAGCAATAAGGTTTATTTGTACGTCTTATCAATTTGGAAAATATCGTGAGTAAATTAGGGGACTATGAATGAATTTGACTTTAGTGTTAAAATCAGGTAGTTGTATAAAAAAAAAAAAATGGCGTAAAATATCGTAATTCTAACACATCGTCTACTTATCGTGTCAATAGTCAATAACTATGTAGTTTATTTTCGAAACACACTGTTAGAACACACACACTGCACTGGTTTTTTTTTTATACAACTAGCTGATGGAACAAGCAGATGGCCCACCTGATGTTAAGTGGTAACCATCACCTATAAACAAAACATTGACCCGTAGGTCACGCACAATAGGAACGTGCCCTACGATGCACTCCCTGCGTCCATCAACTTGAGGCATACAGATGTTAAGCCTCATGTGCCTGTAATTACACCGGCGACCACACTCTTCAAACCGAAACACAGCGTTGCTGCTTTGCGGCAGTAAAAGGCGTGGTGGTAGTACTTCCCCGGACGAGCCACACACAAAGAACTGGTGAAAGGATTATAAGTGTAACTCAAATAGCTGATACATGTTTGAGAACATCATGTCGGTTTTCTCACGATGTTTTCCTTCACCGTTTGAGAGGACTGTCACTGTGCACATAAATTTTGAAATGACAAATGTATCATTATTTCTTCAGATAGGTATATCCCATTATCTCCATTAGCATTTAAAAAGTTTCATAAATTCGCAGTGAAACATTGATACATAGGTACTATTGTTTATTCTATACCTTTAGCAACTATTACAAAAAAATATAGTGTTGGGAAAACAACTAACTATGTTATCGATAAAAAATATTGGTTAACTGAGTTAACTGGCTGTAGACGATACATGTTTTTAAACTACGTAACATGAATTCGAATGCAAATTGAATTCATTTTGCTACAAAATTCGCTGAAATTTCGCGAATTTTTAAACTTCAATGGATTTCAATTGCAATATTGGAAGGAGCAACATAAAAAATTGCATTGAACACGACTTTGATACTCAGGCACGGTAGATATACCTTCAGATCTCATAGTTCTTTGATTCCAGATTCTTTGAGGTTTTTTAAGGGGGTAGTCAGAGGTACGTCCGAACATTACATTTGGAACATACCCAAATTTTGCTGCATATTAAAAAAATTGTCTTATTCTTTATGAGCTTATTATAATTATATGTATCAAAAGTACCTACCTATGTCACAGCTATAATAATTATAATAATTTACCCGTAAAAATCAAACCCAAACGTCTGTCTAAGAGACACCGGTACAGTTTGGGGCTAAATAGCGCTGTGAGAAAAGTCCAAAGACAAAGTGAAAAGGTATTTATTCAATAAAATCACAAGGATCACTTTAAACGTCTCAAAACTAGGTGACTCTAGACGTTTTTGACGACCTCTGTGGCGCAGCGGGCGAGAGCCTGCCTGCGACGCAAGAGGTTGCGGGTTCGATTCCCGCCTTGGAACAAATTTGTTCCGATGGTCTGGGTGTTTTCTATGTATAATAAAAAATATCTATCTATGTAAGTATATAATGTATTAAATATATCCGTTATCTAGTACCCGAAAGCTTGTGTAGCTTTGAATAGCTTACTTTGGGGCTAGATAGTGCTGTGTGGATTGTCCAGCATTATTTATTTATATTTATTTAATCTAGGCGCCACTTCTACGCGACCAAAGCCTAGAAGAACAGCCAACCAACTTACGACTTGGTTCCTACCGCTCTTTTGTATGATCCTTGTTAAAAAATTATAATATATATTATATAATACAAAAAATTGTTCCCATACCACTGTTGGCTAGCTTACAAATACTCAGTCCCGTGTTACAACATAACATAAGGTACTGACACACGTGCTTACTTTCGCTAAATGTATCCTTTTTTCTAGCCTTGCTCAATAAAAGCACGTGTGAACAGCAGTGCAAGTACCGTTCTTAACGATCGCTTCTAAATTTGACATTTAGAATCGTCAAAATTCGTTAAAAATGGTTTTATCCATTGTTGAAACCATTATAACGAATTTTTGACGATTCTAAATGTTATGCGATCGATAAGAACGGTACTTGCACTGCAAGCCATGCTGGTTAATAAGCATGCTTATTTGGTCGTACGTCCGCGTCCGTAGATTTTTGAGCATGCTTAAAATAAGCATGCTTATTAAAGTTTCTTTTGGGGCTACGCTGTGAGAAGTGTCCAATAGAGATAAATCGATATAAGACTCATTAATCTTTATTACAACACTATTGTAGATTAACAATTTTCGATAACGGAAGCGTGTAATGTAAATATTTAAGCAGAACTTAAATTACACACTGCATTTTAATTACTTACCAAAAATAAAGGTTTTTCGAACTTCTGCTGAATAAAATTAAATATTATTGTGACGACCTCAGTGGCGCAGCGGACGATAGTCTGCCTGCGACGCAAGTGGTTGCGGGTTCGATTCCCGCTTCGGAACAAATTTGTTCCCTTGAATTGGGTGTTTTCTATATATAAAAAATATCTATCTATGTAAGTAATGTAATAAATATATCAGTTATCTAGTACCCGTAATACAAGCTTTGAGTAGTGTTGACGCCGTTCTGTATCCGAACGCGTCGAACCCAACTAACGCAGTACTAAGCTGAATTACTCTGTGGGCAAGGCTACACAATTATAAGAAGAAGCAGACGAAACCCAAGCCACGTCACTGCGCATCATTTTTATGAACTAATTAAGATTGAATTGCAACGGTCAACTGTAACGTACCGATTAAATTTGTAAGGTCTAATTTTTCCATCTTTTATCTTGTTCCCCAAGTATAACGAACAAATTGGCGACCGTGACAGGACTGTCTAGACTTGCACGATAATCTTTTATCGAGTTCGACAGGTCCAATCCAAACATTCTATACCAAAGGCAAAGTCGACTGAACAAGAACAGGAAACTGGAACTGAGTGGAGTCTCATCCACGCCGAGCGATTACTTTCCCGTGATCTGAAGAGGACCAAAAACGGGACTTCCCGCGGGACTGTCTACGGAGACTAACGGACAATCTGCCGCGCACCTACCTACGTGATCTGCGTCGGGCATTGAAAGTGCCTACGTCCGGGAACCGCCTAATAAGCTGTGGATACAGCTTTGGAGCCTGGAAACCTACCTGCTTTGCTTTGTCTACCATCATAAACGTGAGCCCGTTCCTATCACTTTTCCTAGGTCTGTCCTCTTCTATTAGTGTTCTTACGTAGTGTCGGATCCTCTAAATGTTTGGTGATTTCTTACTATAAAATCTAGTGCTTGTGAAATTGCGTACCTACCATTATTAGCGATAAGCATTTTGCCTGATCATCCAAAGGGAATCTGCAAGCTAAACTTAGTTCACGCCTAACATTGTGAATCACATTTGTCCATAACATTATTCTGCTACCGCTCCCTACATACCTACACTGGGAAAAATACACGGCTTTTACACACGGCTACGGTTTCAAGACGGTTCGGGGAGCCGTGTAAACGACTGTGACAGCCGTGTTTGTCAACCGTGTGAAAAGTCGTGTACACGGCTCCAGATTTACATGGCTACGTCAGCCATAAACGCGGCTGTGCTAGCTGGTAATACCGGCTACGTTAACAGTGTTCACTAGATTTTCACTAGTTTAAAATCCCTAACCGTGTTAAAATACACGGCTGCCCCCTTACACGGTTGTAGAAGCCGTGTCAGACACGGTACGATGGACCGTGAGCTTAACTTTGCCTGGCTATCTTAACCGTGTCATAAATTGACCACCCAAATATGGCTGTCGAAGCCATTCTAGCCACGGTACGTTGGACCGTGTACCTGACTTAGCCTGGCTACATTAGCCATGTCATAAATGAATCTCCCAGGCATGGCTGTCGAAGCCGTGTCAGACGTGGTACGATGGACCGTGTGCTTAACTTTGCCTGGCTATCTTAACCGTGTCATAAATTGACCACCAACACATGGCTGTCGAAGCCGTTCTCAACACGGCACAATGGACCGTGTGCTTAACATAGCCTGACTACCTTAGCCGTGTCATAAATTAATCTCCCAGGCATGGCTGTCGAAGCCGTGTCAGACGTGGTACGATGGACCGTGTGCTTAACTTTGGCTGGCTATCTTAACCGTGTCATAAATTGACCACCAACACATGGCTGTCGAAGCCGTTCTCAACACGGCACGATGGACCGTGTGCTTAACATAGCCTGACTACCATAGCCGTGTCATAAATTAATCTCCCAGGCATGGCTGCCGAAGCCGTGTCAGACGTGGTACGATGGACCGTGTGCTTAACTATGGCTGGTTATCTTAACCGTGTTATAAATTGACCATCCAAACATGGCTGTCGAAGCCGTTCTCAACACGGCACAATGGACCGTGTGCTTAACATAGCCTGGCTACCTTAGCCGTGTCATAAATTAATCTCCCAGGCATGGCTATCGAAGCCGTGTTAGACGCGGTACGATGGACTGTTTGCTTAGCTTTGCCTGGCTATCTTAACCGTGTCATAAATTGACCACCCAATTATGGCTGTCGAAGCCGTTCTAGCCACGGTACGTTGGACCGTGTGCCTGACTTAGCCTGGCTACCTTAGCCATGTCATAAATGAATCTCCCAGGCATGGCTGTCGAAGCCATGTCAGACGTGGTACGATGGACCGTGTGCTTAACTTTGCCTGGCTATCTTAACCGTGTCATAAATTGACCACCAACACATGGCTGTCGAAGCCGTTCTCAACAGGGCACGATGGACCGTGTGCTTAACATAGCCTGGCTATCTTAACCGTGTCATAAATGAGCCTCCCAGGCATGGCCACCGAAGCCGTTCCAGACATGGTACGTTGAACCATGTGCTTAATATTGCCCGACTGCGTTAGCCGTGTCATAAATGAACCACCCAGACATTGCTTTTGAAGCCGTTCTAGACACGGCACGCTGAGCCATGTGCTTAATTTTGCTTGGCTATTTTAGCCGTGTCATAAATGAGCCTCTCAGGCGTGGCTGTTGAAGCCGTTCTAGATACGGTACACAAGCCTTATGCATTACCTGGCTATCTTAACCCTGTCATAAATGAAATGAAACTTCCGATCATGACTGACGAAGCCGTTCTCTGACACGGTACGTTGGGCCGTGTGCTTATCTCATTATCAAAGCTAAATAGGTACTGTACGTGGAAAAATCATACCTACTTAGCCAACCAACCACACATCAGCTTTTAAGTACATCGAAAGGTTAAAACCAATTCAAATTCAACCTAATCACACACAACATTACGACCATAGAGCCTTTTGCCAGCCGCGGCAGTCGGCACGGGAAGCGGCCTGCAGCTTTGGCGGGTTTCTCGTCGAGTAGGTAGATAGGTTCAAGAGTAGTAGAGCTCTTTGTGAAGGGCTCGTCCGGGGAAGTACTACCACTACGCCTTTTTCTGCCGCCAAGCAGCAACGCTGTGTTTCGGTTTGAAGAGTGTGGTCGCCGGTGTAATTACAGGCACATGAGGCTTAACATCTGTATGCCTCAAGTTGATGGACGCAGGGCAGTGCATCGTAGGGCACGTTTTTATTGTGCGTGACCTACGGGGCAATGTTTTGTTTATAGGTGATGGTTACCACTTAACATCAGGTGGGCCATCTGCTTGTTCCATCAGCTAGTTGTATGAAAAAAAAAATAGGTATGTTAAGTATATCGTTGACGATACTTAACATCATTTTTCAGCGAAACTGGAAATTTCAATAAGCCAGTCAGAAGCTCTCTGACACGCTAATGAAATAATAAATACGCTTTATCATTCTAAATACTAAAAAATAAAAAGTCTCCTGTAAAGTTGTCAGCCTTGTGTACGTACTATTACAAATATTTAATAAAATCGTAAAATCGTCCGTCGCCAAATAATCGCTCAGATGGTTCCGAGTATAGGTATAGTAGGTACCTGCCGACCTACCTGCTGGACGTAGGTCTGTACTCTGTGTAGGTCCATCAACCCAACACGGGTGTCTCCGGCTTTTCTGATCAAGAAAAAGTTTTTAGGTAGGTACTTAGGTACCTATATTTCGCAGACCGTGTCGTCGTCCTTCACTTAACCACCTTGCTTGAGAGCGTCACCTACCTAGCTAGCTAGGTCGCAGATGTAAGCTGGTGTAGTGTAGACCTACACTAAGACCCACATCTAGGTAGGTAGGCCTTATTTTGTAAAAACACGGTTTTCGTGGTCTCGCGCACGAATCGCACGCAATCCGCGGCAAATTTGTCATAGTAACTATACTGTTATCTATAATTTAAGTTTACAAAAATATTGTTATCTCGGTCAAATATGCATAGATTTTAATCAAACATCTTATAATCAAGAGTGTATTGTTCAAAGAAACATTTAAGACGAAGACAAGAGCTAATGTGACTCTCGCTCGCAAGTTTTGACTTGTTGAAAGACATAACATCACTAAACCCATTTTCGAAAAATCGCAAACAACCATTTTGTGTGCAATCACATTACGCACAGTTTAGTAAAAAAATCATTTTGATCCATAAAAGTTTTCCTACTTAAAAGTTTGCTTTACTAGTTTTCGTACTCAAGCAAACTTTTGAGTAGGAAAACTTGCATCAACTTGCCGCACAGCCAAACGGCTATCTTCACACTTGCTGAGATACTACGACTTAGCGCGCCGTTCGCTTCGCTCTCGCTAGACGAAACTTATTACGAGTCGTTTAATGCGAATAACTTCGTACCTACTCAAAATTATTTTGGGTCCATGGGCCGCACTTTGACGACTGCTGAATTCTAGAGGGTAATAAAGGTACCTAATGAGAGAAGCTAGATAGGTAGTTTTGCACTGGGGATGTAGTATTTATCTAAAAAACTAGAATACCGACAGTATTCTAATCCTTGTCAATGTTACCCATAATTTACCTACATTATGTATTAGTATGTGTATTGTAAAAAAAATTATGCATGGTGCTATGTTTGTAACAGTCGTTTGGTTTTCAATAAATTTCATTTCATAAAAATTATAAATTTCATCGGCAATAGGTAAACATCTACCAATTACCTAAAAAAAACGATGGGTAGGACCAAATTAATTTTCTACTCAAAACACAGTTTTTCGATTGAATATTCACGTTTGATAATTATTTATAACATGCGTTTGAAGCACTGTTTTACGTCTCATTTGCCTAGCAACACCGCACCGGTTCGTTCGGCCATCTTTTCCCGCGCAATTTGTATGCGTGGTGCGGGCGGGGTGAGGGGCGGTGTGTGACGCCGCGCCAATCGCCATTTTATTTTGTGGAAGTGACTGAACGAGCGTGAACGTAGCGGTCGATGCGTCTTAGGTATTTGTTGATTTTATTGGCCAAAACAGGCATTTTCTGATGTAAAATAACTTATAGATTTCTTTAAATTGTCTCTCAGTGCTGTGAAAGCTATTATTGGTAAGTGAAAAGTCAATTTACAAACTTTTGTGTTGGCACGCCATGGCATGGCATGATAGCGTGGTTCTAATGAGTTGATTAAAAGCCCTATATAGTTTCTTATGTTTCACACCATACCTAGGTAGGTACCAAATTACTTTACCTATCATATTTTAAACCTAGGAAGTAGGATGTAGGAAGTAGTAGTGGTCTAGGTAAGGTAGTTAACTTTGTTAATCAAACCTTCCTAGGTTCTCCGCGCGCGAGCATCATCATTTTGAAGGTTAGAATTGAATAGGCTACTAATAAAACTAAATGTTCTATCTAGATTCAAGATACCTAGGTAAGTACCCCATATTCGCATCATTGTTTTCCCGTAGGATTAAGAGGTTCTACTATAACCATAGTCCGGTAATAATAAAATCTCTCAATCCTCGTTAGGTAGGTAAAATGCGCGCCACACAAAAAGAGCGTCGGAAGGAGGGTGAGGGGGTGTGATGGCGCGAGTATTTTGTATGCGAAAACACATCCCCTCTACTGTTTTCCAACGTTATTTTTGGTTGACGCGCACTATACCTACCTACCTACACAGATTAGGTATAACATAGATAGCTATTTTTTAAATTTAAAGGGGAATGATCATCTAATCCAGCACTCTTTTCAGATAAAGGCACCTCTAAGGAACTAATAAGATATTATCTGGAACCATCAGTCGATAACTTAGCATAACTGAATTTGCCAACAATGCCTGGCTGGTTAACTGTGTGTCAAAAAACTGGATCATTGATTGAAAAAAAAGGTCAGGATTTCAATTATTTTAAATTCATTTATATGCCGTTGTAAATGTTTTAACCAACTTCAAAATAGGAGGAGGTTCTCAATTCGACTCTATTTATATGTTTGTTCTAAGTATGTAAATAAAAAAATACCTATTATAATTTAATAAGAATACGATACCTACCTATTACAATTAAATTAGATTACAATTACCTATGAAAATGGGACACCGTATATTTTAATTTTAAATATTTTTTATAAATTCTTTTTTTTCGTGTGTAGCTGTGTACTTTTTTTATCTCTGCATTGTAATAAAGGGAGGCTGTTAAGGTAGCCGTGTTTGCGCGGTTGCAGCAGCCATGTCGCTCAGCCGTCTCTAACATCTTCCTATGTCCATATGTGTGGCTGGTGACCTGGCATGAAGCATGGAGTAGCTAGCCGAGTAAAGCGCCTTGGTCAGCCATTGCAACGTGGGTCTATGAACATGAATGTTTGGATAAGGGCAGGTATGGTTAAGGTTCAAAACCTAGTTGTGTGGTTTTTTTTATCATGGAAAGTCAATGCATGGTTTTATGCAATTAATGCAGACCCACCTATTTATATTAATTTTTTTCTTTTTAATTGTAGGCTGATGAACATACCCATGTAATTGGAAACTCCTCTTTCTGTACCTGAATCCAACTGGATAATTGGATCTAAATAGGTACCTAAGCAATACAGCTTGAGTTCAGAGCCAAGTGAAGTTGATGTGTAAGGTATGTGTTACTGTTTTATATGGTGTATTTTTATTGTTTCTTTTAGTGGGACATTATCATAATCAGCATGAAGGAAATTTGAAATTACATTTTATGGGTCAAGTTAACATAACTTTAAAATTGACCCATAAATTTACACATGCTATAGATCTACATTTTATTAATAATACTTGTATATTTTTTTGTAAATTCGTACTTTGATTACTTAGAATACAATTAGAATTGAAATAATCCACCTTACACCTAGACAGAGAAGTAACATCTATGTTCACCTGGGTATATTTAACAAAACTAACTTCATTTTATCAATCTCTCAATCGTAGTTTTTACAATAAATTATATTAAAATTATTTTCATTGCAGCCCGCCTACAAAACGGCATCTTTCTCCCGCTGGATCTTCCCATCACCACGCTCTGTTCACCAAGTGTTGGTCCACAGCTGGTAAGTTAAACTTTTTCATCAATATGTTCGTATGTTCAAGCACTACATTATTTTAATTTTGGTATTTTTCTTTACAGATAACCATTGGCTCTCAACCCACAAGTTAATGTTTTAACGTTGTACTTAAGGTTAAGAAAACATTCTTCTTTTATTGAGAATAAAGTACTGGCGAAGCCATTGAGAACTCAACAGTTTGCGACCGCCCCTATCCTATAGAAGGTGATCAAGAATGATATCACAGAGGTCGCTATGCTCACTTCTTCTGGGTTCTCTCTGCAGCTCAGTTCTCAGCAACTGTCCGGTTGCTGTATATTTCTCTAATAAGTGTTTAAGGGGTTGGACCCTTTAGGATAAGTACCATAATGTTCATATTTTTTGATAGACTATGTCCTCAAGTCATGTTTATAGGTGTTATCAATAAATGTAATATTTAAGAATTAGATAGATATAGAAGTAGACTTTATGATACAATACTATGTTTTTTTTTATTTTCTTAATAAAAATTTATCAGTAAACTTAAAATGATGTTAATCATTTACATTACAAATTAGCCTTCACCACATATAACCTAGGTATAATGAGCATAAATTTTTTTAAGAGATTTAGACTTCTATTGCTTGTAGTTTATGGATATTATATTGATTTTAAATCATACTGTATTATTTCAGCTGTTCCAGTATACCTGAGTTTTGTCTTCCTTCTTCCTGCACAGCTGGCAAACCTTTGACATTCGTGTCAGTCAATACGACTACTTTTGCCATTTTTCGTGTGAAAATGTCACTAGTAGTCGTATAGGTACTGTCACGTCACACGGTTCCACCAGCTACGTCGGGAAGAAGGTAAGCGGCTGCTAAAACCGTGTGACACGGTGTGAAATAGCCGTGCTAAGTGGCTGCTTCGGCCGTGTCAACACAGCTGTATCAGCCGTCTTCCTACGTCACTGTGCGGCTAACACAGTCGCGTAGCACGGCTATTTCATGCCGTGTCACACGGCTCTACCAGCCGCATAGGGACGTAGGAAGACGGCTGATACTGCCGCGTTGGCACGGCTAAAGCAGCCGCTTTGTACGGCTACTTTATGCCGCGTCACGCGGCTCTGCCAGCCGCATAGGGAGGTAGGAAGACGGCTGATACTGCCGTGTTTACACGACTGAAGCACCCGTTTGGTACGGCTACTTTATACCGCGTCACACGGCTCTGCCAGCTGTATAGGGATGTAGGAAGACGGCTGATACTACCGTGTTGGCGTGGCTGAAGTATCCGCTTAACACGGTTATTTCATGTCGTGTCACACGGTTCTACCAGCCGCATAGTGACGTAGGAAGACGGCTGACACTGCCGTGTTGGCACGGCTGAAGCAGACGCTTTATACGGCTACTTTATGCCGCGTCACACGGCTCTGCCAGCTGCATAGGGACGTAGGAAGATGACTGATACTGCCGTGTTTGCACGGCTCTGCCAGCCACATAGGGACGTAGATAAACGGCTGCAATAACCGTCTTTACGCGGTTGCAATAACCATTCAACACGGCTTCTCCAGGCGCGTTGTAGCCGTGTCTGACAATAGCCGTGTTGACGAATTGACACGGCTGCAACTGCAGTACCGTGTGCAAATCTAGCCGTGTCTGATCATAGCCGTGTTGAACAATTTACACGGCTGCAACTGCAGTACCGTGTGCAAATCTAGCCGTGTCTGATCATAGCCGTGTTGAACAATTTACACGGCTGCAACTGCAGTACCGTGTGCAAATCTAACCGTGTCTGATCATAGCCGTGTTGAGCAATTTACACGGCTGCAACTGCAGTACCGTGTGTCAATTCTATAGCCGTGTCACCCAACCCCGTACGGCGACACCACACAGCAAGCCACCCCTAGCCGTGTCAGCGACACACGGTAACAGTTGCCGTGTTAACACGGTTGCAACTGCAGTACCGGGTTTACACGGCTCTGCATAGCCGATAAATGACCCCTTTTTTCTCCCAGTGTATGATAGCAAATTCAATTATAGCAATTTCACATAGCTTTCGAGTCGAGCCTAAATCAATACATTTCCTAAAAGGTACATCTCATTATCCATAACGTATTTTTCGCCTTACTACCTAATGACCAAGCACCTACCTATTATCTACTAAGGCTAGTCACAGTAGCAGACTATTTTAAACGCTCCTAGATACCTAAACTCTTCTGTCCCGCACTGCACGCCTATCGCTATCAGCTGTTGAGGTGTTCTGACGTTGATTCCAGCGTGAGCGAGCTTGTGAGGGCATCGACCTGGCAGCGCGCGCTTGCTCCTGCGGCTACCTGGGTACCTACACTGCTCAGCTGATCGCCCGCTTCGCTGATAAGACACCGGACCTCCGCTGCGCGCCGGACTACGAAAGGAGGAGCGTATCATATACAATTTGAGTATCTTACTTGTTATCTGATACTTTATCGCAATGACTTCTGATCTAAAGTTAAAGGAGTTAAATTCTAAGCGTGGTTCCATCAAGGGACGCGTAACCAAGTTCAAGATGTACTTAGACTCACTAGTAACATTCGACAGTCTTTCTGCCGTCGAAATAAGTAAGCTTGCGATGAAGTTATCAAGAATAGAAGCGTTATTCATTGAGTTTGACGGATTGCAGAGCCAAATAGAGGTACTTAACGAGTCTACTCAAGATGTAGAATTAACTACTCGCGATTTAATTGAACAGGAGTTTGATAATTGCATTTCTATTGCCCAAGAGTTAATTCAGTCACACAGCTCACCCCCCAAACAGGCTGAAGGTAATGTTTCAAGCTGTTCTCATTCCAATGGTTGTCATCATCATGAACATGATGGTACCAATACCTTAGGTTTCAAATTACCTACTATAAATATACCTAAATTTGATGGCACTTACTACAGATGGTTAGAGTTCAAAGAAATTTACACATCATTAATTCACGACAATTATAAAATTAAAAATATTCACAAATTTCATTACCTTAGTTCTTATTTGGAGGGGGAAGCTGCTCGAGTACTTAGTAATTTACAAGCAACCGAAGGAAACTACGACGAAGCTTGGTCACTCCTCTGCAACCGGTACGACAATAAAAGGCAACTAATAAACAACCATTTAAAATCTCTGCTTGCAATCGAATCAGTTCGTGAAACTGACAAATCACTTAGGTATATTATTGATCATGTGACTAAAAACCTACGTGCCCTCTGCACACTAGGACTACCCACTGACAAGTGGGATGTCCTAATCATTCATCTTTTGGTGGCCAAATTAGACAACAGTACTATTTTCAAATGGGAAGAGCACCGTAATACCATAGCTGATATACCTACACTCACTGATTTCTTTTCATTCTTGAAAAACCGTGCTGACGTTCTTGAAACTGTTAATAGAACTAAAACAGACAAACAGGCCGTAACTAATAAACCTCAACATAATCAAGCTTCTTATAGGACACAGACCAAATCGCTTGTTGCTACGTCTAAGGAATCTACCCCTTCTTCTTCTCGTGCCCCGTTTGAATGTGTTGTATGCTCTGGCAAGCACCGTATTTACGAGTGCACGACATTCAAGTCGAAGACACCTGAAGAAAGGAACTCCACTGTAGTATCATTTGCCTGAGAACAGGCCACGATTGTAAGGCTTGTAAGCTGCCTGGTTCTTGTAGGTCTTGCAAACAAAAACACAATTCATTGTTGCACGTACCTGATTCAGCTTCTTCCGTCCCTAACACATCCCAATCAGTGGCCATGTCCGCGTTGTCTTCACCTGAAGTTCTCTTGTGTACCGCGAAGGTACGATTAATTAATCCAAACACAAGTGAATCTATTACCGTTCGAGCTTTACTTGACAGCGGGAGCCAATCGTCCTTTATCACTGAGAGTGTAAAGCAAAGACTCAACTTGACTCCTCAGCCATCCAATGTCAGTATTGTTGCTATAGGAAATAACACGCTAAATCTAAACCCAGAGCGCTGCTCTATAAAACTTCAATCTCAAACAACTTCCTTTGAAGTTTCAATGTTCTGTCTAGTATTGAAAACTATTACTGATGACCTACCCAAACATCCTTTTAATATTAGCTCACTAAACCTAAATAAATTTGATCTTGCAGACCCCAGCTTCAACGAACCATCCCCTATTGATATGCTTATCGGCTCGGACCTGTTTTGGGATTTGATAGGTTCCAAACAGCAGTCCCTAGGGTCAAACAACCCTAATCTTCGCAGCTCTAAGCTTGGATGGCTCATCGCAGGTCCTGCACCTACACAAAGCCAGCCTCTATCTACTAAGTCCCTAAAGTGTAATTTTCTTCTGAGGAATGAAAATCCCACCGACATCCAAGAGGAGCTTTCCAAATTTTGGGAACTTGAAAATGTCCCTACAGTCCAACCTCTATCAGAGGAACAAAAACTATGTGAAAGGCTATTTCTGTCAAACACTCGCCGAGAAAGTGATGGTCGTTTTTGTGTAGGTATTCCACTAAAGGACGAACCGGATTGTCTGGGGGAATCCTACTTTATAGCAAAAAAAAGGTTCATGAGTCTTGAAGCTCGATTTAGAAAAAATGCAAAGCTAAAGAAAATGTACTTAGACTTTATTCATGAGTACGCCGAGCTTGGCCACCTCTCTGAGTCTACTGATATTAAACCACTAAATTCTTACTTTCTTCCTCACCATCCAGTAATGCGAGAAAAAAGTGAGTCCACAAAACTTAGAGTAGTGTTTAACGCATCAGAGCCCACCACTTCTGGCCTATCGGTCAACGACCTCCAAATGGTAGGCCCCCCAATTCAAGATTCATTGTTCAATATTCTTCTACGATTTCGTCAGTACCGTTATGTAGTCTCGGGAGATATAGAGAAGATGTTTCGTCAGGTGAATGTGAGAGAGTCAGATCGTAACCTACAGCTTATACTATGGCGCGATAATGAAGAGGAAAACCTTCGTACCTTGAAGCTCAATACAATAACTTACGGTTTTGCGAGTTCAAGTTATCTCAGCACTAGATGCATTTGGCAAATCGGGGAAGAATGTAGCGATTCTAGAATTAAAACTATTATACAAAGAGACTTCTACTGTGACGATCTTCTGACGGGAGCTAATACTGTCGAAGAGCTACGTTACATTCAGCGCTCGGTATCTGATGAGTTAACTAAAGGCTGCTTCCCACTTCGGAAATATCGCTCTAACTTACCTGATCTACTCTCATCCGACTGTACCAATCCAGAAGACTCTAACTTAATTATTAGCAATGCCTCTAGCACTCTCGGCATTGGCTGGTCATCCAAGTCAGATGAAATAAACTTTCCTCTTTCCTACTCACCCGACACTGTTTTCACTAAAAGAAGCATCCTGTCATCAACATTTAAAATTTTCGATCCTCTAGGTTTATTATCTCTGTGCACTATCAGCGCAAAAATACTACTCCAAAAACTTTGGGCCGAGAAAATAGATTGGGATAAACCTGTACCCCACTCTATCCAAGTTTCCTGGATAAAATTTAGTCAAAAGCTTAGTACTTTATCTACTCTAAAGGTCCCAAGACAGGTTTTAGCCGATAATGCAAATGAAGTTGAACTTCACTGTTTTTGTGACGCTTCACAGCTAGCCTACGGAAGCTGTATCTACCTCAGATCTCAAGATAACGAAGGCAATGTGCATGTCAACTTATTATGTGCCAAGGCCCGCGTAGCCCCCATCAAAGCTTGCACGATCCCTCGCTTAGAACTTTGTGGGGCTCTTCTAGGCGCTGAGTTGGGGTCCGCTGTCAAAAAAGCTCTAAGACTAGAACTAAAACGCTGCGTCTTCTGGACTGACTCTAGTGTTGTGCTAGGCTGGCTAAGATCACCCGATAAAACCAAAACTTTTGTAGCAAACAGAGTAGCCGCTATAAGTGAACTGACCGACCCTAATGCGTGGCGTCATGTTCCCACTTCTGCTAATCCGGCAGACCTCGCCTCACGAGGTGTGGAGCCCCAAGAGGTCAGTGACTCAACTTTATGGTGGCACGGGCCTTCCTTCCTCAAGCAGCCTGAGGCATCATGGCCTTCCCTTTCAGCCGAAAAGGTAGAGAACCTACCTGAATTGAAAGCGTTGCCCGCTTTAGTGGCGGAGGACGAAATGGCAGTCCCATTCTTAAACTTTCAAAACTATTCAAAATTAACTATTCTTCAAAGAATATATGCCAGGGTTATCAGATTCCTATATAACTGTAAAAATCCCAGCGACAAACTAACGGGAACACTACAAGTCCATGAACTAGATAAGTCAATGACTGTTCTCACTAAATTAGCTCAAAATGAATCCTTTGCAAAGGAAATAAGCTCTCTAAAATCAAATAAACCTCTTAAACCAAGTACTCACCTCTGCTCTTTAAATCCTTTTCTTGATGATGCCGGTCTACTTCGCGTTGGAGGGCGCATTGATACCTCTGCCTACCCCTATGAAAAAAGACATCCTATTGTGCTCAAAGCTGAACACTATTTAACTAAACTAATCTTTCAATCAAAACATACTCAGCTTTTTCACGCTGGTCCTCAGCTCTTACTCTCTTCTATTCGCGAGCGCTACTGGCCTATCGGAGGTCGCAAGCTCGCTAGAGATGTAGCTAGGAACTGCTTGGTCTGTCGTCGCTTTAAGGGTGACACTATGTCAAATATAATGGGAAACTTACCTACTGATAGGGTTGAACCTGACTTTCCCTTTAGTACTGTTGGCACTGATTTTGCCGGGCCCTTTCTGATAACAGATCGCAAGGGTCGAGGTTGCAAAATAACTAAATGCTATCTATGTATCTTTGTATGCTTTAGATATAAGTGCCTTCATCTAGAAGTGGTAAGCGAACTAACCAAAGATGCATTCATACTAACTTTAAAACGATTTATCGCTCGCAGAGGAATGCCTAAGACTATTTACTGTGACAATGGTCGTAATTTTGTAGCTGCTGCCAAAGATATAGGCAACTTCCTAAAATCTAATCAAGACTCTATCTGTGACTTTGCTGCCCGCCGGAGCATTGAATTTCGTTTCTCTCCCGTATACGCTCCTCATTTCAACGGTCTGGCAGAGGCCGGTGTCAAATCAGCCAAATTTCACCTTCATAGAACCCTAGGTCAATCTCACCTAACATTTGAGGAATTGACCACTGTATTTTCACAGATAGAAGCTATCCTAAATAGCCGACCCCTATGTCCTTTGAGCCCGTCGCCTAATGATTTCCAGCCTCTTACCCCAGCTCACTTTTTGATCGGTAGACAAATGACAGCGCTCCCATCAACGAGCTACTTGGACTCCAGCACGCCTCGCCTCAACCGGTTCCAGCGCCTTGAACAAGTCAAGCAGCACTTCTGGAGCAGATGGTCTACAGAATACGTCGCCGAGCTGCAACAAAGGACCAAGTGGCGGGTGAAGTGCCGGGAACTCAAGCTCGACGATCTAGTCCTGATAAAAGAAGCCAACACGCCTCCTCTATGCTGGCGCCTAGGGAGAGTCAGCCGGCTATACATCGGCTCAGATCAGACTCCTAGAGTAGCCGACATAACCACAGCTCAAGGGACGATTCGGAGAGCTCTCAATCGCCTTGTTTTACTTCCTGCCTCCGAGGATACACAAGTTTGAAAGCTGCTACAGAGCTTTCAACGGCCGGGAGGATGTTGACGCCGTTCTGTATCCGAACGCGTCGAACCCAACTAACGCAGTACTAAGCTGAATTACTCTGTGGGCAAGGCTACACAATTATAAGAAGAAGCAGACGAAACCCAAGCCACGTCACTGCGCATCATTTTTATGAACTAATTAAGATTGAATTGCAACGGTCAACTGTAACGTACCGATTAAATTTGTAAGGTCTAATTTTTCCATCTTTTATCTTGTTCCCCAAGTATAACGAACAAGTAGCTTATTTTGGTGCTGTGTGGATTGTCCAGCATTATTTATTTATTGCTAGAGGCAGACGCACTTGTAACAGCTCAACGTCAGGTAGGCCATCTGCTATTTTCTGTAACTGTTAAAAGCAAATACCCCTTTGAAACGCCTTAAAACTAGGTGACTCTAGGTGTCAGCTCCACTTTACCAAAGCCTAAGAGAACAGCCAACAAACTTACGACTAGGTTCCTACCTTTTTTTATGATCTTTGTCAAATAAAACACTTTAAGCATTTCTACCCTCAAAACCACCCCATCTTTCAACCCCATCAAGATTATGTAACGTAAATAAACCATAATCTCGGAAGAGTAAATTAAAACGTAAAAAATTCACACACAGTATTCAGTTACGCGTCGGCTTCTTCAATGATGCGACCATTATATTACGGCCGTTACCCAATTTCTAAATCTACGATAAATTTAATAGTAAGAAAGCATAATATGCTTAATGCTGTATATTGTACTGCTGTATATTATACAGTTTGGCAATTCAATTTCAATTTCCTATTTAATATAATGATTATAAATTCTAATAGGTTTTTATAATCTAAAGTAAAATAGGTACATGTATAACTAATATTATCGGTGGTATTTTAGTTGTTTCATATTTCAGCATAGGCCGTTTGACAATGATGAGTAGAAAACACATAATAATTATCAAAATAAGAAGATGTTTCTATTCTATTCTAATAGAGGCGCCACTTTCCGTACATTGTCGACCTTTCCTTCACATGCTGTCTTGCTTACACCTATGGAAAACCTATGTTTATAAGACGTTTCAAAATAATCCTTTTAATTGAACGTAATTAAACCGTTCTAATCTAGATTTTTCCAGTCCATTTTTATATTTAGAAGTTTGGACACTATAAAATGTCGACTAATACTTATTTTGCATTAGCTACGGTTTCATAGAACGGCCACAGTTTTGAGAAAACCAAGATGTTTCTTCCGGGAGTTTTGTTATTTATGAACACAATTGCCATGATGATAAAATACCTACTGGCGGTTGATTTTTTATCTCACTCTCTCATGGACATTTCGCGTTTGACAAATAGAGTGAAATAATTTATGAACCTACGTAATAAAAGGTTGTTTTCTAGGAAATGATAAAGAAATTGTTATCGTTGTATTTGAAAATCATCCCCTTGTTTAGGGGTAGGCCAGTTAATGTAATATGCAAAACAAGAAAACAAAAGTGGAAATTTCCAGGACACAGTACGTAAGAGGCAAGAATAAAGATATTTCGCATTGGCATCCGAGTAATATGAAAAGGATTCGCAAAAAAAATAGTTTAGAAGATGAGAAGATGAAATACTGACGTTCAACATTTGAAACATTTGAAATATGAAAAATGAATTACTGGTTTTTGTACTATGAACACTTTTAGGTAAGAGAACTCGTTTATATATTATTAGTGAACTGTGTACTGTGTTTGACTGCATCAGCTGATTGCGATCATAATATAAATTCAATGATTTTATAAATTTCTTAATGGTTTTTTTTGCTTTTCATCAAGTAGGTAGCCTACTATTTAATTTCAAAGATTGCAATGAATACAATTTACAGAATGTACAAAATACATATGAAGCAGCTATCTGCAGACCGCTGCAAACGATCTACAAATAGCTCAACTGTTCTAAATCAGTGCCAATGGGAAGCCTCCTCGAGACGCTGTTATAAAATAAAATCTTTATCGTTCCTTTTATTGGTAAAGTCATTATCTAGTAGGTTCTTCTGTAGTTAGGTACAGAGAGCGGTATGTGAACAGGGTGGATATCTCCGGAAAAACAAAAATAAAAATAATAAAATGGATAAGCTTCACAAAGTGACAGAAAACGCATCGTATGGTATGGTCGGTGTAGTTGCAAAAAATATTGCATATCTATCTATCATGTGTCAATTATTATAAGTGTATGTATCGTGTGTCCAAAATAAATGTATTTTCTTTCTTTCGTTTTGTGACGCACAAAGTTTTGTTTATATGAATGTAAGTTTTTCGTACCTTCTTTATCTCTGTAATAATTCTGTGTTTACTTCTCTATGGACTATGTAGTTGTCTTAATTAAACCATTTTTATTTTATTTATTCATTTTATTATCGACATTTTATTTACGATTGGTAAATAAATAAATATTCTCTTTTCTTTCTTCTCTGACAGATGTATTTTGACAGAGAGCCTATCCACACTAAGCTGCCAATCCCGAGTCCCGGCAATTAAACGAATGCCACCGTGCCACGGCTCCTGACGCGTGACGTCACACGTCTGGGTCACTTACCGACGTGGAGTTTTCAGCTGACTCTTTATTGGCTGGTACCGAATTTAGAGTTTCGTCATGAGGACCATTGTGCGATTACTTAAGTTGAAGCATTTCAAGCCACACTCGTCACACATGATAGAAAAGTGTCATTACTGATGCACTACCTTGTATCCATCAAATTGAGGAAGAAGTTAAGTCTCGGGTGCCTGTAATTTAACCGACGATTTAAGATATATTTTGCGATGCCCGAATCGGGTAAATCTAAAGTCAAAAGCTATTTATTCAGTAAAATCATAAAGACCACTTTGAATTAGTAGTAATGCTGGATAATCCACACAGCACCATCTAATTGCCGGAGAGTCTGCCTGCAACGCAAGAGGTTGAGGGTTCGATTCTCGCCTCGGAACAAATTTGTGTACGATCTGCAGAAATTTGTTCCGTTGGTCTGGGTGTTTTCTATGTATAATAAAAAAATATCTTTCTATGTAAGTATATAATGTATTAATGTATTAAATATATCAGTTATCTAGTACCCATAACACAAGCTTTGAGTAGCTTACTTTGGTGCTAGATGGTGCTGTGTGGATTGTCCAGCATTATTATTATTTACTACTCCAAATTGTATCTTTGTTATGGCGATTTCGTTATACGAGCACAAATTGGCTCTCTAAATTTCGACTCTTAAACCAAAGTCAAACTAATTTAACCGCTTTAACCCAATCTTTAGTTTCAACAGGAATGTACAGGGGTGAGGGGGGGGGGGTTGAGATGTATTAGTAGAATTCCAAGGGGGCAAAGGGAGCCTACTTTCCGAAGCTTTAATGGGCTAAATATCTTGAGCCCAGATAATTCGGCGGAGGATGGTTGGCAGAAAAAACAAACCTATTTTACTCTATACCTATTCTATCCTACCTACTAGTCTTCTTCTTGCGAGAAGAAGACTTCATTGCCACGATTTTTACGAAACGGTGTGGTGAAAGGATTTAAGGTGCGCTTCAATAGGAGGTTCCTTTCAAGCAGTTCACACATTCAGTTGTGTTGTCCTTAGGCGTGATGGAGGCGTCTGCGCTAGCATCACAGTCACGTTAAGCCTCATGTGCCAGCGACCACACTTTTAGTAGAGTAATAGAGCTATTTGTGAAGGGCTCGTCCGGGGAAGTACTACCACCACGCCTTTTTCTGCCGCCAAGCAGCAACGCTGTGTTTCGGTTTGAAGAGTGTGGTCGCCGGTGTAATTACAGGCACATGAGGCACCAGTATGCCTCAAGTTGATGGACGCAGGGCAGTGCATCGTAGGGCACGTTCCTATCGTGCGTGACTTACGATGCTTTGTTGTAGGTGATGGTGACCACTTAACAGGTGGGCCATCTGCTTGTTCCATCAACTAGTATAAAAACAACTTCAAACAGAAACACAGCGTTGCTGCTTGGCAGCCGAAATAGGTGGTAGTAGGTACTTCCCCGCACGTACTTTGACTTTCAAATTCAAATTTATTTATTTATTTCAGTAGCGCATGTTACATTATAGTTTATCAAGGTTGTCGCCTTCTTTTAAGTAAAAAATACTTGTGTCAGAGGACCCCGCTCTTTTATATCCATATTTTATGGTAACAACTAGCTGAACCCGCGGCTTTGCTCGCGCCAAGGAATTCAAAGTTTCACACAAACTTTCATCCCCTATTTTATCCCCTTGGGGATAGAACTGATCAAAATCCTTTCTTAGCGGATGCCTACGTCATATCATCTACCTGCATGCCAAATTTCAGCTTGATCCGTCCAGTGGTTTGGGCTGTGCGTTGATAGATCACTATGATAGTCAGTCAGTCACCTCTGAGTTATATATATTTAGATTTAGATGTTATGTGCTCGTACTTATAAATAAACATAAACAAGAAGCTAAAACATCAATTATTGAAATAAAAGGAACTAAGTACATAGGTAAATATAACAGGTAAAGACTTAGACTTTCCTTTTCTGCCATCCCTCCAAGGTGTAAAGTATTAGTGACGTAGACAGGGCGTAAGTCGCGCGACTCGGCCGAGCATCGGCGCAATCGCGCTATTACACGTGGAGATTGAGAATTACGAACGGAATATTTAGACTTTTTGTAGACTTATTGCCTATTTGCGCTGCCGAACTGTTCTACCCTGTCTTTTATCTTTGACTAGTTACGGCCCGCGGTTTCGCCCGCGCAGATTTAAATGCCGGTATTCCCACGGAAGAAAAATTAGTTTTTGTGCTATTCCAGACTATAACCTATCTCTCTTCCAAGTTTCATCCAGATACGTTCAGCCGTTGCGGCGTGAAAGAGAAACATCCATACTTACAAATTTTCGCGTTTATAATATTAGTTGGATTCTCTAATTTAATCCAATTCCCATTGTATAATTGGTTTTTTTAACTATGTATTATGTCCAAAAGCGCGACGGGTCAACGACATCGTGAAAGTCGCAGGAAACACCTGGACCAGAGACGCACAGGACAGAAGAGGCTGAAAGACATGAGGGGGGCCTATACCCAGCAGTGGGTGAAACGAGGCTGAGATGATGATGATAACCATGTCAATAAGGAACGAACGGAAGCCACGGTTGAATTATCTTCGGTTTTGTTCCTTGTGATATAGATCTAAATCGAGAACCTAGTGGTAAGACAAACCTAATGTAGGTTTTAAGCCACTACTAACCAATATATGAAACTCTGTTTTTTAATAAATAAAAAAAACAATAATAGTGCTAATAAATAATAATAATAATAGTCAGTGTAATGCCCATAGAATATTATAGAATCGTAAAAGTAAAAAAAAACTAAGAAAGATTAGAAATTCATTCAAGAATAGTTCGTTTTCAAATAAATAAAATAAATAAATAAATAAATAATGCTGGACAATTCACACAGCACCATCTAGCCCCAACGTAAGCTACTCAAAGCTTGTGTTATGGGTACTAGATGACTGATATATTTAATACATTATAATATACTTACATAGATAGATATTTTTTATTATATATATAGAAAACACCCAGACCTACGGAACAAATTTCTGCAGATTGTACACAAATTTGTTCCGAGGCGGGAATCGAACCCGCAACCTCTTGCGTCGCAGGCGGACTCTCGCCCGCTGCGCCACAGAGGTCGTCAAATACCTAACTCGTTCGTATCCAAAACCAACCATCTTTTATATAGGCTCCTCTCCATCCAAAGGTTGTCTGGAAGAGATCGCTTGTTAGCAATAAGACCGCCCATTTTACATATATTTGTTATACCTTGTTCATTTTTTGTTAGTTTGTAAGGTATACCATAAAGCATTTTCATTCATTCCCTACTAACAAAGACATAGAGATGTACCTAATACAAAACTACGCCATGTTATTAAGGGTTGGTACAATCAGGCCCACGCAAACATACCTAAACCTAAATCTAGATTGTTCGGGGGCTGTATAAGCAATCGAATAAACAGATGGGAGGAGATCCCATTTAGGGTGGACGTATTCAGGGATGGGGGCGTATAATAAAATCTAAATTCGTTTTAGGATCATATTGTGTCTAAATTAAGGAAATAATATGATAAAAGATAGCCACTTTATTATAGTTAGTGTCAGTCAATAAGATGTACACAACCAACATACATACACTCATAAACTTTTTCTCTCGCACTCTTTATATCTTAGAGTGTGGTCGCCGGTGTAATTACAGGCACATGAGGCTTAACATCTGTATGCCTCAAGTTGATGGACGCAGGGCAGTGCATCGTAGGGCACATTCCTATTGTGCGTGACCTACGGGGTAATGTTTTGTTTATAGGTGATGGTTACCACTTAACATCAGGTGGGCCATCTGCTTGTTCCATCAGCTAGTTGTATAAAAAAAAAATCTTTTAACAAGTCAAAACGTGCGAGCGAGAATCACATTAGCTCTTGTCTTCGTCTTAATGTACAAAAGTTGTAGGTATCAAACTTAGAGATTATTTTTAAAAAACTATCTCACCAAGGAGGGCGTGTTTCACTATGACCAATCGAATTGTTTAGGTCACGCTGTGACGTTACACGTTTTGGGCAAAGTGTCTGCATGTCTTAAAGAATAATCCCCAAGACCACGTTGTGACGTCACACGGTTTGGGGCAAGGAATCTCCTATGTCATGGAGAATAATGCCCCAGATTTAAAGCGATGATGTGGTCTACGGTGTGGCTTACTAAAAGATAGCATTTCACTCTTCTCTTGAAATTACCTAAATTGGCTTTGGAAAAAAGGACGTCGGTAAAGAATTTCATTATCTTCTGTTCATGCATCATATTGACTCACGGTATTTGAAAACGTCATTTATTGGACTTCTGAGTGCTAAAGAAACCTATCTATAGGGTTTTTATTTGGGCATTTTTAAATAGTCAAATATAGATAGATAGATAGAAAATACTTTATTGCACACAACTTAAGGATACAACAAAAAAACAAACTTAAAACTAAAAGTACAATGGGCGGCCTTATCGCTAACTAGCGATCTCTACCAGACAACCGTTGGATTAAATGGACGCAAGAAATTTAGAAGGGGTTCTTGTGTGCGTGGAGATAAATAAAAAGAATTTGTGAATATATATTCAAAGTTATAAAGAAATTAGAAACGAATATACATAAATACTTAATAATAATCAAAGTTATAAATAGACTTATCGACTATTCCGGGATCTTTGCACGGGGACTGTGAAGGTGTTACGTTCAAAAATAAATTTCTATTAGATAAAAAATGCCCCCTAATCTGCTCTCCTAGATCCATCCCTGTATCTAATCTAATCCATTATTCATATCGTGTAATGATGGAGTAACCGGTATATGATTAGTGCAGTATTGATAGTGTTTATTAATGACGTAACCAACCCTGGCATCAGGCTGGACCATTGCCTAAACGGTGAGGGAAAACATTAAAACGTTACCAACTACAGGAAAAACAAGAAACTCAATCCGTCAGTACTTTTTTATGTTAAAATTATTCTATTTGGTTGTCTACTAAATGTTATAAGAACATAAAAAAAAATCGCTTAATTTTAATAGTGCACAGATGAGGCCTCATGTGCCTGAAATACCATAAGGCCTATCATCTGTGCCTCAAGTTGATGTACGCAGCGCACGTTCCTATCGTGTGTGACTTACGAGATAATGCTTTGTACCTACCCTTTGCTTTGTAATAGTTACCATTTAACATCAGGTGGGCCATCAGCTGGTTGTATTACAAGAAAATCCTTGTTGTTTTGCCTTCTTCATCAGACTTGGCTACCTAACTCACAAGAGTTTTACGATAAAGTCACTGACGTCACATGCTATGCTAGCGATAAGACCACCCATTACATCGCTGTAGATAAAATTAGTTCATGTAATGTTATGTTATTTTCTATGCAAAATGTGGTCAGTCCATTATTTCAAATGAAACCTTTTCCATTCTGTCGATAAGCGAATCCAATGTCTGTTTAGACCAAACTTTCACAAAAGGAAGATTGGAGCTTGCACTGCTACGTTTCTTCAATAGATATACACTGTGGGACAAAGAAAACTGCTTACTGCTTACTCGAATTAATAATAAATAATAATATAATATTACTAGTTGCGCCCCGCGGTTTAACCCGCGCAGAATTGAATCCCGGTGTTCCCACGGGATAAAATGTAGTCTATGTGCTATTCCAGACTATAATCTATCTTTGTGCCAAGTTTCATCCAGATCCGTTCAGCCGTTCCGGCGTGAAAGAGTAACAAACAAACATCCATCCATCCATACTTACAAACTTTCGCGTTTATAATCGTAGTAGGATTGACAGCCCTCATAGCTAAGAGTGAGTTGGACCATCTAACTTTAACGTCAAATCGTTTGCTAACCCAGAGATTTTGCTACGAATGGTGCAACTCACCCTTAGCTGTTTTGATCTAATTAGGTTTGATATAGCTTTCAAAAATTGGCCGTCAGAGTACCTAGTAGAGATATTTTTGTTAGTAGAGCTATTTTTTTTGTAGAGCTATTTAAGTGTGGATTTTAAGAGGGCTTTGAAGAAGTTCCTTGCGACACAATGTTTTAGAACTTACTTGAATCTTCGATACTATGTTTTCCTTCACCGTTTGAGAGTACTGGCATTGTACACATAATTTTTTAAACAGAAAAACTATTGGTGCCCGACTGGTTTTGAATCCGCGACCTTAGGATTGGAAGGCGGGACAGCTACGGGGTATGGATTATTACGAGTTATATTTTTTTTACAAGAAATTAATATAAAATTAAATTATTTATCAATTATTATTAGTTTAATTGGTGGTTTGAAATATAATAAAAAAAAAATTTTAGTTTCTAAATTTTATTATTTCTAAAATTAAATCCTTAGAATATCACTAGGTCACTAGTGCAATAAAATACCTTACGTGCATAAGTACAATTTTTTGCACTGCAGTGTATTAAAACATGTGGACAAAAAGGATCACCAGACAATCGGCTGGAGCACGGAACAAACTGTATTTTATATACAGGGTGTTATAGATAGATAGAAATAAAAATAAATAAATAATGCTGGGCAATCCACACACCACCATCCAGCGCCACAGTAAGCTACTCAAAGCTTGTGTTATGGGTACCTACTAGATGACTGATATATTTAATAGATTATATACTTACAGAGATACATATTTTTTATTATACATAGAAAACATGAAATTGTTGAAACATGAAAAGCTGAAATTTGTTCAGCAGATCGTACACAAATTCGTTCCGAGGCGGGAATCGAACCCGCAACCTCTGCGTCGCAGGCGGACTCTTGCCCGCTGCGCCACTGAAGTCGTCAAAAATACTTTATTGCACACCACATAATAATAACACATAACGGAACAACAAGAAACATCTGAGTGATATACAATGGGCGGTCTTATCGCTAAAATCTCTTCCAGAAAACCTCGGGATAGACTGGATTTGACAAGAACGATATAGGACGCTGGACGTCTAAAGACCTCTTCCGTAAACTTCAGGGGGTTTAATTGCCATAATTATCATCAACTTACCACTGTAGAGAGAGAGGCCACTTTTTAAAAACACTGTGAAACGTATAAAATATATTGGTGGGCATTAAACACAGAACTATCTCACCCCAAATTAACCCAAAGCTCTATTATGGGAACCAGATAGCTGATCTACTTATGTACTTTTTTTGTAAATACATATTTAGGATATTATAATATAACACCCAGACAGAACAAACATCTATGTTCATCACACAAATGTTTGTTCTCGGTGGGGATCGAACACACGGCCTACGGCGCAGAAGGCCGATCTACTGCCAACTGCGCCGGCAGTAAAAAAAAGCTGTTTCATGCTTTTAAATACCTACATAGCTAAAAGTAGCATTTAGTATCTAAAGTGATCTCTTTACACCCTGTATACATGCGCCACAACATCTGGGTTTGTTTACAGAGGTATGGATTTGTCATGTCATGTAAGTTCACATGTATGCCTCAAGTTGATGACGAAGGGGAGGGCATCGTAGGGCACGTTTCAAGTGCGTGACTTGCGAGGCAATGCTTGGGCGCAAACGACGGGTACCACTTAACATCAGGTGGCCCAACTGATCTTAAATGGTACCTATCTTCATGTTCCAATAGTTAAGGAAAAAATTACAGGTCGCTCGCTCTTTATGGAATACAATTAGGTTTGCGTGATGTTTTCCTTCACCGTTTCAGAGCACTGGCATTGCGCACATAATTTAACGAATAATTTAGGGCACGGTTTAAAATTCCCTTTCAAGAGAGGGTCAATAGGGCTGAGCCAATAACGGGCACATCCCGAGAGGATGTAGGGCACAAGGTATGAGGATATAGCGACTGAAGATTCAAAACAAATGATTTTGTATTTTATTGTATGCATAAATAAAACGAAATTTTGTAAAAATAAATCCTAATCGATTTATCGCCCTCGAAACGCCCTGCGTTCAAAATTTCATGAAAATCGATGCAGCCGTTTCCGAGATCAGAATATAAATAAATAAAATAATACTAGTACGCGCCCCACAGTTTCACCCGCGTAATTTTAAATCCCGGTATTCCCACGGGATAAAAAAGTAGCCTATGTGTTATTCCAGACCTACCTCTCTGCCAAGTTTCATCCAAATCCGTTCAGCCGTTCCGGCGTGAAAGAGTAACAAACATCCATCCATCCATACTTAAACTTTCACGTTTATAATATTAGTACGATAGGATTACTTTACTTTTTGATTGAAGAATTACTTTACATTGACATAAAAGTAATATTGAAATTAGAATGCTTCAAGAGGTCGCGATTGGCCCTGTAAGTTTATAAAAGCAAGGCCGAAATCGCTACCTTTCCTCCCTTAGGCTATCGGGCGCCGTTAGTGATTGGATATGAGAATTTAATGGGTCTGTAGTGCACCAATCACTTAGCGAGGTACGCATTACCGCACCAATGGAATTAAAGGTTAGCGTACGTGCTGGGCTATATATTTTTAATGGGGAAGTTTTTAGAGCGAACATTTCGTCCCGATGTTAGCCGGTTAGCTCTGAAACTGACAGATTCAAAGTCAGGCTTCAGGCCAGTTGAACCACATGGATCACTTTGAAACGTCCTAAAGCTAGGTGACTCTAGGTGCCGCAGTTCCAACCAAAGCCTTCAAAAACAGGCTACAAATTTACGGCTTGGTTCCAATATGTGTAAGATATACATCACTATTTTGTAACTATCAGAAAAAAATAACGGCTGTTTCAGCAAAGGCTACTGATGAAAGTAGCGTCAGAATTTTTAAATATCTTAAAGATCTTTACGAAATCAAAAAGAATCGTAGGTTCATATCCCACTCGGATTTCATAAAACAGATAATGTTCAATTATTTTTATCGTCTTAGTTTACTACTACGTGCAAATTTTTGCTGAACCGAATTCATAAAATATAAAATGTGGTTAAATTTCCAAGGAAATTTCGAATTACATTTCAAATTTGGTTTCTAACGTCTGAAAATTGCAAACTTACGCGAAGCATGAGTAGCTCATAAATAAATAGCTGGTTCATTTTGTTTTCTGTACTTTTTTATTTGCTTATCTTATACCTTTGTATACGATCTGCAGAAATTTATTCCGTTGGTCTGGGTGTTTTTGTATACTAAAAAATATCTATCTATGTTAGTATATAATGTATTAAATATATCAGTCATCTAGTACCCATAACACAAGCTTTGAGTAGCTTACTTTGGGGCTAGATGGCGCTGTGTGGATTGTCCTGCATTATGTAATTTATTTTATACGAGCAATTCTTATATATTTATTTATTTATATATAATCTGAATCTCGGAAACGGCTCCAACGATTTTCACGAAATTTAGTATGCAGGGGGTTTCGGGGCGATAAATCGAACTAACTAGGGTTAATTTTTAGAAAATGTTTTTCTAACCGTGTTTTTTTTAATTAACCGAGCAAAGCTCAGATACCCAGATGTTATTTCTTTACTTGAAATAAAAACACATGTACAGCATGACTTCACGTAAAAAAAAATTCACACTAATATCATAAAAATGTGAAAGTTTGGATGTTTGTTACTTCATAGCGCCAGAACGGCTGAACGGATCTGGATGAAATTTGGCACTTGAAGTCCTTTTACCACACTGTTTCGTAAGAACTAGTTACTCGACAAGAAGGAGAAGAAGATAACATAAGATTGGTCTTATCCGTTCTAGTTATATAAATAATAAATAAATAAATAAATAATGCTGGACAATCCACACAGCACCATCTAGCCCCAAAGTAAGCTACTCAAAGCTTGTGTTATGGGTACTAGATGACTGATATATTTAATACATTATATGCTTACATAGATATGGGTATGCTACTGCAAATGTATGTGCCAAATGTAATGTTTGGACGTACCTCTGACTACCCCCCTTAGACATCCTCAAAGAATCTTGAATTAGTACCTACTTGGTACTGGGAGATCTGAAGGGATATCTACCGTGCCTGGGGATCAAAGTCGTGAAGCTGTTTCAGTTTTTTTTTCTTACATAGATAGATATTTTTTATTATACATAAACACCCAGACCAACGGAACAAATTTCTGCAGATTGTACATAAATTTGTTTAGAGGCGGGAATCGAACCCGCAACCTCTTACGTCGCAGGCGGACTCTCGCCCGCTGCGCCATTAAGGTCGTCAAGTAAACTAGCGACCCGCCCGCGCGCCCCTGCTTCGCACGGGTGCACATATCATGCATGTATTATTATTGATATTGATATTATTGATATTTTGTGGATTGTTATATCTGAAATAAATGAATTAATAATAATTATACATATAAACCTTTCTCTTGAATCACTTTATCTATTTGCACCACACTACTTTTTGCACGCCCAGGAAGACTGGTAGAAAATGCTATTAGCATTAAGTCCTCCTAGCGCTATATTGTTTTGTGTGAAAGTTTGTAAATAAATAAATAAAACCGCATCAAAATCCGTTGCGTAGTTTCAAAGATGGATACAGGGACAGAGAAAGCGACTTTGTTTTATACTATGTAGTAATAGTGATAAATAAATCAATATTAAAAAAAAAAATTATAAATAAGTGAATTTGCCGTAACATTTTTCGCCTACGATATGAATTTGTAAATATTATATACAAATCACGTCTAGACGCGCTTGTGATCTGAATAGATTACTCAGTGATGTTGTGTGTGGTTGCATATAGCCCTAACGACCGAAACTCGTCATCTCAATGACATATTTGACATTTAGTGGGAGAGGGGGGATTTTCAAGGGTGGAATAAAAACATATACTAACCCCCGGTTACTGAAAGCGTGATCAAAACTAATCGGCGCTCAAGTCACTTGCTATCTTTATCTAATCAGAAGTAAAAGCTGAAATAGCAAGTGACTTGACAGCCGATTCGTGTTGATCGAGCTCTCAAAAGCCGGGGGTATGAAAATTAATGAATAAATATTGGTGGACATTCCACAAAGCACTATCTAGCCTCAAACTGATCCAAAGCTTGTGTTAGGGGAACCAGATAGCTGATAAACTAATTATATATTTTTTTTGTAAATACATTCTTATAATATTATATAACACCCAGACAGACAACAAACATCTAGTTCATCACACTAATGTTTATTCTCAGTGGGAATCGAACCCACGGCCTATGGCGCAGAAGGCAGAGCTACTACCAACTGAGCTGTTTGGCATGTCCTAAGTATTTATAAAATTCACGATATAAATTTTTTATAGACGTTTTCAAAATTCTTTTAGATGGTAGAAGTCACACTAATATCATAAATGTGAAAGTTTGGATGTTCGTTACTAAATAACGCCAGAACGGCTCTACGGATCTGGATCAAATTTGATAGAAAGATAGATAATAGTCGATAACAGCACATAATATGCTAACTATTATCCTGTAGGAATACCGGGATTTAAAACTTAGCGGGTGAAACCGCAGGGCGCAGCTAGTTTAATATAAAAGAAGAAGAAAAAGCTGACTCGTAAAGTCGTCGCTAACACAAGGCTCCTCTAAAATACATTTTTCTTGTAAAAGTAATGTTTTAATAATGTCTTTTGCGACCGCAGCTAAAAGTAGATTGAGTTGTATGGAGTCGGACTATAGGCATGGTCTCTGTGGTCGTCACTTCGTAGCTGAAGATCGTGACATGTCTTTCCTGTACTGGAGTGGACTGCTTGTCTCCAGCGCTTTCTGTTGGTGGCCATTCGGATCACATCGCAGAACTGGTATCTCCCTTCTTTAAGCTGGTCCGTCCATCTAGTTGGGGATCTACCGCGAGAGCGTTTTCCCTGCACGTTACCAACGACGACCAGCTTTTCGAGATTTCCGTCGCCGCGTCTTGCAATGTGTCCGTAGGAAAGTATACGGCGGTGACAGATCGTGGAAAGCCTATCCTTAACTTTCAGCTGCGTATGAATAGGCATGATATATTGAAACCACTAAGTATAAGAAAGAAAGAAAGAAAGAGAAAGAAAATTATTTATTAACCCAATAAAAAAACAAAGGTACAGGCAGGTAACAAAGATAATAATTTATAGACTTAATAGTAGTAGTATAGTGTAGTATAGTAGTAGTAATAGTAGTCCTAGAAGTAATAAGTATAATTAATGTCTAGGACTTGATATTGTGTATGTATAATGATCGATGTAAAATATCTCTGATCTTCACTGATTTACTTAAAAATAAATTTAGTATTATTGCTAATTTGAATCTTGATTGCAACAGAATAAGATTTTATCTCATTTTCGTCACTCTTATAGCTATAATCACCAACAATAAAGGTTAGAAGTTACCCAAGAATGTTTTTATAATATTCAAAAACAAACATTATAGCCGTGCTTCGTAAAAAAAACGAAATAAGAAAACAAAATATGTGATTTTTTCGAGCCTTGCTCAATAAAAGCATGTGTGAACACGGCGTCTGTTTTTCCGGATGCCTATGATTTGGATATTTTCAAGTGACGGGTGAATAGGTATCTCCTAGGTAAGCGAGCTACACCGTGGACCGCATCGTCACTTATCATCAGGTGAAATGGCTGTCAAACGTTTTACCTATAAATTGTAAAAAAAAAAAATTTTTTACAGTCGGCACCTATTAAATTGATGTCCATCTCCATACTAGCCGCACAGGCCACCTTAATCCGGATATGTCATGAAACTCTCATTTGCCGGTTGCGTCGACCGATATTATCCGTCTATCGTACCCTTAACATTAGGGTACCGCCTGACGATGTGCAAACGGACGCGATTAGGCTTAGGACTTAGGACTGACTTCACATTGCCATAATACGGGTTCTTCGTGTTCTTAAAGTGGCTTAGAATAAATTTGTTTATAGTGCTGCTTTTGCAATAGTAACCGATTGCGATCAGGTGGTTCAAATTTCTGTTGTATTATGTACTCGTTACATAAACTCCTAGTCGATAATAACTTTAGTGTATTACCTAAGTACATATCATTTTTAGTCAAATATATGCTCAGTTTTACTAAAGAGAGATGATACTTAAGGACATGTTATTAAAAAAACTATACGTAAAATGGGGTGGATAGAATTCCAGGGGTGAATGAAAATGAAACAAAAAAAGCAATTATTAACAAACATTTGTACACGCAACATTTTCAAATAAAAACACCAAATTCTACATATGTAGAATTTGGTGTTTTTACTTGAAAATGTTTGTTAATAATTGCTTTTTTTGTTTCATTTTCATTCACCCCTAGAATTCTATCCACCCCGTTTTACCCCTACCTACATCGTTTGTTATAAAAATGCAATTTTTCGGAAGCATATACATAACGAATGCCTTTGCTTGATGCACGCAGTGCAGTGCATCGTAGGGCACGTTCATATTTCCATGACTTGCGAGGCAACATGATGTGTTACAGGTGATGGTTACCACTTAACTTCGGGTAAGCAATGATTAGATGACAGCTGGACAGAGAACAAACTCTTCTTTTGGTCTTCTTGTCACTACTTTCTTTCTTATTTTTCGTTTATTACAAATGCTTGTTCTTTGTGGGGATCGAACCCACGACCTACAGCGCAGAAGGCAGAGCTACTACCCACTGAGCAAAGATGACTGTCCACACTAAAATGACGACCTAACCCTACTACAAGTTTTTATGTACGGAACTCTTAAGTAGATTCAATTAAATACACTTGACCGATTTCAATCCTGTGGACGATTATGAAAAGGCCATTATTATTGAGAAAACTTCGTTTTTAGCTGTGGCATGAATTATATTCGCGAATAATTTTGGCAAAGAATCAAAATTCTTGGAAGCGTTAGCTTTGTCCTCATTATAAAGCATTCTTTTGCGCTTTGCACTGTTTGTTGCCTGTTCTAGGCTGTTCGTTTGGAATTAGCAGCTAGATTCAGATAGCTTAAGGCGTTTTAAAGCGATCCTTATGATTTCAATGTATAAATAATAATATTAATAAAAATAGTTAGGAACGTGCTCTACGATGCACCGCCCTGCGTCCATCAACTTGAGGCATAGCGATGTTAAGCCTCATGTGGATGTAATTACACCGGCGACCACACTCTTCAAACCGAAACACAGCTTTGCTGCTTGGCGGCAGAACAAGGCGTGAAATGAAGCAAAATCGGCGGTCTTATCGCTGGGAGTGATAGTGGTAGTTTATAAGCAGGTACTGTTGTACTCTGTGGTTTGCACCGGATTTCATCTAAAAAGCCTTGGAGAGCGTAATTTATTTTTAATTGGTCGCCGGGGACCTTTCGCAAGCCAACACGTGGATTTTAAAAGTCATGTAAGTATTATATTTTATAATGGCTACCTTTGGTTGCGGTTTCTAGGCCGCTCTTAGGCCTCGGTCATAAACATAACTTTAACTCTTAAGCATGGTAATTATCCCGTCGGATTTTAAGTATTTAATCGTATGGCAAAATTCTTAGTACTTGTTTATCCTCTATCAACTTGAGGCATACAGATGTTAAGCCTCATGTGCCTATAATTACACCGGCATAGTAAGTCACGTACGATAGGAACGTGCCTTACGATGCACTGTCTTGCGTCCGTCAACTTGAGGTATACAGATGTTAAGCCTCATGTGCCTGTAATTACATCGGCGACCACACTCTTCAAACGGAAACACAGCGTTGCTGCTTGGCGGCAGAAATAGGCGTGGTGATAGTACTTCCCCGGACGAGCCGCACACAAAGATCTCTACTACACTCAAATGACTTCAAGCTGATAATGGAGATGATGTATTTTATAAACACAGGTGCGTTTTGTTTAGTCCATAAACCACGTCATCCATTACACCTGAAACCGGAAATGGTAGTCAGACCAAACTGCTGGCTTCCGTTGGCGAGCGGAAATTACCGGAAGCCGGTAGGTACCGGCTCGAACTTTGCTTTTAGGCCGCATTTGCACAATAAACAGTATTTGCGAGTGACTGATCACATCTTAGACTGTATACATTTTCCTTTGACTCTGTGTATATGTAGCATCATCATTCCTGCCCTTATCCCACTTCATGTGGGGTCAGCAAAACAGGTCTTTGCTCTCCTCTCTCCTCTATCAGCTGTCATCTCAGCAGTCACTCTTTTCATACTCATGTCAGCTTTCACACAGTCCATCTTTTCTTTGGCCTACCTTTTCTTCTATATCCATCCACATTCATCCTTAGCATTCTTATTTACATGACTTTCTTCCCTTCGCATAACATGCCCATACCACGCTAACCTATTATTGCTCCTCATCTTCTCAGTCACTGATGCCACGTTTAAACTGCCCCTAAACTCATAGCTTAAATCATATATTTTACTAGCGACCCGCCCGCGCGCCCCTGCTTCGCACGGGTGCACATATCATGCATGTATTATACATATAAACCTTCTCTTGAATCACTCTAAAAAAACCGCATCAAAATCCGTTGCATAGTTTTAAAGATTTAAGCATACAAAGGGACAAAGGGACATAGGGGTATAGGGACAGAGAAAGCGACTTTGTTTAATACTATGTGTGATAATTGAAAATCCTCAATTAAAATCTTATCACGACACTATTTTAAAATTATATTAGGTACCTATACTATATACCTATACTATATAGGTTTACCTATGCTATATATTATAGAAATTTACTAGTTTTAAGAAACATTTATTCTGTATTCCTAATATTATTATGATTCTCATTGTAAGTACTTGACGTATCTAAGAGCATGTAATATGTGTAAAGATTAATAAATAAATGAAATGTAATGAAATAAAATCAAATGAAAGTAGTGTATGTTTGACACGATAAGATGTTTGTTGTTGGATCATGCGTGACTAATGAAACAATGTTTTGTTATTAGGTGATTGCCACTTAGCATCAGGTTATCTGCTTGTACTTGGGGAAAAATTGCTCATTTAATGTGACTGCGTACAGCTTTTGGTGTGACTGCAGCCTTGGAAACTTTACGTTAGCTTGAATATTAGTTTTGGGTTAATTAATAAGTTAATTGACTTATAATAGTTATAATAGACCCAAGATTAATGATGGAAGTGATCAGAATCAAATTAAGTAAATTTATATCTGAACGCGGTGATACCGTCTAGAAATAGCTTCTTCTTCTTCTTCTTCTTCTATATTCTCATGTATTATACATATAAACCTTCCTCTTCAATCACTCTATCTATTAAAAAAACCGTATCAAAATCCGTTGCGCAGTTTTAAAGATTTAAGCATACATAGGGACACAGGGACATAGGGACAGCGAAAGCGACTTAGTTTTATATTATGTAGTAGTGATGATGAATAGGATTTGGAGCCAAATTGTAATGTTTCCAGTTTAAAGTACGATGCTCGATATCTCAAATGGTGGAGGAAAACATTGAAAAAATCTGATAGAATTCTAGCGGTGACGATGGATTGTATAAGTACCCAATACGAATACGAGAGAGCACTGGTGTACCACTAGGTAGCAGCCCCGCCTTCCGATCCCAAGGTCGCAGGTTCAAACCAGTCATGCACCTATGAGTTTTTCTTTTCAAAAATTTACATGCACGCACAGTGCAAGTACTATCAAACGGTGAAGGAAAACACACGATGTTTTCCTTCACCGTGGAGGAGACCGGCATGTCCATATACTTGTTCCATCAGGTGGTTGTTCGAAAAAAAAACTATTTTTAAAAAGAAATTAGATTTACAGCTTACGACCTTATCCTTAGACAGAGTCTATAAATATATATAAATATTGGTGGCATTTATTTAATTGAATCATAAGAATCACTTTGAATCGGCTGAAAGCTAAATAAACATGAAAATTCATCGAAACCAAGCCTTGATATATTCATTATTCTATTAAACAGTTTGATGTACTACGCCACAAATCCAGTTACTATCAAACAAAGCAAACGGCGATTGCTAGTTCAATGAAACGGTTAGAAATCCCAGAAACCGGTACAATCCATCACACAAACCGTTTATCCCGAAGGAACAACCTTCAAACAATAAAACTTCCAAAGTTGGATCTTAAAACCGGAGCTGCCAGAACTTTTGATTTATATTTTGGAAGCAGAAGACCAAAGGAAAAATAGACTGGGTCATTTTTTTTTGACAACTAAATAAAATAAATAAATAAAGAGTAGTAGAGTTCTTTGTGTGCGGCTCGTCCGGGAAAGCACCACCACGCCTTTTTCTGCCGCCAAGCAGCAACGCTGTGTTTCCGTTTGAAGAGTGTGGTCGCCGGTGTAATTACAGGCACATGAGGCTTAACATCTGTATGCATCAAGTTGATGGACGCAGGGCAGTGCATCGTAGGGCACGTTCCTATCATGCGTGATCTACGGGACAATGTTTTGTGTATAGGTGATGGTTACCACTTAACATTAGGTGGGTCATCTGCTTGTTCCATCAGCTAGTTGTATAAAAAAATAGCAACCCCTATGTGCGCGAAGAAATTTATTTGACAATGTTTTAGATAAATCAATGAAATCTACACAGATTTTTAACATTACTTTAAGGTATCAATCAATTTTAAGTTCACTGATGTTTGGACGCCAAGCCGAAACCATCATTTCCGGAGCCGGAAATGATGCATTTTTTGTTAATGTGGTAAGAAAGGAGCATCATTACCAAATTAAATCTAAGCTTACATATACTGCAAATAAATATTAGTGGACATTCCACACAGCGCTATCTAGCCTTAAATATTCAGAAAAGATTTAGTGGCCTACAAAGTCTGCCTGGACAGGTCTCATTGTTCTGAAGTCTGTGTTAAAAGCGAAGTATCGTTAGGTTTAAGTTTAGCTATTGTGTGGATTACCTATTGTTGCGCTGAGTTTACGAGACAAATAACCTGAAGAATTGGGGATTTCAAGCTTTAACCGACTATGGAACTTCGGACTAGTTTCTGACAGTTTGTTCGGGAAGATTCTCTCCGAACCAGATGTCCTAAAGTAGAGACGACCTAAGTGGCGCAGCGGGCGAGGGTCTGCCTGCGACGCAAGAGGTTGCGGGTTCGATTCCCGCCTCGGAACAAACTTGTGTACGATCTGCAGAAATTTGTTTCGTTGGTCTGGGTGTTTTCTATGTATAATAAAAAATATCTATCTATGTAAGTATATAATGTATTAAATATATCAGTTATCTAGTACCCATAACACAAGCTTTGAGTAGCTTACTTAGGGGCTACATTGCGCTGTGTGGATTGTCCAGCATTATTTTTTATTTATGTATAACTAGCGACCCCCCCGCGCCCCCTGCTTCGCACGGGTACACATATAATGCATGTAATATACATATAATAAACCTTCCTCTTGAATCACTCCATCTATTAAAAAAACCGCATCAAAATCCGTTGCGTAGTTTTAAAGATTTAAGCATACATAGGGACATAGAGATATGGGGACATAGGGATATAGGGACAGAGAAAGCGGAATTCAATCACACAATTTCCACAGAAAACAACCATTTGTGTGGTGAACATAAATGCATGATCTCTGTCTGAAAGTAGTAACTCCATCAATAATAGTTATAACCACTCCCTTACTCAATATCACATAAATTAACACAAATTAATTTACGACTGTGACGTTTGGCGGCAGAATTGGGCAGAAATAGGCAGAAACAGTAATCGCGTCATGTTTATTTACGTACATTATATCGTGCGTTATGAAGGCTTCTGGGGGTATTGCCTCGTGGCTCCAAATTCGCCTGCATTGCGATGGACACGACACGTAATAGAGTCGCTATTGAGACTAAAAACACATAGGATTGGGTGGTAGGGCCATTTCAACTAGACCAGCGTTTTCCATTTGCCGGTTGCGACCCGGTACCGGTCCATCAAAATAATATACCGGGTCGCAATATTCCCGTCTTGTTTAAATAATAACTGCTATCGATCGATGTATCGCAGATATTCGTAAGCTTTAAAACAAATAAAGAAACCTACTTGAAGTGGAACTAGACCTAAGGATCAACTTTCGTCATTTTCCAAGAAATTAAATTCTTTAGTAAAAAATAAGCAGCAGCTCAGTACTTCGCACTAAAATTTTGTGACGAAATAGGTGATACCAAAATAGTATATACCAAGTATTAATAAAGCATTTTAACTATTAATATAAGCGTACTATTTTACCTAATAGAAATAGCTTTGGGTCGATTATTAAGTATTAAGGCTCCGGTGACAGCGGCTCGCAATTTCGAGGTGCGATTGGCTATTATTTCATTTTATTTCATTTCGGGGAGGTTGTTTGAAATAATAACTCTAAAGAAACACGCATAAATACTGTTCGAACACAAATAATACAATAATATAAGGGAAATGTGCTTGAGTCGGAAATCATTTTGGTATTAGGTAAACGTACGACCAAACACACTAATACCAAAATGATTTCTGATTCGGGCATGACGGGACCCTTAAGCGGGTCACGAAGGGGGAAACTACCGGGCCGTGGCAGAACAATGTTTGGGAAACACTGCACTAGACTCTAAGGTGCTCTTTAAAAATACAATTGAATTGGTGTCTGCTAGGTTAGCGCTACACCGTCGACTGCATCGTCATTTAAGGAGCTGATAATCGTTAGTCAACTTTAAAATAGCACAATTCATCAATCAAGTTGTGCCCAAACAGTAGTGAAGAAGTGCTTTGTATAGGTGATGGTTACCTCTTAACATCAGGTGGGCTATCTGCTTGTTCCATCAGCAAGTGATATAAAAAACTTTTAGTAAAAATATTCTCCACACATTTCTAGTCCTCTCATTACAGGTCTGGTAATAAGGCCAGCGTTAATACACCACGTGAATATTTCACCTCGCGCGTAAACATCGCTCAGTGTAGCCCCGGCTTTATGTTATTGCACGTGTAATCTGGCCCTAATTGCGGAAAATATGAATTACGGCGATTCTCTCGAGTAAGCCAAAGGAACAGTGATGGAAAACATTGTTGTAGATGTAATTTATACCTGCATTTTGGTACTAAAGTGGGTGTTTACCGTGTTTGGATGTGCCCGTGGCTACTCTTTACATATATTAGGTTCGTATAAATGGCTGGTGGAAATCGCTGCGAATTGATTAGACTGCCTATTATTGAATTTAATGAGTGAGAGTTCTGTCAACCACATAGACAGTCGTGGTTCTTAAACCGTGAAGCCATGATGGAGGCCTTAAAGCGGCCTAAAAGTTCTAGTTACTTTTTTTCCATATAATTATATAAGGTGGTACCCATCACTCAGACAAAGCATTGCCTCGTAAGTCACTCACGATAGGAACGTGCCCTACGATGCACTGCATTGCGTCCATCAACTTGAGGCATTCTGATGTTAAGCCTCATGTGCCCGTAACTACACCAGCGACCACACTCTTCAAACCGACACACAGCAACGCTGTTTGGCGGCAGGAAAAGGCGTGGTGGTATAGTTCTACATAAATAGACCTAGCTCATACAAAAGAACAGCCTCTAATTCAGAAAGCCATATCCACCGACACCATGCATTATTTTCCGAGTTTTGTTCAAAAAGCCGAGCAAAATAAATTATTTTTATAAAAATCAAACCAGCGCTAGCGAAATGGAGAAATGCAAATAATTTTTCGATATTTTCTGCGCGGCAAGTGTGTTTTTGTTTAGGGCGACCGCACGCGGGTGCAAGGGTTGTCAGTGAAGCAAAACCTGAAAACTGAAAAAACTGAAACAGCTTCACGACTTTGATCCCCAGGTACGGTAGATATCCCTTCAGATCTCCCAGTACCAAGTAGGTACTAATTCAAGATTCTTTGAGGATGTCTAAGGGGGGTAGTCAGAGGTACGTCCAAACATTACATTTGGCACATACCCACATTTTGCAGTAGTTAGTATTCCATACGTGACAGGTTGCAAGCCCATCGCCGCTGTTAGAATACTAACTGGTTTCCTCACGATGTTTTCCTTCACCGTTTAAGAGCACTGGCATTGCGCACATAAAGTTTTCGATAGAAAAATCCATTGGTGCACGACCGGATTCGAACCTACGACCTTACGATCGGAAGGCGGGATCACTCCCACTAGACCACCGGTGCTCAAAACCTACGTTTACTTAATAATAATAATGCTCGACAATCCACACAGCACCATCTAGCCCCAAAGTAAGCTACTCAAAGTTTGTGTTATGGGTACTAGATAACTGATATATTTAATACATTATATAATTGCATAGATATATATTTTTTACTATACATAGAAAACACCCAGACCCACGAAATAAATTTCTGCATTTAGTAATTCACAAGTATTAACAAATCAGACATCAGAGGACGAAAAAAAAGCAACTTAAATTTCTAATACTTTTAAACGAGCGATTCTAGTATATTTATTTATTTGTTTCTTATCTGAATTTCGGAAACAACTCCAACGATTTTCATGAAATTTAGTAGGCAGGGAGTTTCGGGGGCGATACATCGATGCAGCTTGATTGGATAAATAGAGTAAAAAAGTTTTTTAAAGCTAGTGACACCCCTACCGGCCATGTGTTGACGCGACGAAACGTTTGACAGTGTGCCTTGTATCGCTACAGTCTGAATATTCTGTCTACCCCCATTTTGCTCGGCGTAAAACACTCTGTCAGTTTCATGTTTATTTTAACGTGAACTAACTTCAAGTTTGAAAATGGAATATTATTTATTTTACTTTTCGAGAACGCGAAATATATCTGGTCGTGTCGGCCAGCATTATAAGTACTGAGAGATTTAATGGGATATCTACCGTGCCTGGTACTTACTCCGTGGGTCTTTAAAACCCGAACTAAGGCTTCAGTGGTGACCTGTTACAAAAAACTAGGCCTACAGGTCACTGTAGGCCTAGTTTTTTGTGCTTTCAAAGTGTGAGTAAATAAAAGGAAAGTCCTAAAACCACTCCTATAGTAAATAATAACAAAAATCGCAAGAAACTTGTCGCGATAATAATTGGCTCTATCGGAAAATAGTACAAAGTCAGATCAATTTTTTAAAGCACTTTCGTGCTTGACTTTCTATCCAATTATTTTAGTTCCGTGGTGTCACAGCTTGTAGATGTAAAGCTACTCCATAGGCTATGAGCACATAGTCACATTGCACTTAGTCCTTTAAGTAACTTTATCTTTTTTTTTAATCTGTTACAGTTTTAAAATACAGGCTAGTTTTTAAAATAATCAATGTAAGAAACGCGGTGTAAAATTATAAACATAAACTTTCCTTTTGTAATCAAAACTAATTTTGTGTCACAAAAACATATTAAAATTAAGAACAATAATTATAAATGTATTTCTGTCTCTGATTGATCCAGCTATTCCATTTCCGCTGTGTGTAAATATCAAGTACAGTCGAGTACATTTCAATAGACTGCAGTATCGATACTACGCGACATCGCATTGACATCGCGAAGCTGTATTACGGCACAAAAGTTTTATTCAGATTTTATTCACTTTGAATTTTGTGCGCAAGTGTTTGATTTGTAATCCTACTTAATATTATAAACGTGAAAGTTTGTAAGTATGGATGGATGGATGTTTGTTACTCTCTCACGCCGAAACGGCTGAACGGATCTGAATGAAACTGGGCAGAGAGATACATTATAGTCTGGAATAGCACATAGGCTACTTTTTATCCCGTGGGAATACCGGGATTTAAATCTGCGCGGAAGTATTTTATATGCCAAAATACCTTATTGCAATTTTTTTATAAATTCAATTCAGCGACGCAGAATCAAAGAATCGGACAATCAGAAGTCAAAGAGTATTTATTCAGTGGAATCACAAGACGGCTTTGTATGATCCTTGTTACAAAATAATAGAAAAACTGAAACTGAAACAGCTTCATGACTTTGATCCCCAGGTACGGTAGATATCCCTTCAGATCTCCCAGTACCAAGTAGGTACTAATTCAAGATTCTTTGAGGATGTCTAAGGGGGGTAGTCAGAGGTACGTCCAAACAGTACATTTGGCACATAAAATAATAGAATTGACAATAAATGCTATAAGTCTGCAACTATTAACTCAACTAGTTGCACCCCGTGGTTTCACCCACGCAGATTAAAATCCTGGTATTCCCACGGGATGAGAAGTAGCCCATGTGCTATTATAGACTATAATCTATCTCTCTGTCAAGTTTCATCCAGAACCGTTCAGCCGTTCCGACGTGAAAGAGTAACAAGCATCCGTCCATACTCATACACATTCGCGTTTATTATAGTAGTAGGATAATAATGATAATACCGTTAAAAATCAGCGGCAACAAAGTTTTTAATCCAAATGGCATACAAAAAATTTTTCAAATAGATTTTATTTTTCTTTATTTATTTCAACTTACATCTATCTTTACAGGAGTATCCTAATGCAATAGAGTAATTTAACAACACACAACTGAAACAGCTTCACGACTTTGATCCCCAGGCACGGTAGATATCCCTTCAGATCTCCCAGTACCAAGTAGGTACTAATTCAAGATTCTTTGAGGATGCCTAAGGGGGGTAGTCAGAGGTACGTCCAAACATTACATTTGGCACATACCCACATTTTGCAGTAGTTAGTATTCCATACGTGACAGGTTGCAAGCCCATCGCCGCTTATTTAAAATTAATCTTAAATATTAAGATAAAATGCTTGTCCCGAAACGACACTCCTTTACAAATATAACAAGAACATCAGAGCGAATTAAAGGCAGCCGTACGTATTCTAGTTGGTCATATGTCCCACTAGTACCTTGACGATTACCCAGAATAGGCCCGTGCGCTACGTATCATAGCGTGAGATAACGAATGACGTCACCTGTCATAGTTTGACAGTTGTAGTGTGTGGTTGTTATCGGAAAGCCATAGACTTTGTTGTGGACTTTATCCGTCTGATCGTTAGTGAAAGTAGGTTATGTTTATGATTCGTATGTGTGTTTAACTTTGCGCTATTTAGGGTAGGTATAGCTGGATCGTTAGTGAGTCGTTGTGATGCATAAAATATTTGCTAGTTAAAAAAATATATGATTGGAAAAGTTTTGAAATAGTCCTGTCAGTGTCGTGTAGTAATGTCGTGAAAAAATGACCAAAAATAGTTTTGCGGTTGAACAAAAATGATTTAAGATAAATTAGGTACAAATTAATTTAAAAAATAAAGATAGATGGAGATAGATGTAAGTTGAAATAAATAAATAAAAATACACAGATATCACTTTAATTACGGGCGAGAGTCCGCCTGCGACGCAAGAGGTTGCGGGTCGATTCCCGCCTCGGAACAAATTTGTGTACGATCTGCAGAAATCTGTTCCGTTTGTCTGGGTGTTTATGTATAATAAAAGATATCTATCTATGTATGTATACAATGTATTAAATATATCAGCCATCTAGTACCCATAACACAAGCTTTGAGTAGCTTACTTTGGGGCTAGATGGTGCTGTGTGGATTGTCCAGCATTATTTATTTATTTATTTATTAATAACAAAACATCCCAAAAGTTATAATCCCACTCAGATAATAAACCTTTGAGATATAAAAAAATATTTTACAACACCAATACACACCAATATTCATCCCAGAAATGTTTGTCCTCTATGAAATAATATCAAAATAAATAGTAAAAAACTCCAATTTCTCATACCCTTGAACTTTTACCGCCGAAGAGATATCTTAACCTTGGACAGTCAATTTATTCCGAGATCATCATTAAAGTGAGGGAAACGTAAAAAATAACGGAAGCCTCAAAGTGTTTTCGGAACTTGTGACGTCATTACCGCATTGATTGATGTTTGCCGCGGAAGTGAGAAGTGGGTAGGGTGCCCATCACCAATAATTATTTTTATTTAATATGTTTTTACTCAATTATAGATTTTTAGGTGCGAGTTTGACCGAGTGGTTAAATAATATTTTTTTATCGTTTTGAACGTGCGCTAAGTACAATGCACTGGCCTGCTTCCATTTTTTTTACCATTTTTGCTAAAGCAGACAGACGATCATACAGGCCACCTGATGGAAAGTAGTCACCGTCGTCCATAGATATCTGCAACACCAGATGCGTTGCTGATACGAGGTGATAAACCCGCCTTTCCATCAACTTGAGGCATACCTACGCTACTCATGTTAAACCTCGTGCGCCTGTAATTTCACATATAGTTAGTTATAAACAGTAGTAGTTAGTTGACGACCTCAGTGGTGCAGCGGGCGAGATTCCGCCTGCGACGCAAGAGGTTGCGGGTTCGATTCCCGTCTCGGAACAAATTTGTGTGCGATCTACAGAAATTTGTTCCGTTGGTCTGGGTGTTTATGTATAATAAAAATATATATCTATGTAAGTATATAATGTATTAAATATATCAGTCATCTAGTACCCATAACACAAGCTTTGAGTAGCTTACTTTGGGGCTAGATGATGCTGTGTGGATTGTCCAGCATTATTTATTTATTATTAATAAAACAAAAAATTCAAGTGTAATTAATATTCTAGACATAAGGCCCTTAAACATAATGGTCGCTGAGCGAGCCATCAAATAAGTCTATTGCTGCCTCTTTTCGTTGGCATGAAAGTGACAGTGACAAGAATACTCTATAGAACCGCTATAAAATTGCAGAGATTATGAATAAGAGGGTAAATATATGCATAAAATTTACAATGCGCATCAGATGAGTGGTTCAGCTTCTACTATAAAATCTTCTAAGCTAAGTTGGCGAAAAAATTCACGACAAGACCTCAAGTCCGTGAGCTAACTGCCACTTGACACACGGACGGACGTGGGAAAACTATCGAGTGGCGTAGGGTGGCCATACTGCCATTTGAGATGATTTAGCTTCAGTAGTAGGTTAGCTTGCTCACCCTATAAATAATAATAATAATAATAATTTATTTCAGACATGGTCCATATCGGTTAGTAACAAAATAAAACTTAAAAAATAGTGTTAGTAACAATTCTAGGTAACAGTTTAACGCTGAGTGTGTAGCTGCATCCAATGATGTGAGAGTGGACAGTCCCACCTCTCAGATAACACATTAATAAATATCTCTATAAATACATAATACTAGCGACCCGCCCGCGCACCCCTGCTTCGTACACATATCATGCATGTATTATAATATAAACCTTCCTCTTGAATCACTATATCTATTAAAAAAACCGCATCAAAATCCGTTGCGTAGTTTTAAAGATTTAAGCATACGTAGGGACAAGGGGACATAGGGACAGAGAAAGCGACTTTGTTTTATACTATGTAGTGCTAATAATAATTTTTATTATATCAGACATGGTCCATATCGGTTAACAATTCTAGGTAACAGTTTAACGCTGAGAGTGTAGTTGCATCCAATGATGTGAGAGTGGACAGTTTCACCTCTCAGATAACACATTAATGATGATGTGTGATCAGCTGTGTCAGATTTTACAACGTCTTGCCAGACAGCATCACTAGTTTAAACGAAAAGGCATTTAAAAATATTATAAAAAAACACTTAGTAAACCAGGCATACTATGATATTAACCAATTTCTTGCCGACCGCAAATCGTGGAATGACATAGAATTATGAATTTGTATTTTAGGTATTTTTGATCTCAATTTATATTAATATAGTTTTTTTTAATCTCAATTATTGTTAATAAATTTTGAATAATTATTTTATACACTGTTATGTACTACCTACTTATGTAAAATTTGACATTCATAAGAGCAATGTATCACATGTCACATGTCTTTAGCGATAAATAAATTTGGATGATTGTTCATATTGGTCCGCTCCTCTCTATTGCAACACCCTAACGGGGTACATTATGTATTGATCTAACATTATTTAGTCATAAGGCCTGACAATGTAAAATCTACATACATACATACATAATAATGCAATAAATATACTGAATACTGAATACATGCCTGAAAGAAAAATAAATGAACTGAACTGATATTCAGGCCAGCCAAAACCCAGAAAATCATTTGAAATACGGCGGGATAGCAGACAGAACAGATATGCGTGTTGAAATCAAAATTAAAAACGGTCTTTATTCAGTACAAGCACAAGGATCATTTTGAAACGTCTACTACGTTTCAAAATGATAGTAGTAGTGATAGTAGTATACTACTACTAGTAGTACTAGGTGAATCTACCGTCAGTTCATCGCAACCAAAGCCTAGAAGAACTGACAAGAAACTAAGCATGGTTCCTAGCGTTTTTTCCTATGATCCTCTTTACAAAATAATGTATGGAACTACATAATTGTTTATTTTGTAATGAGGCCAACAAAAAAAACTACTTACACATTTCACAGTAAATGATACTGTGTACCCGGTACTGTGTGTAAGTTGATGTCGAAAACGGATGGCTAAGTAGTAATCAGTCACACGTCCAAAAATCATAATTCACATAATACATCTATATTTATAGGAAGTTGCAGGCCGTCAGTCTTTTGAAATTATCCACAAAAAACTCAAATCATGGCCACCCCATTACAAGTGTTGCTCTACTTTTTCGAGGGAAAACTGTGAGGATAATAATTTGGCCATTAAAGTTTTGATTTCTTACAAAGTGGAGTCCGTCACGCAAGGCCTGTATACTGGACATATACAGGGTGTAAATTCTGAGTTTTACTCACTGTCAAAGCCAAATTCAAAAGGTATTCAGTAAAATCACAAGAATCATTTTGAATCGTCTTAAAATCAGGTGAATCTTGGTGCCAGTTCCACCCCACCAAAGCCTGAAACAGGCAAAAACTACCCACATTTAAAATGATCCTTATATTGCAACTAAATAAAGACCATTTTGACAGCCTACGTAGCTCAGTTGGTAGTAGCTCTGCCTTCTGCGTCGTAGGTCGTGGGTTCGATTCCCGATGAACAAACATTTGTGTGATGAACATAAATGTTTGTTCTCTGTCTGGGTGTTATATAATATTATAAGTATGTATTTACAAAAAAAAAGTATGTATAAGTAGTATATCAGCTATCTGGTTCCCATATCACAAGCATAAGCTTAGTTTGGGGCTAGATAGTGCTGTGTGGAAAGTCCACCAATATTTATTATTATTTATTATTATTATTATTTCGTTTTTAACCGACTTCAAAAAAGGAGTAGGTTCTCTATTATACTGTATTTGTTAATTTTTTATGGATAGGACTCATAACATTTTACTGGGTGGACCGATTGTGATGATTATTTTTTTAATCGAAAGCTGGTATAGTGCGCGTCACGCAAAAAGAACGCCGGAAGGAGGATAGGGGTGTGATGGCGCGTATACTTTGTAATGCGCAAACACAACACCTCCAAAGCTTTCCAGCGTTCTTTTTGGTTGACGCGACCTATACTTGTCATGTAGTCCCATTTTACTGTCGCCAAATGACGGCTGGCGTATCTTATAAAGCTAAAGGCTGAATGAAGTATCTGAAAGGCTGAAGTATCTAAGTTATGTTTGATGTTAGCTTTCGCTCTTAAAGAATTATTTAAGTTTCAAGTAGTTCCGAGGCCTTTTTTGATGATATTAAACGAAAGTTACATAAAAAGGAACGACCTAAGTAAGACTTTACTTAGCAAATCTTCACTTAGTATAACTTCACTTTAGTACTAAAGATTTTTGTAAAAGAGTTTATTCAGGGTTTAAAGACACGAATAGATCAAGCAATACAAAGCCAAAGAAAAATAATAATAAATAATTATTAATCATCTATCTTGTTCATCTACGAGTGTCATCTCCATACGATGTTTGATGTCTAAGGAAACAGGAAATGATTTTTTGTGACGTAATTTCCGGTCGCTAATTCAGTTCAGGCTTCTATAGCTTATTCTGTGGATTATAGGGTCGTTAATGTAAATTGAGTTATTTAGATTTTGAGATAAATTTATTTATTTTATGTACATAAAGTAAGTATCATTGACGACGCCAGTGGCGCAGCGGGCAATCTGCGATGCAAGCGGGTTCGATTCCCGCCTCGGAACAAATTTGTGTATATACGATCTGCAGAAATTTGCTCCGTTGGTCTGGGTGTTTTCTATGCATAATAAAAAATATCTATGTAAGTATAATAATGTATTAAATATATTAGTTATCTAGTACCCATAACACAAGCTTTGAGTAGCTTACTGTGGATTGTCAGCATTATATGTATAATTGATGAAACACAAAATTGTCAGAAAACAAATCAAATCGAATAAAATGTCAAAGCATACTTTGACAGCAATTGACATACGAAAAATGTCGTCAGTTTTCTGTCAGCCATGTTATTCAGTACCGATAGTTCTATAAAAGTTTTTTCAAAAGACAAACAAACAGGCTAACGGCCCACCTGATGTTAAGTGGGCAGGTCGCCCATACACCAACAACACTAGAGATGTTGTTGCGTTGCCCTAACTAACTCCAGAAAAAATAGCTTACTTATTGATCATACCTATTTAAACTCATCTCTACAGTATTTTCTCTCCCTCGTCTTATTGCAAGTCCTTAAACAGTCTTATCTTGGCAGATTTGGGATGGCCGCGGTATAATTTACTTATATTTAGATTTTATAAAAAGGTTAAACAATCGTTGAGTAGGTCTAGGCTTTAAAAAATACTTAATCTTTATTGACAAAGAAAATTACAACTTATAGTTACAATTATTTACAAAATGTACAAAATACATATGAAACAGTTGAGCTATCTGCAGACCGTTGCAAACGATCTATAGATAGCTCAACTGATCCAAATCAGTGCCAGTCGGAAGCGTACCCAAGACACTGGCTGCATTGCCACGCTGAATAAATAAAAATAAATAAATAATGCTGGACTATCCACACAGCACTATCTAGCCCCAAAGTAAGCTATTCAAAGCTTGTGTTATGGGTACTAGATAGCTGATATATTTAATACATTATATACTTACATAGATAGATATTTTTTTATTATACATAGAAAACACCCAGACCATCGGAACAAATTTCTGCAGATCGTACACAAATTTGTTCCAAGGCGGGAATCGAACCCGCAACCTCTTGCGTCGCAGGCAGGCTCTCGCCCGCTGCGCCACAGAGGTCGTCAAATGGCAGAATGGCAATGCTGATACGCTGAGCCAGGTATTCGCCAGCCCTCGGGTCACGCGTCGCCTCGATAAGTCGCCGGCATAAAATAATAAGCTTTTAATAGCTTCTTCTTTTTAATCCTCGATCATTGACTCTATAAATAAAAACACAATGAGGACATAGCGTACCTAAGCGCTTAATAACTTAATTTAATCGCAAGGATCGTTAAGAGAGCACCGGTGGTCTAGTGGAAGTGACCCCGCCTTCCGATCGTAAGGTCGCAGGTTCGAATCCGGTCGTGCACCAATGGATTTTTCTATCGAAAAATTTATGTGCGCAATGCCAGTGCTCTTAAACGGTGAAGGAAAACATTGTGAGGAAACCAGTTAGTATTCTAACATCGGCGATGGGCTTGCAACCAACGTATGGAAAACTAACTCTGCTAAATGTGGGTATGTGCCAAATGTAATGTTTGGACGTACCTCTGACTACCATCTTAGACATCCACAAAGAATCTTGAGTTTTGTACTTGGTACTAAAAGCTTCAGATCTTTTCGGATATCTTTTCGGATTCTTTCAGATATCTACCGTGCCTAAGTCGTGAAGCTGTTTCAGTTTTCAGTTTAATAATTATACCTTTAACCAATAATTGTCTTTCTTCTTTCCGTATCAATGATTTAAAAGCCATTATCCGAAGTCACCGAAAATTATCAGAGCCCCGAAGGCTCGGGCAACTTGGGGTCACGCAAAATTGTGGTTTCCATTTTATCAGGAAGTCGAAAGTTCCCCAACTTCCGGAATACGACGACGTTGACTAACTTTTTTAATTTGCAGAAGTGGACATAATCGCGGAACTGACGTCATCAATCTGAGCCACAGAGGATATCATAATGGGTACTGAAATATTCACTTGAAATATGGCTTTTAACCGACTTCAAAAAATGGAAGTTCTTAATTCGAGTGGTCCCATTTAAATTTGATTCAGATCTAACGAGTATAATGTAATTTTAGGAAAATTTAATTTAAAATAATGTCTATAGATATATTGACGACCTCAGTGGCGCAGCGGGCGAGAGTCCGCCTGCAACGCAAGAGGTTGCGGGTTCGATTCCCGCCTCGGAACAAATTTGTGTACGATCTGCAGAAATATGTTCCGTAGGTCTGCGTGTTTTCTATGTATAATAAAAAAAATAACTATCTACATTATGTAAGTATATAATGTATTTAATATATCAGTCACCTAGTACCTATAACACAAGCTTTGAAGCTTACTTTGGGGCTAGATGATGCTGTGTGGATTGTCCAGCATTATTTATTTATTTATTTAAATACCGTTTTGATTTTGATTTCATAGGTGATGAAACAAGCAGATGGCCCACCTGATGTTAAGAAAGGGTGTATGCCGGATCCACGGTCAAACGACCCTATAAGTAGAGGTGTTTCCACAGTGGCATAGACCTACCCCACTCTGTAGACGGGAGCTTTAGGGTAATGGTTCCGCTATTTATGTTTTGTGATGGTTTTTTACGGGTTTCAAATGGTTATGGATGGTTAAAACTTATAAGATGATTTGTTTAAGATCTTGCAAAGTTTTCATGAAAGAATATTAAAAATAGCCGACGACTAACCCCCAGGCATGGTAGTTATCTATCTTACTGATCTTTTTGATAAAAGAATATTATTTTGTCATGTATTGTAATCAGAGATGGAGAATATGGGTAAAGCAAAATATCTTTAGGAATTCAGTTAGCATTTGACAGCCTTCACAGCTCAGTTGGTATTAGCTCTGCCTTCTGTGCCTAAGGCCGTGGGTTCGATCCCCACCGAGAACAAACATTTATATGATGATCATAGATGTGTGTTCTCTGTCTGGGTGTTATATAATAAATAAATAAAGGATGTATAATAATATATCTGACCTTGCTTGGAGCCTAGGCACGGTGGATATCCTTTCAAATATTGATGCGTTTTTTCACTTTGTGATCATTAGCTTCTGTCTGTGTCTATTAAATACAATAAGAATTCTCTTGATGAGTAACGTAGAGTATTGAAGTTAGTCTGGTAATGGAGGTGGTATTTATGTTTTTGAAGAATTTTAAGTCATTAGTATGACGCAGACTACACACAACTATCAAAAGTGTAGAGCTCTTTGTGTGTGGCTCGTCCGGGGAAGTACTACCACCACGCCTTTTTCTGCCGCTAAGCAGCAACGCTGTGTTTCGGCTTGAAAAGTGTGTTCGCCGGTGTAATTACAGGCACATGACGCAGGGCAGTGCATCGTAGGGCACGTTCCTATAGTGCGTGACTTACGTGGCAATGATTTGTTATAGGTGATGGTTACCACTTAACATCAAGTAAGCAATCTGCTTATTCCAACAGCAAGTAGTATAAAAAACCTACCACGTCCAGATTCCCTCATCATCATAGCCTCCCACTCATTAAGTCAGAAGCGGCTAAATTCTCATCAGTCGAGTTAATGAGACGCGCCTTTTAACGTAACGCCTTCATTTGGACTAGCCATTATTTTGTAGCTTTATATAATTGCTACAATTCAATTTATTTACAGGAAAATTTACTATGACAGTAATTAATATTGTTGAACTTTCTACACAGCACTATCTAGCTCTAAACTAAGCAATACAAAATTGTAATAAGCGTTGTTTTTAACTACGTTCTTATTAAAACACTATACATTATATTATGGACATGTATTTCTGCAAATAAAGATACTTTGACTTTGACTTTATAAAGTAATTAGCTACTATAGATATTGTATACGTTACGGGTAGATATTTAAAAAATAATTTTACAAAAACAATTGGTTTTAACCACACCCTGTGAACTAAGAACCCGTTGCCGAAACAGGGCTAAAGTGATTGTTTCCCTAATTTAATTTACCTACCCCCTATTAGGGGTGCAATAACAGTATAGTAAAATATAATGGGGCCACGTGTGATGAGAATTTAAAAAGCCAATTTTGTACGGGAAGCTGTTTTGGTTTTACCATTTTTATGCACATGAATGCGAATAGGAAGCCCTACCCGATGGACCTATGACATTGTACTTTGCTGTTTTTTGACTTAAGGCGTTGACAACACCTAATTTTCCTCTCGCTCGCACGATTCTACATTTTTAGTGATATTAAATCACTAATCCTAATTTTGAAAAATCTCAAACAATCATTTTGTGTGCAATCATATTGCACACAGTTTGGTAAAAATTTCATTATCATCGATGCAAGTTTTCTTACTCAAAAGTTTGCTTATGTACTAAAACAAGTAAAGCTAACTTTTGAGTAGGTAAACTTGTATCTATCAAAACATTTTTTTTACTAAACTGTGCGCAATGTGATTGCACACAAAATGGTTGTTTGCGATTTTTCGAAAATGGATTTATTAAATTTATATCTTTTAACATGTCGAATCGTGCGAGCGAGAGTTACATTAGCTCTTCACCTTAACTGTCCGGCATTGGTATGCCATAACACAGGGTTATCCTAGTTTGCCTGTTCTTCTATGCTTTGATCGCGTGGAACTGGCACTAGAGTCACCTAGTTTTAAGACGTTTCAAGATGGTCCTTGTGATTTTATTGAATAAACATATTTTGACTTTGACTTTGGGTATCAATGTTTTCCAACCGGAAATACCAAAATAGTCATACAATAAACCCTTTTTAATAAGATATTGAAATGTTTGTTACTGATTTTAAATAAATTTTGCGACCCACACTCAATGAGCTGATACTTTTTAAAATAGAGTTTTCTCTTGGTCGCCATAACACGACATCCACACGGTTTGAGGTCCTTTAGGTCAACCCCTGCCAGAGTTATAATTTATTTTGTGTTTTTATGAGAAAATTGACTTTTTTTTACTAATCTTTCTAATATAAAAATGAATTGCTGTTCGTTAGTCTCTTGGCCTTGAATTATTTGTGGAAGTCCAGAGAAGGTTTAAAAGGTGAATAAATATGATTAATCGATTGAGGCAGTTCGAAGTCTGTCGGGTCAGCTAGGTCTTAATAAAATTCGAATTTTAAGAATTAAAAGTAAACTTTTTCATAAAAGCACAAAGTGAGTTATAACTCTGCAGGGGTTGACCTTAAGGACCTCCCGTAGAACAGTTTTCGCAGCTGGCCCCTTCAACTTACCCCATCTAACCCCTAATTGCGTTTGACCCATGACTTTTTGGCCACCATGTATACTTGGTCTCGTGGAACTGGCACCTATATTCACCTAGCTATAAGTTTCAAAGTGATCCTTGTGATTCACCTTAAGAAATACTTTTTGACTTTGACTTTCAGGAGCATCTTGACTTAAATAAAGAGAGATATCGCTAAGAGGTGTTTTAAGATGCGAAGAAACTACAAATTACTGTTTTTCTTTCAATAAAACATAAGGTTGACTTGTCTTTGTCTGCACTTCTTCACTTCCATCACCTTTATTCTCCAATGCCTTATTGTCTAGACGCTTTTCTAGAGAGAGAAGTCAGAGGTGTGTCCAAATTTTATGTCCTTATTAGTGTCGCAGGCTTGTATAGGAAGTCTAGGCGTTATAAATTAAACTTCACTTTTGCACTGTAATTCCAAATTATATTGCCGGCGCGAGCGCCACACACGTCTTTACATCGTCACGGATCTAGCGAGAGAGCGAGCGAGCGAACAACATGTTCAGACCTCGCTAGTGAAACGTTCACAGATCTAAAACATTCATTACAATCATAGTTGACATAATGACATTGACATTAACATGATTGATATGTCTTTGACATGCTGGGGCCTAAAAGATCAAAACTGACCCTTTGAAGAAAGGTCATAAACAGGCTTACAATATTGCTAGATTAAAATATCTTCAAGAGCAAACATTAAATTATTGCTTAACTGCCTAGTGTTAAAAACACTTAGTTAAATTAAATCGCTTTAAGCTTGATAAAACTAATTAAAATGTTACATTTGCATATAAATTTTTCATATACATAACGCTTATTATAATGTTACATTTATGAGACCATTCATTTATATTAGTATAAACTTAATAAACCTTTAATTTGCTATACAGTCACAGTTGTTGATACAATTTTTCCTAAATCATGCAATCTTAATTTCTACCTTATAATACCTTCATAGTTGGCAATGACTGCTACTTCACAAGTCTTACAGATATATCTATAAACTAAAGGCTACAATGAGCAAGGAATAACAATCCTTCTTAATTTAAATTTAAATTATTATCTATTGGTAATACACATACTTTAGTAATGGACCTCCGATGAGAGTGCCCATTAGATGTAATTACTTCTATGGCTCTTACAATGCCATCTTTGGTGCCTGGAAAGACCTTTGTCACACGAGCTATAGGCCATTGCAAAGGAGGTATATTTTGTTCTCTAAGTATGACTAGGGTACCTACAGTGATATTTGGCAAAACATTGTGCCACTTAGGACGATTTTGCAGTGTTGTGAGATAATTGTCCTTCCAGTACTTCCAGAATATCTGTTTCATATTAGTACAAATAGCCCAAAATTTGAGCCGATTGGTCGGAGTGTTGCTGACGTCTTTATCAGGATATGAGTTCATTGGAGCGCCGGTCAAAAAATGACCAGGTGTTAAACACGAAAAATCTGAAGGATCAGAAGACATAGCGCTGATGGGACGCGAGTTTAAGACCGCTTCTATCTCAGTGAGTACAGTGTTTATTTGCTCATACGTCAGTAACGCTCCTGCCATCACACGCTTGAGGTGGTGTTTAACACTTTTTACTGATCTTTCCCAAAGCCCACCAAACACAGGACTGTAACTAGGGATAAAGTAAAATTGTATTCCCTTTTCGGCAGCAAACGTCTGCACCTGTGCTTGATGTGCCTTGTCACCACCATGTAGCCGATATAAGTCGCCTAATCGGGCCTTCGCCCCCTTAAAAGTCGACGCGTTGTCACAGTAGACGTCACTGGGCAAATTTCGTCTAGCGGCAAATCTTTTAAAGCATGCTAAGAACGTGTCGGTCGTCAAATCTGACGCGAGCTCGAGGTGTATGGCCTTAGTGACAAGGCAGACTATGACTAGTATGTATCCTTTTCCTATTACGGCCTTTCTTATTCGACTCTGCTTCACCGAGATTGGCCCAGCGAAGTCCATGCCGACCTTCTCGAAGGGGCGGCACGCGTTGACTCTGTCGGCAGGCAAAGACCCCATCAGTTGACTGGAGGCCTCGGCTTTCAATCTGAAGCAGATAATACATTTGTGAATTAATTTTTTGACACATCTCAAGCCATCTGTTAACCAATATTTTTGATTGATACTACTTAAAACTAGCTTTTGTCCTGCATGTAAAAGCCTGATATGCTCGCGTCTAATGATCAATTCCGTGACAACTGAATTCTTAGGTAATATGATAGGGTGCATTTTGCAGAATGGTAGTGTGGCATGCTGAAGTCGGCCTCCCACATGCAACAACTTGTCTTGGCCTATGAAAGGATGTAAAGATTTCAGATTGCCATGGTACTGTTCACCAGCCTGAATACATTTCATATCTTTGTTAAAGTACTTTTCTTGTTCAGACCTTATCAATAGTGATAGTGCACTATCTAACTCATTTACAGACAGGAAGCTATCTTTGCGTTTTGTCGAGTTGGGCTTTAAATTGTTAAGATATCTTAGAACATAGGCTAAGACTCGGGTCATTTTTGTTATGCTTGAAAACTTTTCAATTATTGACTGAAAAATGCATTTTTTGTTGTCATTCGTTGATGTCGCACAAGCCACCGGTACCAAAATTTCATCATTGCTCTCTGATTGTAAGTCAGAAGAGACAGAAGGTTCACCATAAGCATTGTGAATCGTTACCTTTTTGTCATGTAGCAGTAATGGTCCATGCCACCATAGAGTGTGGTCTTTCAACTCATGAGGCAGCAGTCCCCTGCTAATACAGTCTGCAGGATTATCAGCTGTACTTACATACCCCCAGCTAAATGAATTCTGTAATGAATACTCATTAATTACCCGGACTCTATTGGCAGCATAGGTGTTCAGCTTTGCAATGTCTGTGTTGAGCCATGCAAGCACTATCTGGGAATCCACAAACATATGTGTTTGAGGGTTCAATGCTTTATTGTGCAGGCTCTTCATTACCTTGTGGGCCAGCCGAGTTAGCAGAAGGGCAGCATTGAGCTCCAGTCTGGGTATACTCAACTTGTTCTTGTGGGAATTGATCCTGGACTTAGAGCAGATTAAGTTCATACTTACCTCATTATCTGAGTCAACTACTCGCAGGTATAAACAACAACCATGTGCAGTAAGTGATGCATCTGCAAAACCTATTAGTTGGATGGTAGCCTCATTGCACGATTTTATGCAGCGTGGAATAAAAAGAGGTTCCATCTCTGATAAGCTTTTGGCGAATTCTACCCACTTGTCCCTAATATGGTCTGGCGGGTTTTCATCCCAACCTATGCTCTCAGCCCACAGTAACTGCATGATAATTTTTGCTTGAACAAATATTGGTCCCATTAGCCCCAAGGGGTCAAAGAACTTACTGACATAGCTCAGAATTTGTCTTTTAGTGTGTTGTGTGATCGAGCATGGTTGTGAGGTGGACAATTTGAAGGTATCAGTTCTCATATCAAAGTTGACTCCTAGAGTTTTGACAGAGAGATCATCCTTATCCAAGTCTACCTCACCAAAGTACTGTTTCTCCTTTGGAATGTTACTCAGTACCTTGGCACTATTGGAAGACCATTTGTGCAATTCAAATCCACCCAGAGAAAGAAGTTGAACTAAATCCTTTTGTAAATTGACTAGTTCTTCCTCATTGTCATGTGTAGCTAAAATATCGTCTACATAAGTGTTGTTCTCTAGAATGGATGCTGCAGAAGGAAACTGATCGTTGAATCGCTGAGCCAGCTCAATGAGGCATCTTGTTGCAAGGTATGATGACGTTTTTAGCCCATAGGTAACAGTTTGTAGTTGTATGCATTTAATGTCCTCATTAGGCTGGTCTCGCCAGAGAATGTTTTGAAGTGATCTTTGTTGAGGATTGAGCATAATGAATCTAAACATCATTTTTATGTCAGAAATGAAGAAGTGTTTGTCAAGCCTGAATGCAGTCAATACATCAAATAGATCCCTTTGGACAACTGGACCATTCATCATCATATCATTGAGAGATATTTTCTTTTTTGTTTTCGCAGACCCATCAAAAACAACTCTCAACTTTGTTGTTTTGCTGTCTTCTTTGATCACAGGGTGATGAGGAAGAAAATAGACAGGGTCTTTGGATAAGTCATATTGACTTAAATTTATGTATTTGGCATGGCCAAGGGAGATATATTGATCAATAAATTTTTTGTAATCTTCGAAAAGTTTGGGGTCTTTAGAAAATCTATTTTCAAGATTTAAAAATCGGCTTAAGGCCAAGTGAAAGGAATCTCCTAATTCATGGTTCATGTCAACCAAAGGGACCTTGAGAGGCATTGTCAATTGGAATTTGTTGTCGTTAAGCTCAATATTATCTTTGAAATGTTATTCAGTATGCTCTACCTCAGGTAATTTCTCTGGGTAAATTTCATTGACCTGATCAGGCATCCAAAACTTGGATAAGGACTCACTAATGTCTGATTCACAAGTGCTACAAAAGAGAGAGGCCACCTTGTTTGAAGCTGATGATGTTGCTATCTGCCCTGCGATGATGTAGCCGAAGGAGGTGTGAAGCAGGCGCGGTTGATCTGGGTGGCTGAAAGCAGCAGCATCACCCCCACGCTCCTCAGTAGCAGCAGGTTGTGGCAGGAGGGCCTGAAAAAGAATATCAGCGCCTAAAAGCAGATGTATGTCACCAGGCTTATAAAAGTTAGGGTCAGCAAGCTGACTGCTCTCTGGCAGCTTTAAGTGTGAGATGTCAAATGATCGTTGTGGTAACCTGGATGTTATCTGAGGTACCACATGACAACTCACATTAGCCTTGTAGGGATATACTTGTGAATGTACTTCAACATTGATCGAGTGAGTGATTGTTTGTTCAGCATTAGTAATGCCTATAATGTTGCTGTTAGTGCAATTTAGAGTGCCACCTAGGTGGCTGACTAGCTTTTGCGTAGCAAAGCATGCTTGTGAGCCACTGTCTAACAGTGCTCTACAATTGATCACCGTTCCTGTGTTTGAATATAACTTGACCCAAGCTGTAGGCAATAACACTTGTCCTTGCGAAACTCCGGACATCAATGTCACTGTTGGCAGTGGTGCTGCTATGACCTCATCCTTATGTAGTAAGGTGTTGTGAGGCTTCTTACAAACTCCACATTTAAAATGGAAGCGACATTTTTTATTTGGATGCAATGTGAGACAGATTTCACACAGTTTATGCTGGGATGCAAATAATAACCTTTTGTCAGCAGGTGCAAGCTTAAAACTAGGGCATTGGAAAATTCTATGACTAGACTTACAATATATGCAGTTTGTTGTCTCCTTTGCAGCACTGATGGATGAAACCACATTTGAATTGTACCTTTGTGCCTGCTGCGGCTTGCTGGCAGAGATGCTGTCAGTGTTTTCCAAGGCTAGAGCTCGCCGCTCCAAAAACGACAACAGCTCGTTCATGGATGGCTTTGCTGCCTGATCGCGCTCAAGCTGGTAGGCGCGGCTGGAGTGGACATCTAACTTTTTGGATAACAAATTTATTAAGATGCTGTCCCACTGCATAACAGGTTCCCCCAAATTTTTAAGGGCAGCCATGTGCTGCTGGCAAGCAGAAACAAACGTTCGGAGAGCAGCAGGTTGAGACTCTGCTATTGATTGCTGATCCAAGAGCATATTGATGTGCTCGTTGATGATCTGAAACTTGTTCTCGTACCGCTGTTTGAGCAGATTGACTGCTTCGACATAGCTGTCGTCGACCAACGGCAAATTGTGAACTAGAGCTAGGGCCTCTCCTGAAAGAAATGTTTTTAGGCAATACAATTTTTGTACCGGTGGCTTGTCTGCGGACCCCACAACGGAGTCAAACATGTTGAAAAATGCATAGAAGTCAGAATATTTTCCACTGAAGGTGGGGATAGTTATATGTGGCAATTTGATGTTATGAGATGCTTTGGTGTCTGAAGTGAGTAGGCAGGTGCTTTTCGTAGAGCCTTTGTCAACTATATCGTTCATTTGAGCAACAATTTCGAAGTACAGATTTTCAATCATACCTAAATCTTCGGAGTCATTTTCATCTAGAATAAGTATCTCGAGGCAAAGCCTATTGTACTCTTCAAAAGCTGAGGTAAGACGATCTCGCCTCATTATGATTAAGGACACATTGCTTGTGCTTGCATCTTTTCTTTCTATAAATTGCTTGGCTCTTGTTATTGCTGCTTTAATGTAACCCCTTGCCTTCCTTAGAGCGGCAAGCCCTGGCTTCTCTAAGTTATCCTCCATTACTTACGCGGGGTGGGACTGTATGAAAATCTGATTTCGACTCTTGATAAACTGCACGCGGAAGTAGATATGGCTGACTTGCGCGGCGTGTAGAATAGAATGTTTGAACTTCTCTTGACTGCTCGCAGAAGTAGAAATGGTCGACTTACGCGGCGTGGGGAGTAGTAGGTTATGAGTATGAACATTTCTTGATTTTGACTCTTGACTGCACGCGGAAGTAGATATGGATGACTTGCGCGGCGTGTAGAATAGAACAATGTTTGCTTCTTGATATCCTCTCTTGACTGCTCGCAGTAGTAGGAGTATTCGACTTACGCGGCGTTGGGAGTAGGATATGAGTATGAAAATTTCTTGGTTTTGACTCTTTTTAAACTGCATGCGGAAGTAGATATGGCTGACTTGCGCGGCGTGTAGAGTAAAACAATGTTTGCTAAATCTAGCCTCGTGGTCTCTTGACCAAACTCTTGACTGCATGCGTGAGTAGATAAGGTCGCCTCACGCGGCGTGTTGAGGTTAAAATCGGACGGGTTGTGGCCGTAATGGCGGCCGTCGGCTCCCCCTCGTGGATATAAATCGTAGACGCGTGCTCTCACGACCGGCAGCGCTGGAAGCTCGTTTGTTTATCGTCGAAGGACCATGTCGCAGGCTTGTATAGGAAGTCTAGGCGTTATAAATTAAACTTCACTTTTGCACTGTAATTCCAAATTATATTGCCGGCGCGAGCGCCACACACGTCTTTACATCGTCACGGATCTAGCGAGAGAGCGAGCGAGCGAACAACATGTTCAGACCTCGCTAGTGAAACGTTCACAGATCTAAAACATTCATTACAATCATAGTTGACATAATGACATTGACATTAACATGATTGATATGTCTTTGACAATTAGTTAAACTGTACGAAAGAAGGAAGGATTATTGATTAACCCAAAGAAGTAAAAAAAAAAAACATAATATACCAAATATAATAATGATTAATATTAATTAAGAAAATAGTGTACGACCGTGCAGACATTTTTTTAATAAATTATATATTGTATTATCCATCTATTTCCATATTGTGTATTGGTGGTGGTACAGATAGAGTGTACGAGGCCCCGTTTTCCGATTATAAGGACTGTGGGTTCAAAACCAATGAGTTCTGTTCGAAAATTAACATGTTAAACAGTGAAGGAAAACATAGTAAGATATGTGAGCATGTCGTAAAAAAACTAAACATGTTTCAAGTGCCCATTAAGCTAATGAGCACTTAAAATCATTTAACTACACTGTTTCGACTGAATCATGTGACACGATAATAAAACATGATAACAATAAATGTACTACTGCTGGTATACTGGCCTTTTTTTTTATACAACTAGCTGATGGGACAAGCAGATGGTCCACCTGATGTTAAGTGGTAACCATCACCTATAAACAAAACATTGCCCCGTAGGTCACGCACAATAGGAACGTGCCCTACGATGCACTGCCCTGCGTCCATCAACTTGAGGCATACAGATGTTAAGCCTCATGCGCCTGTAATTACACCGGCGACCACACTCTTCAAACCGAAACACAGCGTTGCTGCTTGGCGGCAGAAAAAGGCGTGGTGGTAGTACTTCCCCGGACGAGCCCTCCACAAAGAGCTCTAGTACTCTTAAGTAGTAAATAGTATTAGGATAGGATTTTTGTTGAGAATTTCTTCATGTCACGTCAAATTTTAACTCTTTTGAGAATACGGCAGCACCTTTAAAAATACAAACTTCGAAGTCAGCTGTATATTTCAATTTCAATTGCGTATTTGACATTCAATGACCGAGCGCGTTTTAATGGAGAAAGAAATGAAATAAAATCTCGCGGGAGATGTAAATGTGTTTAAAGAGCTTAACTGAGACTTTGTTATATTTTATGAGACTTTACATTTAATGGAATAACTCATATTGAAAATGCATTTACCCTTTATTTCACTGGCATCTCAAACTTAATAAATCTTTCGAGAAACAGGCAAACTTAAAATGCACTAGAAAATACACTCTGCATATACATTAGGTAGGTATATAAAATACACTCTGCATATACATTAGGTATATAAAATACACTCTGCATATACATTAGGTATATAAAATACACTCTGCATATACATTAGGTATATAAAATACACTCTGCATATACATTAGGTATATAAAATATGACGTAAAAACTACTCAAATTCAAATTCAAAGTGTTTCTTCAATAAAATCACAAGGACCATCTTGAACCGTCTTAAAACTAGGTGACTCTAGTGCCAGTTCCACGCGACCAACATCGAGAAGAACAGGCAACAAACTCGGCTTGGTATCTACCGCTCTTTTGTATGATCCTCGTTACAATGTAATGAAATACCTACACTATTGAAGCTGTATAATACAATAAGTAATCTAAGGCTAAGGCCGCACTACGGTTAAACCGCTGTGGTTTTTAATCGCGTGAATTTGTGTCCCTAGAAAAATACCGCAGATGCGGCCGCTTGTATTAGTTTTCTAGGGGCACAAATTCACGCGATTAAAAACCACAGCGGTTTAACCGTAGTGCGGCCTTAGCCTTACAGAGAAAGGTCAGTCTCGTCAGATTGACTAAAGTTTAATTGGGAACCACATGAAAAGCATGTATCGTGTGTGTCCAAAATAAATGTATTTTCTTTCTTTCTTTCTTTTTCTTTCTTTCATCAGATTTCTATTATAAAAATCCATCAAAATCGGTCCACGCGGTAATAAAAAGTTATGATGTAACAAACATAACAAATAAAACCAGTCAATTGATGGAGGTTCTCAATTTGATCGGTTTTTTTGAAGTCGGTTAAAAATCACAACGTTTTGTGGCAAAATTAGGCACATTGAATATTTATTTTGTAAAATCCTTAATATTACTTAAATAAAAAAAACTTAGTAAGCGCTTGTAAATAGAGTTATAAACAGGGATAAGGCTGTTCTGGCGCGTGGAGATCCTATTATGGCGGACGCCGCACTCGCGCCCGAAATTGCATCTAAACTGCACCAGTGATGCTGCGGTCCCGGGCATGAGAGACCCCTGTTTTTAATCGTTCTACTTTCTTCATTGGGCATACAGACTCATAAACAGACTTTAAAAGAAGGATCTCAATGTAACGGCACGCTTTTTTGTATGATTGTTGCCAATATAAGTGGTATAATATAAGTAGGTCTATGTACTGTAACTTTTTTATTATTGCATAATTGATTGTAATCTATTTTGTGAATTTAAATAAATAAATAAATAAAAATGAATTGATTTTAATGTTTTTTTTGTAGTTGGTAGTTTAAACTTGAGAGGTCCCACATACATTTTATCGAAAATTATACATTTCATTCATAAAAAAATTATTTGCAAAAGTTTTGTCTTTATGTTTAGTTATTTTTTAATAGTCCTTAATGATTATAAGTTTATAAAAAATATTATATTATTTAACTTAAAATTCGCCGGAAAAGAGTTAAAATAAATAAAAAAACCAATAAAAAAACCCATAAACAACCATCAACTTATTTAAAAACCATATTTTACAACTGCTGGAAGTCTATAAATTGAAAACGTAATTTCCCAAAGTGGTGTGGTTATTGAACTAACCAAAATTTAAAATTTGTGTTTTAAATATTAAATTGTTCAGGCAGATAATATTTAAATGTTATGTTAAATATTAAATTGTACAGCCTTCACAGCTCAGTTGCTAGTAGCTCTGCCAACTTCCGTGGGTTTGGTCCCACCGAGAACCTCCATTACATTTGTGTGATGAGCATAGATATTATTTTGTTTTCTGTTTGAGTGTTATATAATATTAAATTATTATTATTGACCGAGCGAGCGAAGCGTCTCAGTTTCCACATTGGCCAAAAATGCGTTTGTCCGGATGTCTGTCTGTCTGTCTGTCTGTTCTCCTCTACAGGTAGCATTTTTCAACCGATCTGGACGAAACTTGGTACAAAGGTTATATGACTTATTAGAATTTTTTGTCGTCGGGGATTTTTGATGGGAGGGGTACTTCCCCCAAAAAAAGGGCAAAAAGGGGGCTATTTGATATACTGGATATCTCCACCAAATGAGACCGATTTCGATTATTCTTTTTTTATTTGAAAGGTAGTAACTATAAGTTGGTCTCATAAAAGTTTGGCGAAGATCTGATAAGGATCTTCAGCATGATGAGCAGGATAGCTCATCAAACAATCGATGGTTTTCAATCAAATTTGAGAGAAACACAAAGGACCTCATTCTACACAAGATGATGCAAAAAAAATCAAAAAGATCAAAAAAATCACAAAACGGAAAATGCACTTGCACATTACATTCCTCAAATAGCTTACTTTTAGTATGCTCTCCAGGTCTACAGCTCCCAGAGCCACTAGTCATAAATTAGGTACTATATTATCAGATATCTGCTTCCCATAGTACAAACTTAAGCTTTATTATATTCCACTAGCTGAACCCGCGGCTTTGCTCGCGCCAAGGAATTCAAAGTCATACAAACTTTCACCCCCTATTTTATCCCCTTGGGGCTAGAATTGATCAAAATCCTTTCTTAGCAGATGCCTACGTCATAACATCTACCTGCATGCCAAATTTCAGCCCGATCAGTCCAGTGGTTTGGGCTGTGCGTTGATAGATCACTATGTCAGTCAGTCAGTCACCTTTGAGTTATATATATTTAGATTATATCCCCAAACTAGAATATATTGTTCTAGTATATGAAGGCTACTAGTTTATGCTACTAGTATAGTATTCTTTTATCTGTGATGAAGGCTAGATAGTGCTGTGTAGAATGTCCACAATTTTTTTTTTGTAAATATTTTTATAGAGATTGTGAACGTGGAAAACCGACTTCAATTTTACCTGCTACGCAAAAATATTCTATAAAAATATAATATCTGAAACTGAAACAGCTTCACGACTTTGATCCCCAGACACGGTAGATATCCCTTCAGATCTCTCAGTACCAAGTACTTACTCAAGATTCTTTGAGGATGTCTAAGGGGGGTAGTCAGAGGTACGTCCAAACATTACATTTGGCACATACCCACATTTTGCAGTAGTTAGTATTCCATACGTGACAGGTTGCAAGCCCATCGCCGCTGCTAGAATATTAACTGGTTTCCTCACGATGTTTTCCTTCACCGTTTAAGAGCACTGGCATTGCGCACATAAATTTTCCGATAGAAAAATCAATTGGTGCACGACCGGATTCGAACCTGCGACCTTACGATCGGAAGGCGGGGTCACTTCCACTAGACCACCGGTGCTCTCTATATATAATATCTCCAATTTTGTTTTACATTATTCAAAAAACAGCCAGTTAAGCAATAAAAGTCATATATCATTTTATATTAAAACATTACTTAAAGACAAATCTGGGAATCAAACCCGCGTTAGTGGACAAACGGTTTAATAAACGGCGTAGACCCTCTACGGAGCTACGAGACGTAGAGGCTTGGGAATGAGCTACGTAAGTATGGCATGGGATTATTTACTTTTTATTTACAGCGCGTTGGTTTGGCGAACGATATTAGAATTCTATTATCGCACTATTTAATATAATTTTTATTTATTTGTTATATAATATTACAAGTATGTATTTACAAAAGTTTAGTAAAGTACTTTTAAAGATTTAAGCATACATAGGGACATAGGGATATAGGGACAAAGAAAGCGACTTTGTTTTATACTATGTAGTGATAATGTGCAACACTCTCAAACGGTGATACTTGCTGACTTCTGCACGATGTTTTCCATCACCGTTTAAGAGTAATGAACATAAATTTTATGAAACAGTTAAACTTATTGGTACTCAACCGGTTTTTAATCCACGACCTTAGGATTGATCATAAAAAAGCCTCTTTCATACTAAGCTACCGCGCATTAGTACATCCTACCTTTATGCGGTGGAAAAAATCAAATGTACCTTTGTTCGCGAGTAAGTGGCATGCTTGTTATCTAGGGCACATATATATGGCTCGGGCAGTGATGCCAGATGGATCCCCCCCCTTCTATCTGCCGAATTCAGGGGTATTTCTATTCTCTGAGGGGCATCTTGGAGGAAAAATCCTTCAGCAACGATAGGCTTGCAACCTGTCACGTATGGAATGCCATCCACTGTGTGGGTCATGTGTCAAATGTGATGTTTGGACGTACCTCTAACTAATCCCTTCAGACGTCAAAGAATGTGGGGTTCGTACTAGGGAAATATATCGCAGGGGATATTAACAGTATTTAGTAATTAACTAATAATTTATGCGTGTCACTGGATAGTTATTCTTTCAAACAACCTCCCCGAAATGAAATAAAATTAAATAATAGCCAATCGCACCTCGAAACTGCGAGCCGCTGTCGCCGGGCCCTTAAATCCTACTAAGCGAAAGTATGTAAGTATGGATGGATGGATAGATGGACGTTTGTTACTTAATAACTTCATAACGGTTGAAAGGATCTGGATGAAATTACGCACAAAGAAAGATTATAGTCTGGAATAGCACATATACTACTATTTATCCTGTGGGAACACCGGGATTCAAAACTACGCGGTTGAAACCACGGGGTGCAGCTAGTAATAAATAAATATGTTGAAAATTCCTGTTCAAACGCACTTAGATGGGATATTAATTTCAGCCATCTGGCAACACTGAACTAGCTTCGGTTCTTCGCAACTGAGAGAGAGGAATATCTCTACGAATAAAAATGTGCTAATACATTTTTGATTGTGAGATTAGAAGACAAGGGGCAAATAAAAAATAGTTTAGCCTGCAGTGCAAGTACGGTTCTTATCGATCGCCTAATTTGACATTTAGAATCGTCAAATTCGTGTAAAATGGTGGAACGATACGATTCGATTGGTTCATCGACTTTAGCCGATCGACAAATAGGCGATCGACAAGAACCGTACTTGCACGGCTGGTTCGTGAATCGAATTTATTCTAATGATACGTTGTTTGTACAATTTGGTGTTGAACTTCGACAACTGTTTAGTTTTAAATCCTCCTACCCGATAGACGGACGACATTGTTAGGACCGCGGGAAGTCGGTGTATGGAGAGGGCTCGGAATCTTTCTTCGTGATGGGTTATCATGAGTTTAATGCCGACCGCGATCGATCGTGGATCGGAACGATAGATCGTTTTTAATTTCCTTAAAATTCGGTGTAGACACCGAATTTCAAGGAAATTAAAAACGGCATCCAGCGTATTCTTTGAGAAGCTTAAGGGTCCGGTGACAGCGGCTCGCAATTTCGAGGTGCGATTGGCTATTATTTCATTTTATTTCATTTCGGGGAGGTTGTTTGAAAGAATAACTTTAAAGAAACACGCATAAATACTGTTCGAACACAAATAATACAATAATATAAGGGAAATGTGCTTGAGTCAGAAATCATTTTGGTATTAGGTAAAAGTAAGATCAAACATACTAATACCAAAATGATTTCTGATTCGGGCATGTTTCCCTTATATTATTGTATTATTTGTGTTCGAACAGTATTTATGCGTGTTTCTTTAGAGTTATTCTTTCAAACAACCTCCCCGAAATGAAATAAAATGAAATAATAGCCAATCGCACCTCGAAATTGCGAGCCGCTGTCACCGGACCCTTAAGTGAAGCTTCTCAAATAATGCAAATAATATATGATATTTATAATAGGAATTATGATAAAAATAATAAGAATTTATGAGGAATATAAGAATAATAATATAATATTGAATTTCCTTGAAATGCGGTGTCTATCGGCGTGATCTACGATCGATCGCGGTCGGCACCGGAACTCGTGATAGGTCTTCTGGAAACGTATAATAACTAATAAATAAATAATGCTGGACAATCCACACAGCACCATCTAGCCCCAAAGTAAGCTACTCAAAGCTGTGTTATGGGTACTAGATGACTGATATATTTAATACATTATATACTTATATAGATAGATATTTTTTGTCATTCATAGAAAACACCCAGACCTACGGAACTAATTTCTGCAGATCGTACATTAATTTGTTCCAAGGCGGGAATCGAGCCCGCAACCTCTTGCGTCGCAGGCAGACTCTCGCCCGCTGCGCCGCTGAGGTCGCCATATAGGGGAGGTCTATGTCCAGCATTGGACTTCTGTAGGCTGATGATGACGATCATGAATTTAATTTCTAACCACTGAAAGGACACAACAAAGCCAAAGGAAAATGACGCTAACTGCAAGGACATAAGAGCGAGCAGAACTTATAGCTTAAGGTGAAGACAACAGCTAATATGACTCTCGCTCGCACGTTTTGACTTGTTGAAGGATATAAAATCACTACTCCCATTTTCGAAAAATCGCAAACAACCATTTTGTGTGCAATCACATTGTGCACAGTTTAGTAAAAATTTCATTTTGATAAATACAAGTTTTCCTACCTAAAAGTTTGATTTTCTAGTTTTCGTACAAAAGTAAACATTTGAGTAGGAAAACTTGCATCAATCAAAATGAAATTTTTACCAAACTGTGTGCAATGTGATTGCACACAAAATGGTTGTTTGCGATTTTTCAAAATTGGGATTAGTGATTTTATATCTTTGTCAAATCGTGTCGAATGTCGAATCGTGCGAGCGAGAGGAAAATTAGGTGTTGTCAACGCCTTAACGTCCCCACGAGTACGAGTCATTCTTTTTGTGCCTCGACTGCCTCGTCCAATTAACGAACCACAAACATCTGTTTCCTACGATTGAATGTGACGGCCACTGCGGACTCAAAGGAAACTGTTTTTTTCTATTTTTTGCGCGAAAAAACGTTGACAAGGCTTCTAAAAAAACGATAAATGGAAGTTTGACATTTTTGAGTTTCAAACTGATCCCTGTGATTGCACTAAATAAAGACCATTTTGATTTTTGATTTTGAGTAGCCCTAAAAAAGGATTTTATTAATAATTATGCCATCTGGTTTGTACAGTGCAAGTTTTTCTTAGTTTGTGCCTGAATAGTGCTGCGTGGAATGTTCACCAATATAATTATACTACTCGTAGGTAATTAATATCCGGATGACCGAGCATTGCTCGGTTGAATGAACACAAAAACAAAGTGTCTCCTTAAATAGACTGTAAGAGAAGTGCCGATGTTAACTTTCTTAGTCTATATTTATTTCTATAGAAATAAATCAAAGCACAGCCAATTTACTCATTAGCTTAATTAGCATAATTTATAACAATCATTGAGAGAATTGAAAATAGGCCTCCACCATTTAAAAAGGAACTTTGTGATAATATCTGTGTGAAGTAATATCTTCTTTGTTTCTAGGTTTTAGAATGCTTTTAGCCCTGAGTATATGTGTATCATGTTTCAGAATACGGTTTATTTTTACTAACATTTTCACGCGGATTTGTCTCAAGTATTATTTGTATGTTTTGTAAATAAAGTAATATAATAAGCCTTTTTTGTATTTCCGGTCTTAATCTTAGATACAATTTAAATTAAATTGAATTAAATCTAGCCGTTAAGTAGAGCGAAATTATCTCAAATCTACTTAAACATTATGCATTTTAAAAAATACGTTTAGGGAATAGTAAAGAAACCGGATTATAACTTTGATGTATTAGAATGTCTACCGTGCCTCAGTATAGTTAAAACCTGAAGCACGGTCGATATCTCTTCAGATCTCTTAGTACAAAGTATCAAATCAAGAGTGGAAGATAATTTTTTGTACCTAACTGATAGACCGACAAACTTTGCCTATTATTGTTATAATAAGTTAACACCCACGTAAACAAACTCCTGTTTTATATAAATATGAGAGAAAACTCACAGAAACCATTCAATCATCACCATTCCTTCAGTGTGGTACAACCATCATATTTATTAAAACAAGCAAAGTCAGCTGTCATCGTTAGTCTGCTAAAAATACTAAGTACTTTGTCTAAGAATATTACTTAGAACCCAGATTATAAAACTGAGAACCTAAAGTAATTGTTTACTGCTACGTGCGTCATTCTATTTAGAATTGTGATTACTTATTTATTTATTTTATTTATTTATTTATTTACTTACAGCTAGTGCCTAACATTACAGACATGTACTTATCTAATACGTTAAAACTAGAAATCTAACATTTATATACAAATTAACAATAAATAAAAATAAAACAACAAAATATAGACACTTCAAGACAAAAATAATAAACATTATTAACAGTATACTTCAGGTAAAAAATAACAAAAAATCAACTTATAAACTGGATGAAATTTCCAAGTGTGTCATCGCGGCTTAATCACAAGTTATCAGTTATTTGAGTCTACCAAGTCAAGTGTGTCTACTTTGTGAATGTGAACAGTAAAAACCGAAGACTATCAAGTATATCTAAATAATCTACTTCACTACTACTACTTCTACTTGGGTCTACTGTCTGCGTTTTGAAACTACAAAATGTTAAAGATTACACTTTTAATGAGTATTATGTTTATTAGTATGATATACGCTGCCAGTATGTCATGTGAGTCGTGTGGAAAGGAGTGTGAATCTTCATGCGGATCCCGTCGATTCAGGGCTTGCTGCTTCAACTACCTGAGGAAGAAAAGAGCTGATACACTTACCCTGGGAGAAGATCCTGAAAAGGTTTCGGAGACGCAGCTCATGCCAGTGATTATTGTAACGCCTGATGTCTGGAGCGACTACTTAGAACTTAGTTCTAAGTTTGATTCTAAGAATGATAAGCCACCTGTTGGATTTTAAGCTGATTTTTCATGATTGATCGGTTTCCTAAATTACGTGTATGCATTAAAAAAATTAGAACTATAGATGAATATTTACTAAAACCTATATTAATTCCTATATCACACAGAACAAGCATAATTCGAACTTATGGTATGCCATAAGTTCTATCTATGGAGATCTATGGATGCCTTGGCAAACAAAAATAACATCCTTTCGCAAGCCCAATAGGATTTTTAGCTTCAGTTAATGAAAACAAGCTATTTACATACTGTCACTCTGCCTTACCTATGCATGGAAATGTCATTCATATTATCACAGGGTCATCACGAATAGCAACAGCTCAGTTGGTTCGTTCCCCGGCTGCCGATCTGTTTACCCCCAGTTCAAATCTTGAATAATGCAAATTTAGAAAAATACTGGGTTTGTTTTTCTAGTTTTCGCATTTTTGTACTTTTGAGTAGGCATATTTTATGACACACAAAGAGCTTTACTCTTAAATTGTGTCGCTGTATCTGTTGTTATTCATGTTATTCCTTTCATTTTCTATTAAGTGCCTATTTTGAAACATCTCCAATTAGATGGTTACATAAAATTGTTAGATAAAATCAATATAAATGTTTGATAATCGTGATTCGATCTCGCCGTATCGGATTTGAATGAAGCTTGAAATGGTCTTTGCGATCTCTCATCTTGTCGTGTCACTAGTTTCGAAACAGTGTGGTGAAAGGATTTTAAGTGCGCCTCAAGAGGCTCCTTTCGAGCACTTGGCACATGTTATTGATCTTGTTTGGTTCTACAGCATGCCGGTTTCCTCACGATGTTTTCCTTCATCGTTTGAGAGTACTGGCATTGTGCACATAAATTTTTCAAAACAAAAAGGCATTAGTGCAGACCGGTTTTGAACCCACTAACTACCTTAGGATCGGAAGGCAGGGCCGCTACCACTTGACCACCAGTAGGTACTCTTTGTCTTCAGTATCTGTGATTCAATAAGTTTTTAAAATCCTTCCACCACACTGTTTTGAAAAAACTAGTGACTCCATAAGAAGGTGGACATATCACATACCAAGCAAAGTTAGCCCAATGTGTATTTCTGTCTAATATTTAGTGCCAGTACGTTCAAACGGTGAAGAAAAACATAGCAAGGAAACCGGCATGACAAAGAAGTTCTTTGTTTGTTCTTTGAAAGAACTGAAAAAACGTTCCTAAACATACATATCAATGTGTCAAGTTCTCGACAGGAGCCTCTTTCAGGCGCACTGGGGATTCTTTCAACACACTGTTTCAAGAACTAGTGACACGAGAAGAAGAAGAATGAAAGGTAAGTTGCATAGTTTGCAACCATCAAACTTTTATAGCAGTTTCGTAGTGAGGCCGCTATTTTGTGATCTTGTTACCTTAAGCCAAATAGAAAAACTTACTGGACCGTTCATAATGCGTCTTTAAATTGCAGTTTGCTCGTTTCGACGGAACTCTGTTTGAGACGAATTTAATATTTTAAATATTTATACATTTAATTAAAATAGGCAGAAATATAGTAGTTATCCTACGAATCCTACTAATATTATAATTATAAACGCGAAATTTTGCATGGATGGATGTTTTTTACTCTATAACTCCAGAACGGCAGAATAGATCTTGGTGAAAATGGGCACAGAGATATTTTTTTTTTATACAACTAGCTGATAGAACAAGCAGATGGTCCACCTGATGTTAAGTGGTAACCATCACCTATAAACAAAACATTGCCCCGTAGGTCACGCACAATAGGAACGTGCCCTACGATGCACTGCCCTGCGTCCATCAACTTGAGGCATACAGATGTTAAGCCTCATGTGCCTGTAATTACACCGGTGACCACACTCTTCAAACCGAAACACAGCGTTGCTGCTTGGCGGCAGAAAAAGGCGTGGTGGTAGTACTTCCCCGGACGAGCCCTTCACAAAGAGCTCTACTACTCTTAATATAGTCTTAATATACTTATCTTATTATATAGTCTGGAACAACACATAGGCTAATTTTTATCCAGTAGGAATACCGGGGTTTAAAACTACGCGGATGAAACCGCAGGGAACTACTAATAGTAGTTATTATAAATCTGGATGATGGATAAAGTAGATCGTAGGAAGAAGCTCAGGCTTTTGCCCAACAGTGGGACGATTTAGGCTATGGAGTTTATTTTTTACTAGCTGGTACCCGCAACTTCGTCTGCGTACTTTTAATCTCTTCATCTCTTTTTTCGCAATAAAAGGTAGCCTATGTTCTTTCTCAGGGTCTAAAGATTGTCTGTGCCAAATTTCATCAAAATTGGTTGAGAGGTTTAAGCGGGAAAGCGTAACAGAAAGACAGACAGACAGACAGAGTTACTTTCGCATTTATAATATTAGTTGGGATGTAACAGACAGACAAACGGGCTTTCGGCGCACCTGATGCTAAGTTGTCACCGCCAAACAAAGGCACCTGGAGTGCTGTCGTTGCATTGTCTGCCCTAAAATATTTAATTACTCATACAACGAAATAAAATATTCTAATGAACTGGTTTATTATTGTTGTATTTCGGCCTAAACAATCTAAAAGAAACTTAGAACAAAGGATATTGTACTTTTTTTATATTCGTATCTGGTTGAGCTTTGCTCGGTTGCTTAACAACGCCATCTACTGAAGCAGCCTAAAAACATAATAGTATTAATACTCACCAATAGATGTCAGGATGGTCATATTTTTGTTAAATTGGGGTTTTCATTGCCTGAAAACACCGATAAAAAACGTTTTTTAAAAATTAATCCTTGCTAAATCGATTTATCGCCCCCGAAACCTCTTGCATCAAAATTTCATGAACATTATTTTTTAATAAAATTACAAATAAAACTTCCGTAAACTGAAACTCGGTTATCACTTTTCACGTGAACAAAACAATTATACATAGGACACTGAACAAAGGATTATAATATAGTTATAACTTGTCTGCACTCGCTTTTGATATGATAATTTCTATAGTTCGTGTGTCGGAGACGAAATAATATACAACGCCAGTTGCTATGTTTCGGTGATAAGGGTGTGGTTACCGATGAAATTACATGCACTTAAGGCGTTGACAACACCTAATATTTCTCTCGCTTGCACGATTCGACATTTTGAAAGATATAAAATCACTAAATACAATTTTGAAAAATCGCAAATAACCATTTTGTGTGCAATCACATTGCACACAGTTTAGTCAAAATTTGACATTGATTGATGCAAGTTTTCCTACTCAAAAGTTTGCTTATGTACGAAAACTAGAAAAGCAAACTTTTAAGTAGGAAAACTTGGACCGATCAAAATGATTTTTTTACTAAACTGTGTGCAATGTGATTGCACACAAAATGGTTGTTTGCAATTTTTCCAAAATGGGATTAGTGATTTTATGTCCTTCAACAAGTCAAAACGTGCGAGCGAGAGTTACATTAGCTCTTGTCTTCTTAAGATTAACATCTGTATGCCTCAAGTTGACAGACGCAGGGCATCGTAGGGCACGTTGCTCGTGCGTGACTTGCAAGGCAATACTCTAGGTGATGGTTACCACTTAACATCAGGGGCATCTGCTTCTTCCAGTTAAAAACCTGCTTACTTGTTCATATCTGTATCTCTTGCTGTCTAATATTTCCTCTCTACTCCAGCCCCCGGCTTTGTTTGCATGTAAATATCTGTTTTATAATATGGATTCCGTGTTAATACGCTTTTTGGGGCCTCGGCAAATAAGCATTTGCATGGATTTCATGAAGCTAGTAATTAATTTCTGTGGCGCAGCGGGCGAGAGCCTGCCTGCGATGCAAGAGGTTGCGGGTTCGATTCCCGCCTTGGAACAAATTTGTGTACGATCTGCAGAAATTTGTTCCGATGGTCTGGGTGTTTTCTATGTATAATAAAAATATCTATCTATGTAAGTATATAATGTATTAAATATATCAGTTATCTAGTACCCATAACACAAGCTTTGAATAGCTTACTTTGGGGCTAGATAGTGCTGTGTGGATTGTCCAGCATTATTTATTTATTTATAATTTTGTCGAAAACATGCCAAGAAACTGGCTTCTGGATAGGACTTTGTGCCATGTTTTAAAGAAAGATAGATTAGTGCTTTATGTCACAGAACTTAATGATAGAGAGCAATCTCTTCCAGTTAATCTTTGCGTAGTTTTAAAAAACTAAACGGGTAGTGCTGAAACATGGAATTAATTATAAACTTTTTTATACAACTAGCTGATGGAGCAAGCAGATGGCCCACCTGATGTAAAGTGGTAACCATCACCTAAAACAAAGCATTGCCTCGTAAGTCACGCACGATAGGAAAGTGCTCTACGATGCATTGCTCTTCCATCAACTTGAGGCATACAGATGTTAAGCCTCATGTGCCTGTAATTACACCGGCGACCACACTCTTCAAACCGAAACACAGCGTTGCTGCTTGGCGGCAGAAAAAGGCGTGGTGGTAGTACTTCCCCGGACGAGCCCTTCAGAACTTCACCTACTACTCATAAATAACTACTACACCTGGCTAGCTACTACCACAGATAAGAGAATACTATATACTAGTACAGATGCCTCACGCCGTACATTGAAACCGTCCCGTTCTAAGTCGGGCTATTCTTCGGGCTATTTTGTTTTGCCTGCATAGTCATACAAAATAGCCCACACTGCCGCTAGATATCGCTAAGTTGCGTTGCGAGCAAGCGAATGGCATCTCGTAAAATGCACTTGCAATTAATGTATTTTTTTTATTATGTAGATAGGACATTGGTAATTAAAATATGAAATATTACATACATTATTGAAATGCCTGAACGAAACGCAAAAAAATCGTTTACAGCAAGTAGCGCCATCCATCAATACACAAAACAAACTTTTGGAAGCAAACAACAACGTAGTGCAAATTACAGCGACCAGAAGAAGTCAGATCAATATTGAAAGTAAAACATTTTCAAAAACATAAAGAATTTGATAAAAGCATAATTCCTTACCTTCCCGTGCTTATGGAAGATTTTTTCACAGTATAACTCAGGCTATTCATGACCATAATTCTTCTTAATTGGACTACAACAAAAACCTATATTTCAATCGAAACCTGTATCGCCATCTATTGTAGTCTATTTGGAACTAAAAAACTGTTCCTAGAGATGGGTGCCCATGCTACTACTAAACTTGCTTGCTAAGTTAACTCTCTTTTCTCTTATCGTGTCACTAGCTTCTTTTCGAAACAGTGTGGTGAAAGGATTTTAAGTGCGCCTCAAGAGGCTCCTTTCGAGCACTTGACACATGTTATAGAACTTGACTAACTTAATTAATAATTGGTATAGTAAAGCTCTTTAGAAGAGTTGATAGTATTGAGTTCATCGCATAGGGGAAGCAGGGGTTATGGCGAACACTCCAATAACTTATTAAAGCAGGTGCCTTAAAACACAGCGAGCACGCTGCAGCGCAGGGGTTGTGACGCTTGAGCCGGCAAAGTCTCTAAACCTCAAAACTAACATACGACAAATGAAAAACAAATAGAGCATTTTTCTCTCAGGTGATCGGCATTCCCCCATCTTCCCGTACATACTCTTATAAGGCTACAGCGTAAGCGAATCCGACGGGAACTAGTAGTGTACTGAAAGGGGCTAATGTAGAATAATAGTTGAATTTCCGTGAGTTATTTGAACCTGGAAGCGTGAGACAATGTTTTATTGCATTAATTTAATGGACGAAGTTGGATTTTAAACATTCAAGGGAATGTAAACATTCTTTCAGATACAGCAACGTCTTAAATAAATATTACATCTTAAGAGGCTGACCACCGCTAAACAACTTCTCGCACGGACATAATAATATCAATTTTTAAGATATATAATGACTGAAGGTAGATGAAAAGTCGAAAACAGCTTGGTAATCCTATTACTATTATAAACGCGAAAGTTTGTATGGATGGACGGATGTTTGTTACTCTTTAACGCCAGAACGGCTGAACGGATCTGGATAAATCTTGGCAGAGAGATAGATTATAGACTGGAATAGATATATAATAATATAGATAATATAATAATATACCTTTTATCCCGCGGGAATACCGGGATTTAATTCTGCGCGGGTGAAACGCACGGCGCAACTAGTATAAAATATTAGTCTGATTCTAAGTTCCCCACATAAAAATCTTTTGATAGAACTTTATTGGTTCAAAATATTTTTTGTGTTATTGTACTAAAACAATTATTTTTGACAGCATAGCAGAACAAAAAGTATACTTACAAGCAATGGCTATCTAAATTACTGTGATTACTAATCATTATTGCTTGTTATTATTTCTTAAACTGCTGGACAACCACGGCGAACGCAATTTAGTTTTTTTTTTTTTTTTTTTTTTATACAGCTAGCTGATGGAACAAGCAGATGGCCCACCTGATGTTAAGTGGTAACCATCACCTATAAACAAAACATTGCCCCGTAGGTCACGCACAATAGGAACGTGCCCTACGATGCACTGCCCTGCGTCCATCAACTTGAGGCATACAGATGTTAAGCCTCATGTGCCTGTAATTACACCGGCGACCACACTCTTCAAACCGAAACACAGCGTTGCTGCTTGGCGACAGAAAAAGGCGTGGTGGTAGTACTTCCCCGGACGAGCCACACACAAAGAGCTCTACTACTCTTAAAAAAAAAGAAAAAAGTAAAAGAAAAACTCCTTGACTTTTATCCCCAGGCATGGTATATATCCCTTAATATAGGGCCAAAAATATTAATACCTCAAGAATTATTGTGTAACGGTCAGTCAGTCAGAGTTTTGTCAAAATAAAAATTTCCATTCCTACATTTTTGCAATAGTTGGTGTTCCACACGTGACAGGTTGCAAGCCCATCGCCGCTATTAGTATTACTTAATAACATTACATATTTATTCAACAAGTTGTTTTGCGAACTGTATTCTACATTGACATTACAAGCTCTGGGCGGTCTCATGACTCGCTCTTACTAGGGATGGGGTATAGACAAAGAAAAATGGTCGATATGACCTTTACTTTGGTCTCTCTTCTCAGTATCATCTACCTACCTACAAAATTTGCTTAAAATGTAGATTTGTTTTATTTTGTACGGTGTATATCAGATAGTTTAAAATAGACTAAGAAAAACTGTGAATGTAAGAATAAACATATAAAAAAGATATAATATTAGAATTTTTCCTGAAATAAAAATTGCTTATTATGTACCTAACTTATTTGAAACCTACAAATTGGAGATAGACGACGCTTCCGTTTTGACTTTTTGGGCGCTGTATTGACTCTCCTTACCTAGTTTGTGAAGCATTTTAGTTCATGCTAACTCCGCAGGCGCCACCTGTCGCTGACTTCGAGCGGATCGCTCGGGAAGTCTCCTCAGTAAGTCTCAATCACCATGCAGCGCTTACTTAGGTTTCAAATAAGTTAGGTACATAATAAGCAATTTTTATTTCAGGAAAAATTCTAATATTATGTAGCCTGTAACTTATTTGAAACCTACAAATTGAGACCTGTTTATTCTCGCATGGTGGCGCTAAACTAGGTGTAAAAAATGTAAAGCCAACTGTGACTTCAAGAAATCGTTTATTTCCAACAAAAGTTTGTAACATAAAGTGTAAGTAATTTTATTATCCTCTTAATCAAACTTATGAAAATAAAGTAATTAGGTTACAAAATACCATTCAATACAAATCATGTTTACAGATACACATTACACAGGAGTAAAATTACTAACTAATCCCTGTGTGTTCGTTAAGATACAAGGTTTTACTGGACGTTTGTAAAACCGAATAAGTGTATTGGAAGATGTCCAGTTTCCACGAGCCAAAATGTCTTCCAAGGGCATTTCATTCATCCAATTCAACGATGCAACTGCTGATCGTATTGAGCCAGGTGAGTCTTGAATTCCTGCATCAACCAAAACAGTTTTGACCCAGCCAGCGATGACTGTCCGACTTGCAGGCTTGGACTTTCCTCTCGTTGAGACAAACAGATTATCTATGTTACCGTCTTCCAGTCGCCTCTGTTGAGAGATTTCTATTAGCTTTTTAATCCAAAAAACAGGGTCAATTTTCCAGTTTTCTCCGGATAAAAGTAACCACCCAGACTGTTTGTGATCAATTGTGTCGGTTTTTGATCCAAAAAGCGGCCAAAACGTTATAGATCCATCTTCAATTATACATTTATTTTCTTTTACAGATAACAACGTCAAATCGTGGATTCTTCTGCCCGAGGCCAAAAGAAGCAACGTGGCACATCGTCGAGCAACATCGAACATACTGTCAAGATTGGGATCTGACTGAAGCAACCAGTCTACCACTACCTGCGGATTCCATACCGGAGGCTTGATTTTATCTTTTGCTGCGGATTTATTTGCTATTCCTTTTAATGCTTGTCGTACCAATATGTTAGAGCTTAGTTTTGCTTCAGATTCTGGTTGACAAAATGATGATATGACAGACTTATGTACCAGTATTGTCTTGTAGCTTAAGCTTTCTTTTGTATGCAAATGAATAAGATATTTTGCGAGGCCTTGGCCTCCTGGAGTTTTGTTATTTATCCCAGATTCCTTACACCATTTAAGCCAGCGAGTCCAGGCAGGTTTATAGGTTTTTAATGTACTAGGTCTCCAGCTAGATTCTATTATTTTTATTTCCGAAGGCGTCCAGTCACCTAGGAGATCATCCCACCCCGACATTTCCATGCCTCTAATACAAGCTTGTTTACTTGTGGTGGGGGAAGATTCGTTCTCGTGTCTATCAGCACTGACTCTAGGTTCTTGATTGTGAACGGAGGGGCTATTGCTCTTTTCTTTAGGTCTGTTCTCCAAAACACGTTCTTCCACCTCGGACAAACCACTATGTATATTCCCTTGGCTTCGTTCAGATATGATAAAACTTTGTACATCAGACATGGAGGTGGGAAGATCCACGCTAATCTGTGATTCCAAACGAGGCTGAAAACATCGTGAGCGACGGCTTGTTGATCTTTTAAGTCTAGAGTCACGTAACTTGCTACTACGTGGGCTCTTCTGGACCCCATCAGATCCACCTGAGGGGTCCCCCACTTCTCGAAGATCAGCTGGCAAGCCTGAGGCAACAGGTGCCATTCCGCTAGGGCCTTGTACCTGGAAAGGCTGTCGGCTATGCCATTGAGAGGGCCCGGGAGGTAGCTGGCTATTAGATTGATGTTGTATTGCTCTAAGAGATGGTAAATCATTCTGGTCAATTGCATTAGGCCGACAGATTTTGTGCCGCCTTGTCTGCGTAGAAAAGCTAGGGCAGTTCGGTTGTCGCTTTGGACCAAAACGGATCTGTTGCTGCAATCTATGGCTACATCTTTGTGTGAGAGTACCTTGTAAACAGCCAAGAGTTCTTTTAGGTTCGAATGACATTGATGCTCTTCTGGCATCCACGGGCCCTGAATGTGAGTGCCGTTGACGTATGCTCCCCAACCGCATGCTGACGCATCTGTGATTATGTGGTAAGATACCGGAGCTGGCCAAATTTCGCTTGTTGTAGGGGTATTCTGTAGCCACCAACTGATGTCTTCTTTGGCGGCGGGGTTCAGTGGGATCGCCACATTCATTTTCAGGGCCTGGTTCAGGCAAGACTGGAGATTTCGGTACCTTAGCATGCCGTGGTTTATTACAAAACTGCAAAACTGTAAGGTTCCCATAATCTTTTGTAGATCCAATAGGGTTAGAATATTTGACCCTTGAGCGCGAATTAGTAGGTTTTTCAGAGCGTTTATCTTTTTTACTGGAAGACTTTTTCGGTTTAGCTGGGTGTTCCAGAGAATTCCGAGAAACTCTATTTGCTGTGCGGGTATGCTGGACGACTTTCTCTTGTTTATTACCCATCCGAGCTTGGTCATAAGGTCGATGGCCTGTTTCATTTGCTGTTGAAGAACTCGAGGACAATGATTCACCAGTAGGAAGTCGTCCAAGTACACTATCACTCTTATTCCTTTTTCTCTGAGCTTCTGCGCTACCCAATTTGACAAGGTTGCGAACGTTCTTGGTGCGCTTGCAAGACCGAAAGCTAGACAAGTCATCTGGTACGTTGTACCCTTGAAGATGAATCTCAGAAACCGACGGTGCGATCTCGCAATTTGTATGTGAAAATACGCTTGATGTAGATCGATCTTCATCATGTAGTCTCCGGTTTGCAAAAATTGAGGAACCTTTTGCATATTTATGAGCCGAAACTTCTTTGGTTGGAGGTATAAGTTTAAGGCCTTCAGATTTAAAACCGGTCTTTGCGAGCCGTCTGGTTTTTTTACGGGGAACATGTTTGAAAGAAAACCTGGATTCCGAGGAGCTATTTCGATCACCGACTCTTTCAACATCTGCTGTATTTCTTGGCTTAGTTCTGGTGACGACAGCATTCGAGCTTGATTTTTGTATACCAGACGTAATGGTGGTTTTTCTAAAAAAGGGATTCGATAACCTTGTATAATTTTCAAAATATGGGCTGGTGCCCCCATGGATTGCCAGGTATGTTGGTAATGGCGCAGTTGACCGGCTTTGAAACTTACGGCATAGTCATTGTCTTCGTTGATTGTCACGGTAGTTTTCTCTCGGTTTTTGAGATTTATTTTTTGAATTGGAATACGGTCGTTTCCCAGCGTGCGACTTGCCTTTTCCAGAAGCGGAAGCTTGCTGGTTTCGGTTTGGGTTGTAATACCCTCGAAATGACACCGCAGGGTCGGTTGACCGCCTTGGTGCGGCCTGGCTGCCTTCGGCAGGCATGTACGGCCGGTTGTGAGTGACCTGTCGACCCTCGGCAGGTAGGAACGGTCTACGAAAGACTTTAGAGCCACCTCCCAGCTTGACCACAGCTTCGCTGAATTCTTTTGCTTGGAAAACATTTTCACAGCTGGGAGGTATTTTTCGCAAAATCGCCTTGTTATACTTGTCCTTGACTGAGGACAGGGCGTTCTCTCGTCGATGCTCTATGATATTTGCACGTCTTCCACATACTAGCTGCAAAATATCTTTTGACACACACATGTAAGGACACGTATTAGAAAACAGCTCATGGACTTTGGATGTTAGCGAATCCTTTGTTAACTGTGTGCCGCTGTCAGCACTCCAGGCTAGCAAACCTTTTAGTGCCGTTTGCAAGGCTTCCTTTTGAGCAATCAACATATTAGTCAGGGCTCCGAAACTTTGATCAAGTGACCTCGATTGGCAGAATTTTGTTTCAAAAGCTAAAAGTTCATCATTCATTGCCAGATTGGTAAATGCAGGCGAAGAAATGTATTTCTTTTGGACGTCCGTATAGCGGACGCTACTCCACTCACTACTGTCGAAATGTTGGATTTTACGCAGGTAATTGAGCTTGGATTCAGCAGTGCGATTCACAGCCTCCGACGTAGTGCAATCGTCCCACTCAAAATCAGGGACATCAGGTTTAATCAGACACGAGGCTACTGAATCATCATCCCTCATTTCAAGCGGGTTGTCAGTTTGGGCCGTAGATATTGGCACGTGATGGTAGTTTCTAGTCATTAGATATTTTAGCTCGCTAACCTGTTTTTGGAGAAAATCCAACCTCTGTTCAGCCACGTCATCCTTCGTACAAGCACGTTTTGGTGTCGGAGGCCCAGTAGTGCTTTCACCATCACCATCGTCATCACTACTACTGTAAACTCGCCGTGGTCGCTTGTAGTTATGCTTCCTCCTCACGCCACTCGGTCCTGGAACTGGAGAGCCAACTTCCTGTGCTTCGCTGTTACTCATTATTCCACTAAAATGAGAAGCACAAAGTTAATATATTGGAAGGAATTCTCACTGTAATATTAAAAGAATTTACTTACAGTTTGACTTGAGTTGCACAAAAAATTTTATTTTTTAAAATAAATATATCAATGTAACTTCGAACGACTTCGTCGTTTTTTGCACCCAACTGATCGCAACGAAAGTCAAACGCCAACTGAGGAGACTTCCCGAGCGATCCGCTCGAAGTCAGCGACAGGTGGCGCCTGCGGAGTTAGCATGAACTAAAATGCTTCACAAACTAGGTAAGGAGAGTCAATACAGCGCCCAAAAAGTCAAAACGGAAGCGTCGTCTATCTCCAATTTGTAGGTTTCAAATAAGTTACAGGCTACATAATAAATAAATCTGATCTTTTATTTTATCATAATCTTGTATAGTTTTCATTTAACAGGTGAATGATAAAATTAAATAATAACCAAAAAACCTGTCCCAGACAATCACCAGCCTATCGTATTTTTTTAATAATTTTCTACTTGCTAATGGAACAAGTAAATGACCCACCCGATGTTATGTGGAAACCATCACTATTGACACCCATAGAAAGAAAGAAAGAAAGAAAATACATTTATTTTGGACACACACGATACATACACTTATAATAATTATAGCAATAAAATAAAATAAAACATTACCAAAAGCACGACAGAAAAGCAAACACGAAAAGGCAAAGAAGAACAATTGCAGAATAAACAGTAGGTAGGTAGGAAAAGTAGAAATAAAAACAGAGAAGGACGTCTGTAGATAGGTGGAAGGTGCAAATCAGCTCGTGCCAAGTGCATGCGCGCGCGATCCAAAATAGGCCCCATCTCAGCTTATTGCCGCTCCACAAGTGAAGCGGCGCTGGTTTTCAGATGGGACCTAGGCGACTAAAACGTAGTAATAAGATTTATTATGCTTAGTAGGGTACTAGGCGACTTCACGGCCGTCAAGATAAATGACAGAGTAGGTACTTAATAAGGTACTTGGTACTTGGTGAGCGGACTGGTTTCCGCAAGTAGGCCGCAAATGGGCCCTTTTTGCGTGTCGGGTGGTGGATGTTAGCTCAGCCACCCGATGTCCTCCAGGAAGGCCAGCAGCTCGCTGATGCTGGTGCACGCTTCCCCAGGCGTCTTCGGTGCTCCAAGGTATTGTGCTCGCTGAGGTGCCACACTGTTGCACTCCAGGAGTACATGTGCGGCGGTTTCCTCTGTGTTGAGGCATCCTCTGCATAGGGGACTGTCTGTAACACCCAATGTAAAAGATGCTTGTTGAGTGAGCAGTGGCCCGTGACAATTTCGATGACGAGTCGGAGTTTGTCACGTTTCAGGTTCAGGAGTTTTCGGGAGTATCTCGGACTCAGGTCCGGGAAAGCCTCCTTCGACTGCCTGCAGTCCTGTGTACTTGCCCAGTTGTCTTTATGAAGTTCAAAAGTTCTGCTTCGGATCCAGGATCGTGCTTGACTAAAAGGTAGGGGTATTTTTGGCTCTGGTCCTGCGGTCTGCATTTCCGAGCCCCTTCTAGCCAGGGCGTCTGCTCCGTCGTTGTCTTACTTAATAAGGTATCAGCATACCGGAAAATTAAATAAAGTAATGAATAGGTACATATATTAAGAATGAATAGGTACCTAGGTAGTATGATTAAAGCCTTGTAAGAGATAGCAAGTGACTTGACAGCCGATTAGTGTAGATCGAGCCTTCAGAAACCGGGGTTAAGTCCAGTGGACTCGTCCGGTCTAATGATGATGATAACAGCAAGCCCGTTCCTACGAGCAGCACAAGTTATGATTAGTTTGTGTATCACAAACACAGAATTTGTAATTTGTGCTGCATCCTATGTTTGTGTATTAGATCCAGACTAGAATATAAATGTTTGGGGAAACGGTTTTACGTGCTACATAGTTTAAAAACACAATTAGATTTTATTTATTTCGACAGCCTTTATAGTTCAGTTGGTCGTAGCTCTGTATGCCATAGGCCGTGGGTTCGATTCCCACCGAAAACATACATTTGTGTGAGCGTGATGAACATAGATGTTTGTTCTCTGTCTGGGTGTAATGTAATATTATAAGAATGTATATACAAAAAAAGTATATAAGTAGTATTATTAGCTATCTGTTTCCCATATCACAAGCTTTGGCTCAGTTTGAAGCTAGATAGTGCTGTGTCCACCAATATTTCTTTATTTATTTAAAAACCTTTTTTAGAGGCGTTTTAGCCTAATAAGTTGTACTAGTTGATAAGAGTGATAATACCCAACTAAACAGTGTTTAGTGTGTTATTTTTATAACTAGTGGCTCTGGGAGCTGTAGCCCTCGCGAGCATACTAAAAGTGAGCTATTTGAGGAATGTAATGTGCAAGTGCATTTTCCGTTTTGTGATTTTTTTGATCTTTTTGATTTTTTTGCACCATATTGTGCAGAATGAGGTCCTTTGTGTTTCTCTCAAATTTGATTTAAAACCATCGATTGTTTGATGAGCTATCCTGTTCATCATGCTGAAGATCCTTATCAGATCTTCGCCAAACTTTTATGAGACCAACTTATAGTTACTACCTTTCAAATAAAAAAAGAATAATCGAAATCGGATCTCATTTGGTGGAGATATCCAGTATATCAAATAGCCCCCTTTTTGCCCTTTTTTTGGGGGAAGTACCCCTCCAATCGAAAATCCCCGACGACAAAAAAAATCTAATAAGTCATATAACCTTGTACCAAGTTTCGTCCAGATCGGTTGAAAAATGCGACCTGTAGAGGAGAACAGACAGACAGACAGACAGACATCCGGACAAACGCATTTTTGGCCAATGTGGAAACTGAAACGCTTCGCTCGCTTCGCTCGCTCGGTCAATTATGATAAATAAAGAACTTTTCAAAACAAAACAAATCTATATACAACCTACAAAGTTCTAAAACATGTGTCAAGTGCTTGAAAGGAGCCTCTTTGTGGCGCACTTATTCACTGTTTCAAGACTTCATGGCAAGAAGAAGGCAACATTTGACAATAGTCGATAGGTTCACCAGTTTTCAAACCACGTCGTTACACTAAAAAGTGAATAATTCTGCTCGTTTTTCAGCAATTCTGTGTAAACGAATATTTATTTACTTCATTTGTTCTAGAAATTAGTCGTAAATAACTCGAATTGCGCGGAAACTCTCATTTTGTAGTTTAAAAATATGGAAAATAGTGTGGCCCTGGTGTTGTTATATTCGGCTTTTTATTATTTCATGCCGACTTTTACCGAACATCACTTTATTAACATTATTATGGTTACATCCATTCCTAGTTAGCATACCACCAATCCGCACGAAGCGCTTCGCTTCAACCTTCATTATGCGAACCGCTAAGGAATGGAACTCGTTACCGTCGTCTGTTATTCCTGACCATTATAATATGAGTCTCTTCAAGGCAAGTGAATAGGTGTCTTCTAGATCGTTCTGCTCCAACGTAAGCTACATCGTCGCTTACCATCAGGTGAGATTGTAGTCAAAGAACGGTCTATTTTGGTTTAAAAAATTATATATCTTGTTAACAAGTATTAACCAAATATGTGATGAACGAGCTATGGAGAGAGCTATGCTATTCACTACGAGATAGAATCAAAAATGAGGAAATCCGTAGGAGAGCCAAGGTAGCCAACATAGCTCTCAGAATCAGCAAGTTGAAGTGGCAACGGGCAGGTCATATAGCTCGAAGAACTGACAACCGATGGGGAATAAAGGTTCTTGAATGGCGACCGAACAGGAAAGCGAAGTGTGGGACGCCCTCCTACCCGATGGACTGACGACATTGTTAGGATCGCGGGTAGTCGGTGGATGGAAAGGGCTCGGAATCGTTCTTCCTGGAAGCGGATAGGGGAGGCCTATGCCCAGCAGTGGACTTCTGTGGGCTGTTGATGATGATGATGATGATGTGATGAACACTGGTGGTCTAGTGGGGAATACTTATGTTATATTATGGATATATGGACTTGCCACCAACTACTCTTTTACACAGAACGTCTACCTGCATCAGGCGAGCCCATTTATTAATCTCTTCACCCCAGACGTCGTAGTGGGTCATTCTCATCTATTGTTAGTGACGCCCCCGTTCGGCTTCGAGCTTCGGCTTCGGCCTAATTGGGTTTCCGCGTCATAATTCTCCGTTAATTGCACGCTTTCAAAGTTCATTAGCGCGAGTTGAATTTTTATTTTTTTTACTCCGTAGAGTAATGGGCGCTTGACTTAAATACAAAGTTTGGAAAATAAAAAAACAATATTAATTTTACTCATGCATCAAGCTTACACGAGCAACCTCTTTTACTTTTTTTTATGTAGAAAATTTGTTTGTTTTAAAATTAGGCTCTTGATTAAAAAAAATTACAAGATGATCTCACGGATGGGTGGTATTTTCCACACGGTAGACATCCCTCAGATCTTGAGTGTTCAAAATCTTTATTCCGTTAATATTTAGAAGCCGTTAAATTGTCATCATAACCTAAGTTAATATTTATCCCTGTCATCTTATCCTACTATTATAATTATAATACGGGAAAGTTTGTAAGTATGGATGGATGGATGGATGAATAGATAGATGGATGGATGTTTGTTACTCTTTCACGCCGGAACGGCTGAACGGATCTGGATGAAACTTGGCAGAGAGTTAGATTATAGTCTGGAATAGCACATAGGCTACTTTTTATCCCGTGGGAATACCGGGATTGAAATCCGCGCGGGTGAAACCGCGGGGCGCAACTAGTATTAAATAAGTGTCACTAGTTTCCTCCAAAACAGTGTGGTGAAAGGGTTCTAAGTGTGCCTCAAACAGACTCTTTTCGTGCACTTGACTGTTTATACAACATTTCACTGTTTGAAACACTTGAAAGTCCTGGCACTAAGCACATTACATTTTTGAACAGAAAAACATATCGACGACCTGTTTGAACCCACGAACTTATGATCGGAAGGCAGTGCTGCTATCACTGGACCACCAGTGATCTGTGTTTCATCCCTAAAATAAAAGGAATAAATAAAAAAAATCTAATGTGGGGGTTGAACCCACGGCCTACACCGCAAAACATAGAACGACTACCAACTGAGCTATGAGGCAAAGAATCCAGTACAAAAAAATGGAGTGCCGACCACTTTTTAAATTCGGCAAAAAAAAAATGCGTAAAAGCAAGCCTATAGACATAACGAAAAACCATTATAGCTGAAACAATGTTCGCCCATTTATTGAATTACAGTTGAAGCCGAAACAAATTCGCTCAAATAAAACAGCATTACCGCCAATAAATACCGAACTAATCCGCAATAGAAAGAAACTTTCACAAAGAGAAAACCAATCGACAAGAATTAGAAGTAGACAAGGTAAAGGGCACCTGTCACCAAAGCGTTACGGGCAATAAAATGAATAAATAAATAATAAATAATGCTGGAAAATCCACACATCATCATCTAGCTACTCAAAGCAAAGCAAAGTAAGCTACTCAAAGCTTGTGTTATGGGTACTAGATTACTGATATATTTAATACATTATATACTTACGTAGATAGATATTTTTTATTATACATAAACACCCAGACCAACGGAACAAATTTCTGCAGATCGTACACAAATTTGTTCCGAGGCGGGAATCGAACCCGCAACCTCTTGCGTCGTAGTAAGTTTGGTTAGGCGCAGATTATTAAACAACTTCTCGCTCGCACAATAATATTGTGAGTTCTCAGCACTCCCAATAGAGACGCTTATCGTGTGATACAAAACCGCCGCCAGAATTAAAATTAGAAAAACAACAGTGACTTTGGGCACAGTAACCTAATCACGAACTAATTTGTCTAGCATAAACGTATCCTATCTCTCACCTTAACAGAATAAGATTGAAAATCGCTAAGATACCTTAACGCGGCAAATGTCAGAATTCATTTGTGATCTAGCTAACCAATCATATAGCCAGCGTAACCAAGAAATTATGACATACTTCAAAAATGCGAGGGTTGAAGTGCCCTTAGAGGTACTATTGATTCGTGGAACATAATAGGTACAACCAAAAAAATGTACAGTTTTCAGAACGTCAATTCTGGTATCTCCTGTGAATGTTCAAAGAAAGGTTGCCCAACTAGTTGCGTGACAAGACCTACTTCTCATAGCATGGTTGTGCACTAGTCTCTCAGTACTGGCCTTAAACTACAGTGTATGTCATTCTGCTATTTATCCAAGAATTTACTGCTTGAAATGTACGTCGCGCTTCATCGGAAATCGGCCTTTAAAACTATTTTTTAACTCCTTTAGCTCGGGGTAAGTATTGGCCTAACTTTTCTAATGGATGATATGCTATGATTATAATGCTAGTTTTTGAATAAGGCCAAAAGGGTATAAGCGCGGTTTAAACTCGCATAAACGAAGCTAGTACATACTTTCGAATTAGATTTTTTTAAACCTGATATTCCAGCAATCGTTGGCCAATGGATTTTTTCCATCGAATAATTTATGTGCGCAATCCCAGTGCTCTTAAACGGTGAAGGAAATCGTGAGGTTACCAGTTAGTATTCTAACAGCGGCGCTGGGCTTGCAACCTGTCACGTATGGAATACTACTGCAAAATGTGGGTATGTACCAAATGTAATGTTTGGACGTACTACCTATCCCTCTTAGATATCCTCAAATGATCTGGAGTTAGTACTTGGTACTAAGAGATCTGAGGGGATATCTACCGTGCCTGGGGAGCAAAGTCATGAAGCTGTTTCAGCGTTTTTTGATTAATCTAGCGTCACGGAAGACCAGAGTTAAAGTATTCCATTAAACTGTTATATCAAAGCTGAGCCAGGACCGATTTTGTTGTCATAACCAATATTGTTCTTTATTTCGCCTATGTTTTTGCGACAAAACAAACGTATTTTGATTTGAATTTGTGTTGACTCTTTCCAAGCTGATGAAGAGAGCTAGTAATTGCCCATGTGAACTTACCAACAGAGCTTAACAAGTTCTACAGCATGCCGGTTTCCTCACGATGTTTTCCCTCACCGTTCGAGAGTGCTGGCATTGTGCACAATTATTTGAACAGAAAAACTCATTGGTGCACGACTGGTTTTGAACACACCTAAGGATCGGAAGGCGGGGCTGCTGTGGTAGTGGTTACCAGTGAACTCAATTTAATTTTGTGTAATGAAAAAATTAATTTCTCCCATTTTTTTACGTTAAATCAAAAACACATGTTATTAATGTTATTATTATTATTATCAGCCACATATGTCCCACTGCTGGGCAAAGGCCTCCCCCATTCCCTCTACTCTGTGCGGTCCCGTGCGGTGGTGCAGCACTCCGGCTGGTACTGGTCGCGCTCATCACGCCATCTCATTTTGGGTCTGCCGCGACGCCTCGGTTCTTGCGGGGCCACTCCGTTGTTAGTTTGGCCCAGAGCTTGCAGTCCATGCGGCAGACATGGCCGGCGCACTCCCACTTGAGCTTGGCAGCCTTGGTCGCTACATCTACGATCTGGCTTTGTGGGCGCAACACGGAGCTACGTGTTGCGAATTCGGTCAGTAAGTCGCACGCCTAAAATACTCCGCTCCATTGCACTTGTATTCAGTTAAAATCACAAGGATCACCTTGAAACGTCTTAAGCTAGGTGACTCACGCGACCAACGCAAAGCCCTAAAACAATCTGTTTCAATGTTTCATGCCGTTACCTGTGATTCATAAAATCATAATTTTTTTGCCATAAAATCCTAGGCACATCCCTTAATGCATAGAAAGAACCTACTTAATTTTAAATGATACACAGCAGTACATCTATATAAGGCTATGCAGTACTGGGGCTAAGGTTGTCGTTCAACGGAACTAGGTTAACGCGCAGACTACCGCTAATTTACCTACTTCACACTCGCGCGCGGAAAGTTGGCAGACGGTTGTCAGTCCCTGACTCCTAAGCAACCTTGAGCACAGATAAATAAAAATTCTTGGACTTTCCACACAGCACCATCTAGCCCCAAACTAAGCTCTATAGGAACCAGATAGCTGATATAGTTATATACTTTTTTTTTTTTTTTTTTTTTATTACATATAGGCAAAACGTTTGACCGCAATCTCACCTGATGGTAAGTGATGATGCAGTCTACGATGTGGCACGTTTACCTAGAAAATACCTGTTCACCCAAATTATAGGTATTCGGAAAAACGGACGCCGGCAAGGAGTTCCATTCTTTGGCCGTACGCATTAAGAAAGTTGAAGCAAAGCGCTTGGTGCGGGCAGTTGGTAAGTCAACCATGAACGGATGTCTTCCTTCCGTACGTCGGGTAGTCCGATGATAGAAAGGAGATGAGGGGATCAAGTTGTGGAGTTCCGTCGCACACTCCCCGAAATGAATCCTGTAAAATACCGATAGACTGGCAACTTTGCGGCGATGCTCAAGAGTCAGGAGCTTAGACTCGAACAACGCGTCGTTATACTTTTTTGTAAATACATACTTAATATTTTATTGAATAGCATATCGAATGGCGTACAATTTTTTGTCTCTATGGCCCAAGGGCGCCAGAATTTTTCAACCCCTGTATACGTTGAAAAATTCTGGTGGTCCAGTATTGAAAAAGTTTGAAAAACACTGATATAAGGTATCGGGAGCGTCTGCCGCGCGGACGATTCGCAGTCGCTTAGGTCCCGCGGGTGTGGTCGGACCTTAAGTCTTCTTAAAACGATGAAAATACTACCTTTATGTATAAAAGAGTACGTTGAAGAGGAAACGGAACAAATGTATCAAAACCATCAGATTAGAACACGTTCGGCGCCGAGACAGACAAGAATGAGATATGAGGATACACTTACAGCATCCGATACGATCCTTCTTGTGCCACTAAGAGTAGTAGAGCTCTGTGTGTGGCTCGTCCGGGGAAGCACTACCACCACGCCTTTTTCTGCCGCCAAGCAGCAACGCTGTGTTTCGGTTTGATGTGTGGTCGCCGGTGTGAATACAGGCTCATGAGTTTTAACATCTGTATGCCTCAAGTTGGTGGACGCAGGGTAGTGCATCGTAGGGCACGTTCCTATCGTGCGTGACTTGCGAGGCAATACTTTGTCATAGGTGATGGTTACCACTTAACATCAGACCATCTGCTTGATCCATCAGGTTACTCCAAAATAAACACTAAACACAAATATTAAAGTTCAAAATCGTATGCTAAAATGCGGCAGACATTAGGGAGATTAAAATTGTTTTTCGTGCTGACAACTTGCTGATGTGTTCTGTTTTGATAACAATATTGCTTTTTGGAGAGGGCACAGTGCAAATAGTAATAGCTGGTACACTTTAAGCTAAACCTATCTCCTTTTAATTCTACTATAGCATAAAGTACCTGAGGCATACAGATGTTAAGCCTCATGTGCTTGTAATTACACCGGCGACCACACTCTTCAAACCGAAACACAGCGTTGTTGCTTGTCGGCAGAAAAGGGCGTGGTGGTAGTACTTCCCCGGACGAGCCACACACAGGTGGACCATCTGCTTGTTCCATCAGCTAGTCGTATAATAAAAAAAAAAACAAAAAAAAAAAAAACACACAAAGAGCTCTACTACTCTTAAAGGTACTTTACCAGCTGTTTTCCTTATAAGCTGTATATCCACCGATGCGTATACCGTATATCCCAGTTTATTCCCTCATAAATTAGGCATGCAATCGAATGTTTTCACGATTCAAATGAAAACAAAGGGGCGCAAACATAGGTGTAGCGACCGAATAGCTGGCAGAGGCGTTAGAGTAACTGGTTCAAATCTAGCATATATTTTCCTATATTACAATCAGGCATTGAAATAATCATCCTCTAGGTATGGTCACGACGAACTGAAACATAGGCGTAGCGACCGAATGGCTGGCAGAGGCGTTAGAGTAACTGGTTCAAATCTAGCATATATTTTCCTATATTACAATCAGGCATTGAAATAATCATCCTCTAGGTATGGTCGCGACGAACTGAAACATAGGCGTGGCGACCGAATGGCTGGCAGAGGCGTTAGAGTAACTGGTTCAAATCTGGCATATATTTTCCTCTATTACAATCAGGCATTGAAATAATCATCCTCTAGGTTTGGTCGCGACGAACTGAAACATAGGCGTAGTGACCGAATGGCTGGCAGAGGCGTTAGAGTAACTGGTTCAAATCTAGCATATATTTTCCTATATTACAATCAGGCATTGTAATAATCATCCTCTAGTTATGGTCGCGACGAACTGGCGGTAGATTCATCCTGTATATAAGACGTTTCTAAGTGATCCTTGTGATTTTACTGAATGAAGACCGTTTTGATTTTGATGTTGCTACATGTATGCATTGCTATCACAAACTCAAAAATCAGTTATGTATTTCAATAAGTCACGGACGAATTTTGAATTCTATAAAACTTATTTTGAAGTGAAAATCAAAAATATGTTTATTCAATAAAATCACAAGGATCATCTTGAACCGTCTTAAAACTAGGTGACTCTAGTGCCAGTTCCACGTGACCAACCGAGAAGAACAGGCAACAAACTCGGCTTGGTATCTATCGCTCTTTTGTATGATCCTCGTTATAATGTAATAAAATACCTACACTATTGAAGCTATATAATACATTAAGTAATCTAACAGAAAAAGGAAAAGTAAACAGATTCATAAAAGAACACACGCTTCAAACTAATAATACTAATACATAAGTAAGAAGTGTAGTAAGTCAAACAACGATAAAAAAAAATCTTTTTTTTAAATAACATAATAGTAAAGACATTGCAGATATGTTAGCCGTCGATGGGCAGAGCGACCGGGACATCGGGCCACGCACTTTTATCATTAATATAACTATCTATAGTATAGTAAGCTTTCCTTATCAGATAATTCTTAATGTACACTTAAATTTTTTTAATAGGAAACCCAGTGACACTTACTGGAAGTTTATTATAGAAGCGTATACCGTTCCTCATGAACGAGCCATTTACCTATTGTAATGCTATGGGTGAGGCTTTTGTCTAGTGATCTTTTTCACATTGTTGATTCTATGTGATGACCTCAGTGGCGCAGCGGGCGAGAGTCCGTCTGCGAAGCAAGAAGTTGCGGGTTCGATTCCCACCTCGGAACAAATTTGTGTACGATCTGCAGAAATTTCCCGCCTCGCCACAAGTTTGTGTATGATCTGTTCCGTTGGTCTGAGTGTTTTCTATCCTTCATACTAATATGATAAATGCAAAAGTTTGTAAGTGTGGATGGATGGATGGATGGATGTTTGTTACTCTATAACTCCAGAACGGCTGAACCGATCTTGATTTATTATTTATTTATTTATAACACAAGCTTTGAGTAGCTTACTTTGGGGCTAGATGGTGGTGTGTGGATTGTCCAGCATTATTTATTTTATCTATTGTCTCTCATTGCCCTAATGGTTTGCCTCGGAGGCTGTTGGTCCATTTGATTACGTCAGCGGCTAACGAACAAACGACCAAATGTTTGTCGACGATACAGCCTTCAGAGGTACTAAGTACCTACTAGGTAAGGTAGCGTCAACAAAAAACGCCTTAAAGACAAAAGAATTTATATCACTGTACCCTGGCATTAAGGTTGAAATTGGCTTCCACTCTGTTAACGTTTTTTATACAACTAGCTGATGGAACAAGCAGATGGCCCACCTGATGTTAAGTGCTAACCATCACCTATAAACAAAACATTGCCCCGTAGGTCACGCACAATAGGAACGTGCTCTACGAGTGCCTTACGTGGATAGAAAGAGGCAACATACCAAACAAAATTGGTTTATTTTATTTTTGTGTATCACAAAAATGAAAAGTGGGACGGCCATGTATGTCACATTCACAAAGATCTCTGGGCAAAACTCACATCAGAGTGGCACAGCCAAGACGTCGCGGCAGATCAAGCACTAGATGGCGGAATGAGCTCTTTAGGACATCCTACCATCGGATGGATGGATGACAGCCTACGTAGCTCAGTTGGTAGTAGCTCTGCCTTCTGCGCCGTAGGTCGTGGGTTCGATTCCCACCGTGAACAAACGTTTGTGTGATGAACACAGATGTTTGTTCTCTGTCTGGGTGTTATATAATATTATAAGTATGTATTTACAAAAAACAAGTATATAAGCAGTATATCAGCTATCTGGTTCCCATATCACAAGCATAAGCTTAGTTTGGGGCTAGATAGCGCTGTGTGGAAAGTCCACCAATATTTATTTATTTTATTTATTTATGTTTGTTACTCCATCCATCCATCCATACTTACAAAATTTCGCGATTATAATATTAGTAGGAAGGAAGTAGGATGTTCCTTCAGTAAGTCTACTACAAAAAAACTAAAGAATCCTACTAATATTATAAACGTGAAAGTTTGTAAGTATGGATGGATGGATGTTTGTTACTCTTTCACGCGGGAACGGCTGAACGGATCTGGATGAAACTTAGCAGAGAGATACAACATAGTATGGAATAACACATAGGCTACTTTTTTATCCCGTGGGAATATCGGGTGTTGGCAGACATTTAGCATTTTACCGTATTTAGCTGTAATACATATTTTAATTCCTAAATAATAACTAGAAGTCGCCACAGGAAAGATTAGCACGCGCTATCGTTGCGTTTTGAGCAATGAGTGATATTAGCAATCGTACAAATAAATGTTTTCCGATCACCGGGATTTAAATCTGCGCGGGTGAAACCGCAGGGCGCAACTAGTAATAACATAAGCTTAAAACTCTTTTCTGCCATCAGTACTAACACCTCATAAAGAGACAGGTGCATTTCCAGTCGTGTGAAAAGCGCTGTTTTTGTCAGCACTCGTCTTTGAGTTCGCTCACTACACTCTCTGCACGCTCACTAGAACACTCACTACTCACTCAGCCATTAAAGCTAATTATGCGCTGTGTAAGTTTCGTCTATTCTAAGCTTGAAGCGCCTAGATTTGCGTAGTTTACAATGCATATTTTCTTGATCCTTTTATTAAGGCGAAGATAGCCTGTCAATGTACCTCTCACTCGCCCATTTCATAATTTTTAATTTCATGAATCACTGATCTTATTTATGAAAAATCGCAACGAACTAAAAAAAACTTAGTGCACACAGATTAGCGAAATGTAACATTGATCCCAACAGGTTTAGGTACTTACTTAAAAGTTTTCATAAGTACGAAAGCTAGTTAATTAGTAAAACTATAAAGTAGGAATGAATAATAGATTCCATTTAATAACGGCTCAATAAAGTATAATGTAACTGTCACTATCATGTCAACTCATAGAGAAAGCATCAGACTTATCGGTAATTTTAGCTATTGGAGCCCTCAGCGACCAATCTCTCTAACTCATAACTTAGGAGCAATATCTATTTCTACCCTTGCTTTAATGCCATTCTGGTTTATCAGAAGACGCAGTCCCATCCTCCCAATATCTGTAAATATTAGGGGAAGTCCATTCACTTCCCTCAAACGCCTCAGGCGCCCATAACTTTCAAATAATGCATCATTGTACAGTTAAACTTCTTCTTCTTCTCGTGTTACTAGTTTATTTTGAAACAGTGTGGTGAAAGGATTTTAAGTGCGCCTCTCGAGGTTCCTTGGAACGCTTGACACATGTTATAGAATTTATAAGGTTCTACAACATGCCGGTTTCCTCACGATGTTTTCCTTCACCGTTTGAGAGTCGATACTCCATTACTCCATCCTTACTCCATCGCATTGTGCACATACATTTTTGTACAAAAAAAGTCATTAGTGCACTGGTTTTGAACCCACGACCTTAGGAAGGCGGGGCAGCTACCACTAGACCACCAGTGCTCTCATCATCATCAACCTATGTTAGTCCACTGCTGGACGTAGGTCTCTCCCAAGACGCGCCACTGAGCCCGGTTTTCGGCTCTTCTCATCCAGTGCGTGCCAGCTACATTTCGCAGATCGTCGCCCCACCTTGCCGGAGGACGTCCTACACTACGCTTACCTAAACGCGGTCTCCACTCAAGTATTTGTTTGCTCCAACGATTGTCGGATCTACGGCAAACATGGCCGGCCCACTGCCATTTCAGCTTGCTAATCCTTTAGTGCTCTCATATTATAGTTAAATAATAAGGTTTCATTAATATTCCCTATTTTATAGCGGCTCTATTAGTATATTATTACACCTTGTCATTGTCACTTTCATGCCAACGAAAAGAGACAGCTGACTTATCTGTCGGATAAGCTAATGTAGCGCTCAGCAACCAATAGAATAAGACCATAAATATTTCCGATTTCAGTAGTCGGTTCCGAGAGCAATATGGCATCCTATGGCCACTCTACAATACCGGTATTAGATTCTAGACAGCGGCAGCGCGTCAAGTTCGAAAATAATTTGTTATTCTAAAATGTATTCAATTGAAAAGCGTAAAGCGTCCAATATCGCATGGTGTCGAAAACACTATAAATTGGACGCAATAAGAAGGAAGTAATGCTCCGCCGGGAATCAAGAAAAACACATTTCGCAGATACAAATCACCTGCTGTTTGTCGGGCTAGGGATGGGACTTCATTTCTCATCGATTGATAGAACATTATTTAATTTTATTGCCCGAATATAAAAATAATATAACAAAAACATAAAGTCAGAGTTTTTTTTTGTAACTCAGACTTTCGGCATTGAATAAAAGTACTCGAAAAATATGGTCGGTTTTGTCTCTGAAAGCGATCTCTTCCATACAACCTTTGGATGGAGAGGATCGTTAAAGTATGGAGGATCTGTCGCAGGTGCACGAGGAAAATTATAAGAAATTGATATTGATTGACAGAATGTTAAATTAAGTACGATATTAAATTATTATTTTATACTCCGAACATTTGTTGTCAGCTACGAGTATTTTGCATAACAACATCCAATGGTTTTACAACTACAAAAATTTTAAATGTTCAACCGAGAAGTCTTTCGACAGTTGTATACTTCGTTTTTATATAGATTGAACTACGAGTAGCTCACGGAACAAGCAGATGGCCCACATGATGTTAAGTGGTAACCATCACCCAATAACAAAGCATTGCCTCGTAAGTTGTAATGTTATTCGTATTTTTTTTGTTTTCTGCCTTTTTGTTAAAGTATTATGATGTATGTGTAATAAATCTATGGTTCTATTATGTTCCGAAATAAATTCATTGAATCGAATTGTAAGTAATTCTATTGACAATCGTAATATCCATCGACAGGTCCCCACCCTACCAGGTAGGCACATAGCTGACGGCGCGGATCTGCCAAATTGCCGGCTATTTATTATCGCCAGTCATTCGGATCGTGTGTACGGGGCCTTAGTACATCGCTTGCATACTGATCGAGCAATGAGCTGTTCGGGCTATTATTGTTATCTATGGCCTATTTCTGGCCTCTCAGTTAGTGTAATGGTGGAATTATGGCGCTATAATTTGCACAATGAAAATGTACGCAATAGTTCATACGCAATAGTTTAGTGGTAACATGTTGATGTTAAAAGCAAAGGTGAGAGAGAGAGAGCAATGTCTAACGAGTGAGAAAGGTAGTCTAGAAGCCTGGTAAGGTCGTGGGTTGAAAACCGATCGTACACCAATGCATTTTTCTATTTTAAAATTTGAGAGTTTTATTTTATTTTAAGTTTTTATGAGAAAATTGACTTCTTTGTTATTGAAATTCAAAAAAATCTACTATAATCCAAATAGATAGATAGATAGAAAATACTTTATTACACACAACTTAAGGATACAACAAAAAACAAACTTATAACTAAAAGTACAATGGGCGGCCTTATCGCTAAGTAGCGATCTCTGCCAGACAATCGTTGGATGAAATGGACTAAAGAAATTTAGAAGGGGTCCTTGTGTGCGTGGAGATAAATGAAAAGAATTTGTAAATATGCATACAAAATACAATGAAATAAGAAACCAATATGCCAAACTACTATCTAATAATCAAAATAAATTACAACACTGCAGGGGTTGACCTTAAGGACCTCCTATAGAAAAATGTTTTGCAGCTGGTGACCCCATCTAACCCCTAGTTGCTTTTGATCCACGACTTTTTGGCCACCCTGTATTCTGAATAAAGGCCATTTATTTAATGAATAACCCGTCCTTTGAATACAATCTCACCTGATGGTAAGCGACGATTAGGTAAGAATGTTAGTAGATATTTTGACATTCGATACTAACATCCTATTATTATTATTTTGATTTCACATTTAATTGCTATTGTTTTTTATTATCATTGTGAATCTTTTAATGTTTAAAGCCACACCTTCAACTTGCATCCCAGCTATGGGGAATGAGTGCTACCAATTGAATATGATTGTCATCATTATGTACCTACACCATTGACGCAAATAAATGATTTATGATTATGACGACGTATCCGACGTTGGAGTTTGATTTGGTTTCTTTATTTACTAACCTGAGGCTCAGACCAAATAAAAACTAAAAGACAGAGTCTTGCGGACAGCACGAATGAGGCCGGTTTTCTAAAGATGTGTTGCGGTCAAACTACGCCTCGCCCCGTGTACATACACAACTAAACGCACACACACAGAAAAGTGAAGCCAGTTTTCTAAAGATGTGTTGCGTGGGCCGATTTGGTGTGTGCGTGCGAGGCGTAGTTTGACCGGCTTCACTTTGCTGTGCACAGAAGTCCGTCTTTTAGTTTTTATTTGGTCTGAGACCTGAGGTTCAAAGTGTTATCTTACGATATCTACCATGCCTTAGAGTAAAAGTATAGCTGTTCTATCTTCGCCACAGCTTCCGAGCTGCCAAAGAAATACAGCAGTTTCAACAATACCATCTTCTACAAGATTTTGCACTTTCAACTAAGAATTATTGAAAGGGTTCCTTACAATAATGCTGGGGTTCCGTACTCATGAATTATTTAACCTGCACGGTAGTGAAGTGTTGAACTTGAGTCTACGAGGTACAGTGGTTGTCAGAAGTAATAGTACTGACACACGTGCTCAAAAATATGCATGCTTATTTTGAGCATGCTCGAAAAGCAACTGACGTACGACCAAATAAGCATGCTTATTTACTAGCACGACCTGTTCACACGTGCTTTTATTGAGCAAGGCTCGAAAAAAGCATGATTTTTGCTCGAAAATAAGCACGTGTGTCAGTACCTTTAGTGATGATGAGATGTTAGAAATATTTTTGACAGCTTTCACAGCTCAGTTGGTAGTAGCTCTGCCTTCTGCGCCGAAGGCTGTGGGTTCGATTCCCACCGAGAACAAACATTTGTGTGGTGAACATAGATGTTTGTTCTCTGTCTGAGTGTTAGGTATCTATAACTATAAGAATCAAAGTCCTGATTGACTGACTGACTGACTGACATAATATAGACAACGCACAGCCTAAACCGCTGGTCGTAGAGACTTGAAATTTGAGGAGTACATAGTTCTTACAGCGTAGACGTGTACTAAGAAGGGATTTTTCAAAATTCAATCCCTAAGAGTGTAAAAAGGGTTGAAAACTTTTGTATGAAAAATCGTATTCTTTCAACCTAGGAACTTGAAAATTAGAACATTATACCCCAAAGTCAATAATTAAGTTTGTCATTTTTAGTTTTTAAGAATTACCCCCAATAAGGGTGCAAAGGGGTGTTGTAGTTTGTGTGGGATTTTTTTAACGAGTGGTTCAATTGATTTCAAACTTGGAGTAAATATACTTCTAAATAAATATTTAAGAACGACATTTTTAGTTTTTGTAAACTACCCTTAATAAGGGTGCAAAGGGATGTCAAAGTTTGTACGAGAGTTTTGTTACGCGTAGTGCGATTGACTTGAAACTAAAAGTAGATAAATAACAAAAAAATATACGAATTTAGGGTTTTATCTCGGGTGGAATGCGCGAGCGGCATCAGAGGCGCAGCGGTGACGGGCGAAGCGCGGGGCGGGGTCCTTAGCGGGCCTAGCTGGGACTTGGCCCGCTGTATCTATGTACTTAGGCGCAAAAGTACTAAACTACGAGGGTGAAACCGCGCGGCGCAGCTAGTATGTTATAATATTGTTAATGTATGCTTATTTACAAAAAAAATATATAATTATATCAGCTATCTGGTTAGCATTTTAAAAGCTTTGGCTTAGTTTGGGGCTAGATAGTGCTGTGTGGAAAGTCCACCAATATTTATTATTTTATTTATTTATTATTAATTTTGAAACGTATCGGATTTTTTTTATTTATCTACAGGGTAGATTTTTGAGACCAGAAATTATTTTCTGCCCTTATGGGCCGTTCAGCTATAGGTTACAAAAAATTCTTCTCGTCTTTGAACCCTTTGAGCACATGAGAGCGAGACATAGGTACAGGTTTTTAAACCTAAATCATGTAATTTCTGCATTTCATTTTAAAGCAAATGTAAAAAAATCCTACTATATTATATGCGAAAGTTTGTAATAATGGATGGATGGATGGATGGATGGATGTTTGTTACTCTATAACTCCAGAACGGCTGAACGGATCTTGGTGAAAATTGGCACGGATATATTATGTATATTATAGTTTGGAATAACACATAGGCTACTTTTTATCCCGTGGGAACACTGGGATTTAAAACTACGTGGGTGAAACCGCGGGGCGCTACTAGTAGATAAATATTTAATGTTCTATCATCTTCTTGAGAAAACCAATAGTCGATAGGTTTTTAATTTAGAACTGTCAACGTGAAACTTGGTGACCCCGACCGCGCGCTGGCCGACCGGAAGAGAGGCGCGATATTGGGTTTTCAAGTCAAATTTCTCTCTGACGGACCTGAGATGTGGACGGCTCTTTGCACTCGACTAGGGATGGGATTGGTATCGATAGACTGGCTATTATATCGATTTCTTTTTTATGATTTTCCCATGCATTTGCAGTACCAACCTACGCATACTGTCTAGTACGTGTTATACATTATTTGGTTATATTTTGCAATTTATTAAGACGCAGATAACCTCCACAAAACCTCTCATGCTCATCTGAATGATTTCGGATTTTATAAAAATATCGTGTTTGCTATTATTTTGTACAAATAATTTAGGTACATTATATTATTATTTTTAGAAGTAATAGAGCTTTTTGTATGTGGCTCGTCTCGGAAAGTACTACCAGCACGCCTTTTTCTGCCGCCAAGCAGCAACGCTGTGTTTCAGTTTGAAGAGTGTGGTCGCCGGTGTAATTACAGGCACATGAGGATTAACATCTGTTGATGGACACAGGGCAGTGCATCGTAGGGCACGTTCAGATTGTGCGTGACTTACGAGACAATGCTTTGTTATAGGTGATGGTTACTACTTTACATCAGGTGGGCCATCTTGTTCCATCAGCTAGTTGTATAAAAATGGATAAGAAAACACCGACTTCAGGTGCAGGCAGCAATCATCGATAAGGTCTGTAGAAGCCTGACAGCCCACCACTACGCCGTTTGCCCGACAAACCACATTTTGCGAGAGTCGCCGGGGATCCGAAATTAGATTTGCTGTGTGCTGTTATACTGATTAAACTGTTCTATGAGCCTGAGCGCTTGGCTTGCTACAAGAACTTACTAATAAATATAATCACTACATAGTATAAAACAAAGTCGCTTTCTCTGTCCCTATGTCCCCATGTCCCTATGTATGCTTAAATCTTTAAAACTGCGCAACGGATTTTGATGCGTTTTTTTTTAATAAATAGGAATGAGGATGAATCAAGAGGAATGTTTATTGTAATTGTCAAAATCGAAGCACTTAGCGACATCGTACAATCTAGAGGAATGTAAGATTTTAAATCCTAGAGAAAGATTTAATTTTTTTGTTTTTCTTAATTTTATGTATCTAGGTATGTAGGGGTGGTACCATGTTTAATTTTATATTCTTTTATTTTATATTTCTATTCTGTTGTTTTAATACTATCAAGCCGTCCTATGTTTTTATTTTATGTGCAATATTACCCACTATGAATTGTTTCCATAATACTAGATGTAACGCATTGGATTATTTGTATCTGTAATGTTATATTCTACCGTGAATTAATAAATTTGAATAAATTTTAAATTTGAACTTGAAATATATATATGAAATATATGAAAACTGAAACAGCTTCACGACTTTGATCCCCAGTCACGGTAGATATCCCCTCAGATCTCTCAAGTACCAAGTACTAACCTCAAGATTCTTTGAGGATGTCTAAGGGGGGTAGTCAGAGGTAAGTCCAAACATTACATTTGGCACATACCCACATTTTGAAATATGTACTCGCGATTTTTAGCAGTTAAGTGAACCATCGAATCGTTGGTGTACTTTACCTTCACTAGCTTCCTCATTAACAAATAGGCAGCGCTTAGTTTTCAAACTTCTGTCTTTAGAGGGGCGTAACTTAACGCTAACTTCAGTCCAAATTACCCTTACATGGGCTTAAGGCGCTTACAGGCGAATACTATAAACTAGTGGTTCACTCCGAACTGAGATTTCCAGCATTACCATCAAGTTTATAATTAAAACAAATTTCAAAGATTTTATAATGTCCCAAAACTTACTCCGAGCGGGATTTCTCGCGGGAAATCTTTGTGATTTCCTTAAGTATTAGTAAACACTAAAAGTCTAATAAAAAAAGTAAAACCAATTTTATTTGTACGGTCCTCAATGTCCTCGCAGCTTGGTAGTAGCTATGCCTTTTCCGCTATAGGTCGTGGGTTCAATCCCCACCGGGAAGCACTACCCATGCCTTATTCTGCGGTCAAGCAGCGTTGCTGTTTTGGTTTGAAGAGTGTGGTCGCTGGTGAAACTAAAGTCATAACTGGCTTAACATAGTATGGCTCAATGATGGCCGCAGGGCAGTGCAATGCTTTGTTATATGTGACGACCTCAGTGGTGCAGCGGGCGAGAGTCCGCCTGCGACGCAAAGGTTGCGGGTTCGATTCCCACCTCGGAACAAATTTGTGTACAATCTGCAGAAATTCTGAGTATTTTCTACGTATAATAAAAACTATCTATCTATGTAAGTATAAAATGTATTAAATATATCAGTTATCTAGTACCATCTAGTACCCTCACAAGCTTTGAGTAGCTTACTTTGGGGCTAGATAGTTAGTTAGAATAGATAGCTGTGTGGATTGTCCAGCATTATTTATTTATAGGTGATGGCTACCACTAACATCAGCTGGGCCACCAGGAAGTTTCATAAAAAAATGTATCTATCTCGTGGCTGTATCCGCCTTAAGCTGTAGTTAAGCAACAGTTAAGTTCCTGATTTTAATTAAGCAACTCAGGTAACTGCGCGTTGGTTAACAGAAACTAGGGTCTGAGATGGTTTCAATTTAGATAAACGATTTAGTTCGTAAGCTATCTACTCCTACTTGTATTGTTTGCGTTTTTTCAGAACTACATGCATTGATTTATATCTTACTAGCGACCCGCCCGCGCGCCCCTGCTTCGCACGGGTGCACATATCATGCATGTACCTATTATAAATATAAACCTTCCTCTTGAATCACTCTTTCTATTAAAAAAACCGCATCAAAATCCGTTGCATAGTTTTAAAGATTTAAGCATACATAGGGATATAGGGACTTTGTTTTATACTATGTAGTGAAATTGCAGGAAATATTCTTACACTGACGATTATCTGCATACGAGCAAGTTTTCCCATTCCTAAGCATATACATACCATCCATCGTATCTCAAAAAGCGCGTATGAAACTTTTTGAAACGTGAAAATCCGTCAAAAACGCGACAACACTTTATTTTGCCGCCGTGCATAAATATACATAAATTTGTTTGTGTGGAGTAAGTGTGGAGCACTAGTGATGTGCCTGTGGCAGGATTTTACGGAACTTTGACTATCCGGATACGGAAATAAAACAAATAGACTTATTAAGGCGTGCACGTAAGTCGGTATGAGTATTAAGGTATTCGAAAGGTTGTGGAAGCGGACCATTTTTAGCTATAAGACATTGTACATTTGTTTCTTTTTAAATGCTTTAATTTATTTAATATTTTGTTAGTTTAGGGCGTACAATAAATAATTTTAATCCTTCAATTTTGTATTGGTTTAAATTAAATATTCACCCCCTGTTTCCGGGAGTTCGATCAACACTAATCGGTTGTCAAGTCACTTGCTATCTGTATCTAATTTGAAGAAAAAGCTGAAATAGCAAGTGACTTGACAGCCGATTAGTGTTGATCAAGCTCATAGAAACCGGGGGTTAGTGTCACACATTGTTCTCCTGTGTGTCTTCATAACAACCCTCACAGGTCAATCATGTTCTGTTTGTTCCGTATGGGTGTATATAATTAATTGTATGACTAAAAAATAATATAACTTATTAGGATTTCAGATCACATACTCGTAATATTATAACTTATTAGCTTTACTAAGTTTGTGACCAGATATTGTTGTGTAGTGTCCTTCAGTATTTGTTTTATAACAAAAAAATCTATCCTTCTTTCTAAAAGATCCGGATACGGATACGGAAGTCCCAACACTAGTATATAGTGTAGGTCGGGGCGCAAAGTGCATATATTAAACTTGTACAACAGTTTGTATGCAGAGGCCGTGTGTAGTGGCGCCTTATTCTGTACCAGAACTAGAGTTACTGCAAGAAACACACTGCCAATCGACGCCATGCTAACGTTTGGGTAACGCACGGGACAAGAAGTAGCCTATGGTTATTCCAGACTATAATATAATTATCTTTATGCCAATTTTCACCAAGATCCGGTTCAGCCGCTCTGCAGTACATGCATACATATATCCATTCATCCATCCATCAATACTTACAAACTTTTTCATTTATATTAGTAGGATAATCGTGTGTGTGTCTCCAGCTTCCTCATATTGAAAATGTAATTTCTATAAATGCCAATATTTAAAGCATAATTAGTGCACTCATAGATTTGAATCATAATTTAGCTGCCAAATAAACAACGATGCTATAAGCTTATAATAGTGTGTAAGCTGGAGTAACATGTCTCCAGCTGCCTCAGTCAGTGTGGGCAAACGGCTAATGATAGAGATATATAGTAAACGCAAGGATTTAGTACCTATTTAGTGCACCTGGTACCAAAAATTTCAGGTCTGTAGCTAGGAAACTCTTCGAGTTATAAGACTTGATCAACGTGTAAGCTGGAGTAACGATACGTGAAAAAGCATATGCTCGTTCTCTGGAATGGCTGGAGCTAGCAGGTTGCTTTAAGTCTCCAGATTTAGTACCAAACGAATTAGCGAGGTACCAAATATTTGAAGTGTTTCTGTTCAAAACTCTATGAGTTACAAGCTTTTCCAGCTTTTTTTGTTTGTCCAACTTGCACATGTTGGATCTCAGCAACCACAATAGGTACAGACTCGGTTGATGTCTCTGAACCGAGCTATGAATTAGTGCACTCGGTACCAAAAATTTGGAATCTCTAGGACAAGCAGTTCTGTTGTAATCAGCAAAATAACATCCAAGGAATTTGAATACAGACAGATATATTCAAATTCCTTGATTGCATCAGTAGGTACGAGTGTGACGCATTCGCTGTAGTGACAGAGATAGAGCTACTATCAACTGAAGGCTGGTCGAAATGGAACTATCTGGTATTCTGTAACTCATCATAATATTAGTTATTTTGCTGATTACAACAGAACTGCTTGTCCTAGAGATTCCAAATTTTTGGTACCGAGTGCACTAATTCATAGCTCGGTTCAGAGACATCAACCGAGTCTGTACCTATTGTGGTTGCTGAGATCCAACATGTGCAAGTTGGACAAACAAAAAAAGCTGGAAAAGCTTGTAACTCATAGAGTTTTGAACAGAAACACTTCAAATATTTGGTACCTCGCTAATTCGTTTGGTACTAAATCTGGAGACTTAAAGCAACCTGCTAGCTCCAGCCATTCCAGAGAACGAGCATATGCTTTTTCACGTATCGTTACTCCAGCTTACACGTTGATCAAGTCTTATAACTCGAAGAGTTTCCTAGCTACAGACCTGAAATTTTTGGTACCAGGTGCACTAAATAGGTACTAAATCCTTGCGTTTACTATATATCTCTATCATTAGCCGTTTGCCCACACTGACTGAGGCAGCTGGAGACATGTTACTCCAGCTTACACACTATTATAAGCTTATAGCATCGTTGTTTATTTGGCAGCTAAATTATGATTCAAATCTATGAGTGCACTAATTATGCTTTAAATATTGGCATTTATAGAAATTACATTTTCAATATGAGGAAGCTGGAGACACACATACGGATAATCAGTATTGGGCTGTTGCGATTTAAAAGCGATACCAAAGCTCCGAGCAATCCAGAATACGCCTGCTATAAAGGATTTGCGCTTGGTTTAAAGTTATAATGCAAAGGTGAACTCTGGCCTCTTCATATTTAACTAGCTTTTATCATGGGCTTATGACTGCAATCCCTAGGCATGGTAGTCATTCTTTGCCTTAATTGTGGGCAAAGCATGACCACAGGACTAATGGAGGTTGTAGTTATCTTACTGCTAGCGGGCGACTGTACATTACAATTAACCACACCTAAAACACCTCTCGCTCGCACGATTCGATATTTTTAAAGACATAAAATCACTAAGCCCAATTTTGAAAAATGGCAAATAACCAAAAAAATAAATAAATAATAAAATGGTTGCGTGATTTTTCGAAAATGGGTTCAGTGATTATATCCTTCAACAAGTCAAAACGTGCGAGCGAGAGTCACATTAGCTCTTGTCTTCATCTTAAGGACGTGTCTGTGACTAACCCCTGAAGATATTACTGAGGTAATCGAGTTGAGAAATCTGAGTCAAAGGAAACTAATAATATTTTGATGTATTTTATTTGATCAAAATAAAATTAAGCCGATAAGTTTTGTAATATTTTTTCTGAAACATTTTTAATACTAACTTCAATTATCTTCCTCACTCTTACAATAATCTACATTTTTTTTTTTTTTTTTTATTTATTTATCTTTATAAAAAATTAAAAACAATAGTAAAATATGTAGCAATAAGGAAACCACTAAGGTTTATAAAAGTAATGCTACTAGAGAGTCTTATGTCGATAGCTTCTAAACTAGGTAGATATATATGTATACAAAATAAAACAACATCCAAAGGTCTAGAAGATATCACTTATAGCGATAATACCTCCCATTTTATTATTATTTTATTCCATTTTTTTGCGTAATTTTGTTTAGTGTAGGTTACAACTTACAATAAAGCATTTTCATTCATTCATTTAATAATTTTTCTAATGTTTAGATCGGAAAGGTATTTGATGGTTGTCTCCGCCTTAAATATCTGTTGTCGTTAGACATGCACTTATAGGTAGCTGCTAAAGCCTGATCGACTTATACGATGCTAACAGCTGTTGTCGCGAGCTTGTAAACAAAGTTAATACTTAAATTATTGTTCACATTGAGCGGGTCCTTAGATGTACGACGACTAGAAGAGGCTAACTTAGAAATTTATGAAAAAACCAGCCAAGTGCGAGTTGGACTCGAGAACAACGAAGGACGAAGGGCTCCGTACCATTTATAACTATTTTATTTATTCTTAATAAATTTTTGTGATATAATAATGTGTGTAGGTATCCCAACTAATATTATAAATGCGAAAGTAACTCTGTCTGTCTGTCTGTCTGTTACGCTTTCCCGCTTAAACCTCTCAACCGATTTTGAAGAAATTTGGCACAGACAATCTTTAGACCCTGAGAAAGAACATAGGCTACCTTTTACTGCGAAAAAAAGAGATGAAGAGATTAAAAGTACGCAGACGAAGTCGCGGGTACCAGCTAGTTGAATAATAATATAATAAGACTAACATTCGTTTTTAAGTTTTTATTTATGTGTGTACTAACCTCAGACCAAATAAAAACTAAAAGACAGAGTCTTGCGGACAGCACGAATGAGGCCGGTTTTCTAAAGATGTGTTGCGGTCAAACTACGCCTCGCCCCGTGTACATACGCACACACACAGAAAAGTGAAGCCAGTTTTCTAAAGATGTGTTGCGTGGGCCGATTTGGTGTGTGCGTGCGAGGCGTAGTTTGACCGGCTTCACTTTGCTGTGCACAGAAGTCCGTCTTTTAGTTTTTATTTGGTCTGAGGTACTAACATATTTTATATTGGACTTAGATGGTCTGAAAAATAAATGATTTGATTTGATTTGATAACAACAAGCAAAAAAAAATCACGTTTGTTTTGGAGAGCGATTTTGATCATTGTTTTTTTAATTTGATTAGGCCTCGCTTATATGTCTTGTGGTCCCATTCAAATTTGAGTCAGATCTGACAAGTAGTTTTCGAGTTGTATAAAATATAGGGCGACATTCCACATAGCACTATCTAGCCCCAAACTAAGCCTAAGCTTGTGATATGGGAACCAGATAGTTGATATACTACTTATAACTTTTTTTTTTGTAAATGCATCCTTATAATTTTATATAACACCCAGACAGAGAACAAACATCTATGTTCATCACACAAATGTTTGTTCACGGTGGGAATCGAGCCCACGACCTACGGCGCAGAAGGCAGAGCTACTACCAACTGAGCTATGTAGGCTGTCTTGAGACTTGACTTGTATCTTGTATGAGTGTATTTTCCATTGCATTGATGTGGTTTTCATCGTGAAAGAGGTTATCATCGTGGTTATTTGTTTCTTTACTTAGTCTCTCTGTTTTTTTAAACTAACCTTTTGCATTCTTGTTTAATTATTATTTTTCTTTTTTTTTTCTTTTCCTTCCATTCTTTAACTTTAATTTATTTTTCAATTAACAGCTAAGCCCTTACTTGTTTCACTATGCGAAAACGTGCTATTTTTATGTATTATTAATTAGACTTACGCCCGATTTCTGAAAGCCCGAACAAAGCCAATCGGCTGTAAAGTCACTTGCTGTTTCAGCTTTTACTTCAAATTAGATAGAGATAGATAGATAGATAGAAAATACTATATTACACACAACTTAAGGATACAACAAAAAACAAACAAAACTAAAAGTACAATGGGCGGCCTTATCGCTAAGTAGCGATCTCTACCAGACAACCGTCGAGATAGCAAGTGTCTTGATAGCCGAATAGCATTGATCGGGCTTCCAGAAACCGGGGGTACAAGTATTGTTTGTTTTCCTAAGAAATAAAAATAAATAAAATGATACTTGTTAGAATGAGCCTTACTACTGGACTAGTATGACCTTTATTAGAATGAGGTTATGCCACATCTAGTATCTCTAATTCCTGATTATATTGTTATGCATAAGCACGTAGACATCCTAAACCTGTTAGTATCTTTCACAGGAGCTTTCACACATGTATTTTTGTGCAACTTTATGTACAGTACATGCGTCGCCCAGTGTACTTAGCGATACAATGTTTGCACAGTCTGTACAGTTATGGGAAAAGGTTTCGCGTTTTCGGTTTGACGGCTTTTTTATGGGGGTTCAAATAAAGGTGAACGAGGCGATAAGTGTTTAAAATAATAAAAAAGTAATGTTATGTACTTTTATAAACATTTTTATATTAATAAGTAAGAAAAATACGTTTCATGGATTTTTTGTAGGCTACTTATCAATTTGCAAAAAAATTACGGCCTTTGTTGTGGTTTTTTATGTATTTTTTATACGACTTGCTGATGTAACAAGCAGATGGCCCACCTGATCTTAAGTGGTAACCATCTTGCAAGGGCAGTGCGGTGATTCTCTCGTGCTTGACTTGCGAAGTACCTAATGCTTTATTGTGTGAGTGATGGTCACTTCTTAACATCAGGTGGCTCATTGGCTTGTTTTATCTGCAAAAAAATAATACTTTTATCACTTAAAAAGTTTGTCCCTAAATAAATCAAATAAATTACATTTTTACTGCGAAAATGAGGTTTTTCAGAATAAATGTTACTTATAAGTTTTTTTTTATAAAACCTAAGTACTACTAGCATAATCTCATCTCATGCGATTTTGCTTTGAAATTATAAAAAAATTTAAATCAGTTATTTAAAAATATTTTTGCCGATTAAAAAAGTATTTACGAAATGTTAAAAATACATTAAAAACATTTGAACTATCTGCAGATCGTTGCGAACGATCTAGAGATAGCTTAATTGATCTAAATCATATCCAATAGGACGCGTACCCACGACATTGATCATTTGTTATTATAGTAAACTTAACCGTCACTCTGCCCCTTTAAGAATGAGTTTCAGGAATTTCTTTCTAAATGAAAACAAAAAACTACCCTACAAATTTTATAATCTAATAAATAAGTAAACGCTTCACGACTTTGACCTATATTCCATAGGCATATGGTTTAATATGTGGTTTGATTGTCAGTCGTTAGAGTTTTTATATTTATACGAACTTTCAGTATAAATATTATTATTGCGTAAATTAAGCTTCAGTATTGGGTAGTCGGTCTTTAAGACAAGTGTTTACCATAGTAATATTTATAACATTTAATACAATGGGCGGCCTTATCGCTAACCTTGTACCGAACCGAAAATAATAAAATAAATAAATAATGCTGGACAATCCACACAGCACCATCTAGCCCCAAAGTAAGCTACTCAAAGCTTGTGTTATGGGTACTAGATGACTGATATATTTAATACATTATACACTTACATAGATAGATATTTTTTATTATATACATAGAAAACGCCCAGACCAACGGAACAAATTTCTGCAGATCGTACACAAATTTGTTCCGAGGCGGGAATCGAACCCGCAACCTCTAGCGTCGCAGGCGGACTCTCGCCCGCTGCGCCACAGAGGTCGTCATGTGTCAATGTTGCTACAGTCTATTTTGGAGGTGCTTACGTCTTTCATTCTATTATTTTTGGTATCTCAAACCTCGACTTTACTTCACCTATGGCTAAAGTTTCGCAAGTTTAATATTAGTACAAGTTTTCTAGTAAAGTTGTCTTCAAAAAACGGTCGCCGATATCTGGCGTTAAGGTATAGGTACTGACCAGCCCAGGCCACGTCGACCTTAGGTTCGAAAGAGAGGATGAACAATAATGAACATTATTTTTTTTACATTTTCGTGTAATTATTAAATCGCTTTTTTGAATTGTTTATATTTTCCCGCCGCAAAATAAGGCCCGCAACCTCTTGCGTCGCAGGCGGACTCTCGCCCGCTGCGCCACTGAGGTGGTCAACTAAGAAGAAGTACCTACTAGAGATCAGAGAGAAACGTATACTAATGTAATAGACAGTGGTTTTTTAAACGGTCAGGTTTAAACGGAATATATTTTTATAACGGCCGTCATTCAGCGCTCATGACTATTTCTAAAAAGCGTGCCTTAGGTATAGTCCACCGCATGGCACCCATATCATCTTGTGACATCCCCGCGCGCGCCATGCATTTTAACGCGCCACTTAACCGACTTACTACGGAAAGAGGGTAGTTTCTTACGTTTTTTGATGGCTACCCTCTTATAATGTCGAAATGGAAGCCTCACTTATATTAAATTAATAATAAAATGCAGCCGATGAACACTTTCACACTGATTTATTCTAAGACCTAAAGACCTACTGTAAGTACATAGAAAAGTTACTTGTTTAGTGTGTATGTGTTAATTGTAAGTGATTTCATTTCATTGAAATATAATAACTATGTAAGTTATGTAACTACCTATGTACACTGTTCTGTCTGTTTTAAAAATAAAAAAAAATAAACTTTTAGTACCTATACTTAACACTGCTATTACTACTTAAGACTTTCTGTCTTTTCGACTTCCAAAAACGAATTTGTTTGCGTCGCTTGTGATTGGTCGTCCACGCCCATCACGCGCGAGCAGTGTAGCCAACAAAATAGAAATCAAGTGATGTTGCCATTAAAAATTATCAAAATTACGACATTATCCCCGGTTTCTGAAGCGCGATCAACGCTAATCGGCTGTCAACTGACTTGCTATTTCAGCTTTAACTTCAAATTAGATAGAGATAGCAAGTGACTTGACAGCCGATTAGTGTTGATCGGGTTTTCGGAAACCGGAGTTAAGTGTAGGTCCACGAACATTTGTATATTGTTAATGTCCCTATGTACGCTAGAAGCACGTCGTACATAGACGGCTGTGTATAGGCAGCTTAGTGCTTGGGAAGCCGCCAAGCTGGTAATAGAGATCTATGCCCATTGATGTACTGCTTTAATTAGAGCTATGCACGTATAGAATAGTCAAGCAAAGTCATCATTCTGTTGAGGCCCACTGTTGGACATCGGCCTTTATGGAATGGGGCGGTTTGAAATTGGGGCCAGTGTCTGAAAAGATGAAGAGTAATTAGGTAAGCGTGCTATGGGCACGTCGTCGGTAATGTAAAAGTAGTATTTTATGTAATTAATTTATTTTTATAGTAATTTTTTGTTTGGTTAGTTGTTCAGAGGTGGGTAATTTTAACGAAATGTATGCGCATTTACAAAAACATACACAGATAATATTGTGTTTTATGGTCCTCATTAGTATTTTTTTTTTATGAAACATTTATTTGCAGAAAGTCCAGTTTATATTATTATGTACAAAAATAAATTTAATCATCCTATCATTAAAACGAAAATACGAGTACCTATTCATCATTGTGTAAATTTTTTAGTGTACCTATTTAATGTCGTGTCTCTTCCAAAAAAAACTCAAACGGAAACAGCTTCATGGTTGATCCAGGCACGGTAGATATATCCACAAAAAACATATTTATTACTAGCTGAACCCGCGGCTTCGCTCGCGCGCGTTTACATTGAAACTTTCATACAAACTTTCATCCCCTATTTCACCCCTTTGGAGGTTGAATTTTTAAAAAATCTTCCTTAGTTAGGGCTTACGTCATAAGAGGAATACGTGTGCGAAATTTCAATTTTCTAGCCCTAAGGGTTGTCATCAGTCAATTAACTTTTGCCTTTTATACGCCGGAATTTTGCTAGGAGTTCTAAACATTACGAGCTCTATTCGCCTGTCTGGTGGATAGTTGCCAAAACCGGAAACAATGGTTGCACGACATTTTTATTCACTTAATTTAAACTTTATGTCTTCTTAGTGGGTCAACTTTTTTCGTGAGGAATGGACAAAAACCCGTCATGGACTGACAAAGCTGCGCGTGACCATTTTGAATCAATTTGACACGATTTAGAACGTCTAAGACGAGATACCTACTCTTATACTGAAACCAGTTGAACAGGAAATCCAAGGAAACCTATAGTTGATTGGACACAAGTGATAGCAATTGCTATGCAAAATAAATTAGTGGCTCTGGGAGCTGTAGACCTTGCGAGCATACTAAAAGTGAGCTATTTGAGGAATGTAATGTGCAAGTGCATTTTCCGTTTTGTGATTTTTTTGATCTTTTTGTTTTTTTTTTTGCATCATCTTGTATAGAATGAGGTTCTTTGTGTTTCTCTCAAATTTGATTGAAAACCATCGATTGTTTGATGAGCTATCCTGTTCATCATGCTGAAGATCCTTATCAGATCTTCGCCAAACTTTTATGAGACCAACTTATAGTTACTACCTTTCAAATAAAAAAAGAATAATCGAAATCGGATCTCATTTGGTGGAGATATCCAGTATATCAAATAGCCCCCTTTTTGCCCTTTTTTTGGGGAAAGTACCCCTCCAATCAAAAATCCCCGACGACAAAAAAAATCTAATAAGTCATATAACCTGTGTACCAAGTTTCGTCCAGATCGGTTGAAAAATGCGACCTATAGAGGACAACAGACAGACAGACAGACATCCGGACAAACGCATTTTTGGCCAATGTGGAAACTAAGACGCTTCGCTCGCTTCGCTCGCTTCGCTCGCTCGGTCAATTAATTATTTATTTAATTTTACGATTGTTATTTTAAAATTTATAAGTTTTTAGAAATGGTTATTTTTATATTGAGAAAATAATAGGAGATGGTAAAAACAAGATGGCGCTGGTCAGTGTAAGTTGAGCGAAAAAGTGGATAGACGTGTAAATCTTACAACCTAAGAAATCGAGATATTTAAACAAAATAAAAAGTTTGAAGTTATCAAGTCTGTTTTATACATTTTATTTCCTGATTTCTTATACCTGTAGAAAGTTATTATGCCATTGACTAAATAGAAGAAGAAGATAATTATGTATCTTGTGTTGGACTCCTGTATTTCATGTATGTAAGAAAAAGATGGACGTAAGGCAGTGCATCGTAAGGCACGTTCTTATACCTATTGTTATAGGTGATGGTTACCACTTAACATCAGGTGAATCACATGTTTGATCAGAAAAAAATAGAAATATGACTATGATTTACTAGATTTTTTCACTTCGTGATAAATAAAAACCCGTTATAACATTTGAACCCAAGACCATATGATCAGAAGACGGGCTCAATACCACTAAAACACCGGTATTCTATCTTTTATTATACGTAGTTAACTGTATCTACTAAAAGCACAGAGTTTTGCATTTACCATCTTATTCATTAAGGATTTGACTTGTAAAAATGTTCTATCTCGAATAATTACTTGAATGAATACTGCGTCACTCTTAGCATTTTGCTAATGAAGCCCTCTTTCTTTGAAAAATTATTATATACAGTAATAGCGACCCGCCCGCGCGCCCCTGAATCGCACGGGTGCACATATCATGCATGTATTATACATATAAACCTTCCTCTTGAATCACTCTATCTATTAAAAAAAACGCATCAAAATCCGTTGCGTAGTTTGAAGATTTAAGCATACATAGGGACATAGGGATATAAGGACAGAGAAAGCGACTTTGCTTTATACTATGTAGATAAATAATGCTGGAAAATCCACACAACACCAAAGTAAGCTACTCAAAGCTTGTGTTATGGGTAATAGATGACTGATATATTTAATACATTATATACTTACATAGATAGATATTTTTTATTAAACAGAAATCATCCAGACCAACTGAACAAAATTATGCAGATCGTACACAAATTTGTTCCGATGCGGGAATCGAACCCGCAACCTCTTGCTTCGCAGACGGACTCTCGCCCGCTGCGCTACTCAGATCGTCTAGCGATTGCAGTTGCGATGATCCATAACAGGTACATGAAGCATGACATCTGTTTGCTTCAAGTTGACGGACGCAGGGTAATGCATTAGTAGGGCACGTTTCTTGCGGGACTTACAAGGCAATGCTTTGTTATCGGTGATGTTTACCACTCAACATCAAGTCAAGTCTTCTAGTATTGTCCACTTTTACCTTAAGAAAAAACCAGTCTGAAACTCCTTTTTTACACCCTTTTTAAAAAAGTGGGTATGTATGTCGTTGCATCTTTGGCCGACTGCCAACCACCGACTCAGCTGAACACGTAAGATGCACCACTAGTCATGGGAAGTTGTCGATGAAATGCTAATTTATTTATCGATGAATCAAATGGAGCCTCGCTGGTCAGTGAGAGTAACCTTGCCTTCCGATTGTAAGAGGCTCGAATCCTCTCGAAAGATGTGTGTGCGCAATACCGGTGCTCTTAAGGCGTTGACAACACCTGATTTACCTCTCGCTCGTACGATTCGACATTTTAATAGATATAAAATCACTGAACACAAATTTGAAAAATCGCAAACAACCATTTTGTGTGCAATCACATTTCACACAGTTTGGTAAAAAATTCATTTTGATTGATGCAAGTTTTCCTACTCAAAAGTTTGCCTTTGTACATAAACTTAAAAAGCAAACTTTTAAGTAGGAAAACATGTATAGATCAAGATGATTTTTTTACTAAACTGTTCGCAGTGTGGTTGCACACAAAATGGTTGTTTGCGATTTTTCGAAAATGGGAGTAGTGATTTTGTATCCTTCAACAAGTCAAAACGTGCAAGCGAGAGTCACATTAGCTCTTGTCTTCACCTTAAATGAAAATGGAAAAATTAAATGCTGAAGGAAAACATCGCAAAGAAACCGGCATGTCAGACATAAAAGTTCTAAAACTGTCGAGTGCTTGAAAGAAGCCTCATTCAGGCGCACTTTAAATCCTTTCACCACACTATCTACAGAACTAGTGACGTGACAAAAAGAAGATGGCGGGATGTTCTATTAGCTCTGTGATGGTAGGTAATAATAATAATTCATTAATTTCAGATATAAAAAATCCATAAAATATCAAATATAACATACACAAATATCAAATATAGCTGTGGAATTATATAAAATTATGAACATTGTAAAATAAATTAAAATATTGACCAGATGGAGCCCATAACTATCTGCATCCACCTGTATTGTATAGGATTGTCCGTCCTCGCTATAATCATCTTCAGGAAGCCATTCTCATTTTTTGCCACCTGAAACAAACGATTATTGCAAGAATCTTAAAAGTACCAACGTATGGGGCTTATCGATACATCGATACTCCCATCACTGTAGAATCGTAGGCAATAATCGTCAGACCATAGACCGCACTGCCTTATCTACTAGTACTGAATAGACTTGCAATTTTCTAGGGTTCGGTCCAATAACAGGAAAGCCATTCGGTGCAGCGTTGTTCGGAACTCCATTTGGAGGATTCTTTGAATAGTTTTGTCACGTGATCTTATTAGGAAAAGTCATTTCTTGGGTCCCTTTGCGGAAGTTTAGTGTACTCTATTCCGAGTGCACTGGTGGTATAGTGGTAACACTGCCTTCTGATCCTAAGGTAACGGGTTCGAATCCAGTCTTGTGGATAGTATACATATTATGGGAAAATGTAAAATGGGTATCGGTGTAGGAAATACTGGGTCAGGGACCTAAACCTGAATTTATTAACCCTGAACCCAGAAATTATGGACATTTCTGTAAAAAAAAAAATAAAGCTACCTATTGCTCAATAACTAGTGATCTCAAAAGGTGAAGAAAACTAGTTAGCATTTTAGCGGCGGCGGCGATGGGCTTGCAGCCAATCACTATGTAATATCGCCTTTTGCAAAATGTGAGTAGTTTAGTGCCAAATGTTACATTTGAATGTACCTCTGACTATACTCTCCTGAGACATCTTTAAATGATCTTAAGTGGGTTCTTACTTGGTGCCGAAAGATGAGAAGATATCTACCGTGCCTAAAACTTTACGTCTAACCTATTTCTACTCTCGGTAGATATCCTCTCCTGATACCCAAAATCCTTAACTACATTGCAGGATAGTCACGATCAAATCCAGTTATGCCAAATGTTTTTTTTATACAACTGGCTGATGGAACAAGCAGATAGCCCACCTTATGTTAAGTGGTAACCATCACCTATAAAAAAGCATTGCCTCGTAAGTCACGCACGATAGGAACGTGCCCTAAGATGCACTGCCCTGCGTCCATCAACTTGAGGCATACAGATGTTAAGCCTCATGTGCCTGTAATTACACCGGCCACACACACTACCACACTCTTCAACCCGAAACACAGCGTTGCTGCTTGTCGGCAGAACAAGGCGTGGTGGTAGTACTTCCCCGAACGAGCCACACACAAAAAGCTCTACTACTCCTAATGTATGTAGCCCGACAGGCTAACTAACGCAGAACAAGGTTATTTAACTATTATCAAAGTTTAGGGAGCCTGGGTAATTGGAGAGAGACACACGGACTCGTATAATGTACAACTGGGGATTTTACCAAATCCAAAAAATTATTAAGGCGAGGATATCCCAGAACCTTAAAATCTAACGAAATCTAGTCGTTCAAGTGCTCGCGCCGAGCAGCCAGTACCCCCGAGGCGTCTTGGAGGTTGGAGGTTCTGGGATATCCTCGCCTTAAGGTTTATATTACAAGAAACCATCACCATTCCACCACAGGACTAGTAGACGCACGGCCGGGTATCATCCTTACCTGGTTAGCATACCACCTATTCGCACTAAGCGGTTTGCTTCTAGCTACGTTATGCGAACTGCTAAGGAATGGAACTCGTTACCGTCGTCTGTTTTTCCTGAACACTATAATTTAAACCTCTTCAAGGCTCGAGTGAATAGGTGTCTTCTAGACCGTTCTGCTCCAACTTCGGCTACATCGTCGCTTACCATCACGTGAGATTGTAGTCAAAGGACGGTTTATTCTTTATAAAAAAAAAACCAGCATGTGTCAAGCGATTTTAAGGACTCGGAGGAGCTTAAGGCGCGATTAAAGCATTTCATCACTTTTTTCGAAAGGACTAGAGACCATAGAAGAAGAACGCATTTTTTTTCTGCGTCAGCGATACTTGGGATGAGTGCGGGAGAAACTGTCCCCTGAAACACAGTTTTAACTAGTTCGGGGGACTGGAAATGGTCTGGACTGAAATCCGCTCAACTTCGCTGTCATGCGAAGGATTAGTAGGTACGAAGTTTAGAATTAAAATAGCGGTTGTCTGGAGGAGATCTCAACGCGCGATGAGACCGCCGATTGTAGGACAATACTTGTGTACTCTTACCTTCTAATTCAAATCCCTGCCGCATTATAGCGGCTCAATGGAGTATTCTTGTCACTGTCACTTTCATGCCAACGAAAAGAAACAGCAACAGACTTACTAGTCTGATAAGCTATTGGCGCGCTCAAAGACTATTATGAATAAGGGCCTCGGTGTACTGTCCTCAATAAAATTCTCATTTATTTATTAGAGAAGTTGTATTTATTTATTTGCCAGTTCTACGCGGCCAAGTGTTGAACAAGCAAGAAACAGTCTTCTGTTTCTCACTTGTTCTTGGCTGATAAGAATCAGCCCTTGCTCCTGTATCTCCGCGCCTGTGTGTCCATCTCCCAGCTATTAGCAATGTTGTATGATAATGTTGGATACTACTTGCGAGTTTCAGATGTATCGAGTTGGATACATTGTTCAATCAATTGGATCCTGAACTTTGCAGGACTACCACAAAGGAAGTGATCTGTCTAAATAATATGTGTTATTGAGATATTATTACTTTGAAGTGTATCTTATTTAAAAAACATATGATTTAACATTGCTATAAAACCATTGCGTAGCATGCTTACAATATAAAAAAAAATGTTAAAAATTGAATTTTTTGAGTTAAGACAATGGTTGGTCCATTTTATTATATTTTCGAAAAAACAACTAAATAGGTAATATAATTTTGAAATAACCTACAGGGGATAACTACCATGCCTGAGAATCAAAGTCGTGAAACTTTTTCTGTTTCTTCTTACATACATACATACATATAATCACGCCTATTTCCCATAGGGGTAGGCAGAGACCACGGATTTCCACTTGCTACGATCCTGACATACCTCTTTCGCTTCATTCACTCTCATAACATTCTTCATACATGCTCGTCGGTTTAGGGTACTCTTGACCTGGCCTTTCTCTAGAACATCTGCTATCTGATCTTGATAGGTCCGCCGAGGTCTTCCCCTCCCAACAGTCCCATTCACACTCGCCTGATGCACCTTTTTCGTCAATCTTCTTTCATCCATCCTCTCTACATGCCCAAACCATCTTAGCATACCTTTTTCTACCCTCATCACTACGTCTTCTTGCACTCCACATTTCTCTCTGATCACACTATTCCTCATTCTATCACTCAAATTCACACCACACATACTACGTAACGCTCTCATTTCTACTGCATTCACTCTACTCTGATGTTTTTTCTGCCATACCCAACTTTCACTACCATACATTAATGTCGGCACTAACACTCCCCTATGTACAGCCAGTCGTGCCTTTTTAGACAGTTTCCGGCTGCTCATAAACGTGTGTAGCGCCCCATTCACTCTATTTCCAGCAGTCACTCTCCTTTCAATATCACTATCATCTCGTAAACAAAGTCCCCAAGTATACAAATTCATTCACTTGTTCCACTCTTTCTCCACCAATCAAAATATTACATTCTGTCAGACATTCATCTCTTTCAAATACCATAATTTTCGTCTTACTAACATTTACTTTCATTCCTTTTCTCTCAAAAGCTCCAAGCATAATTGTTACCATCTCCTGTAACCCATCCGCCGATGACGCAAGTATAACCTGGTCATCAGCATAGAGAAGACATTTGACGAGTAACTCATTCATTCTTAACCCACATTCACTATCTTTCAAATCTTGCAAACAACTATCCATGAATAGATTAAACAACCATGGAGACGCTACACATCCTTGTCTAACACCCTTTTCGATGCTAAACCATTCAGTGTATGACCCATTTATCCTAACGCAAGCTCTAGAATCCTCATAGAGAGATTTTAGAGCCTGAATCAGGTTGTTGTCTACTCCATACACAGACAGCACCGACCACAGTTCATTCCTCATCACTTTGTCATAGGCCTTTTCCAAATCTACGAAAGCGCAATAGACCTTTTGACCCTTGGCCAAAAATTTCTCGGCTATGCATCGTAAGGAAAAGACCTGGTCCGTACATCCCATACTCTTTCGAAATCCCGCTTGTGCGTCCCATATTTTCTCATCGGTTTCTTTCACAACTCTTTCAATCAACACTTTTGCATACAGCTTGCTGACAACGCTGAGTAGGCTAATGCCTCTGTAGTTTTTGCAGTCTTGTTGCGAGCCCTTACCCTTGCATAGCGGAACTATGACGGCCTTGCACCAATCGCTTGGCACTCGACCGGCACTCCAGCACAAATTAAAAAGGCGGCACAACTGACTTGCTACTATGCCATGTCCAGCTTTCAGCATTTCAACTGTAATCCTATCATATCCTGCAGCCTTTCCTGATTTCATACCTTTCAATGCATTCACTATTTCATTCATGCTAATTCCGCTTTCATCAATGGTTTCATTCACAACTAAGGTAGGCACTCGTGCCTCCTCTCTTTCGAACAAACTTTCAAAATACTCTTTCCATCTTTTTAACATGCATTCTTCACCTTTCACTACGTTGCCGTTCTGGTCTCTGATCGAGTTCAGCTCAGAGCTCTGGGATTTTCCTCTGGCTGAACGGATGGATTTCCAGAAAAACTTAATGTTCGTCCGGAAATCGTCAGATAACCTCTGGTCAAACACATCCTTTTGCTCTTCTTTTTTTCTTGCAATCATTTCTTTCACTAACATCTTTAACCTTTTATATTCGTTCTTAGATTCATTCACATTTTCATTCGTCGCCTTCTGCATTCTTTGGTTAGCTCTGACAGATAGCCAGTCTAACCACGCTTTCTTTTTCTCACATACAACCTTTTGCACATCTTTATCCCACCAAACTTGCTTCATCTTTTGTACTTTTCTTCTTTTACTCACACCGCATACTTCAGATGCCACACTCACAACCTTTTCCTTAAATACCTTCCATAACTGTTCAATATCACAAATATCATCAGAACCATTAAAACTTTCAAACAATTTACTTTCATAATCATCTTTCACTTCATCATCTTGCAAATTTTCAACTTTTATTCTTTCCAAAACATTTGGGGTACCCCGTACTCGATGCCGCCAACCTTTAAAGAGACCACTTATTCGGCTCATTACCAGAAAGTGGTCTGAATGGATGCCGACTCCGCGATAAACCCTAGTGTCTTGGACATTCTTTCTCATTCTTTCATCCACTATCACAAAATCAATCATACTTTTCCTGACATTCTTCGCTTCTCTTGTATACATGTGGATCCTTTTGTGGTCAAACATAGTGTTTGTCACACAAAGGTCCCATTCCAAACAAATATCCAGTAAACTTCTACCATTATCATTCACTCTCTCGTCACCATACATTCCTAGAACACTTTCATACCCATCACGCTTCACTCCAACCCAACCATAAAAATCTCCTAGCATTATCCTTACATATTTTTAAAACATCTCTTAAACTCTCCCAAAACTCCTCTCTTGCTTCTCGTGCTTTCTGTGACCTACCCGTACCAGTGTCTGTAGGAGCATATACCCCAACGACAAAGATACGCGATAGCCCGACTTTCATTCTGATCCAAAGCAGTCTTGCACTCACACATTCAAACTCGTTCACACAGTCAGCCATTCGTGCGGAAAGTATGACACCAACTCCCTGGCAGGCTCTGGCGGTACTGGGTACCCCAGACCAGTACGCCGTGTAGGTTTCGTGCTTGGTGGTGTCACATCCTTTCCGCTTCGTCTCATTCACGCATAACACATCTATTCGACGTTCATCCATCATCTGATACACCTCACTCAACTTTTCTTCCATTCCTCCTCCAACATTCAACGTAGCAAAATGGCTCTCCATGAGCCACTTTTCGCCCCCACGGGAAACGAGGCGTGACGGGTGGCGAACCACGTCGCCGTCATTCGGACGATTAAAATTTTTACGAATCTCCATTGCGTTCCCACGAGTAATAGGGATTTAAAGGTCCACCCCCACAGAGCCCTTTGCGGGGGTAAGGCGGAATAAAAACTGTGTCCTGTGACCACCAACACAGACACCCTCCGTTAGTCACCAGCTTGCCCTCTGGCCACGGATCCATCGGCACGGAATCGGTTTACACCTTGGAATCGGGGTTTATTTCCGGGTATGCTCCCTGATTGTTGGTTTGACTTCGGAGTTTTCCTTCTCCTAGATGGATTGCAGCACAATGCTAACGAGGCCCATCTCCCCGGATTTTATTTTGGAGTTTTCCTTCTCCTAGACAGGTTGCAGCACAATGCTAACGAGGCCCATCTCCCCGTTCTCCCCGTGTTTCTTCTTTATTTGATTAAAAAGACTTTCATAATATAACTAAAAATTTAGAAGTATAGATGTAAGACGAGCTAACATCAAATCCAAAAAAAAATCAAATATGTTTATTTTGGAACAAATCAAGGAACCATGTTAACAAGAAAACGATAACGCTCGCAGAAGTTTCATTAGAAACTGTGTCGCGAACATTAACGCCCTCCTCCGACATAGGAAATAACCAAAACAAAGAGAATTAATTACATAATTAAAATTTGTAACCAAAAATAATGAAAATAGAATAATAATTTTAGTGGTGGATTTTTGTGAGAGTAAGTATGTGTGTGTGTGCGTGAGTGTGTGTGTGTGTGAAACTTATGGGGCGTTCTCCTGGCACGCCAGTCTCATGAGAGTCTGGTTATAGAGGAGAACCCCTCAATAGTGTACGTTTTATGTGTGGGGGACGTGTGAGAGGATGGGGGGTGCAGATGATGATTTGGATGTATAAGTTGGTTGTGATTATACTACAATCTTTAAGAGGAGCTCTGTGTCTTCATAAGACAGAGTTTGCAGCCATTGTTGGCATTTTTGCTTGCATTTGTATTTTGGTAAGGGGTAAATGTTTATTTTATTGTTGATTCATTTGATTTATTCGATTGTACAATGTGGTGCTCAGATAGTAGAAATGACGACTGGCAAAAGCCGTGCGTCTTTTTTCGGTGTTACAAACTAAGTCAGATCTCCGTTTTAAGCTGGATGTATTTGGTTGATAATATGTTAGCAGTGAGTGTTTACGAATGGTTGTTTGTAAAATAAATAGTTGGCGTACGCTGAGGACCTTACACAGGGAATATAATGGCTTGTTTGATAGGACTTTAAGAACGGCCCTCTGAGCTCGTTCAAGCCTTAGCATATGTGTTTTTGCACAACTGCCCCAAGCTGAAATACAATAAGTCAAAATTGACTGAGTGAGCGCAAAATATATTGTTTTAAGCAAATTGAAATCAATAATTGGACGTAAATTTTTAAAAACAAATATTAGTTTTCAAACCCGCAAAACATTGGTTTCAGTTTGCTGTTTCCAAGAAAACATCATCTTATTTCAGACCACGATGATTATAAAAACAAAATTATCAGTTTCAATAAAATACTTTAATAACTAAAATTACAAAATCAAATAAATTAAGTACACTTTAAATACTGACTCAGTTAAAACTCAAATACTTGTTAATCTTATCAATAAACCTATCGCTCAAAACTGGCTTGGTACCTAATTGCACCTTATTCTTCAAACTAGCTATTGTCGACACCAGATAACTACTAGGAGTTGTGGCTACTATAACTTTAGGAGACGCATAGTTAGGACTGTTATAATTAGGGATACTATTCCTTATGTTAGTATACAAATTAGGTGTTTTATTGCCTATCAAAACAACGTGTTCAGTGGTACCAGCGTAAGGTGTTGGAGTTGTTGATGGTATCTTGACTTCTTGGTCGTAGTTTTGCTGTGTGTTGTATATATCCTTTGTGACTAGCAAGTGTTTTATATCTTCGTATGTTGGTGTAACTGTAGATCCTATACCATTTTCTAAATCTTTGTTATTTGTAAATGTGTTGAACTTGCTTCTGTGTGGTTCGTAGTTACTGTTGTATTCTGAGGAATAGTCGTTGTAGTATTCTTTTGAGACGTCAGGATAGTGGTAATAGTCGTCTCTTTCGTCTTTCGTCTCTTTCTTTTCAATGTCTACGTAGTCATTCTTGATGCTTCTATCTGTGTAGTCTATATTGTTTTTGACTGCGTATATATTGTTGTTATTGCTGTTTAAGTAATTATTAGCTTTTCTTTCATTATATATTTTGTTATTGTCATCTTCATAAGCATTACTGTTAATAATATTTTCTCCATACTTGTCATTTATCTTATAATTACTGTGTGTGTAATCTTTATAGCTGTTTGGTTGATTATCTATTCTGTTTCCGGTTTTATCTTCATCGTCGTATCTGACATCAGCATTATATCCGTTTTCGTCAGCTGTGTAAGATACTATTTGCATCCTTCCGTCTGGGAGTCGAACCCGGTACTCTCCGTTCGTAGCCGATCCCTGGCTATGCTGAGAGTGAGAGAAATCATCGCCGGTCTTCTGGTCCTTTACGCGGTAGGAGAAGGCGTAGTTTTGGTTCTGAAAAGAGAGATTTTGCTGACTGGGAGATGGGATTAAATAAATTAATAACGTCTTGTATCGTCCAGTGATGCATGATTGCCTATTGCATATATTCAGGTACATTATTTCTATTTCGTTGAATATGACGCCTCTGTAAGTTCGAATGGCACCATCACAATGCAGCTTCATTCAGAATTCAGAAATTTGTAATCAGAAATTAGTTTTTTTAAAACAGAAATCAGATATTATTTACCTGTTCTTGTAGTACAAAAAAGATCTTATAGCTAATGGTTAGGTATTAATAGTTTGTCCGTTTCGGACGTACAACAAAAACGCATTACTATTTTGACAATGCAATCGCGTTTGCGCTTAGATCACGTTGTGACGTCACAAGGTTTGGGGCAAGGAATTTCCTGTGTCATAGAGCATAATGCCCCAGGTAAGGAAGAAAGGTCCAGCAATGTATTCTTGGAGTGGATACGGGAGTTGCTGAATGAGTTTCTCCTCTAAGTTCCAGTTTCCGAAGAGCTTGGTTTTTGTTGTTTTTATAAAATTCTCAATACATTTAGGAAACTTCAATAAGTAGGTACAACAAAATAAATGGATAAAAGTCAGGCAACATTGAACTTTAAAGCTGCGATTACACCGACGCGACTAATTCGAGTAAAAATAATCGGATATCGCCTTCGTCATGGTCGTGTCTCTTTATTTTTTAATATCGCTCAAAGTACATTCATTTCAAGATTTGCGTAAAATGTTATGAAAATGCTCGGAATTAAATAAAAACAAAAACTACGCGGGTGAAACCGCGGGGCGCAGCTAGTTATATATAATAAGTATGTATTTACAAAAAAAGTGTTTAAGTGTTAAAAGGCGTATTAAAATATTTAAAGGGTCAGCAACGCGAGTGTGACACCTCTGGTGTTACAAACGTCCATAGGCTACGGTGACCGCTTCCCATCAGGTGGGCCGTATGCTTGTTTGCTACCTTGGTAGTATAAAAAAAAAAAAAAAAAAAAAAAAAGTATTGAGCTGTGTGCAATGTAATGGCAACAGACATTGGTTGATTGCAATTTTCCTTAATCGGTCATTCATTGATTTTAATCAAAACATAGTATAAAACATCGCTTTCTCTGTCCCTATATCCCTATGTATGCTTAAATTTTTAAAATTACGCAACTGATTTTGATGCGGTTTTTTTTAATAGATAGAGTGATTCAAGAGGAATGCTTATATGTATAATACATGCATCATTTATTTAGTAGAAAAACAATGTGCATCCGTGCAGGGGCGCGCGGGCGGGTCGCTAGTATCTTTATAAACGTTGAAATGTGCGAGCGTGTGGTGGTGCCTTAGCAGGAAAACGCGTCGGTTAAAAAGTAGCTTTAAATTTAAATTCCTTTGTACGTACGAATGTTAGTTTTTAAACCAAAAGTTACTTACTTGCTCGTGCTCGGAGTTTTCTTCGTTTATATCGTTGTTTTGATAGTTACGAGAGAAGTCGGGTTGTGGAGCCTGTATCATAAACATGATTAAAACACAAAGTAGCTGACTGTCCTATTATTACATTTAGCGGCAATATAGATGAACATTTCAGGTTTGAATTAGTGCAACTGACTGTACTATGTATTATAAGTACACTAGTTGCGCCCGCGGTTTCACCCACGTAGTTTTAAATCCCGGTATTCCCACGGGATAAAAAGTAGCCTAGTGTTATTCCACACTATAATAATATATCTCTGTGCCAATTTTCACCAAGATCCGTTCAGCCGTTCTGGAGTTATAGAGTAACAAACATCCATCCATCCATCTATCCATCAATGCATCCATACTTACGAACTCTCGCATTTATAATATTAGTAGGAAGTAGGATTCAGCGACACAACAGATCAACATTTTTGGTTTAAATAAGTGCATTATTACAATATTCAGGTCTATCTGTTGTCCACGAAAAAGTGACTGCTGAGAATACAAAAGAAAATACGGTAGCGCAGCCCCGTATCAAGGGGACATTATAAAATCTTTGAGAATACAAAATCAAAGTATTTTTTCAGTAAAATCACAAGTATCACTTTAAACTAGGTACATCTAACACAGAATACAGAAGACGTTTTAAAGTGATCCATTTGATTCAACTGAACCTTTTGACATTGATAACTGCTGATAGAAGAGGGTGGAAGGAAATAACTTTTTATGCCGATCCCACATGATGTAGATGATGTTATTTTGTTGTCCAAAAGGAAATAAATTTATAGTAGGTACCTGGGATGACAGAGCTAGGTATTTTTTGTCGTATTTTTCAGTTAGTTGAGTTTTTCATTGCCTGAAAACACGAATAAAATGACATTTTCAAAAAAAATCTTAACTAGATCGATTTATCGCCTCTGAGACCGCCTGCATACTAAATTTCATGAAAATCGTTGCAGCTGTTTCCGGGATTCAGAATAAATACAAGAATTGCTCTTTTATAGATAAAAGAGTAAGTATTACCTGATAAGGGGGTAGTCAGAGGTACGTCCAAACATTACATAAGGCACATAATCACATTTGGACGTACCTCTGACTACCCCCCTTAGACGTCCTCAAAGAATCTTGAGTTAGTACTTGGCACTGAGAGATCTGAAGGGATATCTACCGTGCCTGGGGATCAAAGTTGTAGCTATTTTTTCAGTACCTGATAATTGTAGTTGCGTTGTTTTTCATTGAATTTCAGCACTTTTTGCTGCGCGTGATCCGACAGCGCTTTGTAAATTGGAGGAAGAACTGTCTGCTCCTGCAAATAACGGGAAGTATTGGTTCATGGACGTGCCCCAACCTACTCCACCTTTGTAAGTTTGTTCATTATTCTTTATTGTACACAAAATGATTTACACAAAAATACATTGTAGTATAGTCATGTACAAAGGCGAGCGTATACCCTAGATTGAGTTTTCTTCCAGCAAACCTTAGAGAATATAGAGAGCTGATTATAGTGGTGGGAAGGTGTACAACATAAAAGAAAAACATTGAAATAATAGAAGAGAAATCCTAATAAATTAGATAGAGTACCTATTAGCAAAATGAATATCCTACCAATAATCGCGGTTTCACCCGCGCAGATTGAAATCCCGGTATTCCCGCGGGATAAAAAGTAGCCTAAGTGTTATTCCAGACTATAACCAATCTCTCTGCCTAGTTTCATCCATATCCGTTCAGCCGTTCCGGCGTGAAAGAGTAACAAACATCCATCCATCCATCCATTTATCCATACTTACAAACTTTTGCGTTTATTAGTAGGATATTCATTTTGCTAATAGGTACTCTATCTAATTTATTACATATTATATACATGCTGCCTGTTCTTCAAGGCTTGGTCGCGTGGAAATTGCACCTAGATTCACCTAGCTTGAAAACCTAGTAAATATCTTTGTGGTTCAGTTAAGTCAGTACGGCCAATATTATAATTTTAAAACAAGGTAATCCGGCTTTCCTGAAAGAAATCTCTGTAACCGATAAGGCCAGCCATTGTATTGAGTGTATTCTCTTTTTGTGTAATCAATAAAGAGTTATCTCTCTACTATTTGACCTCACATGTACAAGTAAACACACATTGTGTAAGCTTTGATCTCAGTTACTACAATACACATAGTTCCCATAATCTCAGCTGTCGTGGCCGACACAGCCGGGCAATTAAAGATTCCCTGTATCATTTCACCCACGTGAGCAATCTTTTTTTTATTCTTGAATTCGGCTGTCTAATATATTATATTTACTCCGGTGCCAGATATGTATGAACTTAAGTGATACTGAGCCGCACGTTTAGTGAGGCACGAGACAGTGAAGAGTTTTTCTCGTGCCTCACTATGTGTGCGGCTCAGTGATGACTTAAGTTTATAAATATCTGGCACCGGCCTTAGAGGTTGTAGTAAGTTAATTAAGTAATTAGATTTAACATCGCCTTAGGGCTTAATAAAAAAATCCTGTTATGATGTTAACATCTCAATAAATAAGTTAATATTCATGCATTAAGTATAATACTTAGCTAGATTATAAAGTAAGGCCCTTATTTATAATGGTCGCTAAGCGTGCCATTAGGTTATCTGATCAAAAGCCTGTTGCTGTCTCTTTTCGTTGGCCTGAAAGTGACAGTGACAAGAATACTCTATAAAATGGCAAGGATTATGAATAAGAGGATAAATGTTTATTTTGCAACAATATAATATTTTTATTTTCGACTTGAATGACTTTTTATGAACAACTTCATAATTTATTAAAATAAAACGATCAAATTTCAGGTGGTTGCAAATTAGCTTGTAAATAAACCCTTTGTACGCCAAATGGCAGGATCTAGTGTGCTATATAGCGTGTAACGGAAGGGGGTATCAACCCTGAAGGAGGTGAATGTGCTCATGAAACTCAAAAACTTTCCCCAAAGAACATAGGTCGAAATATGAAAAAAAAAATTTGGCCCTCTCATAGTAAATCGATCAGCTGGTAGTCAGTTTTGTAAGGGAGGGCCAAATTTTTTTTTCATATTTCGACCTATGTTCTTTGGGGAAAGTTGTTGAGTTTCATGAGCACATTTACCTCCTTCAGGGTTGTTACCCCCCTTCCGTTACACGCTGTATATAAACATGACATCTGTTTTTTTAAATACCTAGATTTACAGAAAGAATAAATGATTTATGGTAACAAAAAAAAATATTCCCTTAAAATTCGATCTTGGCCGCTAATCTACGCATATTATCACAATCTATGCGTGATTTATATAAACCCGCCGGGAAGTGTAAGGGAGGTAGTTCCCCCAGCATTAGAATGCTTATCCTTAGAACGCAAGTCACAATGAAAAGACAGCGGTACTGACCCAAATATAGTGCATTTTGTCATTGTGGCCGGATACCTATTGTTTCTGGGCAACAAGACGATGGCGTGATGGAGGCTTCTTCTCATCGGTCCTTTCTTAGATATAGTAATAGCTCCATTTTTTTTCTTTAGAATTACTTTACAATCACTTAAAGTAATTCTTATGGTATTGTTTTATGTGCACATGGATTTTTCAACGGTGAAGGAAAACATCGAGAGGAAACCAGTTAGTATTCTAACAGCGGCGATGGGCTTACAACCTGACACATATGGAATACTAGCTACTGCAAAATGTGGATATGTGCCAAATGTAATGTTTGGACGTACCTCTGACTACCCCCCCCCCCCCAAGAATCTTGAGTCAGTACTTGGTACTAAAAGATCTGAGGGGATTTCTACCGTACCTGGGGATCAAAGTCGTGAAGCTGTATCTTTCTTACCTCATACTCAGTGTATCTGTTGTCTCTCTCTATAGCTTCCAGTCTGCTCTTTTTGACAACGTCAGCGTATGGTATCTGTGTTGGCGCGAAGTTGTAGTTGAAAGAGGGAGATGGAACGAATGGCCTGCGTAAGCAACATACATAATATTAGTAGAAGAAAGTAATCTCTTCTTACTGCTTAGTCTACCACCATGTTTATTCTGCCGCCAAGCAGCGTTGCTGTGTTTCAGTTTAAAGGGTGTGGTTGCCACTGAAATCACATACAGACATCTGAAGTATGCCTCAAGTTGATGGACACAGGGCACGTTTCAATCGGGCGTGCGTGACTTGTTAGGTAATGCTTTCTTTTTGTACAGCTAGCTGACGGAACAAGCACATGGCCTGATGTTAGTATGTTGTAGTAAAATTGTCCTTTTAGTTCGTTGTTTGTGATTTTGATTTGACCAGAAGAGTAGTAGAGCTCTTTGTGGGCTCGTCCGGAGAAGTACTACCACCACGCCTTTTTCTGCCGCCAAGCAGCAACGCTGCGTTTCCGTTTGAAGAGTGCGGTCGCCGGTGTAATTACAGGCACATGAGGCTTATCATCTGTATGCCACAAGTTGATGGACGCAGGGCAGTGCATCGTAGGGCACGTTCCTACCGTGCGTGACTTACGAGGCAATGCTTTGTTATAGGTGATGGTTACCACTTATCATCAGTGTTTCATCAGCTAGTTGTATAAAAAAAAGACGAAGCGTAGGACCTGGAAATGTATGGGGAGGCAGTCCAGCAGTAGACTTCCGCAATCTGAACAGGCTGATGATCATGATGATGTTCCGTACCTGTAATTATTGACCTTCGACAAATACGGTATGAAGGTCACCCGTCCGTTGACCTGTGACTGCGAGGTCTCAGTGTTATTGACCCCGGGTCCCAGCTCGCTCCTGGCTATGGACTCCAGGAGGGGGCGGGCGGTGACGATGAGGGGCGGGCGCGGGGGCGGAGGGCCGTCATTTGGGAAGAGAACTGGGCCTTGTCTGGAAGATAAAGTTATTTTTAAATAATAAAATAATCTGAAAAACTGAAACAGCTTCACGACTTTGATCCCCAGGCACGGTAGATATCCCTTCAGATCTCTCAGTACCAAGTACTAACTCAAGATTCTTTGAGGATGTCTAAGTGGGGTAGTTAGAGGTACGTCCAAATATTACATTTGGCACATACCCACATTTTGCAGTAGTTGGTATTCCATACGTGACAGGTTGCAAGCCTATCGTCGCTGTTAGAATTCTAACTGGTTTCCTCACGATGTTTTCCTTCACCGTTTAAGAGCACTGGCATTGCGAATTGAAAAATCCATTGGTGCACGACCGGATCCGAACCTGCGACCTTACGATCGGAAGGCGGGGTCACTCCCACTAGATCAACGGTGCTAAAAAAATTGATTAAAATAAATATTGGTGGACATTCCACACAGCACTATCTCGCCCCAAACTAAGCCTAAGCTTATGGCATGGGAACCAGATAGCTAACTAAGTAACTATTAGATACTTTTTTTGTTTAAGACATTTGAAATTGATCCTTATGATTCAATTAAATATACGAGTACCTTTTGACTTTAAATAAAATATTCTTACTTAGTAGGCTCTGTCTTCAGACTCTTCAAGTACTGTTGAGCATCAAACGGGTGGTGATTGTGGTTCCTCGGCCAAAGCAGACTGGATGGAGTGGACACCTCCTGACTTCTCACTCGTAAGAGGAGGAGCAGGAAGTAGGGGATCTTCATAATACTGCTACGGATATAAAAAAATATCATAATTTTCTTAGACGAACATCTGGGGCCTAAGGGATTCTTAATGCTATGGGATTTTACTATGTTGCCTGAAATAAATGATGATTATTATTATTATTTATTATCCTACTAATATTATAAACGCGAAAGTTTGTAAGTATGGATGGATGGATGGATGTTTGTTACTCTTTCACGCCGGAACGGCTGAGCGGATCTGGACGAAACTTGGCAAAGAGATTGGTTGTAGTCTGGAATAGCACATAGGCTACTTTTTATTCCGCGGGAATACCGGGATTTAAATCTGCGCGGGTGAAACCGCGGGGTGCAACTAGTCTTTTATAAAGCAATGCCTCGCATAAGTCACGTTAATGTCTACGATGCACTGCCCTGCGTCCATCAACTTGAGGCATACAGATGTTAAGCCTCATGTGCCTGTAATTACACCGGCGACCACACTCTTCAAACCGAAACACAGCGTTGCTGCTTGGCGGCAGAAAAAGGCGTGGTGGTAGTACTTCCCCGGATGCGTCATTCACAAAGAGCTGACTACTCTGCTTGGCGGCAGAAAATGGTAGTTGGTGATGACGCAATTTGAATTATGAAGACCTTGTCACAGTGACTACACCATTGATGATTTAAGCAATCTTCCTAATTGTTTAACTCTTATAATCTCAGCTTAGGTTCTGTGAATTAGTGATGCAATGTGAAAAATGCCTTTTAATTAAAGGTGCTGTTTCTAAACCAACGTTTTTTGATGGTGTAAATACTGAGGCCTACACCAAGGAGCGATTTTCTACTAAGTCCATATAATAGAAAAATATTACATGAATAGTTCAAACCGTTTTTTAGATAGATATTAGAATAATATTTAGTTCTTAAATAGTATGTAAATAAGCGTGAACCTAATCAGGGGTACGTTGCGGGTTCAAATCCCGCTCGGACAAAAACTTTTGGGATATTGTAAAATCTTAAATCATAAATCGTTTATTGTTTGTGAATCCAGGTTATACATTAATCTTTGTACCTGATTAGCAGTAGAAATAAATATTTTCACGAATAATGTCAAAAACAATATCCAAGAGTCCCAGAGAAAGTTACCCAACTATAAAAACGCTCAACTAGAAAAATTACCTTAAAGTACAGGCTAATATTTTATTTATTTTTATTTATAAGTGCAGGCCTGCTCAGAACCAAAAAACTGAAACAGATTTACGAAAAGTCGTCCTACTCGTTTCGTAGTAATAGAGAAGCGTAGAATAAGAGAGGAGCCTGGATTCCCAGGCACTACTCTTTTGCGCTTTTCAAAACTGTTTGAAAAGCGCAAAGGCTTGATTTACGTTTATATTTTCGATTGATTCTTTCGAGGATTACCTAAACTTACACTGGAATTTGAACCTTAGATATTATTGTACAACGATTTGAAAATTGAAATTGAATTGAGTCGTGACGCTGTTTATGGTTTTGTCACATTAACGCTTTTGATGCTGACTGTACAAACAGGGCTAAGTACTGTGTGAACTGAGACAATAGGGTTACTCCATGGTGTAATAGTTACAAGAGTCAGTGTAACACGGCGTGTGAATTGGTACCACAGGAGAGTTGATATGCGTATCGGGCTAGGTCGCTATAAGTAGTTTATAGTACTTATAGCTGTTTATGAAAGAATTCATCCTGATTCGTAATTTAAAAAATGATAGATTTTCAGTTATACAGACCGTCTGATGTGGACGTTTTGCCGCATGGAATTTTTGCTAATAAGACCTAGGTATTTGCTCATTAATCTTTTTGCTCTATTGGACATTTAGCCACATGATACACTTTGATGTACGACAAACATTTGATGTACATCATCAAAGAAGATTGAGTTAGATCTAAGACGTCTGAGGGGGAAAATCGTTATTTTTTATATCCTAATAATATTATAAATGCGAAAGTTTATAAGTATGGATGGATGGATTGTTTGGAGTTTGTTACTCTATAACTTCAGAACGGCTGAACGGATCTTGGTGAAAATTGGCACAGAGATATACTAAAGTCTGGAATAACACAGGCTACTTTTTATGCCGTGGGAATACCGGGATTTAAAACTGCGCGGGTGACACCGCGGGGCGGTAGTAATATAACTATAATCAACTTGAGACTCAAAGATGTGCCTCATGTGCCTGTAATTTTCCTGGCAACCACGTTACCACCAAAGTTTTGAAGATGACCGCCCTTTTTTAACTTCAGTTAAACAAGCGCCCTTAGTGAAATTTATTCTTTGTTTTTTAGGAAAGTTATATTATACTAGTTGTACCCCGCGGTTTCACCAGCGCAGATTTAAATCCCGGTATTCCCACGGGATAAAAGTAGCCTATGTGCTATTCCAGACTATAATCTATCTGCCAAGTTTCATCCAGATCCGTTCGGCCATTCCGACGTGAAAGAGTAACAAACATCCATCCATCCATCCATACTTACAAACTTTCGCGTTTATAATATTAGTAGGATATTCTAAACAAGAGATCTGAGAGGATATTAAATACCGTGACTGAGCTTCAAAGTCTTGAAGCTGCTTCATATTATTTCCAAAAACTGTTTCCTAATAAAACATTAGATAAAGTTTCAAGGCGTAATACGCCCATAACTACCTATAACAATGAGTAAATAAAAGATATCTACGTAGACGTAGTTTCGTATTATCGTACCTACCATCCCTATCATCATCTCACACCTCAAACAAAAGGAGGTAAATGCAAATTGGCAAGTTTTCGCACGCGCGTGAAACAAAGTGTTGCTATGACAACGGCAATATGGCCGACGCCGTGTATGTGAGGATCAATGCTGCCAGGTGGGACACTTTTGGTTGGGTGTAACGCATTTGAACCTGCGACATTCCCCTTGATAGGGTGCAACGCTACCAACTAACTTACAAAATCTTTGTGATTTTTCTTTATGTATAGTAAAGTTTACTATTATATACTAGTAGTACACACATCAACAACAAAGATCCATCCATCCAAATTAACAAACTTTCGCGTTTATAATATTAGTAGGATATACGTATTGTCAGCTAAATAATTTTGGATGGAACGTGATAATGATACATGGAGTCAGTGTTGTTAAATTAGAAGAGCTTTTAAATTAAAAACAGCAATTTATTAGTTAATCTTTGCCGGGTTAATTGCTCGAACTAAGACAAGCTCCGTAAGTGCGCGCACTGGTGAAAATTATTTTCTAAGAACCTGCGTCCAGCTGAATCCAGCTGTTGTAGCTGGCAGCACAAGCTATCTGTGACAGTCCCACGCGAAAAATAACACAATCACGCTAATAAACGTACCTGCGTATGTGAACGGGAGTTTTTGTCTACAGAATTGATTGGCGGAAACATTGATTTATTGATTTAGGCAGGTGGTTGGTTCGTGTTTAGGTCAGGAGTTTTTTTTTATTAGATACTTACCTATCTATCTCCCGGTTTCTGTGGGCTTAATCAACACTAATCGGCTTTCAAGACTTGCTTTTATTAGTTAATATAATAATAAATAATTTTTTGACACAAGAATTATGGTTACACTAAAAATACAGACTAAAAGAGAATTCAGCTTTTACTTCAAAGTACATAAATATTAGAGATAGCAAGTGACTTGACAGCCGATTAGTGTTTATCGGCCTTTCAGAAACCGGGGGTATGTCTCTCATTCAAAGCAAAGGGCAGCAAAGGGGTTTGTGTTATTCAACTTCTACTTATGTACGTTCACTGTTTATTTATTATACTTACCTTTGTACTTTAATTTCATAACAATTGTTCCTAGGCATCGATAACTTATCATCTTATTTATGCTTCGAATATTTTGGAAATATGCGAAAGCTTGTAACAGCTAAACGGATTTAAATGAAACTTTGAAGCATTAGGTCGGTAGGTACATAAGTATTTAGATCATGGAATAACACGAAGATTCTTATCCGGTTACATAACGTACGTAAGTTGAAACACGAACGGGTTCCTATGGCAGTTTTTTTATGCTAAAGCTGGCAGTTTCAGTTACAAATTAAAAAAAATATATTTATCCACTCACTGACTTGGGTTTTCCCATCTCATAGACCTATTTATTAGAAGAAAGTCCACCAATGTTTTATTTTTATTTACAATAGTTTTCAGGAATACGAAATGATCCCCTTGATGAATGGCATATACAATAAAAAATGAGGAAGGTACGGCGGAATAATTATTATGACGATGGAAATAAAAAAAAAACTCACCAACAAAAACACTCACAACACAAAGCTATCTTACTGCAAAAATACACCGCACAAAACAAAAAGTTGAAGGTTTTTTTTAAATCAGCGCGCGTCTAAAGCCTGTGGTGTTATGGTCGTGGTTGGTGGCTACAGCTTTATTTATTAGAGCGTCTTTTCATGAAGAGTCGCTAGGGGCCAATATAGGTACGTTACGTTATTGATAGTCGTCACTAAATCTTTGTAATACTTACGGGATCCATTAAATGGTGATAGCGACCTGTACTGATGATGGAGCCAAGGTCTGTTCAACGGAACTGTTCAATAAATACGCCAATTCAGTTTAAACTTGGTTACCATACTTAGTTAGTAGGTGGCAGCCAGGGACAAGTCCAAACACAATGTTTGGACTTCCCATACCTGAAAAACTGAAGTAGCATGTGCTTAGGTTTGGTTAGGCATTCAGAAACCGGCCGTAACTGTTTCCAAGAGCTTATTATGAAACTCAGTTACGAAACGAGCCAAAGAAAATAACATCAACAAACTTTACCATCGGCTCCGCAGACTCCTCATTATAAGTTTGAACCATCGCATCGTTTATTCGAAGCTGCTATTCACAAATTCTACCCACTACCTACCACGTAACATCCAGCCATCAACATAGTGAGTATAACTACATACCTACCTACCTACCTAGGTAGAATTTTTTAAGTAGAACAACACACAGAGAACACAGAAAAAACAAAACAGATATTAATAACAAACAGTACCTAAAAATAAATAAAATAAATAATGCTGGACAATCCACACAGCATCATCTAGCCCCAAAGTTAGCTACTCAAAGCTTGTGTTATGGGTACTAGATGACTGATATATTTAATACATTATATACTTACATAGATAGATATTTTTTATTATACATACAAACACCCAGACCAACGGAACAAATTTCTGCAGATCGTACACAAATTTGTTCCGAGGCGGGAATCGAACCCGCAACCTCTTTTGAAAAAAGAAAGAAACAGATAAACAGAAAAATACAAAAACAGTGTTTGAGGCCAATTTGTCTTCTCTGTAGAAAGAAGGTGTAAACGTCGTATATAACATACAATCATGCCATGAGTGAATTTTTCAAGTAGGCGTGCACGTCAAATCTGAATGTTATAATTATACCTATACCTACCTGCATGCACTGCCTGTCTGCAATATATGGATTATGTATGAGTACTCTGACTCACACTTGGCCGATTTTCGGGTGCGCGACCAAAACCATATGAGGGGATTCACGAATTCTGCCCATACCTCTTGGCCACGTCATGGGAGGTGTAGACAGAAGAATCTTCTACACAGAAACCACAAGGACTGTTGCTTATTTGACCTTATGACCCCAAGAAACGGTAAGTACCTATAGCATAATAGATCTAGATCGTTTCAAATCAATGACATAATAATAAACAATAATGTCGTGCGTGCGCACCGTGCCGACTGTCCGTCGCGTCATCGTCTGCTCGACTTTTGATTCCGGTTTGATTGTCAGCACAGAGTAGGTAGGTATACCTTCGCACGAGGGGCCACTCTCGCCCTCATGGGGCAGGCAGCGCGTGGTGGCCGTTGCCAACACCCCGCGATTTTCGCCGTTTCCTCCGATCTCGCTCGGAGCTGCGCTGTCAAGCAGGAGCATTATTCACTAAGACAATAGGAGATTCCTTGCCCCAAACCGTGAAACGTCAAAACTTGGTGTTGGGCTTTATTCTTTACGGCATAGGAGATACTTTGCCCTGACCGTATGACACCGGTGCCTTGTCTTAGCTGTGATCGCGGTGCAAATGGTCATAGGCTCCTGGGGGCTTTTCGGGTCTGTGGGCGGTCAGAGCGAGGGCTCCGGCTGGTCAGGACCCCGGAGGGCGGCTGGCCGTGACATGTGCAGCCGTAGCACCACGAGTGCTGGAGGCGGCATGGATGTCGTTTCCGGGACGTGTCGACGACGAGTCCTTGCATCCCTAGGTGCGGTAGGGTGTCTGTTTTGCAGATTTCCGCCGCGTTAACAAAAAAAAGGTAGGTAATACCTACTAGGAAGGATTTAAATCGCTTCTTGTTAGCACTAGGTATGAACATGAACGTTATAGGCACCTACAGTAATTTCAGAACTTCATGATTAGCTTTTTGGTTTTACGTAAAACGTGTAGCGCCATCTAGGGCGACAAGCTAGCAGTATATCTAATTAAACGTACGCACACGCAGATAAAAGTAACTAGCTGCACCAAAAGAGGGCATTGGCAGTCATAAATCTTTTGATATTCTTTTCAGTAAAGAAGTTTCAGTCAGTAACAGCAGTAGAGCTCTTACATACGAGAGGCATGATCACAGAACATAATATCCTAAGGCATGATCGAAATCAAAGTCGTCATCAAAGTCGTTGCCACAGCCGCACGGGCGGGTGCTTAGAGCATTTAGAACTGGAGATGTTAACGCAAGGCGTACCCCTCTGCCGGCCATAAGACGCGACTTGGCCATGCACGTTATATAAAACTACTTCACTCATCACCGCGCGGCCATTAGTTGTCGTTTCGTGTCGCGAAGTAGTGCTCAGTAAAAATGGTGAATTGTGCGGTATTTCGGTGTAAAAGGAGAACTGAGACATCAAACTTTAGTAGTTGAAGAGTTCCTTTATCTGGAGCCAATCCTGGATGTCCGTTGTGGTTATGCATACCTACCATAAAATGCATTATCATCGTCATTGCAAAAATTCAACTCCGTAGGATAGAGGAAGTGGTTCTCCGAACTAACTAAATACATTGCCGACGTATAGTACATTGCAAGTTAGATAAAAGCTTGTAAAAAATACGAAATTTAATTTTAAAAGCCAAACTACTCAACCGATTTTGGTGAATTTTCTATGGGACCAATCTGAAACTATAGGGTATAGTTTCAGATTCAGACAAAAAAAAAAATTTTCAAATTGGTTCATAAATGACGGAGTTATGCGGTAACAAAAAAAAACATAAAAAAAAACATACAGCCGACTTGATAACCTCCTCCTTTTTTTTGGAGTCGGTTAATAAAAAGGAAAAGTATATGATTTTGAACCACCCTGATTTCATTCATATGAAATCATTCATTTTGTCGGTCTTTTTACAACCCATCACTACTTTTTTGTGTTAGTGTGTAACTAAACAAAAGTGTAACAACAGTAATTCTTTAATTGTGTTATTGTTTTTGTGTTGGTGTACAGCTTTTACTTGCGTGTGCGTTTATAGGGACGCTTAATTTTTCTGCATTAGTATGCGTGATTATGTAAATGTGTTCTGTGCCGTACTACCTCGCCCCCCGCGAAAACCGGCAGAAAGATTTTAGTACTAAAAGTAGCACTTGGCAACTCCCGTTCTAAATGCTCTAAGGGCGGGTGTGTACGTAGACGTCACGTCATGTAGACATCGTCGACTCGACTTAGAGTATGTCAAAAATGTCTGGTGTACTCTGTTGTCACTGTCAAATTACAGTGTCAATGTCAATTTTTCCTGTTGAGTTTGAATGTTTTTGTATCATTTTAAAATTTATTCTCATGACCTTTGTCTCACTCATTCCGAAATCTCACTTGGCCACTTCGTGGTCACGTATGTCATTTTGTGTTTGTTTAGTTTATTTTTATTTTAAAACAACACAATAAAATAAAGCAAGCCAAGCTAAGTTGGCCAAGTTGGTTTCTTCCTATTTTAGACTGCCCGTCTCTTCTTTTGTTGTCTTCTTCAATCAGTAATCAACTACCTACTGAAAATAATCAGACTTCATTCATTTTTCAATTATGTAGAAAAAGGAAAAACACATCTGGAAATGGCAGTAACAGGAACAAGCAAAACAATGAATAACTTTCAAACGAGTCCACTGAAGCTGTTCATCCAAGATATTTACCGCGCGAAGCATACAGAGAATAAATACATTTTCGAATTTCTCGGTCTACATTTCAAGAATGTAATGCTACACGGTGTTGTGACTTCAGTTTACAATACAACAGACAAAACCACGAATTTGGAACTAAGTGATCCAACAGGATCAGTGCAGTGCTATTATGACTCAACAAAAAGTAATTCTACTCCAAAAACTGACATGTTAAACAATCTAAACTACCATTTTGCTGCTGCCTCCAGATTCGGAGATGATAATATTGTCACCATGTCCATGCTTATGCACAAAATTAAAAAGAAAAGGCTAAATATAACTGAAGGAAGCTACATAAGTGTGGTCGGTGATATATTTCTAGATAGCAAAGGAAACCGCATGATTTCAGTGTATGAATGTATGGTCACAAGTATAGAGAGAGACATTGTATGGTTGGAAGAGCTTAGGTATTTGTATGATAAGTTTTATTTGTGGGCTAAAGTAGAAAAAATAAATGATGAACCTACTACAACAAATGCCAGCTAATAATAATAATTTAAGAGATCAGGATGTCTGTTCAAAATATATTTAATTAATTTATATTGGTAAAGGTACCTAGTAATTTTATTATAATTATTCAGTAGATGCATCCCATTCCAATTTCCATTCCTCAACCAACAGTAAACTCTTTTGTACTATACCTAAATGAAATCAAAACTGTCTTCATTTAGTTACATACCTAGAAGTTATAACTATTATTATGAAGGTAAGTAGGTGAGAAGTGGTAAACATAACATAATCACAACTACTACCTACAAGGTGTGAAAATATTTTGTGTGGATGATCATGATAGAATAATTAAATGCTCTTGCATTGTTAATGCTATCCAATATTTTAATGGTTCTTGGCTTTGAGAAAAAAAAGAAATAAAAAATGGAGCTCATCCTGTGAAAAGATGCAACAGGTAGTATGGACCACAGACTGTCGCCAGTCCCAAAACGATTCTGATAAGACTGTCATCTGTCAATAAGATATAGCCGTCAAACAAACAAACATCTGCTTGATTGATTGCCAGTGGAAATAGTGTTGCGTAGGATACGGTTTCAAAATGAGTTTGAGTGAGGCCCTCGTTTTATTTCGTGAGGTGGGACAATGTCATGCTTCAAATGTCATGTCACACAATGTCAGGAGGACTAGGTACTTCACAATAATTATGACTCATAATTATTGTGAAGTACCTAGTCCTAGTTTGCTCGGTTAAACTATAGCTACCCTGGTAGGTACCTGAGTTGAGGGTTGGGCATAGGGGGGAAGCATGTTGGGGGTAGATGGCAAGTCTTTCCCCCCTATAGTTCTTTTTTCTAGGAAATGAAAAAAAATTTCTTCAAATTTCTTCACTTAAAAAAAAAATAACCCTAACCTAATGAGGATTCCTTCCCTTGAGTCTTTTTGTCATAGAGATGAAATATTATTACCAATTTTCTTCATATAAAAAAAAAACCCTAACCTAACTAGTAACTTACCTGGAGCCTTATGCACTATGACCATTTGCAGCGCGAGCTCGGCTAAGACAAGGCAGGCGGTGTAATACGGTCAGGGCAAAGTATCTCCTATGTCATAAAGAATAAAGCCCAATATCAAGTTTTGACGTTTCACGGTTTGGGGCAAGGAATCTCCTTGGAATCTCCTATTTTCATAGTGAATAAGGCTCCTGAAAAATTAAAGTATTTTTTTTCATTTCCTAGAAAAAAGGACTCAAGGGGAAGACTTGCCATCTACCCCCACTTGCATCCCCCCTATCCCTAACCCTCAACTCAGGTACAAGGATTGCTATAGCCAACCCGTTTGCTCTACTCATTTCATTTGTCATTGACGAAAATCTGTCACACAGCGTCACATCAACGATGCCATTTCATTCAACGTGCGTGACACGAGGTCGCTCGTTTTGCTCACACAATACTCATTTTCCTCGCTCGTCCCGCTCGCGCAAGTGACGTCGTCTCAGTCAGACAGTGAGCGACTGTGTATGGAGCATGACATAAATGAGGTGGTACATGAATTGAAAACGAGGACCGAGACATTTGTGAGCGAATGAGTGTGACAAGGGGTGCCTCACGTATGTCCTACTCTGTCCTACTCAACACCAGTCGTGTTCTTCTGTGTTATTTTTGGTTCAGTCAGTGCGTGCCAAGGAACATATATACTCCTGTCGGTGCGTGCACACAGAACACATATTATATCCTTACGGACAGTCAGTGAAGCATTAGTAGTAGGCAGTAGGTAATTTCTACGGCTTTGTTGTTTTAAACTTATGTACATAAAAAAAGGTAGGTAGGTTCTTATCTTGAGCTAGGTACATGGTTCGGTAATTTAAATATTCCTACTTATTTCATTTATTACGTACCTACTAACTTAGGCGTAAGTCTCTGTAACAATAATGTATCTATTGGGGTTAGGTTTTTGGTTGAATGTATCCTTTCTTAGGTATGGTTTTTGCCTTCCAGAATCATGGCTGGTGAAGGGATCTCTCCTCAAGAAGTCGATGCCTTGTGCCAAACTCCTCATGCCGGGACTAGGGTAAGTAAATTCACTAGATAATTCTTTCTTGGTATCTTTAATAAACCTACCTATATTACTTAGAAGTAGGTAGCCAAGCATAGGTATACACCTAACGGGGTAGGTACATTATGTATTGAATTAAAATTATTTAGTCATAAGTCATGTTAATATGCAATAAATATACTGAATACACTAGCTAAGGCGTTTCAACAGATCTTGGTACCTGAGTCAATTTTAATATTGCTTTGTTAATACGGTTGCTGTACTTAATATGGTTTGATGCACTACTACAATGCTGGTTTTCCGCTAGGGTTGGCGGAGTTGTTTGACTGCCTTAATGAATTATGGCTCCTTTTCAGGACTTCTTCTTCCAGCAGACGATGTACCGTATAAAGGACCCGCGTAAATCCATCCCCTTCTATACAGGAGTGTTGGGAATGACAATGCTAAAACAACTACACTTTCCTGCTATGAAATTCTCCCTATTCTTTTTGGGGTAAGTTTCACTTCTATCCTAATAATAATACTATTAGAGAATTTTTCTCAAAAGACCGAAAACTCTTATTACCTGCTGAATAACATCACATTGACTGTAGTAGAAATACCCCTTATCATTGAGCTTGGCTGAGGAAGTACTACCACCATGCCTCTCTCTGCCGTCCAGCAGTGCTGCAAAAAAAAAACCCCTAACCTAACCACCCCTACAGCTACCCCTACCTACCCCTACCCCTTAAATATTTATATTTGTTTCAGTTTGATAATTACAGGCACACTGTGTGCCTCAGGTTAATGAATGCAGGGCAGTGCATTGTAGGGCACCAATTGTGCATGTCTTGTGAAGAAGTGCTATGTTATAAATGTGTACCACTTAACATTAAATGGCCCATCTGCATTCAACAAGAAATATAATAGTTATTTGTTATACAAGAGTGCAAAGTTGCTTTTTAACCGCATGTTCAATTTTGATGACCGAGCAAGCGAAGGATTCTAAAATTTAATCACGAGCGCAGCGAGTGATTCAAAATAAGAATCCTGAGCGGTCGCGAGGGAATCAAAAGAGCACGAGGTGAAAAATCTTTGCACTCGAGTGCAACACGTAACTTTTCATTCCACCTCAGCGAGGAAATGACTAAATGAAAAAAAACGTTTACAATCATAAGATAGGTACTTTTATTTCAGTTTAGGTATTAACTACTACATTATGACAGGTAAGTACCTATTACAGAATAATCTTTAAATTATAACAAAATAATACTAAGGTATAATTAAGCAAATTTTCAATTGTTTTCAAGTTTCTTGTTTTTAACATAAGGTTTAACAATGACGTGAAAAAATGCCGCGTAAAGAACCGCGTACAAAGCAAATTGAAAAAAGAACACCAAGAAGGTTCCGAGTCTGAGTTTATAACAAATTAAAAAAAAGTTGTATGATAAATATTCGGCACCATAGAGGTAGCAATAAATAGGTTTAAAGTTTTTTTTAATACACAAACTTAGTGCACACGATGTTCTAAATTCAATTCACTTTATCCTCTAGAGAATAAAAACGGCTTTTGCACTCAGATATTGAAGAGCAAAAATACTCTTTCCGAGATGGTGGGATGAAATAGTTATTTGTTATACAAGAGTGCAAAGTTGCTTTTTAACCGCGTGTTCAATTTTGATGACCGAGCAAGCGAAGGATTCTAAAATTTAATCACGAGCGCAGCGAGTGATTCAAAATTAGAATCCTGAGCGTTAGCGAGGGAATCAAAAGAGCACGAGGTGAAAAATCTTTGCACTCGAGTGCAACACGTAACTTTTCATTCCACCTCAGCGAGGAAATGACTAAATGCAAAAAAAAAACGTTTACAATCACATGTTGGCGTCAAACAAACTTCCTCGTCGCTAGAATCACTCATTGTAGTTTTTTCACTTGTTTTCAAGTTTCTTGTTTTTAATATAAGGTTTAACAATGACGTGAAAAAATGCCGCGTAAAGAACCGCATACAAAGCAAATTGAAAAAAGAACACCAAGAAGGTTCCGAGTCTGAGTTTTTAACAAATAAAAAAAAATTGTATGATATATTCGGCACCATAGACCGGTAGCAGTAAATAGGTTTAATGTTTTTTTTAATTCACAAACTTAGTGCACACGATGTTCTAAATTCAATTTACTTTATCCTCTAGAGAATAAAAACGGCTTTTGCACTCAGATATTGAAGAGCAAAATAGTTATTTGTTATACAAGAGTGCAAAGTTGCTTTTTAACCGCGTGTTCAATTTTGATGACCGAGCAAGCGAAGGATTCTAAAATTTAATCACGAGCGCAGCGAGTGATTCAAAATTAGAATCCTGAGCGTTAGCGAGGGAATCAAAAGAGCACGAGGTGAAAAATCTTTGCACTCGAGTGCAACACGTAACTTTTCATTCCACCTCAGCGAGGAAATGACTAAATACAAAAAAAAAGTTTACAATCACATGTTGGCGTCAAACAAACTTCCTCGTCGCTAGAATCACTCATTTTAGTTTTTTCACTTGTTTTCAAGTTTCTAGTTTTTAATATAAGGTTTAACAATGACGTGCAAAAATGCCGCGTAAAGAACCGCGTAGTACAAAGCAAATTGAAAAACAGAACACAAAGAAGGTTCCGAGTCTGAGTTTTTAACAAATTAAAAAAAAGTTGTATGATATATTCGGCACCATAGAGGTAGCAGTAAATAGGTTTAATGTTTTTTTTTATTCACAAACTTAGTGCACACGATGTTCTAAATTCAATTTACTTTATCCTCTAGAGAATAAAAACGGCTTTTGCACTCAGATATTGAAGAGCAAAAATACTCTTGCCGAGATGGTGGGATGAAAATACTCTTTCCGAGATGGTGGGATGAAAAATTAATTTACAGAGAGACCTGAATATAGTTTATGAACTGGAAAAACAGTAGTTAGGAACTACAGTGTGGGCTAGGAAATTACCAAGTGATAGAGGTCTATATAGAGGTCTCCCTGCCTGCGGATTACAGTTTCCATCCTAAAATATGGCACTTGTATTTCAGATACGAGAATCCAGCGGACGTGCCGGTAGACGAGGAAGCGAGGAAGAACTGGGCGTTAACTAGGAAGGCTACCTTGGAACTGACGTAGTAAGTTATCATGAACCTATTCCTAGATTTAATTAGTTTCTGTCGAAACAGTGTGGTGAAAGCATTTTAAGTGCGCGTCAAGAGGCTCCGTTCAAGCTATAGAACACATGCTATAGAACTCATTAGTTTCTATATAATGACGACCTCTGTGGCGCAGCGGGCGAGAGCCTGCCTGCGACGCAAGAGGTTGCGGGTTTGATTCCCGCCTTGGAACAAATTTGTGTACGATCTGCAGAAATTTGTTCCGATGGTCTGGGTGTTTTCTATGTATGATAAAAATATCTATCTATGTAAGTATATAATGTATTAAATATATCAGTTATCTAGTACCCATAACACAAGCTTTGAGTAGCTTACTTTGGGGCTAGATAGTGCTGTGTGGATTGTCCAGCATTATTTATTTATTTATTATTATTATTTATTTATTTAATACATGCAGGTTTCCTCGCGATGTTTTCCTACACCGTTTGAGAGTACTGTCATTGAGAACATCAATTAATTGAAAAACTTATCAGTATCAGAGGGCAGGGCTGCTACCACTAGACCACTCTTAAAGTTAAGCTCTTAAAGTTTTTTAGTGGAAACTAGTTGCGCTCCGCGGTTTTACCCGCGCAGATTTAAATCCCGGTATTCCCACGGGATAAAAAGTAGCCTTTGTGCTATTCAAGACTATAATCTATTTCTCTGCCAAGTTAAGCTGTTCTGGCGTCAAAGAGTAACAAACGTCCATCCATCCATACTTACAAACTTTCGCGTTTACAATATTAGTAGGATAAAGTAGGTACCTACAATAACTTTGATAAAATACCTATTTATACTTACATTTCTGCTAGTCATCCATATTTAAATAAATAAAATCTTATCTAACACTTGTGTTGATAAGCTAAACACTGAACAGCTAAGGGACTGAGTTGTTAATTTGTTATCAATAAGTTGATAAGTGTGGCCGACGATGACTTTTTAGGCCTCCGCTCCGTCGCGACTGCGGCTGAGCCGCTGATTTTTATTAGTTTTTATAGTGCTTACTACAAAATCTTTGCAAAATTCTACTGCTGGATAGTGGCCTATTTTCTAGTGCGGTGGATTGCAATATTGTATCTATATTACACTAGCTGCGCCCCGCGGTTTCACCCGCGTAGTTTTAAATCTCCGTATTCCCACGGCATAAAAAGCAGCCTATGTGCTATTCAAGACTATAATGTATCTATGTGCCTAATATCATCCAGATCCGTTCAGCCGTTCTGGCGTGATTGAGTAACAAACATCCAAACTATCACATTTATAATATTTGTGGGATAGTGGGGTTGCAACAAGGATCATACAAAAACCAGCCAAGTGCGAGTCGGACGGACTTGCGCTCATTATCTATAAAAAATCACATTTGTTGTATGAGAGCCCCCTTAAGTGGGTTATATTATGGTGTATTAAATATACCAACCCGGAGCACCGGTGGTCTAGTGGGAGTGAGCCCGCCTTCCGATCGTAAGGTCGCAGGTTCGAATCCGGTCGTGCACCAATGGATTTTTCTATCGAAAAATTTATGTGCGCAATGCCAGTGCTCTTAACCCTTTCCCCCCGGGGTTGTGTTTTTTAACGAATTTCCGCTTTTGAACTTTATTATTATAATAAGGTAAGTAAAAGGAAACGCACAGATTTTTTTTAGATTTTTATTATACCTAGAAGTACTATTTCCAAGACCTAGACTTTAAAGTACCGTCAGGAACTTCGTGTTATCACAATGTTAGGAACTTTTATAGAAATAACAACAGTGATGAGATCCAATCATGACTTATTTATAATTAAATTAATAGGTTTTTAATTACAGATTCACCTCGTGGTATTCAAGAAAACAATTTTCCTTTTCATTTACACACAGAAACACGTTGCAATGCGAACATTTACTATGAGGTTTCGACTGAATCTTCTTCAAACTGCAAACCTCACACCTTCCCCTGTTCTCTATGAACTTAGGCCAATGGATGACTCTGTTACCCAAGCGTACGTCTTGTATAGTGGAATAGTCAGATTTGCGCCTTTTGGAAGGGCCGCATTCCGCAGTATTATCAGTAGAAGTATTTCTTTTCTGACTAGCATATTTCATTGTCATCAAGCCTTCAGTAACAGAGCGTCTAAAATCTTTTACGGTAGTCTGTTCCATTATAAGTCCATAAATAGCATATGAATTGACAAATGCGATGTCCAGAAGACCTCAAAACAACCTGTGCCACCTGTTTAGCAAATAAGAGCATTGTTGAGATCAGGTGCCGAAGAGTAATGGTCTCCACGCTGGCGCCGGACGAGTATTGGAACCCATAAAAACAAATCATACCTATAAATGTTAGGAGTTCCTCCTTTTTCAGGTTCAATACCTTGACTTTCTGAGTAGCATACTGGTTACTTTGGTATACAATATTGTCAATAATATCTCCAATCAATGCTAAAAATATAAATAGTCAGTGTGGTACAGTGAGCAAAACAGTCTTCTACTACTTCAGTATCTGCAATTTACTTCGGTAAAATTGTATCTAGGTCCCTCTTTTTCCATTTACGGTTTGGTTCGGGTAATCGCGTGAAGACGTATTTGCAGATAGTAGATCAGTCTGAAGACTAGATCCAGGTATTGGAGATGTGGGTACCTGATTTATAGGGCACTCCATCACATCTTCATTTGACGGCGAGGATGGCGGAACTTCGGCAAAAACACTGTCTAGAGCTCTTTCGAAAACCTCACCGAAGCCTCTTGGTGAGGGTAGTTGAAGATTTTCCACTTCATCATCGGACACACCTGCATCAGAATCTTCGTCGCTGTCCCGGAAGCTCTTCTAATAACAGGGCTTCGATCAGAGCACAATTGTTTGTAATGTCCACCTCAATGACTGAAACAATAGGAAAATAGGTCAGAACAATAATAATAATATGAAAAACATTAGTTTATGATCAAACAAAATACCCACTTCATCGAGTATGTGTATCATAAATTCACATAATTTTTGAGACTACAATCACCTGACGGTACTTTTAAGTCCACATCAGTTTTTATCAAATATTCAAATAAAATAAAGTCTTATACATTATACCAGCTTTTAGAAATGTAGTCAAATATATAAAAAACGTAAATTGTTAAAAAAATAGCACTTACCTATGATATTCTATTTATAAAATATTTCCTATTACACTGCACACTGAAGTGATAAAATGTTCGACAGGTTGTCACTCGCTCTTCAAATTATTCGGCAACATAACGCGGTAATTCAAATAACGCGTTGTGATTGGCTTACGGAAACGGTACTCTAAAGGATCGTCAGTTGACGTTATCATAAAGTGTTTTCGTTCCTAAGTTATTAGACGAAAAATGTGGGGGTACTTCTAAGTACCGTAAGGCGGGAAAGGGTTAAACGGTGAAGGAAAACATCGTGAGGAAACCAGTTAGTATTCTAACAGCGGCGATGGGCTTGCAACCTGTCACGTATGAAATACTAACTACTGCAAAATGTGGGTATGTGCTAAATGTAATGTTTAGACATACCTCTGACTACCCCCCTTAGACATCCTCAAAGAATCTTGAATTATAGTACCTACTTGGTACTGGGAGATCTGAAGGGATATCTACCGTACCTGGGGATCAAAGTCGTGAAGCTGTGTAAATATATCAGTTATCTATTACCCATAACACAAGCTTTGAGTGGCTTACTTTGGGGCTAGATGGTGCTGTGTGGAATGTCCGGCATTATTTATTTTATTTACAGCAATTGGGGCACTGAGAGCGATGAGTCAAGCTACCACAACGGGAATTCCGACCCGCGCGGCTTCGGACATATCGGAGTGTGGGTGCCCAATGTAGACGAGGCGTGCGAAAGGTATAGTGCGCGTCACGTAAAAAGAACGCCGGAAGGAGGGGGAGGGGGTGTGATTGCGCGAGTATTTTGTATGTGCAAACACATTAACCTACACATTTTAATAGTAGAGCTCTTTGTGTGTGGCTCGTCCGGGGAAGTACCTACTACCACCAGGTCTTTCCTGCCGCCAAGCAGCAAGCAGCAGTGTTTCGGTTTGAAGAGTGTGGTCGCCGGTATAATTACCGGCACATGAGGCTTAACATTTGTATGCTTCAAGTTGATGGACGCAGGGCTATGCATCGTAGGGCACGTTCCTACCGTGCGTGGCTTACGAGACAATGCTTTGTTTTGGTTTATGGTTACTACTTAACATTAGGTGGGCCATCTGCATGTTCCATCAGCAAGCTGTATAAAAATGTTAAATTAAAAATTCATTCATTTAATTCGTTCATTCACAACCCTACCTTGCTTCATTTGCAGATTCGAGCAGCAAGGAGTGAAGTTCATTAAGCGACCCAACGATGGCAAGATGAAGGGTCTGGCCTTCATCCAGGATCCTGACGGCTACTGGATTGAGATCTTCACCAGTAACATTATCTAAGTAAACATTCTTCTTGTCGTGTCACTAGTGTGGTGAATGGATTTTAAGGGCAACTCACTGCAAGCACTCGACGTTTTGGAACTTTTTAGCTACGACATGACATGCCTGTTTTCTCATGATGTTTTTTTCACCGTTTGGTCGCGATGAACTGGCGGTAGATTCACATAGTATTATAATAAATAAATAATAAATAAATAATGCTGGACAATCCACACAGCACTATCTAGCCCCAAAGTAAGCTATTCAAAGCTTGTGTTATGGGTACTAGATAACTGATATATTTAATACATTATATACTTACATACTTAGATAGATATTTTTTATTATACATAGATATTATGTATTAGATGTTTCAAAGTGATCCTTGTGATTGTAATGAATATACTTAAACAGTTTTGATTTAATTTGAAAGTACTGACACAGTCTGTACAAGTGTTGTGTAGATTTAGGTATTTATTTTATCTTGTTTTTAATAATAGTACTTACTAATATAATTTTATTTATATCTCATTTTGTACACGCACCCACCTCTAATTTCAATTTCTCACAATCCTTCAAGGTTTGCTGGAAGAGAACTCTTTTTAGGGTTTAGCTCGCCTTTGTACATGGTTTATTATTTAAGTTTACTGTATGTATTTACTGTGTGCAATAAAGAAAGAATGACACTGTACACATGTACATTTTTGAAAAGAAAAACTTATTGATGACAACTGGTTTTGAACCGAATTTTGAGGTCTAACTTCTGTGTGCCTCAAGTTGATGGACGCAAGGCAGTGCATTGTAGGTTGTAGGGCACGTTCCTAACGTGCGTGACTTACGAGGCAAAGCTGAAAAGTATTTAAGTAGTATATCTGGTTCCCATATCACAAGCTTTGGCTTAGTTTGGGGCGAGATAGTGCTGTGTGGAAAGTCCACTAATATTTATTTATTGTTATATTTTTCTCTTGTTACAGATTTAAAAAACGCTTGGATTTATTTATTCAAAAACTGTATAAAACGTCGAGATTTTCGCAACATTATGTATGTAAGCGTTTCTACCTATTTACTTCCAGGGTACCTATTTGGAGTTTTTGAACATAACTAACTATATATTTTTTTCAAGATTTTGAAAACGTCTTGACCTAAATGAGGATTCAAAATACCTATACATTACTTCTTGGTTACTTTAAGTAAGTATTTTTGATCATGATCATCCGGGATGTCAACCGTGCCTGCCTATACAGTCGCCTTTTTCATTTTATTTCAGTAAAATGATGTTAAATAACTAATGTACATCGTGTCATGAACAAGTAGGTACCTACTTGTTAAGTCGCATAAATTGATATTTAATTTGTAGCTAGTAAGTTTACCTACCTATATAATTTTCACAATAGTAAATAATACCTAAGTGCCTACTCACGGTAAACATATTATTTATATCTTTGAAGACGAATCCATAAGTTTGTTTGAAATTGTAGTCAGAGAAGCTTCATAACAATAATAGCATTATGTCCATTTATACTTAATAGGATTAACGTTATTTAGGATAATCAAATAAAATGTAAAGAGTGCAATTTTACTTAGATATATCGCAATAACGTAGGTTTGCAAATTATAGACTAAAGTTACAAAAGGCATACGGTAACGTGCAGATATAAAATGGGACCCCCGATCATACCTTGAGTCCATGATTCAATGCTCTTGTTGGTACTTAATAGTTGTAAATTTTCTTTGGTTATGGAGCAAGACCTCAAAATAAATAAAATTGGATTGGTATATAAAATTACGTAAACCTACTTATTTAAAATAATTTTATAAAGTACGTAGTCTTCATATTTTTATGAAAAGCTTGCTTGAAGTCCGTTTAGTCATAGAATAAGTACTTGTTTTTTACATTTTCATATATTTTCCCACATTCTTTGAAATATAAACTGTCTCCTTATTAATCTATAGAATTTAATTTTTTAATCAAAAAGTTAAAATAATTTAAAAAGATTCAGAGCTAATCAAAATGTAGAAACCAATCCATTAAAATCAAGACCAACACAATCGAGGCGATAAAATTATATAATTAAACCTTAGGTAAGTGAAGCTGAAATTGTGATTTAAATAATATATTTTTTTATTTGAAACGTAAGTTTCGCTTGTTTATATGTTTTTTGTAATATTTGGAATGTGCAATGGGTGTAGGTAAATAGTAATAAATATAACATTATGTAAATGTTGAAGATTAAATGTTATTTTAATATTGTCGGTTTTCATTATATTTCATAAACTAGATTTTATTAAGCACTTTCTTATAATTGGTAGGTTCGTCAACTCGTTTGCGGGGTAACAAATTGAATTATTATTGAAGCCTGAAAATGAGGTTGTTTTTATATCCTTAGATAAGTTATTATTTTTTGTGAGTCACTACAAATCAAAGCCAATTATATAAATCGCCATATAATTCAATTTAAATCGATTATCCATACAACTATATATTACACGGTAATATAGGTTACAAAAGCGGAAAATGAATAAATTTGAGCGTGTGAAATAGTAAATTGGTGAATGGTTAGTTCAACATGGCCGTCGAACGCTTGTGTTTGTGGCTTGGAGCGCTTCTGGTTTTACCTAACTTGGTAAGTTAACCTCTAACGTTTGCAACAAGTTAAAGTTCATTCGGTACAAATGATCTTTTAAGTTAATAATAAAATTCGTCAATTCCCGTCTTCGTAACTGCATCAATAAGTATTTTTGTTGAAAGTAATGACTGTTTATTCATAAGAAATGATATTTCACGACAATCAAAAATTATAGCTATAAACTAATTGCAGGACGCAAGAACGGTAAAGCTAGTGCCAACGGAAACAAAGACACTCGTCACCGACGATGGGGTAACGCACGAGATATCTCGCTACATAGTCATGCCCGATGACGAAACTAGCAATCCAAATGCCAACACAGTCTCTGGCGAAAACTTTAACGAATCACATTATCATAAAAATACAAATGAAAAGTCTGGTGAAGCGAACGATGTAAATGTAAAATTTATAAAAACGGAGGGTACCGAAGCACCGAGTTTGGTTAAAGTTTTGAGATTCAAAAGCGGTGCTCAAAGCATTGATGATACCAAAGCGACTAAGGTAGTAATACCGCATTATGATTCGAAAACGACTGTATACATACGGCATAATGGTCATGGTGAATCGGTGAGTGTATATTTAAACAAAATCGTTACAAATAAATAAATAATGCTGGACAATCCACACAGCACTATCTAGCCCCAAAGTAAGCTATTCAAAGCTTGTGTTATGGGTACTAGATAACTGATATATTTAATACATTATATACTTACATAGATAGATATTTTTTATTATACATAGAAAACACCCAGACCATCGGAACAAATTTCTGCAGATCGTACACAAATTTGTTCCAAGGCGGGAATCGAACCCGCAACCTCTTGCGTCGCAGGCAGGCTCTCGCCCGCTGCGCCACAGAGGTCGTCGAAATGTTAGGTCAATAAAAATAATAAAAAATGTAAACAAATTATCAATTATTAGACAATAAGAAAACTGTGAATCTAAGAATAAATAAATAAGCTAACCTATCCAAAGATAATTTCTTACAGAATATATCACCAATGGAAAATGGTAAAAATTTGAATGCTAAAGAAGAGTCCCTGAAAGCTGGTAAGTAGTTTTGTATAATTTTATTGTTAGCAAGACTGAAAATACTAAAACTAGCCAATTTTAAATAGAGTGGTTACGTTACTTGTACGTTAAATGTAGATAGGTTGTTAGGACCTGTTATTTTTTTAATAAAACCTGTTGTGCCGACACCACTTAATGAGATAAGGGCAGGAAGATGATGATGATGGTACCTGTTGTTTTAGGAGCAGAAAACAGATAAGCAGGAATCGCAGAACACGGCACATTTGAAAAAACTTTAGATGAACATAAAAATATTAAGCATGACAAAACTAAAACAAATTTAAATGCCACTAGAGCTACTGATATCAAATATACAGAATTGCCAATCAAGTGGGATTTCTTAAAAACGCTTGGTAACGAAAAAGAAAATGCATTGCTTACATCCATCGGTATAAATAAAACTTTTACTTTGCCTGGGAAGAGAGGAAGGTTCAAATTAATACATGAGGATGATGAAGACGAATACAGCGTTCTTGATAAACCACAATTAGAACATATCACATCTATTCCAACGCATCAAACTACAACGTATTCTTATAACAACAAGGGGCATTCGGTTGATAAATCTAAAAGGATTCCAGATGATGTTGATGAAAGTGAAAGAAGCTTGAAACTCCTTAATAATGAAAATTTCAATCAACAGAGTGACGTTATACCCAACCAGGATAAATATGGTTTGGTAACTGAGGCAGAAAATAATGATTTACTGTTTAGATCACAAAAAAATAGCAACCAAGAAGCTCCTAGAGGCGACAGCGAAGAAAGTGTTGTTAAACTAAAATACGGAAAACCAAGCCCAATAATCAGACCTGCATCAGAGAGTGCTGTTCAAATGATCCAGTCGGGCTCTACTAGAGAATTTGTCAAAACTGACACTGATTCTGGGGAAAATAATCAATATCGACCTGAATTGAGACCAGTTTTAAATACGGATAACTCTGATGATAAATCTAAGTTTGCCACAAAAAATACAGACGATAAATCTACGTTACACCCAATTAAAGTGGCAAACATTTCGGTCGCAAAAAGCGTTACATTGCGAATACAGAACCCATCAAATGAAGATTCTAGTGATGTATCAAACCGTACCATAGTAAAAGAAGAACCGAAATTTGAGAAAACTAAATTACCCATCCACACGAAAAACATTATAAATAATGCAAAAATAACACAAGTTGCAAATGTTTCTCATAAAAATCTTAATAATTTTAAAGTATTACCTCTGGAAAACAAGCCTTTTAAAACTTTTAACACAACTAGTAGTAAAATTACAAATATAATTGTTTCACACCGCTCTCATGTGGCTCCAACTGGAAACAATACAATGAGAGAAAGATCAAATCAGAGTAACGAAGAATTACCAGAATACGACGTCCATCAAATTAAAAATCCTTTATTTCATATGCATAATACCAACACAAAAACTAATTACGCTGCAGAATCTGGCAGTAAAAATTATAATAAACCAACACAAAACCGTCTCAATGTTATTAATTACGCAGGAACTGAAGATAAGTATAAAATTGATGTTAAGGATGACGCCGAATCAAAAATAGTTTCTGGAGAGGATAACCTTAGAGCAGTAACTGGTTATTCGCAAACTAAGAATAATGAAACTAACAGAGTTATTTCAAATAATGAATTCACAACAATGTCAGAAGTAAGTAATGCCGATAGTAACACAAAAAGCACACAAACCACAAATGATTATAACAGTAAACAAGATATTTTGCATACGAATGAAGCCGAGTATAACAAAGCCGATGTAACGAATCCCTCTAATATAGATGTGAAACTGCAATCATTGGTTGAAGACGGAAAACAAAAACCCACGAACGATACAAACATTTTGCCAGATTTGATTGAAAAACAGTATAAAAAAGACGCATCCAACGTTACTAAACCAATAATAGTTTCGGGTGAGAATAACTTTGGAGTAATCACTAGCTCCACCCCAAAAGACAAAAACATAAAGAGCGGATTGATTTCGAAACATAAAATCATAACCGTGTCAGACGTAAATGATGATGATAGCAGCTCAAATACCGTATTGAAAACTGAAAATGATCATAGCAAAATACAAGATTTTATTGAAGCTACGCATAAAGCTGAACAAAACATAGACAATATAACAAATCCTCCTAATATCAGTATCAACGTGCAATCAGCGTTTGACTACGAAAAACAAGAAACACCTAAAATCCCTATTACTACTATACCAGATGTTGGAATGTATAACAAAACGAAGCATGCTGATGAAATAAACAATCCCACTTTTGAATCTGATAACAATAACAAAAAAAGTTATGAAAACACTAACATTCTTCAAACACCGCTGGTGTTGTCTACAGATAAAAAAGAAAAAAATCTGATGCATTTGGAGCAATTCGAAAATGTTTCAGCACCCGAAACTATACCTGCTGGTGAAAGCTACGATGTTTTGCCAGTGTATGAAAAATCTATTAACGAAGGAGAACTTGAACAATCAAACCATATAACTAACAGGTATGAAACATCTCACAGTCACTCTGTTCTATCTGAAAACAATAATAACGAAGAACATGGCAATGAAGCTTCTGTAAAAACTACTACTCCTTCAGAGCAGAAATATACCAATGTAGCTATCACCAGTTATCCTGTTCATACTTATGACAGTTACCTCCGATACAATCCATACCAAGGTCATGGTTCTCAAACGTATAATAAGAACTTGGAAAATGTCCAAAGTACACACACAGAATTTATGAAAAACCAATATTTGGAATACCTTCGCAAGTATTTGATATCTAGCGCCATATTGGCCGAGCTAAAGCAAAAATATAATAAACCCGATGATATCCGAAATTCTTGGATACATAATTTTGGCATTTTGGACAAGCTTCGCAAGGACCAATTGCAGTATTTGATACAACAAGTCAAAGAATATGAAACAACTACCGAACAATATATAAAACACAATACCATTTACGATTTATCAACAGCACCACATGTGGTAGCACTTCGGAACCAATATCATGGTCCAAATCTATATCTAATACCTTATAGCAATGCATTAATTGATAATTTTGCAACGTACCCAAATATAAGACTACATAAAGATAATGCTAAGCTACAACATTATTTGCCAAGAAATTTCGATGGCATTGCTATCAACCACGCTATGAACGACCACGCAGTTAGAGCTACGAACATAATTGCATATCTAAAGAGCCTTAAGGTTCCTGACGTCGAGATTATAAAGTTCATCGTCGAGGCAAAAGCCAATCTAATTACCGAAGCTCTTGACTCGTTTGCAACAGAATGTCAAACCAAGTTATACAATAGCCTGGGTCAAGGTATAGAGAACATAGCTAAGGATATATTGCAAAGATGTAATTGTGAAAAGTTATGACAGCAAAAACATTGTGATTTCATCTACTTGTTACTCATTCCCAGTTTCTTTACAAGCTTGTGAGAGATTAAAATATCGTGCAACTGATTACTTTAGAATAGCTTATTGGGTTACCTTTAAAAAATTGAAAGAGAGAAGCTGAATCATTAGAATGAAGAGGGTAAATGCTTTCCAGCACAATGGTGGCCAAAGTATGGTCAAAGACCTAGAGGCAGAATACCCGCCAGTTGTTGAGTCGTTGATGGGTAAGAAGTAAAATAAGCATCAAGTGTCTGGCTAAAGTACCTACACTCGAGAGCATAGACATCGCACATAGGGTAATTTTCCTTCATTTTGATTTCGACACTTGTTTTTATTTTAATTAAAGATTGGTTGCAAATATAGCTTAAATTAAATTTAAGTACACACTGTTAGCTTCCTAAAAACCCATAATGTCTGGCCTTGACCTTCCAAATCATAGCAGTGGCGGCTTAACAATGGAATGGCCTAAATTCGCTCGTTTCAGGTAGCGCGGGTTGTGGGACTTTGAGCAGGTATAAAAGGATAAAAAAACAAAAAATTTGTGAATGTAACGATTTATTAATACGAGGTATTGCCTCCCCTAGCCTGAATAACAGCTTCCATTCGATGTTTCATTGAAAAAATCAATTTTTTTACGAAATCATGCGGTATGCTGTCCCATTCTTCCTTGATCGCGGTTTGGAGCTCTCTGAGACTCGTAGGCACTGCGTTTCTGGCTCTTACTCGTTTCTTTAGTTCGTCCCATAAGTGCTCAATGGGATTGAGATCTGGGCTTCGAGCAGGCCACTCCATAACGAGTACTTCAACCTCCTCCAAGTACTGGCGTACTATAGCAGCGGTGTGTGGTCTAGCGTTGTCCTGCATAAAAACGAAGTTTTCGCCGATAAATCCCGAAAAGGGCACAACATGCTCTTGCAGGATCTCCTCGACGTAACGTTGGGAAGTCAATCCACGCGATCGACGGTCGGTATCGGGCCCTGTGATGAAGACAAGTTCGGTTTTCGCTTCCAGTGAAATGCCTCCCCAGAACATACACGAACCACCGCCGTATGCGACCCGTTCGGAGATGCAGCATTGAGCAAAACGCTCACCGGGTCTTCGGTAAACTCTACCCCGTCCGTCGTTACCATGGAGACACATCCTGCATTCGTCGGAGAAGAGGACTGCCTGCCATTGATCCATAGTCCAATTAACGTGATTTCGAGCAAACTGAAGGCGTGCTTGTCTGTGTGCTGGGGTTAATTTTGGGCCAGTTGCTGGTCTGTGCGCTGTCAGACCTCCTTCGGCTAGTCTTCTTCTAACCGTCCACCGACTGACTTCCACTTCTCTAACTTCCTGGAGCTGCTGTCCGAGTTGAACTGCATTCAACCGGCGATTTCGTAGTGATGTATTCACAAGAAAACGGTCATCGCGCTGTGTTGTCGCACGTTTTGGGCCTGTTCCTGGTCGCCTGGTATAGCCACCAGTTTGCTGATATCGCTGGTATACACGTCGAACAGCATATCTGCTCAAATTTAACTGACGAGCCACTTGACTTTGGTTCTGTCCAGCTTCGATTAGTGCAACCACTTGAGACGCTGCTTCTGGTGTGGTATCCATTTTTTTGTTTAGAGAGATGACGTATTCGTTAAAGGACCTTTCTGACTGGGTGTTGGTATGCAAATGATGTCATTTCAATCATCCCTTATCGTTTTATACCTGCTCAAAGTCCCACAACCCGCGCTACCTGAAACGAGCGAATTTAGGCCATTCCATTGTTATGCCGCCACTGGTATGATTTGGAAGATCAAGACCAGACATTATGGGTTTTTAGGAAGCTAACAGTGTGTACTTTTATTTAATTTAAGTTATATTTGCAACCGATCTGTAATTAAAAAAAAAACAAGTGTCGAAATCAAAATGCAGGAAAATTACCCTATGTGCGATTTCTATGCTCTCGAGTGTATTTGCCTTATCTAATCTTGTCTAATCTAATAACGAAATAGGTAAGTAAGTACTTGGTAGGTATATTTTATATTTGCCCATTTTCGTATTTGTGACAATTACTAGAACAAAAATTCTTAAATGCTGTTTATCTACTTCCTATTCTCAGAAATTAACACACTTGTACTAATGTTGTAATAGGGTAAGGGTTAATACGACTAGTGCGAATAGAATGTAAAAAAAATTAAACCACATACAACCCAATTAGCATTTTTATGACTAATTATCTCCGAACAAGTTAATTGTAATTCCGTTGATATCCTAAAACCACTAAACCTAATCTATACATGCAATTTATTAAAATTATGTAGTGTTAATTTCACAGGTGATAATTTGCAGCATTCCAATTTAAAATCGTAAGTACTCAATGTTTTCAGCATTTATCAACTGGCGTGTGCCAACGGGGAAATGTCTTTTAATTTTAATTTATTAAATCTTTTAGTTTGCCTGTCGGTACGTATTTTGACTAGCCAATTGTAATTGACCGCGGTAATACGTTTTTTATGAAGATGATAGTTCCTTACAGGTTCATAGTTCCATCGGAGTTTACATAAACGGTGTTGACGATTCAGCTCTATTACAATATCCAGTAAGTGTTTTAAGCCACATTATTTTAGAGCACGAAAACGAAAAAGAGGAAAATGGATTAAGAAAAATAAAGAATAGACGAATGAAGAAGATTATGGGGTTATTGAGGTTGCGAGTTACGACGAGAATGAGTTTATTTGAGGCTGTTTAATAGTGGTGCCCATAACCGAGAAGATGAGGAGCAAAACATTAACGTGGTATGTGCAAGTCATGCAAAGGAAAGAATAGCATGTAAATAAAAGAGCGCTACTAGTATACAACATTAGCTATACTAAATATTAAACCAATTAAAAAAAAAAATCCGCAATTGATTGAAGAATAATAGGTACCTAATGACTCCTAAGTTTTTGTTGTGAAATTTGTAGTTAATTGACTCAGGCGTGACTTTGCGGAAGTCCATTTTTAAATATAAATTAACTTTAACAAAGCAATATTAGGATAAGTACTACATATTGCTTAGTTCAAGTTAATTTATATTTGTGAAATTTGTACACTAGGCCTTTGTCGACCGTGGTCTTTATAGGCAGTTTGAGCATTTATTGAGGGTTCTAGTGCTTCTGGGTATGTATAATTTATCATCAAGATGGAAAATATGGGGGCAAGAAGTTAATATTATTAACTTCTATTAGGTACCTACTTATGTATTTTTATCGTTTTAGTTAAAGGTGTTTCTATTATTTTCACTCAAAGCACTACCATCTACTCCACATAACACAAAGGTTAGCTGGAAGAAAATGCTAATTAGCATTAAGTTCGCCTGTGTACATCATTTTTGTGCAATAAAGAATTTTCTTATCTTATCTTATTATTTTTCTGTAGTAAAATCATTACTTTAAGGTCAAATAGGTACCAGAAAGAAAACAGTCGAGCGCGTTTGTGACCAAAGTTGAAATCAGTAGTACCTCTCATGTTTCAGTTAATTTGTCGTCGGCTGCGTCATTGGTTGCCAATTTGTAAAACGCTGTCGTAGCTAATAGGTATGGTGTTCGATAATCAATATTCGGTTCTGATACTTGGAGTGATTATGTGTACAGTTGTGCACTTAGTTGTGCATGAGTTAAGTTTTGCTATTTCTGGCATGTTATGAATTTCCGCTAAACTTGCGGCACGCAGCGAGGATTAGCGTAGACCATTCTTATCCCTACTACGTTTTGTTTGTGAAATCAAAGGGGATCTATTTAATAAAATTACATGGGACTATTTTGTAAACTTGGTGAATCTAGGCCCTCGAGGTCTCTTCTAAAGGTGTGAACTTTAAACTCAGCCCAAGTTCCAAAGTTGAGCAAGTGCAAACAGACCATTACCTACTGTGGATAAGGTCTATTTTACGCATGGCATGACCTACCGCGAATTTGAAAATCACTTAAGTTTTTTAATTTCAGTATGATGTACCTGAACTCAACAATGATGTACAAATGCCAACATTCAACCGAAATGAAGAAGTTTGTGATAAAGCTGTCGCGCTACAAAATATTCTAGGAGTGATGATATCAATGTTGCGTCAAGATCTCTCTGAAAACACCAAAGCGTCTTACATTTTGGATTCCCTCAAAAATCTGCTGAGAAATACTCCGGGATATAACTACGAAGTGATACAGAAAATTGATGATCTGATTCTCACTTTGGACAAGTACAAGGACTCTGGCTACAAACATCACAGCTTAAGACTTAGCCAAAACAAAACAAATAATCCAATGAATTTGTTGGTAAGACAAAGTTTGCAACCAAACCAAAATATAAAGCTAGGGTATGAACTTCCGGCTTTGACAAATTCTTACTGCACAGAAGCACTGCTAAGCATTGTAAAGATTGCCTACCAAGCGTATGCAAGCCTAGCGAAAAACCCAATATGTAATTTATCCGGGCTGCCTTCACATTCCGGTGTGAAACCTGTTACTCCTGGCTTAGAGGAGACCGGTGAATGGGATACCCATTTCGATGATATTTTCAACTCGATATCGGTTGGGTACAAACCAGTTTATGAAAGTAGTCTACTGCCCTTCCCACCTAATCCGAATTTATATCCCACCAATAATATAAATAATAACATCCCTATACGGCCCTACTTGCCTCAAACAAATAACATTTTGTCTTTTGACTATACTCCTTACCCGATAAATTCACTACATCCCGACCATCCCTCGGCCGAAACTTATCAAGAAAATAATCCACAAGAATCAATTCAATATCCGCTTCCTTTGAATTACTCACCAGATGAAAATAATCCGTTATACATTCAGAATGCTCCCTTGCCTTCTTCTTGGAGTGAGAGACCTTATTTCCCTTCAGTAGTAAAAGAAGAGCTTCCTTTCCCGAATTCTCCGAAAGGAAATCCTGTAGACGTGGTGCCTGAATATCTCCTACCTAAATATAAAAAACTAAAACGACCTTTGCTTCTTTCACTATCTATACCTAACAAACCAAATGTTGAAACTCCTGAACACATTCCATTTGAACATTATCTGTCTGACGATACTAATCCACCAGCAAAACCTGATGTCTTTGTATTTCCTGCTTCTCTAAAACCAGATTTATTTTCATTTGACTATAATCCTCCTTACCCACTAAATTCTGTATATCCTTACAATCCTGTAGCTGAACCTAATCCAGACACCAATTCGCATGGATTCACTTTTGGTGTTAAACCTATGTCGCTTCCGTTGAATGACTACTCCCTAGATACGAATAACCCGTTGTACAATCAGAATCATCCTGTGCCTTACACATCAGGTGAGAGGCCTGATTTAACTTCATTGAAACCATTTTTTCAGTCTTTGAATAATCCAAAAAACATTCCTCATATTACGATTTTAGACCATCCCTTAACAAACAAACTACCTAACCAACCTGAAACTGGAACTCCTGGATACTTCCCTTTAGAATCTTATTCATCTCACAATACTTATTCACTAGCTGAATCAGATGTCTTTGAATTTCCTTATAAGCCTGCTTCTCCAAAACCAGATTTGTTTTCTTTTGACTATATTCCTCCTTACCCAGTAAATTCTGTATATCCTTACAATCCTGTAGTAGAACCTAATCCAGACACCAATTCACACGGATTCACTTTTGGAGCTAAACCAATGTCGCTTCCGTTAAATGACTACTCCCCAGATGTGAATAATCCGTTGTACAATCAAAATCATCCTGTGCCTTACACATGGGGTGAGAGGCCTGATTTATCTTCACTGAAACCATTGCTTGCGATTTTGAATAATCCAAAAAACATCCCTCAAGTCATGATTTTAGACCATCCCTTACCTAAACAACCTGAAACTGAAACTCCTGGATACTTACCTTTAGAACCTTATTCATCTGTCAATTTTAGTCCTCCAGCTGAACCAGATGTCTATGAGTTTCCTTACGAGCAACTCACTCCAAAACCAAATAAATGGTCTCCCTACTTATTCCCTGTTGACTCTCAAAAAAATCATGCGAATATTCCTAGTGCTGCTGACGAAAACAGCTCAGAAGCACCCTTGTATCCCAATATTCCCAATTTTAAACCCTCTGCATATTTTCCTTCTCCGAATCCTTCATCGTCAAACTGGATTCCTGAAGCACCATCTGCTGTAATTCCGCAAAACGTAGACTCCTTGTTCCCTGAACCAGATACACAGCAAAACGTTTTGCAAGTCCCAATTTCGCAAATGCTTGTATTTATCGAATATGCAGTCGCGTATGTTGAAAAAACGATTCCCGTTGGGCAATTTGATGAACCAACATTGTATATTATCGCGAGGATCAAAAGTATACTAGCTCGTAAAGAAATAGAAGTAGATGAATATGCTACCATTGAAGAACTTTATATGAAATTAATCAATTACATCAAATTACTACACATTTCTAAGGAAATAATTGATCTCCTAGACTTGTCTCGCGTGACGAATGGTTCTGAATGGAAAGTTAACAAAGTTGTTGAATTTACATACTTGGTAAAACGCCCGCGGCCCGTGGTTTATTATCCATACTATTACGTAAAGTACAGATTGCCTTATCAATCGTTTATGACAGTGGCGCAGAAGTTACTTAGAGAAAAACCAGACATCAGAACGAATCCTCATGAACTATACGAAAAGCTACTAGCTCTTTCTAAAGTAGTAGAAACTTCGCCAGACTTAGAAAGCTATGACAAAAAGCAAATTATGGAACTAACTTCCGATTCAGGGTCTTTAATAGATGCTCAGTTAATAAGAGAAAACGGAACATTGTCGAATCAACTCAATATTTTAAGAGACATCACTTCTCAATTAACAGTTGACGATATATTTGACCCCAATGAAGATGCTACGAATCAAAATGAATTGTTGTCTACCGACTTTAAAATGGTTGAAAATCATGCCGATGACCAAAACGGAATGAATCCTAGCACAGAAGCAAACCTCGAGTTTACATCATTTGATTCTGACAAACTGCGGAGTGATATACTTCGGGGTGAAAACGTAGGGTTACCGTTTTCGGGTTATTCGTTACCAACCAATGGGAATCCGCTGAGAGGCGTGGATAAACCAAAATCCAAAGACCAAAGCCACATTTCACCTATTATGCGTAAACTTAAGGACGCTACTTCAGATGCCACTCATCTGCGAGAATCAAATCAATTAGACTTGATAAATTCTGGCAATGGTTTAGTGAACCATGACAATGAAATAATAGCTATGAATACCGGCAATGGCAATACCCAAAAGTCAGTTAACTTTCTTAATCCAACAACAATGATTAATTCGGTAGTGCCTGATGAACGCATTTTAAAATCAAGCAGAACTAAGGTTATAAACAATCAACAAAATCTTCAAAATTCGGTAAGCCGACAAAACTTGCTTACACAACAGCAAAACTTCTACAATAGTGGCTTAGTTAATGTTGATAATCAGAAAATATTGATGAACACTGGCACTGAAAATCGCCAAGACAACGTAAACATTCTAAATCCTAAAATGATACATAACACAGCAACCTCTTTCCACAACAATGCTATTACTAAACCATCCCAAGCACATGATAATTCGCTCGAGTTAATAAATAATCCGTTCACTGAAAAACAGTATATATCCAACACCGATTCTACGCAGTTATCATTGACCACCGAACATGGGTTGGATATGCCTCACGTGAGTGCTACAGAATCTTCTAGTGGACTAAAAAGCACTAGTGGCATGAGCATTAAAAGCCATATAAATAAAGTTGCAGGAACGCAACCATCATCTGACTATAAAGCACTTAACAAAGACGAACTGGCAAATTTTATCAAAACTTCTGTCAAAGAAGACTTTCGTCAATTCTATAATACAGATACAATCAACAATTTACCAAGCACAGGTGAGAGAAATAAGCAGAATTTATATGACTTTAGCTATCACAATTATATGAGGCCAAGTGATGAAATTACCCGGCCATATAGTAGTCACGATTTCTCAAACATTGACCTTGATACATTTTTAGCTACTGCAGAACCAAATAATCAGCTATTAGTAGATGTCAATAAAATGGGACATCCAAACCAAGATCGGGTCAAACTAAACGCAAAAGTATTGAATAGAGACACTAGAGATAAAAACGCTGTAAGTTTCAATCAAAATAATTTGCTTCTAAACCCTGAATTTGAATATCTACAAGGTATAGACAATTTTGATTTTGACACAGGATCGGCGGGACAAGAAAATTACAGCGGGATTAATCAACAAAATGTAGCCTTTGACAACGGAATGACCAGTCAGCAATCAGCCTTCAGTCAGCAACACATTGCTAACTTTTGGACCGACCCAAGACTTTCTGGTCAGCAGATAAGATACTTGTACCGTTTGCCAATTTATTACAAATATCGGGCTATTCAAGGATTTCCAGTTATGAGCTCTGCCATGCCGTTTTTGGGTCAGTATTCCGCTAGACCTAGGCCCATAATGGGATAGCTTCCAGCTATTTGAAATTTATGATTAAAAATGTATTTTGTGCAATTTTTTTGTTTAATTTTTGATACTCTGACCTACTTCTACTCCACGTGGCAACAGGACAGACCATAGACTCCTTTCCTACATCCGTGGGACAGACAGACCGCTTTTGCATAATTTACTTAGGCACATAGATATATATTTTTTACTATACATAGAAAACACCCAGACCAACGGAACAAATTTCTGCAAATCGTACACAAATGTGTTCCGAGGGGGGAATCGAACCCACAACCTCTTGCGTCGCAGGCGGACTCACCCGCTGCGCCACTGAGGTCGTCTTCCGTAGAAGGGGTTGGTCAGAGGTTAGAACATCCACATTTTGCACACCTGTCTATCTCGTAGATGGGTACCTATATACCTACCTACTAGACAGTGTGCCGCAAAGCAGGTTTAGTTAGGAACATACAAAAAGCAAAGCTATGACCAATTTAATTATGTAGAACATACAAACGATGCATGCAACCGTAAGTATATCAACTAGAATTGGATTGTGAGTCAGCAACTCAAAATATTAATGTTCTGGTTTTCGTACAAATCTTCGAAAGAAAACGCGCATGCCGCCATTATATTCACGCCCTTCATGTTCGTATGCGAATGTCAAAATACTACACACATTCGCGGGGGTGAATTATTTTGTGAATTAGTTCGCGACGGCACCTGTTTTCCTCGAATGTTCGTCGAATGACGTATTTGATTATTCCACTTACTTGACACTGGCAGCATTGTCTGTGACGGAAAGAGCCATTAATGAATGGGCGAAGAAGAAGAAGATTTTAATATTAGGCATTCATTTTTTGTAATTTTACATTAAAATAAATGTAAAGTTACCTTTATTAATAATAGTTATATATAATGATTAATAATAGTAGGCTTGCTTCTGTATGTCTGTTCATCTACTTCATCTGCTGTGCTCCCGGCAAGAGTATTAATGTTGTTCTGTGCTCCTGCCTGAGGAATAATTTAAAAGTTATTTTTACCAACATCGAAGAATTGAATTTTTGTAAAGGAGCAGATAATAGTTCATATCTAATTCAACAAATAACATCTTCTTACCCTAAGCTTAGCCTCAGCTGTGAAAATGTTGAGCCAAAGACCTAGATTTATAAAACCTGGTAAGTACGTAAAATTTTATACAGAAAAGTTATGCTAAGTTCTTAGGTTTCAGGTTAACTTTGTAAACATAAACATAACCTGAAATGCTAAAACTTAATAACAAACATGGGCTACCTAAACCGGTTTTGATAGTATTTTTTCAGTTGCCTGAAAATTTGGGTTGGCTATAGCAATCCTTGTACCTGAGTTGAGGGTTGGGGATAGGGGGGATGCCAGTGGGGGTAGATGGCAAGTCTTCCCCTTGAGTCCTTTTTTCTAGGAAATGAAAAAAAATAATTTAATCTTTCAGGTAAGTTACTAGTTAGGTTAGGGTTTTTTTTTTTTTTATATGAAAAAAATTGGTAGTAATATTTCATCTCTATGACAAAAAGACTCAAGGGAAGGAATTCTCATTAGGTTAGGGTTATTTTTTTTTTTTTTTTTTAAAGTGAAGAAATTTGTATGAAATTTTTTGGAATTTTTTTTTCATTTCCTAGAAAAAAGAACTATAGGAAAAGACTTGCCATCTACCCCCACATGCTTTCCCCCTATCCCCAACCCTCAACTCAGGTACCAGGGTAGCTATAGTTTAACCGAAAATTTAGTGACTATCACAAAGTTAGTAGAATACAAATACCATTCGTAATAATATTTATTTTTCTTTGAGTTATAGGCAGTTTGGTTTTGAATTAGTAAAGTCCTACAAAGAAATGAAAACCTTAACTTCAGCATCTGATTCTTTCCTTAAATTATACATCAGAAAGCTCCCCAAAATTTAAACTTCTATTGATTATATTTTGGGATGTGCCTTGATTGTATCAAAAACCCCTTCGGTTTTAGTCATTTTCATATTTTAAATGAAAACAGCTTCATTCAATCAACACCCAGGCAAGGTAGACACCCCCTCAGATTGCTTCGTACCTACCCTCTAAAAGCGAGAATGTTGGGGGTGTAGTCAGAGGTATTTTTTTTTATTAGATTTATAGTGTTTACTACACTTAAGAAAATCACAAAGATTTTTAAAATGTCACAAAAGTTATTCTCCGAGCGGGACTTGAACCCGCGACCTTCCACTTGATAGTAACAGCAGGACTTCTTGATAGTAATAGTCAAACCTGTCAGATGGAGCCACAGTCGCATAAGTACCGTAGTAACATGTCTAAGAGTTATTCATCGAGTGTGATTAGTACTCCGGTGGTGCAGTTGGTAGCACAGCCCCGGATCAAGGGGAAGGTCGCGGGTTCAAGTCCCGCTCGGAGAATAACTTTTGTGACATTTTAAAAATCTTTGTAGTCAGAGGTACATCCAATTTTGCAGTTATTGGTATTCCATTATCACTAGCCACTGTAAGAAAACCTGTAACACTCTTTATTAAAATTTATATAATATTTCTGTTGTAAAATTGCCAGTTTAAACCTGATAGATATAATGTGCAATAATAAAGCTATACTGGATAATTCCCAGGCGATGAATCCCTGTACCCAACAAGAAATAAAGATGGTGCGATAGAAACCCTCATCAAACCTGATGCAGACACAGCGCTGAATGTGGACAATGACTCCAAAACCAGTTTCACCTATAATCGGTACCATCACTTGCCGATGGAGGCACAGAGGCAGCGACTCCCCGTGTTTCAATATCGGAACAACATTCTGTACCTGCTGGAGAAGTATCAGACCTTGGTGCTGGTGGGAGAGACTGGGTGCGGAAAGTCTACACAGGTGCCTCAGGTATGTGATGTTATCATAATTAACATCTACCATCAGCTGGGAGACTTACTTCTTGCTTGCCGGCCTTGCCGCCTACCACTTTTTATTTGCCGCTTACCACTTGAGCAACTGCAGCGGTTTGCAATAACTGGAATGTACCACCAAAAGAAAAATAGTTATGCTCCTACACTATCAAGTAATATTTTTCTTATCAGATATTGCCAAGTTTGACTCAGTGCCAAGGCTGACTCAGTATAAAATCATTAGTAGGTATATCAACATCAACAAAAATAGGCAGGTAAAGTAGGTACCTAGGTGCCTACTTAGCATTAGCAGAATAATACAATCGGTGGTGTTTGAAGTAGGTTCAGTTAAGATTAGCTGAAGTAGGATTAGATTAATAATATCACATTTAGGCTTTTTTGAAGTAGGATTACCTACCTAGTTTAGATATAGGCTAAACTTACGTTGAAAAATACGATACTCCGTCAATTTATGAATCGATTTTGAGGTTTGTTGTTTTGCCTTTTGTACAAACTACGTTTGGTACAATAATAGAAAAAAATTATTAAACAGGTTATACCTAGGTACTAAGTACCTGCCTACCTTATTATGTATTATTTTCTCATGTAAACTACTTAGGTATTATTTTCCGTAAAGATCAAAAATCCAATTGAATCTCGTCTTGATCCCTCGTACCTACCTACCTAGGTATTTCGGTTCATGTTGGAATACCTACCTACCTATTTCGGTTCATGTTGGAACCTAGCTAACTTTTGACTAGGTATAACAACATAATAAAGCTATTTAATAAAACTAATGCAACCTATGTTTTTAACACTAGTTACACTAGTAGAATCCACCTGGTGTTAAGTGGTAACCATCGCCTCTAACAAAGTGTTGCCTCGTAAGTCACGCACGATATGTAGACAACATGAATGTTACATAATTAAAATCTTATTGGGTGTAACTTAAGTAGGTCCAACAAAGCTCATAATGACGTTTATATGAAAAAATTGTTATTCCTCCTTAAATAGGTAATCCTAATCAATTAAAAAATTATAGGTAAATAAATATTCACATTCTAAAGTACCTAGTTAGGTACGTACACTAGGTACCACAGACTAGTAAGGTTGCTAACGCATCTAGGTACGTAGGTACGTAAAATATGTTGACATGACAACCATCAAATACCTACCTATATCAAAGCATTCAAATTCCTTGTATCAAAGTACCTAGGTAGGTAGGTACCTAAGAAGAATTCAAATTATTTGGGAGGTAGATACCGAAACTACATAGTAAGTAGGTAGGTAGTTACCTACCTACTAAGTACTGAGCGCCGTGCGTGCATCGTGAAGGTTTTATTATCAAGAGCGAGCATCATATTATATTGGATAGGTACGCTAATTAATTTAGTTCGTGGAACTTACTTACGCAATAGGTATCGTGCCGTAGTATTTTTGTTTTATTCCCAAGGCTTTACAGACAGGTATTAGGTACTTAAGTAGGTAGGTATATACCTAAATATTCTACTGCCAGTAATTACGCAGGGGGTTTCGGTGGCGATAAATCGATTTTAATCGATCTAGCTAAGATTCATTTTTAGAAAATATTTTTTAACCGTGTTTTCAGGCTATGAAACATAAACATAACTGAAAAATAAGACATTTCCTGACATGTATTGGTGTAAAATAATATTATTTTTTAAGCTACTACAGCGTGGTCACCCAGATACTTATTGTAATATTATAATTCGATGGTATATTAATACATTTTACCACATACAGGGTGTCCATTAATTACGTGAGGCGTTTGACCTCTCCCCCTCCGATCGCCTCACGTAAAGTCGACGATATCACGTCATCAAGTGGTCGTAACGTAAGACAGCAAGTACTTAGGTACCTACCTATGACAATAACTTTAAAACCGACTTCAAAAAAATTCAAAAAACTTTTTACTGGGTGGACCTGGTGCAAAAAGTTATTGCAAGATCAGACTATAAATGTACTGGAAAATACAGTCATACTATCATATTAACTCAAAGTAATCTATAACTCTCTCTCTCTCTAGTCTAGTCTAGTCTCCAGTCATTTAACTCAAAAACTACTCGCCAGATCTGGGACTTAAATGGGACCCAATGACAAGCACCAGTTATTAATGAAAAAAATAATCATCAACATCGGTTCACCCAGTAAAAGAGGTAAAAAACAAAAAATTGAGTTTTTTTGAGAACCTCCTCCTTTTTTTGATGTCGGTAAAAAAGGGATGAAAACAATGACTTTAAATGGTAATCGTTTCAGTTTTATACCTTTTCAACATTTCGTTAATAAAATACCTAAATATTTAAATAATTAAATTTTGGTGGACTTTCCACATCGGTATTATTTTTTTGCTATCGTACGTTTCACGTTTAGCGATAAAACTTAATATGATGTTATGATAATACGAGTAGGTACTAAGTAATATTTTTTTATCGTTATAACATAGTAATAAACCATCGATTAAAAAACCGAACCAAAATAAATAGAAATTGATTGAGCTAGGTAGGTATCGAAGCAATAATATTATCATAGGCTAGATAATGATTTTTTTAAAATATCGGACCCGTTCAGGCTATAAGCACATTTAAATAAATATAAAGTACCTACCTTTTTTTTGCGTTGTCTGGTTGGCGCAATAAGCTTATTTAAAAATTACAAATAAAATTTAAGTGCCTATTAGAAACTTTGGTCTGTGAAAAAAAAGTGCTGTTATAAAAAAGACGATAGTTATTACTGTGTGTAGTCTACTGTAGGTACCTACATACTTTGTTGACATTATTTTGGCGGGAAGTTGCAAGCTGACAAGCTTGGTTACCGCCCCTCCACTGGCTGGATGTTATTTGATAAGTTGTTGATAGGGCTTGACTTAGCCGATTATTATCGAATTAATATCACGATGACTAATGGCAAATCCTACCTACTACTATTATCAAATGCGAAAGTTTGTAGGTGTGGATGGATGGATGGATATGGATGTTTGTTACTCTTTCACGTCGGAACGGCTGAACGGATATGGATGAAACTTGGCAGAGAGATATATTATAGTCTGGAATAGCACATAGGCTACTTTTTATCCCGTGGGAATACCGGGATTTAAATCTGCGCGGGTGAAACCGCGGGGCGCAACTAGTAATAGATAATATTGAAAGCAATTTCAATATTATCCGATATAAAATTTACATACATACATAAAATCACGCCTTTTTCCCATAGGGGTAGGCAGAGACCACGGATTTCCACTTGCTACGATTCTGATTCACCTCTTTCCCGTCACTTACTCTCATAACATTCTTACTACTTCTATTTTCTTTCTTCTTCTTCTTAGTACTCGGTGCTCTTAACCTGGCATGTCTCCAAAATGTCTTATCTTGTCTAGATAAGTTCGCCGAGGTCTTCCCCTCCCAACAGTCCCGTCCGCACTCGCGTGATGCACCTGTTTCGTTTATCTCCTCTCATACATTTACTGGTAGTACAAAAAAGATCTTATAGCTACATGCATTAAGTTTATTGTTTTTAACTAGGTACATGGCAAAAATAAGTTGCTTTGATAAAAAAAAATGCATTTGAGATAACCACTTTCTCAAAAGAAAATGGTTAAGAGTCCGGCGACAGCGGCTCGCAATTTCGAGGTGCGATTGCCTATTATTTCATTTCGGGGAGGTTGTTTGAAAGAATAACTCTAAAGTGACACGCATAATACTGTTCGAACACAAATAATACAATAATATAAGGGAAATGTGCTTGAGTCAGAAATCATTTTGGTATTAGGTAAACGTAAGACCAAACATACTAATACCAAAATGATTTCTGACTCAAGCACATTTCCCTTATATTATTGTATTATTTGTGTTCGAACAGTATTTATGCGTGTCACTTTAGAGTTATTCTTTCAAACAACCTCCCCGAAATGAAATAATAGGCAATCGCACCTCGAAATTGCGAGCCGCTGTCGCCGGAGCCTTAAGGCATCGGATGAATGTGTTAAAGGAATTCAGATTTTTTTAGGAAAACCTTCAGTCACACGTACTTAAATACCTATTTGTTCTCCGTCAGTTGCTTAATGTGTACCAAGCGCAAGTCCGGTCGTGTATGGAGTACTGTTCTCATCTTTGGGATGGCTCTGCTAAATACCAGCTTGAGGCCTTGGAAACTATTGAGAGACGAGCCAAAAAGCTCATAGGTAGCGACGCGTTGTTCGAGTCTAAGCTGCCTGACTCTTGAGCATCGCCGCAAAGTTGCCAGTCTATCGGTATTTTACAGGATTCATTTCGGGGAGTGTGCGACGGAACTCCACAACTTGATCCCCTCATCTCCTTTCTACCATCGGACTACCCGACGTACGGAAGGAAGACATCCGTTCATGGTTGACTTACCAACTGCCCGCACCAAGCGCTTTGCTTCAACTTTCTTAATGCGTACGGCCAAAGAATGGAACTCCTTGCCGGCGTCCGTTTTTCCGAATACCTATAATTTGGGTGCTTTCAAGAGAAGAGTGAACAGGTATTTTCTAGCTAAACGTGCCACATCGTAGACTGCATCATCGCTTACCATCAGGTGAGATTGCGGTCAAACGTTTTGCCTATATGTAATAAAAAAAAAAAAAAGGAAACCGAAGCCGCAGGGCCTACGGGCGGCGCTGAAGACTGATGTAATGTCAGTAGTGCATAATTTCTATTTTATTTATGAGTCAACATACAAAATCTATAAACAATGTGAATCGTCGTTTTATCTGCTTGATCTTAAATGAGTCTTTTCAGAGTACCTATTTATCTTACAACACACGCGTCTATGTAAGAATATTCGTTTAATAAGTTACACTAAGTTCTTAACAATAGGGCTTTTCAACATCTGCGATAAGATAAGCTATAACTCTATAAGCTTATAAAATATCGACAACGCTTTCAGTGGCTTATTCCCCTCCCTAGCGTCGCGTCGCGATTCGCCAGATGATCAGTCAGATCTACCCGCGCGCTCGGGAAGTGCGCACGCACGCGCCCGCACTGCGTCTGCAAATATTATTATTTACATTTCACAAACGCTGAATACACAGCGCATTCGTGAATCAAAACTGCAGCAAGAGCTGATAACAATTTGAGCAATGAGCGTCGAGTGCTTATAACATCCGCTCATCGATTCTGTAAACAATTATTGCCGATTCCAAACGTCATGTTTTGAAAGAACCCGAGATTTTTACGAAGAATCGTAGTTTCGAAGTGGGAAAACTTTACCCGTACGAAATATTAAATATGTTTCTTTGTGTGGACTGTGAAGTGGGGTACGGTGTTGCCTGCATTTTGGAAACTATAAGTGCTTTTGTTAAGGTTTCGTCGTAAACATCTATTTTGAGAATCGCGATCCGTATTTTTAGAATACTGATGCGTGGGATTTCGTAACTCCATAACACCGTTGTATGTTTGTATACATATAATAGTGCAACGGTCTGACTCAATTTGTGGAATCCAGAGGACATCGGAACCGAAGATTGTCTCCAGCCAAAATGATGTGGCCTTCATCACAAGCGAGTAAAATACTCACATTTCTGCTGCTAGTCATCGTTATATTTTGCGTGTGTATGGACACTTTACTATTTATAAGGATACAAGTCTATAAACTTGACATTTTCGATGATTTAGATACCACTGGTATTAATGTTACGAGTGAAACTTCAACACACCAGTCAAAAGTCGAGCTAAACTATGAAGATGTAACTTTAGTACCGTGTACAGTGAATCCGTTATGCCACCCAACTGTGAAAGCTTTGATGGTAGATCACATAAACCACTATATTTACGGCTCTTTATGTTCAGTAGTTGATATAGCGCTAGGAATATCTAAAGAATGGCTTATAATAACACCTAATATGATATCATTCTTTCATGTGTTCATTGCATTTGTCGGTGCAAAGTTGTTGACTTGTCAGAATCTAGCGATGAGACGGTCCGGAGTAGTCCTGTTCCAACTTAGAATGTTTCTTGACGACCTTGACGGGCATGTCGCCCGAGAAAGAATGCACGTAAAAGGTGAAAGATCCGATGTTGGGACCCTCGGCTATTGGGTCGACGGAATTTGTGATCTCATAGGTGTTATAGCTATGGTTATAGGACTAGTGTTTTATCTTAAAAACAATCCACCGCGTCGGGGATACAAGGGAACCCCCGTGAGTACGTTGCCGTATCATCAATTGAAGGAAATCAACTCTAGCGAGGACATTGAGAAGGAGCACACGACAGAAATAGGCATTTCCTACAAAACCAAGGTTACCTTTCAAAGGATCGTTCAAGTGATAGGATTGCTTTCAGGTCAGATGATATTATCTTCACTAGCTTGGAATAGATATATAGACATATTTCAGGAGCTGTTGGAAAACTGTACTGAATACGATGTATACAGGCGCGAAACTATGTTCAAATCTGGGATATTTTTCTTTGGTACAGGGCTCTGGAGAATTGTGAATCCGCACAGTTACTTGCATTTGCTTTCTCTCGCCATATTTTGCGACAAAACATGGCCTTTCCTCAAAGCGGTACACTACAGTGGCTATGTTGTTCTTGTTGTTGTTGTAGGTTTATCGGAATATTTAGTTGAATACTCGAAGAGTTTTGTGCTCAACGGTATTGACGGTCGTTGATTATTTTTACTTGCGTAGTTTTGTGTGAATATTGAATGTATGTACCTTGTGATTTCTCGTAAAGATTTCAAGTTCATTATACTTTAGAAAACCAGTTCAGCGTTCTCGTTTTTAAAACGCTTTCTTGCTGCAACTGGGGCATTATTCTCTGGGACATAGGAGATTCCTTGCTTTAAACCGTGCGAGGTGCAACGTGATCTTGGACTTTATTCTTTATAACTCAGGAGATACCTTGCCCCAACCGTGTGACTCACAATACTATATATATATATATATATATATATATATATATATATATATATATATGCGTTTATATATATATATATATATAAACGCAAAAGCGATTGGATTGGGCACAGTGAATAACGCTCCTGGTTTGCTGAGTAATTCTGTTCTTTCGGAAATTTCTCCTAAAACTATTCGTCGCAGGCACATCGTCAGCTTAATTAATCAAGATCAAGAATGATGTAATCGAATAACAGATACTCGCACTCCTGAAACTCCTGGCTGATGTCCTCGTTTCGTAAATTAACTAGGCATTTTAATGGCATTCCAGTACAGCATAACAGTACAGATTAATAAGACGAGATGTAGAACAAAGCTAGCAGGAACTGCTCCATCGGACTAATTTGCTCATGATGATCTAGGGTTCAAATTCGGTCGTGTATTGACCAGTTCTTTCTGTGTATTAAGCTGACTGAGAGAATTATGTGCTGGGAAAGCTTCCCCCCCAAGCAGAAATCCTGTCCCAAACTCTACAGAGTCCTGTTGGTTGGTGTATTAAACTAGCCATAACAGATCATGAACACTACATGCAATAGGCCTATTTACATCATACATTTCCCCGAACTGATATCAACCGTCAAGAAGCCACCTATTATGACGCTAAGTGATAATATCTACCTATTAGTTCTTCAAATCTACAATCTTTTTCCTCAATTATAGCAAGTGTATCTTATTTGGCAAGAATCCATGTTGTCCGATTTGTCTGACCTCAACAGTCGAGTGGAATAATGAAAGTTTGATCCATTTGACCTATAAAAATATCAAACCAATCATCTGACTAATTCAATGAACTTAATGCCCTTGAGATAAGGGTGAAAATCGCGTGGCTAGGTAGTTTTACAATATATAGGTATAATCTAATACATGACTCAGAAAAGCCTGGGTGTGAGATAAGTTGAAATATTACAACTTTAACGGCACGAAATTTAGATAATAGTTTTGCAACGTCGCGTTGAGTCATTGTTTATTCCCCGGTTGTTATACTGTTACTTTTATTCCCTGGTGTGGGAACTTGTGGTGGTCTAGTGGTAACGGCCCGCCTTCCGACCCCAACTAAGGTCGTGGGCTCAAAACCGGTCGCGCTCCAATGAGTTTTTTGTTCAAAAATGTCTGTGCCATAGTGCCAGTAGGAACCAACTCTCAAACAGTGATGGAAAACATCGTGAGGAAACCGGAATGTCGATAAAGTTATAAAAAACATGTGTCAAGTGCTTGAGAAGAATCCTTTATGGCGCTTAAAATCCTTTCACCACACTGTTTCGAAAGAAACTGGAAATCTCCGCTCTCTATAATGAAGCTGTAGATTACTTGATTTGATGATTACTTGATTCTGGGTAGGTACTAAAACTGCGGTTCTTTTGATTTTATTTGGGTACGTCACTATTCGTGGTAGAGCGAATGTAATTCGTCCGATAAAAGTTCGAAGTTCAGAAAACATATTAAACGGTGATGCCGAATACGAAAGTTAGAAAGCTTTGTTGTTCATCTTTAAATCACAGCTTTTTAGTTTGATCTTTTTTATCATTTCTTTTTCATGACATTGAAATCTGTTAAAACTATCAAATGATATTTGGACATACCTGTCACTACCCCATAGACATTCCATCAATAATCTGAATATATAGTTAGTACTAAGAGATCTAACGAGATATCTACCGTGCCTGGGGATTAAAGCAGTGTTTTTTTTCTGCTTATTTTTACCCGAGTGCCGAGGGTTCCTACCCGTGTTTGTGTCAAATAAAAAATCTTCTATATATTTAGAGTAGTAGAGAGAGCTCTTCGTGTGTGGCTCGTCTTGGGAAGTACCAACTACCACCACGCCTTTCTCTGCCGCCAAGCAGCAACGCTGTGTTTCCGTTTGATTAAAGAGTGTGCTCGCCGGTGTAATTACAGGCACATGCGGCTTAACATTTGACGCCTCAAGTGGATAGACGCAGGGCAGTGCATCGTATTGTACGTTCGTATCGAGCGTGACTTACGAGGCAATGCCTTGTTATAGGCGATGGTTACCACTTAACTTCAGGTGGGTCATCTGCTTGTTCCATCAGCTAGCTGTATAAAAAAAACTTCACCTGCGCTGCGCTTCAAGGTGAGCCATTGAGGTGGACTGAATGCGTTCGGTCACGGCCGTCTCAAGGTCAGGCAATCTGGACGAGTTACGGTATACAGGGTTACAGGAAAAATCGTGCTAGATCCGTTAAGGGCGTGAAGTACCCATCATTTCTGACTTATTTCACTATGAAACACCCTAACCTAAACTTACATAGGAACATGGGGATATAGAGACAGAGAAAGCGACTGTTTTATACTATAAGTATAGTGATATTGGTATTTGGTGGCGAGTCATTCCTCGAGCGATGAATGCAAAGTTATTTCTTGTATATTTATAACCTGAATCTCGGAAATAGTTCCAACGTTTTTATGAAATTTAGAATTTAGTATGCGTGGGTTTCGGGGGCGATAAATTGTTACCATTATTAGTGTTTTTTTTATCCGTGTTTTTTGCTAAACAACTGAGCAAAGCTCGGGTTGGCTATAGCAATCCTTGTACCTGAGTTGAGGGTTGGGGATAGGGGGGATGCAAGTGGGGGTAGATGGCAAGTCTTCCCCTTGAGTCCTTTTTCAGGTAAGTTACTAGTTAGGTTAGGGATTTTTTTTTTATATGAAGAAAATTGGTAGTAATATTTCATCTCTTTGACAAAAAGACTTAACCCAAAGCTCGGTTCACTCGGGTTTTTTTACTTATTTGAGCAACGTTCTGCAAGACCATTTTTTGGATGACCGCCACTGGCATTTTTATCTCAGCGTTTCCGAGCTTCGTTAGCTAAGCTATTCATGACGGCCTTAGGGCCTAAAAACTCCCATCACCATTTGTATGTTAGGCCAGCTATATCAGTCATCAAGCCACAAAGGAAACCTTCGGGGGGCCTTAAAACTACCCTGGCACCCTGAATATTGTTATCAAAGCGTAGACGAGCAATAGAATAGAATAGAATAGAAAATTGTTTATTTTATCTCATAATTTTTTAAAACACTTTTACAATTTGTTTGATGACAAAAAAGGCGACCACTCAGCATTTGCTGTATGAGCTCAAGCCAATAAATATGTTATCGATTACCCACACCACTGCATTGCTCTGGTGCACTTCTGTAGTTACACTAGTAACTAGTGATTTGACTGATAAAATCGTCGATGAACACAACCTGATCCAAGGATAAAACTAACCAATACCTACCTTAGTATCGATACATTCTACTAATATTATAAACGCGAAAGTTAATGAGTATGGATGGATGGATGTTCACGCCGGAACGGCTGAACGGATCTGGATGAAACTTGGCAGAGAGATTATAGTCTGGAATATCACATAGTCTACTTTTATCCCGTGAGAATACCGGGATTTAAATCTGCGCGGGTGAAACCGCAGGGTGCAACAGCGCTAGATATTAAAATAAACACAACTGAAACAACTTCGTGACTTTGATCCCTAGGCACGGTAGATATCGCCTTATCTCTTTTTAGTGCGTCACGTATAAAGAACGCCGGAAAGAGGAGGTGTGATGACGCTAGTGTTTTGTATGCTCAAACACATCCCCTCCACTGTTTTTCAGCGTTCTTTTTGGTTGAAGCTACCAACTTTATAACAAGTATTAACTTCAGATTCTTTATGTGTAATGTTTGGACGTACCTCTGACTACCCCCCTTTGAAATCCAAGAGATCTGACGGGATATCCACCGTGACTGGGGATTTAAGTCGTGAAGCTGTTTCAGTTACAATCAGCGATTCTATATCTCCAAAATGATTGTTAAGCTGTTTGACGGTTGTCTTTGTCTTAACTTTTTGTTAGTAGGTCACCGTGATGCCCGTATTGCAAACCTCAGCCATTGTCGTAATAAACATGACCTACTATGCTCTTTACGTGCCTTTACCGTAAACCACCGCTATCGTCCCAATGCGTTTGCATATAATGTAGGCTAAATCGTGACAGACTAAATGCATTATTAATTAGCTTTTAACCGACTTCCGAACAAGAAGGGAAAACTTCGGATGGTTTTTCTGTTATGTAGAAGCGAATAGACAAGATTCTACGAGTAGTAAAGAGCACCGGTGGTCTAGTGGGAGTGACCCCGCCTTCCGATCGTAAGGTCGCAGGTTAGATTCCGGTCGTGCATCAATGGATTTTTCCAAATTTATGTGCGCAATGCCAGTGCTCTTAAACGGTGAAGGTTAAACATCGTGAGAAAACCAGTTATTATTCTAACAGCGGCGATGGACTTGCAACCTGTCACGTATGGAATACTAACTACTGCAAAATGTGGGTATGCGCCAAATGTAATGTTTGGACGTACCTCTGACTATACTATCCCCCTTAGACATCCTCAAAGAATCTTGAGTTAGTACTTGGTATACTATGAGATCTGAAGGGATATCTACCGTGCCTGAGGATCAAAGTCGTGAAGATGTTTCAGTTTTTTTCTACGAGTATAACCAGTAGATTTTGAAACGAGAAGAAGAAGTAGGTCCTTATTTGTTTTTTTTTTCAGTGAGTGGTTTTAACTTTTTAATGCACGGTTCTCGATATAGATACAGTTTCAATGTTTTTTTATTAATAAAGGTCACTGTTTATTTTCAAAAAGTATAAAACTACTATGGGGAAATTTTAAACTTTTTCAAAATAACTCCATTTCATATGGCCCCGCTAGTCTTTTAATATTTCTTAGACAGCCTTCACGGCTCAGTTGGTAGTAACTCTGACTTCTGCGTCATAGACCGTGGGTTTAATTCCCACCAAGAACAAACATTTTGTCATGAGCATAGATGTTTGTTCTGTGTCTGGGTATTAAATATTATAAGCATGTATTTACAAAAAAAACTATTATAAATAAATAAATAATGCTGGTCAATCCACACAGCACCATCTAGCCCCAAAGTAAGCTACTCAAAGCTTGTGTTATGTGTACTAGATAACTGATATATTTAATACATTATATACTTACATACGCAATTATACGTATTTTATCAGCTTTCTGGTTCCCATAGTAGGTACAAGCTTTGGCTTAGTTTGGGGCTAGATGGTGCTGTGTGAAAATGTCCACCAATATGTATATATTTCGGATGATTTTAATCCGCAATCAAAGCTTGACCACAGAATATAAACTTATTACCCAATTCATAACAATTTTTTTCATTTCAGCTTATCTGAACCTTTATATTTGTATGTAGTTTTTTTTGCCAGTCACAACCTTTAGCTTTAACTTGTACACAATATACAATGACAACAGTAAATCAACTTCGTTCACAGGATTTAACTTCGCCGTATAGGCTAAATTCGCTAGAATTTTGACTGATTTTGTGTAGAAGGATGTATAATGTTAGATTGTATAGGAGTATTGAATAAGTGGACTGGTCGATTCGTATGTATATGAAAAAACATAGTGGACAAGTTGTTAGTTAAACTAACAATATCTCCGAATAACTAAGTGATTTACCATGTTGATTGTTATATTTGTTTGAAAAACTAAGAATTTGTAAGCGATCAATTTACGTATTATGTATGTTAACTTGTTAAATCATGCCCCATAATTTTATGAAATTATGTTTTCCTTAGTCATAGTAAAAGTGTATTTCAATGTTAAAATTGTTATAATATCTGTGATTTGATGTATTTAATAGAATTAATGGTTAGATTTTTTATAATTTAATAGTTTAAGGATAAGTGTGGCTTCTGAATCACACTTTTTTTGTAATAACCATATTTTATGAATATCGACAGTGTAAAATACACTCTGTGTCATAGAAGTTAAGACACATTTTTCCTGTAGTCAGCCATGCAGTTTAAATGTATTTTCACGTTTAATTGAGACCTATGTGATATTTAGGTATTCTAGTATTTAGAAAGATGAGCTTTGTCGGTCAGTTTATCAAAGTTGAATTCCAGCATTGGGCGATTACTGATGACGATGATTGACTGACTTGTCGTCAACTTAGTGTTATAAGCGTCAAACTTGTGGTATTCTGACAAACCACGTGATCCTGCGCAGAACACATTTTTTATAGGATTTTTTCTTCTGCGCATGTCACGCCGCTTATTCAACAGACATGTTTCTTGCTTACTATAAAGTTATTGTTAATTTAAAATTCAAAATTATACCTTTTGTCGTTTGTCTAACGGGTATGCACTGTTTCAAAGTAGTTTATATCATATGTAAACGGAATAAAGTATACATTTCAATTCACTACATGATTAAATTGTATACGGTCTACTATATATTTTGAGTAGATAAGGTCAAATATCTATCTATGGCTTTAAACTCCTAAGCCGCGATAAAAATCGTAACTCCTTCCAGTATTTAAAAAAAATGACACCTCTATGTCATTTTCAGTTATTTCTGCAAAAGTTTAGCGTTACCCGCTTTTATGAATAAGAGGGTTCGTGAAGATGTGAATAAAATCTATGTTGGTATGAATGATTCGTTTCTTATATTACCTTTATAGTGTTTATATTAAAACTAATAGATTGCCAATCTATTTTTATCGATGTAATTATTATATTATTTGATCGTCGAATTACAAGTTTTGTTTCTATTTCTACTCTTTTATTTTAACAACCATTCTAAGTAATAATATAATTTAATGGTCGTTATTATTTTTCCTAATTAAAAAGAGTAGATTGCATCTAAGTTGGTTACATAATTGCTCCATACATTGAAAAAACAACTACGACTCAACAGCGTAGGTATGTAGGGGTTAAATAAATGAATATTGGTGGACTTTCCTTCTACACAGCACTATCTAGCCCCAAACTAAGCCAAAGCTTGTAATATGGAAATCAGATACCTGATATTTTTTTTAAACATACCTAGACACCCAGACGGAGAACAAACAAAATTATTTTACTTCTTCTCCATAAACTCAAACAAGTTTTCCTTCTAAATCTAATTGGTGATCAGTATTTTCAGTAATTTTAATTATAGAATGTGCAAGACTGTTTGTTTTCCAAATAAAATAAAAATAAAATGTCTACCATGCCTGGGGATCAAAAATGTGATTATGTTTCAGTATTTTTCAGTTTCAATACAAGTAACGACTCCCCCAGCAAGTTTAGAATGTGGGCATGTGTAGTCAAAGCCCAGGCGATACGTAATACGAATGTAAATGTACTGGATGTAGCGTAGTAGGTATTGCCAATGTCGATAATTATGTTAGAGCGCTTGAGCAGTTCAAAGGTTTCAGCGTTCGTTGAGCGTGCTATTCTCACCATCATCTTCACATTCATCTTCCGAGGTTTAGCGACATATGAAAACTTGCCTACGGTGCATGCCTATTTAAAATCAATGGTGTGTGCATCAGAAATGTGAATGTTGAGATGGATGTGCGGAGTGACAAGGATGGATAAAATAAAGAATGAGTATATTGACAGCCTTCACAGCTCAGTTGGTAACAACTCTGCCTTCTGCGCCGTAGGCCGTGGGTTCGATTCCCACCGAGGACAAACATTTTGTGTGATGAACATAAATGTTTGGTCTGTGTTTGGATGTTGTTATGATATTATAAGTACTTGTGTATTTACAAAAAAAGTATTATAAGTAGTATATCAGCTATCTGGTTCCCATATCACAAGCTTTGGCTTAGTTTGGGGCGAGATTGTGCTGTGTGGGATGTCCGCCAATATTTATTTATTTACTAGTAGCGTCCTGCGGTTTCACCCGCGTCGTTTTAAATCCCGGTGTTCCCACGGGATAAAAAGTAGCCTAAGTGTTATTACAGACTATGACATATCTCTGTGAAAATTTTCACCAAGATCCGTTCAGCCGTTCTGGAGTTATAGAGTAACAAACATCCATCCATCCATACTTACAAACTTTCGCGTTTATAATAGTATTAGATATAGATAATAGATTAGGATTAGAGGAAGTTTGAAAGTAGCGCCTGTGACGGATAAGTTGAGGATTAATAGGTTAGCGTTGTATGGGCATGTCATGAGGAGGGAAGAAAGTTATATTACGAGAAGAATGTTAGACATGGATGTGATTGGTTTTAGAAAGAGAGGTAGACCAAAGAAAAGACGGATGGACTGTGTGAAAGATGACATGAGTAAGAAAGGAGTGAGCGTCGAGATTACGTATGATAGAGGAGAATGGGGGAGTAGAACCTGCTGTGCCGACTCCATGCAGGGTGGGATAAGGCAGGAAGATGATGATGATACCTAGAATTTTAAATATCTGTGGTTCTACAAACCTCAAGGCTCCCGCCACGGTCGTTGAACTGTTCATAGACAATGGAATATTATTCAAGTGTTCTCGTCTAGAAGCAGTCTAGCCTAGAATCAAGAATGGGTTTTCTATTGTGTTTGGACGTAACAAAGCCGGATCTTTTGTGTAAATTCGCGACCTCGTCTGCCGAGAAGAGGTTTATATATTTTTACTAATAAATATAACCTTCTAAACATTAGCAATTGTAATATTTACTAAATGGGGGGTTTGTTTTATCGCGTTCATCACAAGAGGCATTTTAGTAATTAACACAATTTTTCAGGTAAAAATAATACTCTAACCCCCTGTTTCTGAAAGCTCGATCAAAGCTGAAGTGAAGGAAAACATCGCGAGAAAACCAGTTTTCTAACACCACAATCTAGCTTTCAGAAACCGGGGCTAATTCGTCAAGAGACCAAATTCATACCCCCCATCCCCGGTTTCTGAAAGCTCGATGAACACTAATCGGCTGTCAAGTCACTTGCTATTTCAGCTTTTACCTCAAATTAGATAGAGAGAGCAAAGAAAGCTTTTTTGTGGTGCTTTCTGAAAGCTTGATTGTGGTGTTAGTACACTAACTGGTTTTCACGCGATGTTTTCCTTCACCGTTTAAGAGCACTGTCATGACACATAAATTTTCGATAAGAAATCCATGAGCTGTCTATAAAATGAGTCATACTATTGATATAGGTGATATGGTAAGAATTTTTGTTTTATCAGTAGATTATCATTTGTTCATTGTGCACATTGAATCATTTGTGCACACTGCACAAATGATTCAATCACACACTCATACGTTCTCCTTTTTGTCATCAAATAGGAAATCAGCTCCACACAACACACACATGTATACACACACACACATAATATCACGCTCTTGTATTTTTTTTTTATTTCATATTACTTTTCTTGTCTCATATCACAGAAAGGTACAATGTAGGTACATGAATATAGTCCGATGGGAGGTGCTAAGAGCCGGGATACAGATAATCTAGTCCGGTTCTTAGCGCACTAGATCACTTAAGTAGGTAACTGGAATGTAATGATAAAAAAATTTTATTCATATTGGAATGTATCGTACGAAATTTAATTATTAGCGTAAGGCGTAGCTTGTTATTATAAAATAATTTTAGCTTACGTTACCTATGTATGTATCTAATTATAAATTGTATTTAATTTAAACTTACACTCTTACCTAAATATGTAATTTGTGTCCAAATAAATAAATTATTATTATTATACATTAGAATCTAGTAGTATTCCTAGTATGGTTCGATCATGATAAAGTATCATTTAATTTTATTTCTGAGTGCTTGATAATATAACTAGCGTTCGCTCGTGGTTTTGAGTGGCACTCTACCTACACAGATAATAGTAGTCTAGAAAATTTATTCGATTCTTTACATCTGCATGCCTCAATATGCATGGATTACTATCCTACAATGCGAAAGTTTGTATGTATGGATGGATGGATGTTTGGTACTCTTTCACGCCGGAACGGGTGATCGGATCTGCGGCCTAATTACGCTAATGTCTGGCTATCGAGATGGCTTTCATTTTGACATTTGATTCCCATCCATCCAAGGAACTAAGCATCCATCACAAAGAATTTAGATATTAGATCCACCCATATGTTGCTATTATTACACTATGGGAATCAAATGCCGTCAGAGATTATTATATTCCTTAATCAAATGTGAAACTGAAAGCCATCTCGATAGTCAGACATTAGCGTAATCAGGCTTCCGATCAGCGGGTTAAACGAGCTGCAATGATGATGATATGATCACCGAAGGTCGATATCTTGAAACTTGACCAACTTGTAAAGCCAAGCTTTTTCTAACGAAGCGTTTATTTGGCGAGCGGCCAAATGCATGCTCGCTGGAGAGTTACGTAATTGTTTTGTGTGAATATTTCTATTCATTTCTTTATTGATTATACTATATATGCGGTCGATCAGCTTGGTCATCACGGATTGTCATGCACTAGAGCCGCCGGTCGGATATCTCGTCACGCCAGCCTTAACGACATCATCCGGCGAGCCTTTACCACCGTGAATGTACCAGCCGTTCTCGAGCCGTATGGTCTGTTGCGGGACGATGGTAAACGGCCCGACGGTATGACTCTGGTTCCTTGGGAGTTGGGGAGGCCCATGGTGTGGGATGCCACTTGTGTCGACACACTTGCGCCTTCCCATCTGCCGAGGACATCCGTTGGTGCTGGCGCGGCGGTAATTGGTAATTGTAACTATTAGTTGTAATTTTCTTTGTCAATAAAGACCCTATATATACTATATATTATACTAGCGACCCGCCCGCGCGCCCCTGCTTCGCACGGGTGCACATATTATGCAATAATTATACATCTAAACCTTCCTCTTGAATCACTCTATCTATTAAAAAAAACCGCATCAAAATCCGTTGCGTAGTTTTACAGATTTAAGCATACATAGGGACATAGGGACATGGGAATATAGGGACAAAGAAAGCGACTTTGTTTTATACTATGTAGGTAGTGATAGGGATAGTGATTGATTGTAATCGATTTGGGCTAGTGTTCCTCTAGGAGTGACTAATAGCAGTGATTCAAAATCTAGCATTCTAGGACACTTCTGGCAGACTACTTCTACTAACTACTTCTGGCAGAAAAGCCAGTTTTGAAACGGTTTTAAGTAAACATAGGTACGTTCTTAATGCATAGAAAGAACCTACTTAATTTTAAGTTATGATACACAGCAGTATATTGTATCTTCGACGACCTCAGTGGCGCAGCGGGCGAGAGTCCGCCTGCGACGCAAGAGGTTGCGGGTTCGATTCCCGCCTCGGAACAAATTTGTGTACGATCTGCAGAAATTTGTCCCGTTGCCGCGTTGGTCTGGGTGTTTATGTATAATAAAAAATATCTATCTATGTAAGTATATACTGTGTTAAATATATCAGTCATCTAGTACCCATAACACAAGCTTTGAGTAGCTTACTTCGGTTCTAGATGGTGCGCTGTGTTGATTGTCCAGCATTATTTATTTAGATATTTTGTCTCTACATTTAAGAGTTCTTTGTGCGATGGATTTTTCCGGGGAAGTAGGTACTGCCACGATGGCTATCTGCCGCCGGGTACCATTGTTTTGGTTTGCAAAGGGGTACAATCACTAAAACATGAGTCAAGTGCTCCAAATAGCCATCTCCGCGCATGTCAAGGCGCGCTTTAAATCCTTGCTCTACCTACAGCACTGTTTTTTAAGAATATTGTCCAACTCTTAAGCCCGGTCTCTGAAAGGACGATCAACGCTAATCGGCTGTTACGTCACTTGCTATTTCAGCATTTACTTCAAGTTAGATAAGATAGCAAGTGACTTGACAGCCGATTAGTGTTGATCGCGAGCTTTCAGAAACCAGGGTTAACTCTCTTAGTACTACCACCGCGCCTTTTTCTGTCGCCAAGCAGCAACGCTGTGTTTCGGTTGAAGAGTGTGGTCGCCGGTTAATTACAGGCACATGAGGCTTAACATCTGTATGCCTCAAGATGATGGACGCGGGTAATAATATCGTAATGCACGTTCCTATCGTGACTGCTTTGTTATAAGGTGATGGTTACCACTTAACATCAGATGGGCCGTATGCATGTTTCATTAGCTATTTGTATAAATGGGTACTTTTTGATATTCCAGTACATGTACGAGATAGGTCACCGCGTGTGCGTGACGCAGCCGCGCGTCGCCGCCGCTGTGACGCTGGCGGCGCGCGTGGCCAGCGAGCGCGGCCAGCACCTCGGCCAGCAGGTCGGCTATGCGGCGGGCATGCTGGCCGAACGGACGCCAGACACTGGTATCGTGGTGAGTTATCTCTCTATAATCATGTAAGTATTTTAAACGAAGCCTTAAGAATGGCCTTAAGGGTCCGGTGACAGCGGCTCGCAATTTCGAGGTGCGATTGGCTATTATTTCATTTTATTTCATTTCGGGGAGGTTGTTTGAAAGAATAACTCTAAAGTGACACGCATAAATACTGTTCGAACACAAATAATACAATAATATAAGGGAAATGTGCCTGAGTCAGAAATCATTTTGGTATTAGGTAAACGTAAGACCAAACATACTAATACCAAAATGATTTCTGACTCGGGCATGTTTCCCTTATATTATTGTATTATTTGTGTTCGAACAGTATTTATGCGTGTTTCTTTAGAGTTATTTTTTCAAACAACCTCCCCGAAATGAAATAAAATGAAATAATAGCCAATCGCACTTCGAAATTGCGAGCCGCTGTCACCGGAGCCTTAAGAAGGCCTCCCTGCTTAGGGTTTTTTAGCGATTTGCTATGACAAGCGTGATAGAGTTGAAAATTCGACCATAACAATTTCTCAAATATTAAAGACTGAAGTTTACTATTACATTTTATTAGACAACTAGCGACCCGCCCGCGCGCCCCGGCTTCGCACGGGTGCACATATCATGCATGTATTATACATATAAACATTCCTCTTGAATCACTCTATCTATAAAAAAAACCGCATCAAAATCCGTTGCGTAGTTTTAAAGATTTTAGCATACATAGGGATATAGCGACAGAGAAAGCGACTTTGTTTTATACTATGTAGTGATAGTGATATATTATACAAGAATTACCGTTTAAACTTTAAAGGTAGAATATCGTGAGACAATACAACAAAAGGGACGGATATTTGTACCGGTGATCACCGCTCGCCGGACACTTGTCTTGTAACTATTTAACACTTGAATGGATTCTCCGTTACTTGAACCTTGACATGGTTTGTTTTTGCTTTAACCGCGACACCGTTCGCGTGGTACAGGCAGCAACAAAAGTTAATCATCAATTTCAGTTTTTATATTAAGTCTCTGGCAACCGACAAACAGCTCATTTGCATATTAAGATTTTCGAATGTAGGTATAAAATCACTTATAACAAAGCATAGCCTCGTAAGTCACGCACTATAGGAACGTGCCCTACGATGCATTGCCCTGCATCCATCAACTAGCTAGGAACTGGCACTAGAGTCACCTAGTTTTAAGACGTCTCAACATGGTCCTTGTGATTTTATTGAATAAACATATTTTGACTTTCACTTTGACTTAGGCTTAGCCTATTGTATTAATTGCTACGTTTGTTTCAGTTTATGACGGAGGGGGTTCTACTAAGGGAAATGTTTGCTTCGCCGCTTCTAATGCAGTATACTTGCATCATTCTTGACGAGGTAATTTTTTTAACTAGTTTTCATTGTATTACTTGAACCTACAAACTTGAAACTTACACCCGGTGTCTGAAAGCGCGATCAACACTAATCGGCTGTCAAGTCACTTGCTATTTCAGCTTTTAATTCATAGCAAGTGACTTGACAGCCGATTAGTGTAGATCGCGCTTTCAGAAACCGAGGGTAAGTTTCAAGTTTGTAGGGTCAAGTAATACAATTTTCATAAAATGACAACGACATGTACTTCAAGGCTATTAATAAATAGAGTCTTGTTTTTAAACTACCCTTATTAAGTGGGTGAAGTGATGTCGAAGTTCCTCACGAAACCCGATACAACCCGAACACAAAACAAACATTGATATTAAACTGAAAAACAAACAGCTTCACGACTTTGATCCCCAGGCACGGTAGATATCCCTTCAGATCTCCCAGTACCAAGTAGGTACTAATTCAAGATTCTTTGAGGATGTCTAAGGGGGGTAGTCAGAGGTACGTCCAAACATTACATTTGGCACATACCCACATTTTGCAGTAGTTAGTATTCCATACGTGACAGGTTGCAAGCCCATCGCCGCTGTTAGAACATTGATATTAACCACACAAATATAGCCTGTCGGCTCAGCAATGCCGTTCTGATAGCTACCTCGTGTCCGATTGGCACTGATTCGGATCAGCTGAGCTATCTCTAGATCTGTAGCATCGGTCAGCAGATAATCACCTGTTGAATGTGAATTTAGTAATTTTGTTAGTAATTCTATTTTAGCTTTTTAGATAAGATTGTCTCGCACATCACGATATAAACGTGCCCTACCATGCTATTTTTTATACAATTAGCTGATGGAACAAGCAGATGGCCCTCCTATGTTAAGTGGTAACCATCACCTATAACAAAGCATTGCCTCATAAGTCACGCACGATAGGAACGTGCCCTACGATGCACTGCCCTGCGTCCATCAACTTGAGGCATACAGATGTTAAGCCTCATGTGCCTGTAATTACACCGGCGACCACACTCTTCAAACCGAAACACAGCGTTGCTGCTTGGCGGCAGAAAGAGGCGAGGGTGTAGTAAGTAGGTACTTCCCCGCCATAAAGAGCTCACTATTACCATAAAAGTGATAAGGGATATCTACCGTGCCTTGGGATATATGTCGTGACGCTGATTCAGTTCTCCTACGCCGTTGTGTAGACGATGCCGATTTTTTTCTCGATGTTTTCCGTCACCGTTTTAGGTTTTGATCAATAATTTGTCTTTTGGTGTTTCAGGTGCACGAAAGAACTCTGATGACTGACGTTCTAATGGGCCTTCTGAAGAAAATTGCGAAGGTAAGAGTTTGCGAATGAACTAAGTCGAAAGCTAATGCTACTAATATACAATATTTAATCGCGAAAGTATGTAATGTATGTAAGTATGTAATGTAATGCAGTTGATGGACGCAGGGCAGTGCATCGTAGGGCACGTTCCTATTGTGCGTGACCTACGGGGCAATGCTTTGTTTATAGGTGATGGTTACCACTTAACATCAGGTAGGCCATCTGCTTGTTCCATCAGCTAGTTGTATAAAAAAAAAAAAAAATGTAAGTATGGATGGATGGATGTTTGTTACTCTTTCACGCCGGAACGGCTGAAGGGATCTGGATGAAACTTGGCAGAGAGATAGATTATAGTCTGGAATAGCACTAGAGGCTAAAATCGTAATCGGTTATTTGGTTTGTCAATGGCATTACAAAGATTCAGCGAAAATAAAATTTGGATCCAAGCAAGTTTTCAAACATAAAAATTTGAAAAATATTACTTTTGTGTGAAAACTTGGTTGAACAGCTGGTTATAGACGAAGCCCAAAAAATACTTGAATCATTTATTATTTAAAACCTTCTGACCTTCCTTTGAAAAACTAAATACCTTCTTTTAGTTGTGTCGGTTCATACTACATACGGTATCATCACTACATAGTATAAAACAAAGTCGCTTTCTCTGTCCCTATATCCCTATGTCCCTATGTATGCTTAAATCTTTAAAACTACGCAACGGATTTTATTGCGGTTTTTTTTAATATAAATAAATAAATAAATAATGCTGGACAATCCACACAGCACTATCTAGCCCCAAAGTAAGCTATTCAAAGCTTGTGTTATGGGTACTAGATAACTGATATATTGAATACATTATATACTTACACAGGTAGATATTTTTTATTATACATAGAAAACACCCAGACCTTCGGAACAAATTTCTGCATAATAGGTAGTGTGATTCAAGAGGAAGGTTTACATGTATAATACATGCATGATATGTGCACCCGTGCGAAGCAGGGGCGCGCGGGCGTAATTATTAAAATTAAATTGTATCTTTGATTTTCTCCTCGTCTTGTCTATTATGTTTTTGTGTTTGTGGTCAAATAATTAATCTGTTTATATTCTCAGAAACGTAAAACCCTCAAGCTGATAGTGTCGTCAGCGACCATGGACGCTGAATTCCTGAAAGATTTCTTCAATATTTCCGACAAGAAGACGAGAAGCACCTCTGTGGTGATGTCTATGCAAGGACGAACGCATCCTATCGACGTGTTCTATAGAGAAGGTATGGGTCGCGTCAACCAAAAAGAACGCTGGAAATCTGTGGGATGTGTTTGCGCATACAAAATACTCGCGCCATAACACCCCCTCCTCCTCCTGGCGTTCTTTTTGCGTGACGTGCACTATGAAAACTGAAACAGCTTCACGACTTTGATCCCCAGGCACGGTAGATATCCTTCAGATCTCCCAGTACCAAGTAGGTACTATAATTCAAGATTCTTTGAGGATGTCTAAGGGGGGTAGTCAGAGGTACGTCCAAACATTACATTTGGCACATACCCACATTTTGCAGTAGTTAGTATTCCATACGTGACAGGTTGCAAGCCCATCGCCGCTGTTAGAATACTAACGGGTTTCCTCACGATGTTTTCCTTCACCGTTTAAGAGCACTGGCATTGCGCACATAAATTTTTCGATATAAAAATCCATTGGTGCACGACCGGATTCGAACCTGCGACCTCACGATCGGAAGGCGGGGTCACTTCCACTAGACCACCGGTGCTCTATGATAATAAGTAAATAAATAAATAATGCTGGACAATCTTCACAGCATCATCTAGCCCCAAAGTAAGCTACTCTAAGCTTGTGTTATGGGTACTAGATAGCTGAGGGGTTATCATGAGTTTGGTGCCGACCGCTATCGATCGTGGATCGCAACGATCTACACCGAATTTCAAGGAAATTAAAAAATGGCATGTAGCGTATTCTTTGAGAAGCTTAAGTGAAGTTTCTCAAAGAATGCGACTAATATAAAATATTTATAATAAGAATAATGATAAAAATAATAAGAATTTATTAGGAATATAAGAATAATATATAATATTGAATTTCCTTAAAATGCGGTATCTATCGGCGTGATCTACGATCGATCGCGGTCGGCACCGGAAATCATGATAGGCCCTCTGATATATTTAATACATCATAATACTTACATAGATAGATATTTTTTATTATACATAAAAAACACCCAGACTAACGGAACAAATTTCTGCAGATCGTGCAAAATTTGTTCCGAGGCGGGAATCGAACCCGCAACCTCTTGCGTCGCAGAGGTCGTCGCTACTACCAACTGAGCTGCGAAGAGTACTGAAGTTTTTAATAAATATTTGTAATTTTCAGAGCCGGTGGCGGATTACGTAAAGGCGACAATCGATACTGTCATCAAAATACACGAAAACGAACCTTTTGGAGATGTCTTGGCGTTTTTAACTTCACAGGTACTTACCTACTTCATTTATTTATTTAAAACTTTCACACAAAACAATGTTATGCTATGCTATGCAATGGAGGACTTAATGCTAATAGCATTTTCCAACAGTCTTCCTGGGCGTGCAAAAAGATGGTGTGGCGTGTTCATTCGCGGTCTTTTATACAAGCAGCGGTTGGAAATAGCGGATGGCCTAATGTTAAGTAACCATCACCTATGACAAAGCATTGCCTCGTAAGTTTAGATAGGAACGTGCCCTACGATGCACTGCCCTGCGTCCATCAACTTGAGGCATACAGATGTTAAGCCTCATGTGCCTGTAATTACACCGGCGACCACACTCTTCAAACCGAAACACAGCGTTGCTGCTTGGCGGCAGAAAAAGGCGTGGTGGTAGGTACTCTTACCCCCGTTTTCGGTAAGCACGATCAACACTAATCGGCTGTCAAATACATTTATTTTATTTGCCAAAAACAATTACATTAAAATAGTTACTGATGGTCCCCGCACAAGGACAAGCCTGTATCGCGGGAGGCCAGGGTAAAAAAGAGCGTGATTCACTTATACAACAGTCAAGTCTGCTATCTCTATCTAATTTGAAGTAAAAGCTGAAATAGCAAGTGACTTGACAGCCGATTAGTGTTGATAGTGCTTTCAGAAACCGGGCAATAAACTTTTAGTTCTCTTAACTTAGTTATTAAGATTAAATAAAAAAGATTTATTATTTTTTGGTTTTCCGTTTTTCCGGCGGTTTATTTTTTTCTTAAAAAGTTTGTTATATATTCTTTTTGTTTATTTTCAGGAAGAAATCAACGAAGCTTTAGAAGTACTACAAGAGTATGCAACCACCAATAACGAAACTAACAAGTACAGACACACATTTCCAAGTGGTATCAAATCTTCTGACATGATTGTACTACCGATGTACGGGAGTTTACCCTATTACAGTCAAATCAAGTAAGTTTTGGCTCTGACTACCCTTTAAACGACCTCAATCCTTCAATGTCGGTCCAATCTATAGAAGGGTGTGCTATGTTAAAACTGATATCCAGATATCTGTTTGGGACACCAAGCTTTGCTTGTAGGCTTAACAAAAACGACGATAAAATAACATTTCCTAAAAATAAATCCTAGCTAGATCGATTTATCGCCCCTGAAACCCCTTTAATTTCATAATATCCTACAGTATGGATGGATGTTTGTTACTCTTTCACGCCGGAACGGTTGAACGTATTTGTATGAAACTTGGCAGCGAGATAGATTGTAGTCTGGAATAGCGCATAGGCTTATTTTTATCCCGTCGGAATACCGGGATTTAAATCAGCGCGGGTGAATCCGCGGGGCGCAACTTGTAGAAAAAATACAAGAATTGCTCGTATTAGGTATTAGATATAATTAGCAGATTATAATTATTATTTTTAAATAATTACTGCAAGCCTTTAATAATTAAATGACATTTTGTTTTTACAGAGTATTTCAAACGGCAGATAAAAACGTTCGAAAAATAGTTCTCGCTACGAACATAGCAGAGACCAGTGTCACCATACCGGGTATCGTCTATGGTAAGGATAGTACTACTACTAATACTAGAAGTACTAAAGATTTAAAATGTCCCAAAAGTTATTCTCCGAGCGGGATTTGAACCCGCGACCTTCCCCTTGATACAGGGCTGCGCTACCACCATCTAAATCACACTCGACGAATAACTCTTGGAAAACTTGGACTAGAACTTGTACTATTAGTAAGAAGAAAGAATAGTACATTGTTCACCGAGAGGAGAAAGTGACAGATTACCGTCGAGGGTGTCGTTTGAAGCCCGAGCCGTAGGCGAGGGCTTTAAAACACCCGAGATCGGGAATCGCACTTTCTCTCGAGTGGTACATAGTGCTTTATACTATACCTACGAGAAAAATAAAAAACTAAAACTGAATCCTCAAACAACACACAAATTGAAAATGGCGCCAATGGCGTCTGCAATTTTCACATGTTCTTTTTTCAAATTGTTTATCCTGCCGCCGCAGGGTCGCACTGCCAGCCCGACACCATCCAACACACAGCTAGTGGCCAGTGTCATTTTGCGAACTTGGAGATAAAAACTCACTGTAAAAACTTTTTGGCTTTTGATATTTAGGTTACCGGCGCATAGTCTTACCCAAAATTAAAAAAGAAAAACCACGTAAGAAATGGATTTTCATACACTTTTCTCTTCCGCTCAGATGCGTTTTCTCCCCGCATAATTATTTGTTCGATATGCAATGGCGTACTTTCTACCGTAAATTTGATAAAGTATCAAGGTACTTTCCAAGCAGGCGTAGTATAAAAGAAATTTATTTATTAAACATACCGGACACGACCAGCTGTACGAAACATATATAAAAGGGAAATTAATAGGGTTCTTGCTTTTTAGAAACAGTTGTGGCGAGAGGATTTAAAGTGCGCCTCAATGGAGCTCCTTGAGCACAGAGACATGGTTTAGAGCTTTTTAGGATCCACAACATGCCGGGTTTTGTGTTCAAACTTGTAAATAATCATAATAAAATAAATATTGGTGGACTTTCCACACAGCACTATCTAAGTCAAAGCTTGTGATATAGGAACCACATAGCTTGAATTAAATACTTTTTTTTTGGAAATACATACATAAAATATATTACACCCAGACAGGGAATAAACATTTGTGTTCATATCACACAAATGTTTGATCTCGATGAGGATCGAACCCACGGCCTACGGCGCAGAAGGCAGAACTATATTAATAATTAATTATTTATTTATTTATTTATAGACGAGCAGCTTTCGCTGATATGTCTACGTCACAGTGTTGAAATTATTGATAATTGAATTTTAATTGATGAAATTATTAAAAATTGAAATTGAATCGTTGGAATTAGGTATTATTATTTTAAATTTTATGTCTAGTGTCTTTGTTATTGTCTTTTTTAGTTCCACTTTGTAAGCACTATTTTACTTGTTCGAAACCAGTTGTCGAGTTTATTTTTGAAGGCATTCATTATAATAATGATATTATAATATTTAGGTAATATTGATAATATAATGTAGTTATGCGAATGAGTAATAATTAATGAGTGAATGAATGAGTGTATGAATGTCGAGTTATAATGTTGTTGCATACAGCCTACGTAGCTCAGTTGGTAGTAGCTATGCCTTCTGCGCCGTAGGTCGTGGGTTCGATTCCCACCGTGAACAAACAATTGTGTGGTGAACATAAATGTGTGTTCTCTGTCTGGGTGTTATATAATATTATAAGTATGTATTTACAAAAAAAAAGTATTATAAGTAGTATATCAGCTATCTGGTTCTCCCATATTACAAGCATAAGCTTAGTTTGGGACTAGATAGTGCTGTGTGGAAAGTCCACCAATATTTATTTATTATTTATTTATTTATTCAATAGCAACAGTAGATATTAAGTAATAATAATAATAAAAAAAAAGGCAGAACTACAACCAACTGAGCTGTGAAGACTGTCATCACTACATAGTATAAAACAAAGTCGCTATCTCTGTCCCTATGTCCCCATGTCCGTATGTATGCTTAAATCTTTAAAACTACGCAACGGATTTTGATGCGGTTTTTTTAATAGATAGAGTGATTCAAGAGGAAGGTTTACATGTATAATACATGCATGATATGTGCACCCGTGCGAAGCAGGGGCGCGCGGGCGGGTCGCTAGTTCTAATATAAATGAATGATTAATTGACAGTGATAGACAGCGGGTTCCACAAGCTGCCCTTCTTCGACCCAGCCGTGGGCGTGGACTCCATCACAGTGACGCCGGTCTCCGCTAATAACGCAACGCAGCGCGCCGGCCGCGCCGGCCGCACCGCGCGCGGGAAGTGCTATAGGTGCTGTATGGATCACTTTGTCTCTGATACATTTTGTCTCTGATACTTTTTGTCTCTGATAATTTTTGTCTCTGATACATTTCGTCTCTGATACATTTTGTCTCTGATACATTTTGTCTCTGATACACTTTGTCTCTGATACATTTTGTCTGATACATTTTGTCTCTGATACATTTTGTTAACCGACTTTAAAAAAAGGAGGTTCTCAATTCGACTGTTTTGGGTTCCGTACGCGAAGGGTGAAACCGGAACCCTATTACTTTACCTATTACCGTAGTTTTCATAGTGATCCTAGTATTTTATTGAAGAAACTAGTTGCGCCCCGCAGTTTCATCCGCGCAGATGAAATCCCGGTACTCCCACGGGATAAAAAATAGCTTATGTGATATGCCAGACTACAATTATCTCTCTGCCAAGTTTCATCCAGATCCGTTCAGCCGTTCCGGCGTGAAAGAGTAGCTAACATCCATCCATCCATCCATACTTACAAACTTTCGCGTTTATAATATGAATGCATTAAATTAAAATTAAGTTATTAGTTAAGAATGGATCTTGGACATCTGAATAAAATAATTTTTAATTTAATTATATCAGCTACCCGGTTCCCATATCACAAGCTTTAGCTATGTTTGTGGCGAGATAGTGCTGTGTGGAAAGTCCACCAATATTTATTTATTACCGACCCGCCCGCGCGCCCCTGCTTCGCACGGGTGCACATATCATGCATGTATTATACATATAAACCTTCCTCTTGAATCACTATCTATAAAAAAAAACCTCATCAAAATCCGTTGCGTAGTTTTAAAGATTTAAGCATACATAGGGTCATTGGGATATACGGACAGAGAAAGCGACTTTGTTTTATACTATGTAGTGATGATACATATTTCCAGGTTATACACAGAAGCAGAGTACGCCACTCTTTCCCCGAGCGTTCCGCCGGAAATGTGTCGCAGCGACCTGTCAAGCATGCTTCTGCAGTTGAAGGCTTTAGGAATACATAATGTATTGAGGTATTATATTACTTTGATCATCATCATCATTTCAGCCCGTTCAGCCTCCTCGGGAAAGTACTACCACCACGCCTTTTTCTGCCGCCAAGCAGCAACGCTGTGTTTCGGTTTGAAGAGTGTGGTCGCCGGTGTAATTACAGGCACATGAGGCTTAACATCTGTATGCCTCGAGTAGATGGTCGCAGGGAGGTGCATCGTAGGGCACGTTCATATCGTGACATACAAGGCAATGCGTTGTTATAGGTGATGGTTACCACTTAAGGCTCCGGCGACAGCGGCTTGCAATTTCGAGGTGCGATTGGCTATTATTTCATTTTATTTCGTTTCGGGGAGGTTGTTTGAAAGAATAACTCTAAAGTGACACGCATAAATACTGTTCGAACACAAATAATACAATAATATAAAGGAAATGTGCTTGAGTCAGAAATCATTTTGGTATTAGGTAAACGTAAGACCAAACATACTAATACAAAAATGATTTCTGATTCGGACATGTTGATATTAGATGGCCATCTGCTTGTTCCATCAGCTGGTTGCAATTAAAAATAAATCTTAATAGTAATAAGTTAGACCTGGTAGATGGAGCCACGGTCGCATAATTACCGTAGTTAGCGTGTCTCTGAGTTATTCATCGTGTAATTTAAACTGATGGCGCAGGAGGTAGCGCGCCCTCGCTTCAAAGAGAAGGTCGTGAGTTCAAATCCCACTCGGATTACAACTTTAAAAAAATCCTTTAAAACGTCTGCTCTTTGCACGATTAGTTATAATAATAATTTGAACCTTATCCCATTATATTTAGGTTCACATTCCCGACTCCGCCGCCAGCAAAATGTCTACTCTCCGGTTTAGAAACGTTATACGCACTGAAAGCAATAGACAATGATGGATTACTAACGGAAGACATCGGAAAAAACATGGCGGAACTTCCGCTAAAGCCTATGTGTGCTAAAATACTGTGCAACAGTGGTATGTATGCAAACATTGGATTAAATTGGGGCTAGATAGTGCTGTGTCGAATGTCCACCAATATTTATTGTTATTATGTATTAAAAAACTTAATTCGTGGATTTTTCTCACAGCGCCATCTAGTCCCGAAATAAGCGAAACTTGTACAATTGGAACAAGATAGCTGATATAAAACAGAAATAATTTTGATTTTGGTAAAATTTTATTTTTTTAGGATTGCCAACAAAATGTATATCTTTTGATACAAAATTACATCATACATACAGTCTGGTTTAGTAATAAAGTAACCTATGTGAGGTTACTTTTTATCCCGTCGTAATACAGGGATTTGAAACTAAGCGGGTAAAATCGCAAGGGGCAGCTAGTAAAACAAATATATTTCATTTAATACAAGCTTCACTCCATTTAGATAGATGGCGCTGTGCTAAATTCTCACTAACATCTATAATTGTTACAGGTGAATTCGGATGCATCGATGAAGCTTTATCCATAGCAGCCATGTTCCAAGTAGACAATGTGTTTACTAAATCCACTGGCAAAGAAAGTGTAGCAGCCAAAATATCTAGGAGAAACAATTTTGAAGTAAGTATTGGTGCCCTTAGTTTAATTTGACAGCCCCCACAGCTCAGTTGGTAGTAGCTCTGCCTTGCCGCGGGTTCGATTCCCACACAGAACAATAAATCTGAGAAAAGATGGGAATAGTAGGTACAAGCTTGTCTGAGCTGTGTGAGGTGTGAAGTTCCCCGAATTTTATTTATTTATTCCGATAATGGTGTCAATTCTGTTGTGGCATTATCATAAACGAACTTAATCTGACAGCTCTAAAATTATAGCCATCCTTGTCGTTTCGGTCTGTTAGAAAGGGACGGCAATATTTTAAGTACTGTCAAATTTGGAAAACTAAACAACAGAATTGACACAAATATTTAATTTTCGTGAAGTTATCATTTGACGACCTCAGTGGCGCAGCGGACGAGAGTCCGCCTGCGACGCAGAGGTTGCGGGTTCGATTCCCGCCTCGGAACAAATTTGTGTACGATCTGCAGAAATTTGTTCATTGGTCTGGGTGTTTTCTATGTATTTTTTTTTTTTTTTTTTTTTTTTTGTGTTTATATCTGCAATCAGTCTCCAATTGACTTTTAGCAGGTTTGATGTATGTGCAGGACATGTTGAGGAATTTATCCAGTGATAAATTCCCCTTTATTCATTAATCATAAGTCTAGCTCTATGATATGTTGTCGCTTCAGTCTTCTTTCAGTTTTCTATGTATAATAATAGTTATTTGTTATACAAGAGTGCAAAGTTGCTTTTTAACCGCGTGTTCAATTTTGATGACCGAGCAAGCGAAGGATTCTAAAATTTAATCACGAGCGCAGCGAGTGATTCAAAATTAGAATCCTGAGCGTTAGCGAGGGAATCAAAAGAGCACGAGGTGAAAAATCTTTGCACTCGAGTGCAACACGTAACTTTTCATTCCACCTCAGCGAGGAAATGACTAAATGCAAAAAAAAAGTTTACAATCACAAGATAGGTACTTTTATTTCAGTTTAGGTATTAACTACTACATTTTTCACTTGTTTTCAAGTTTCTTGTTTTTAATATAAGGTTTAACAATGACGTGAAAAAATGCCGCGTAAAGAACCGCGTACAAAGCAAATTGAAAAAAGAACACCAAGAAGGTTCCGAGTCTGAGTTTTTAACAAATTAAAAAAAAGTTGTATGATATATTCGGCACCATAGAGGTAGCAGTAAATAGGTTTAATGTTTTTTTTTTAATTCACAAACTTAGTGCACACGATGTTCTAAATTCAATTTACTTTATCCTCTAGAGAATAAAAACGGCTTTTGCACTCAGATATTGAAGAGCAAAATTACTCTTTCCGAGATGGTGGGATGAAAAAAATATTTATCTATGTAATTATATAATGTATTAAATATATTATTCATCTAGTACCCATAACACAAGCTTTAGTAGCTTACTTTGGGGCTAGATGGTGCTGTGTGGATTGTCCAGCATAATTTATTTTAAAATTTATTTAAAATTATTCCCGCCACCAATAGGTTATGCCTTAAGAATTCGAAGTAAATATCGTATTAAAAACTAAGTTGTGCGATAAATGCCTCTTAGCTAAGTTGGCCTTGGTAGTAGCTTTCTGTGGCTGTGGGTTCGATTCCCTCACAGGAATCATATTTGTGTGAGGAATATAGGTATTATAAAATTATATATTAATAAAGTTTTTTTTTTCTATTGCTAAAGCATTGCTTTCTTTGAAAATTGTGATATTTCCACCAATAATTTATTAATTTATTTATTTTCAGGTGGCAGAAGGAGATATAATAATGTATTTAAATATCTTAGACGCATATCTGAAATTAAAATCTGAATATAGCGACGAGAAACGCTCCAAAAAAGCAAGTAAAGACTGGTGCCAGAAGATGTATCTTAGTTACAAAATTATGGAAAAGGTACTTACCTACTAATAGATGTTCTATTTATGAAAAGGCGCACTTAAAATCCTTTCACCACACTGTTTTGAAAGAAGTAGTGACGCGACAAAAAGAAGTGATTTTATGTGCAATAATGTATTGTAATTATGAACCTTACCACGCCTTTTTCTGTCGCCAAGCAGCAACGCTGTGTTTCGGTTTGAAGAGTGTGGTCGCCGGTGTAATTACAGGCACATGAGGCTTAACATCTGTATGCCTCAAGTTGATGGACGCAGGGCAGTGCATCGTAGGGCACGTTCCTATCGTGCGAGACCTACGGGGCAATGTTTTGTTTATAGGTGATGGTTACCACTAAACATCAGGTGGGCCATCTGCTTGTTCCATCAGCTAGTTGTATAAAAAAAAAAACCTAATCACTACATAGTATAAAACAAAGTCGCTTTCTCTGTCCCTATATCCCTATGTCCCTATGTATGCTTAAATCTTTAAAACTACGCAACGGATTTCGATGCGGTTTTTTTTAATAGAGGAAGGTTTATATGTATAATACATGCATAATATGAATGTGCACCCGTGCGAAGCAGGGGCGCGCGGGCGGGTCGCTAGTAATATTATAAAGATCTATTAATACTAAAATAACGTTTTAATTTATTTACAGGCTTGTGAAATAAGAAATAGCTTAGAAAAGCTAGTTAAAGGAAAATTTCAAATGGAAAATAAGATTTTTGATGGAGTGGATCTAGGCTCAGGTACTAATAATAACATTAATTAATTAATTAAAACTTATAAACAACTAGTTGCGCCCCGTGGTTTCACCCGCACATATTTAAATCCCGGTATTCCCACGGGATGCTGGCCTATGCTGAAAAGCAAAACATCCTCAACACTACCGTTGTAAGAATAATAATATTTATATTAGATCAGTTATACATGTTAGTGTAAGTTGTTAAATAAAGGCTTTTGAAATTGAAATTGAATTCCCACGGGATAAAAAGTATCCTATGTGCTATTCCAGACTATAATCTATCTCTCTGCGAAGTTTTATCCAGATCCGTTCAGCTGTTCCGGCGTGAAAGAGTAACAAACATCCATCCGTCCATACTTATAAACTTTCGCGTTTATAATATTAGTTACATTTATAATATTTATTTATTTATATAACTAGAACGGTTAACACCAATATAGACTAACAACTGCAAAATGTAGGTATGTGCCGAATGTAATGTTTGGACCTACCTCTGACTATCCCCCTTAGACGTGCTCAAATAATCTGAAAGTCGTACCAAGAAATTTGTGGGGATATCTGTCAAATAAGGAATCAAAGTCTTGAAACTGCTTCAATGTTTTTTCTTTTTTATGTAAATACAGGGTACATGTATGTACTAGCCTATTAGCTACCTTAGACATAAGCTATAATATAACTTATGAAATAATAAATAATGCTGAACAATCCACACAGCACTATCTAGCCCCAAAGTAAGCTACTCAAAGCTTGCGTTATGGGTACTAGATAACTGATGATTTTACATAGATATATGTTTTTTATTATAATATATACACCCAGACCAACGGAACAAACTTCTGCAGATCGTACACAAATTTGTTCCGAGGCGGGAATCGAGCCCGCATCCTCTTGCGTCGCAGGCGTACTCTCGTCCGCTGCACTGAGGGTGATTTATGTTATCATCATCAGCCTACAGAAGTCCACTGCTGGACATAGGCCTCCCCTATCCGCTTCCAGGAAGAACGATTCTGAGCCCTCTCCATCCACCGACTACCCGCGATCCTAACAATGTCGTCAGTCCATCGGGTAGGAGGGCGTCCCACACTTCACTTTCCTGGTCGTGGTCGCCATCCGAGAACCTTTATTCCCCAGCGTATGTCAGTTCTTCGAGCTATATGATGTGATGGTGGTGATGTGATGTGATGGTGATGATGTGATGTGATGGTGATGTATGTACATGTTGGCAATAAATAAATCTGAATCTAATGCGTGTTCCAGCCAAGTGCGAGCGCGTCATGAAGTGCGTCCTGTCCGGCCTGTTTCCGTCCGCGGCGTACCTACATCCCGCCGGGACGTACCGCGGGATGCGGGATGCTGCGCTGCACATCTCCCCTCAGAGCTGCCTGTACCGCGTGCAACAGCCCAGATGGTCAGTTAATTGTTCACCACTCGCGTCACGTAGAATACTTAGTCAAAGTCAAAGTATTTTTATTGCTTAAATACATGTATGAGAAGATGTCAAATAATTGTAATAATGTCCAATGTATTCTACTTAAAACTAGACGTGCAATATCTAAAAGAACAAACCATTTGAAGTAGTGTAGTCTAAAATTGTAATTCGTACAGTTAATGTAAAAAACTCTAGAAAAGAACACAAGAACAAAGTGTATTCACCTTAAATAGAGACAGTAATAAAAGTGCCAATGGACACATTCTTAGTTGTAGCTAAAACAAAGTCGCTTTCTCTGTCCCTATATCCCCATGTCCCTATGTATGGTTAAATCTTTAAAACTACGCAACGGATTTTGATGCAGTTTTTTTTAATAGATAGAGTGATTCAAGAGGAAGGTTTATATGTATAATACATGCATGATATGTGCACCCGTGCGAAGCAGGGGCGCGCGGGCGGTCGCTTGTACTTTATAAAACTAGGTCAGTGTTAGATTACCTATTAGCCGTATTTATGGCTAGATTGTAATATTATTAGGTATGTTATAAAATAATAACGTACACAAATAAAAAAAAACTCGCGTCACGTAACAAGAACGCTAGAAGGTAGGGTGGTGCGTGTGTTGTATGCGCAGACCCTACACTGTTTTCCAGCGTTCTTTTTAAATGACGCAATATCTAGTAGAGGTGAAGACCAAATGCTAGCATCGCCGCACCATATTTTTTTATATAACTATTGATGAAACAGGCAGCTATTCAAACGACGCGATAAAATATCTAGTAGTGGGTAAGGATTGAACTTTTGCATCGCCGCACCGTTTTTTTGTACAACTATGAATGAGCTATGATTAGCCACCTGATGGTAAGAAGTAACCATCTCCAATAACAAAGCATTGCCTCGCTAGTCACGCCCGAGGGGAACGTGCCCTACGATGCACTACCCTTCGAACATCAACTTGAGACTTAAGATAGTCAATTGATTCAGCAAGACTTTGCAGAATCGGCTGTCAAGTCACTTGCACACTAGGTTCACCAATATATATTTTAATTTATATAATTAATTATTAACTTAAGGCTAGATGTTAAGCCTCATGTGCCTGAAATTACACCGGCGACCACACTCTTCAAACCGAAACACAGCGTTGCTGCTTGGCGGATGAGAAAGGCGGGCATGGTTGTAGCAATTTCCCAAAAGATGACTACAATTAACATTGAAACTGCATCCATAACTAGTTAGATAAATAATAATAGTGTCATTTCTGTTGTGTAGTTTTGACTAATTTGACAGCACTAAAATATTGCCGTCCCTTTCTAAAAGACCGAAACTACAAAGATGGCCGGGATGGCTATAATTTTAGAGCTGTCAGACCCTCAGTTTCTGAAAGCTCGATCAACACTAATCGGCGGTCAAGTCACTGCTATTTCAGCTTTTACTTCTAATAAGATAGAGATTAGTACCGTCCCGCGGTTTCACCCGCGTAGTTTTAAATCTCGGTATTCCCACGGGATAAAAAATAGCCAATGTGTTATTCCAGACTATAATTTATCTCTGTGCCAATATTCACCAAAATCCCTTCAGCCGTTCTGGAGTTATAGAGTAACAAACATCCATCCATCCATGCTTACAAACTTTCGCATTTATAATGTTAGTAGGATAGCAAGTGACTTGAAAACCGATCAGTGTTGATCGCGCTCTCAGAAACCGGGGATATCTAAGTTAGTTTAGGATAATGCAACAACAGAATCAACACCAGAATCAACACCAATGTCTTTCATTCAAAATAATAATGAGCGTTATTTCTTTGTCCACAGGGTCGTATTTGCAAGTGTACAAACTTCCAGCGATAAAACTTATATGCGCGATCTCATGGTTATCCAGAAAGAATGGCTTTTAGAAATAGCTCCACATTATTATAAGGAATTATAGTTTAAAAAGAATTATTTTTGTATGAAAAATATAATGAAATCCGTAATGTAAAAGTTGATTTTTATTTTCACCCTGTTACATTTTTTTTATAATATAATGAATATTGGTTTAATGAACTATGCATTGTATTCAAAAAAAAATATGTGCGCTATGCCGGTGTTCTAAAACGGTGAAGAATACTCTAACAGCGGCGATGGGCTTGCAACCTGTCACGTATGGAATTCTAACTACTGCAAAATGTGGGTATGTGCCAAATGTAATGTTTCGACGTACCTCTGACTGTAGACATCCTCAAAGAATCTTGAGTTAGTACTTGGCACTGAGGAATATCTACCGTGCCTGGGGATTAAAGTCGTGAAGCTGTTTCAGTTTTTTCCGTATTCAAAGTCAAAGTCAAAATATGTTTATTCAATAAAATCACAAGGACCATCTTGAAACGTGTTAAAACTAGGTGACTCTAGTCTTAATATAGTTAGTATATCTTTTTAGATATCTAGCAGGATTTTTTTTCTGCTTTACCCGGAAGTCTTGTAAATAAGAAACCCCAGATTGGCGAACCAACATGAAGTTCAAATGTTATCGATAAACTTAGCATAAAAATTATCACGCGAGCACGCGTGCTCACTCATCTCGGTACCTAACTTTATGTGTTAATTTGGTTTAATACATTATTTATATAATGCTGAACAATCCACACAGCACCATCTAGCCCCAAAGTAAGCTACTCAAAGCTTGTGTTATGGGTACTAGATGACTGATATATTTAATACATGATATACATTGGACGACCTCAGTGGCGCAGCGGGCGAGAGTCCGCCTGCGACGCAAGAGGTTGCGGGTTCGATTCCCGCCTCGGAACAAATGTGTGTACGTACGATCTGCAGAAATTTGTTCCATTGGTCTGGGTGTTTATGTATAATAAAAAATATCTATCTATGTAAGTATATAATGTATTAAATATATCAGTCATTTAGTACCCTTAACACAAGCTTTGAGTAGCTTACTTTGGGGCTAGATGGTGCTGTGTGGATTGTCCAGCATTATTTATTTATTATTTACATACATAGATATTTTTTTTATTATACATATAACATTATATTTACGGCTTACCCCAGTTTCCTGCTCTATTAAATTTATGTAATGTTTAAAACAGAAGTCATTACATAACCAAAGTCAGATGCAGTAACAAGCAGTAAGCCTCAAGACACCATTTCAGTCCCTGTTCGGGCGCCAATTTAGTTATTAAATTAGAAGTAAAAGCTTCTACTTTTCGTGTCACTAGTTTCTTTCGAAACAGTGTGGTGAAAGGATTTTAAGTGCGCCTCAAGAGGCTCCTTTCGAGCACTTGACACATGTTACAGAACGTTTAGGTTTTACAACGTGGCGGTTTCCTCACGATGTTTTCCTTCACCGTTTGAGGGTACCGGCTTTGTGCACATACATTTTTGAAAAAAAAACTCATTGGTGCATGACTGGTTTCGAACCTACATCCTTAGGATCGGAAGGCGAGGCCGTTACCACTAGACCACCAGTGCTCTATGCTCAAGTAAAAGTTGAATAATTAGCAAGTGACTTGACAGCCGTTTAGTGTTGATCGAGCTTTATCACACAGTTAAAACTAGCACGTCGGGGAAGTACTACCACCACGCCTTTTTCTGCCGCCAAGCAGCAACGCTGTGTTTCGGTTTAAAGAGTGTGGTCGCCGGTGTAATTACAGGCACGTGAGGCTTAACATCATACAGAGGTTAAGGATCCGGCGACAGCGGCTCGCAGTTTCGAGGTGCGATTGGCTATTATTTCATTTTCAAGTTGATGGACGCAGGGCAGTGCGTCGTGGGGCACGTTCCTATCGTGACTTACGAGGTAATGCTTTGTCATAGGTGATGGTTACCACAACATCAGGTGGGCCATCGGCTTGTTCTATCAGCTAGTTCTATAATAAAGCCTAGGACATTCCTCTTACCTAATCTTATCATTATTTTGATATCAATTTGCCCTCCCCCCGCCCCTAATTTCCCGTGGGATTTTTCAAAATTAGTACCGCAGTAAAACGGGGTGGATAGAATTCAAGAGGTGAATGGAAATTAAACCAAAAAAGCAATTATTAACAGACATTTTCAAATAAAAACACCAAATTCTACATAGTATCTAATACTCCACCTCTTGAATTATATCCACCCCGTTTTACGGTACCTCTTTTCGAAGGGGCGAAGGTGGTCAAATAATAGCCCATCCTTCCTACTATCCTACTAATATTATAAATGCGAAAGTTTGAATGTATGTATGTTTGTTATTCTATAACGGCTAAACGGATCTTAGTGAAAATTTGCACAGAGATATATGGGTGAATCAACTTTTAAGGCACTCCTTTTGTGTCCCTGTCATGCAAAGAGCATAAAAATCCTAATTTCCTTATAAAATATGTTTGTTTTGATGTTAACGTAAACTTAGATCCTTTCCTAACATGCTAGTTTCATAGTACTTTATAGTTAATAGGAAATTTTTTGACTTTATTATGGTAACTCAGCAGAACATAAGCACTATCCATACAAAAAACATGTGTCCCCAGGCCTAGATGACGATACAATTTAGGACGTATCTTAAAAAAAAGGTATGAATGCACAGCCTTTTTACCCAATATTCAGAAAAGGATAAACTTACGTTTAAAGTTAACATTTATAAAAGTTTGACAAATATTTTATATTTTTCGTGCATCCAAACTTTTGTCCCAAACTTTGATCAAAACATCAGTTCTACAGAGTTACCGATAAAAATTCATGACCGTTATCAAGAGATGACGCCTACCTTGGTGTCATCAAAGGCGATTATTGTCTAATATTTAGTTGGTATGATCAAAAAATGTCTACCTAGCTTTACCGCCCCCCCAGCCTAAATTAAGTTCTCAGCTGGTGCGCGTAGGTTTATTGTCGCTCTACAGCGTTGCAATGGATATTTATGAGGCACCCTCGTCACTTTTTCTAAAAAAACTCGTTAATATTAGCTTAGATATCGTGCCCCACTGCAAAACCTAAAAATAGATATATTTTACAGTATATTTTCATAATATTTCGATGATTTATTTTTTATTGTTAGTTGTTCATAATGTTGTCAAAGGAGTGTCTTAAAAGTTGATTCACCCATATTATAGTCTGGAATAGCACATAGGCTACTTTTTATCCCGTGGGAATGCCGGGATTTAAATCTGCGCGGGTGAAACCGCGGGGCGCAACAGTACCTAATAAACGGATGTTCCTTACGACAAAAGCCATTGAACTAAACAAATTCTCATTACACGACCTTAATGTCAATAAATACGGATACAGCAGTTCAAGAGCGAGACGAGAAGTCAAAGAGTTTGTTTATTAATAGATAATTGAATAGTGGGGTCGTGTACTTAGTACAGATATTAGACATGGCGCTAAGCTAGATCGTCTACATTTACCTGCTTTCATAAACAAAGTACAAGCTTAAGACGAAGACAAGAGCTAATGTGACTCTCGCTCGCACATTTTGACTTGTTGAAAGATATAAAATCACTAAACCTATTTTCGAAAAATCGCAAACAACCATTTTGTGTGCAATCACATTGCGCACAGTTTAGTAAAAAAAATCATTTTTATCGATACAAGTTTTCCTACCTAAAGGTTTGCTTTTCTAGTTTTCGTACTCAAGCAAACTTTTGAGCAGGAAAACTTGCATCAATCAATATGAAATTTTACCAAACTATGCGTAATGTGATTGCACACAAAATGGTTGTTTGCGATTTTTCAAAATTGGAATTTGTGATTTTATATCTTTCAAAATGTCGAATCGTGCGAGCGAGAGAAATATTAGGTGTTGTCAACGCCTTAAGGTAGCCGGCTAAGGGTTAACTATCGTAACAGTGTGGTGAAAGTATTTTAATTGCGACCGAAGAGGCTCTTTTAACCCGAGTGCAGCGAGGGTTATGTGTTTGGCATGTATCTATCCATGTATATAATGTATCCTCCCTTCGATTGTTCCTTTATTACCACGTAGCAACCAAACGGCTGGATGGATTTTGATGATTATAGTATCAAAAGATTTTTAGCAACTTCCCAAGTGTCCTTAGAATAAAAAAAAACCGAAAAGTCACGTAGGAAGAAAAGGAGGAGCGATATTCTCTCACATTAAAAAAAAACTTTTCGCAATCAAAGCAATATGGGTGTCAAAATCAAGAGAATGATAGAGTGTTTTCAAATAATGTATTAGTTTTTGATTTAAAGTAAACACTCAAAGACAAAACCACAACGCAAAATTCGTTAAGTCACTTTAGCGAACTAGGCCATGAGTGATACTAAAATATATCATAAAACCTTCTCTAAGGTCATACAAGTCGTTTAAAAAAAACCGCATCAAAATCGATGAAGCCGTTTCGAAGATATTAAGAGTTTTGTAATAAAAAAATGTGATTGGGTAACCCCAAAGTGATCAAAATGAGTTATACAACCACAGGCGTCAGTAAACTGCTAGGACATAGGTACACGAGCCTCCGACTGTCTGCGATCATTACATTTTTATCATTCATCAAGACTGAAGAAAGGATTTCAAAATTAAAAATACCAAATTTAAAACATTCTTATTTACCTACCTACATACGTAGGTAATTTTAGTTCGGGCACTCGGGTTTTTTTATTTTTTAATAAATCTTCTTGTTGAGCTCTTGACTTGTTTACAGCGTTAGGTTTCACGACATGCCGGTTTCCTCACAATGTTTTCCGTCACCGTTTGAAAGTACTGGCACGTGCACAAAAGTGGTAGGAAATACCTACCTAGGTGGCGCAAGTGGTAGCGCAGCCCCGTATCAAGGGGAAGGTCGCGGGTTCAAATCCCGCTCGGAGAATAACTTTTGGGACATTATAAAATCTTTGTGATTTCCTTAAGGGTCCGGTGACAGCGGCTCGCAATTTCGAGGTGCGATTGGCTATTATTTCATTTTATTTCATTTCGGGGAGGTTGTTTGAAAGAATAACTCTAAAGTGACACGCATAAATACTGTTCGAACACAAATAATACAATAATATAAGGGAAACATGCCCGAATCAGAAATCATTTTGGTATTTGTATGTTTGGTCTTACGTTTACCTAATACCAAAATGATTTCTGACTCAAGAACATTTCCCTTATATTATTGTATTATTTGTGTTCGAACAGTATTTATGCGTGTTTCTTTAGAGTTATTCTTTCAAACAACCTCCCCGAAATGAAATAAAATGAAATAATAGCCAATCGCACCTCGAAATTGCGAGCCGCTGTCACCGGAGCCTTAAGTGTAGTAAGCATTATAAATGTAATAAAAATATAATACCTACTTCCCTGGTCCAGCCATACACAAAGAGCTTAACCATCTTGAACGCAAGTGAGGTACACAAACAAACTATACCTAAATGCAATGCCCTTACGCTGGTAACTTTCCACGGGCAGGTAGGTACGAGATGGATACAACTGTTTACAGATAAATTTATAATAAATAATAATAATGAAAGTCCAACTTATTTATGTGCCTGATAGTGCGAAAGGTAAAAACAATGAATCATCGTTATTTTGTTGTCTGTCTAGTCTGGACTAGACGTGATTCATAGCTAATACAGCCTTCACAGCTCAGTTGGTAGTAACTGCTTTCTGCGCCGCAGGCCGTGGGTTCGATCCCCACCGAGAACAAACATTTGTGTTTGCATGATGATGATGAATATAGATGTTTGTTCTCTGTCTGGGTGTTATAAAATATATAAATAAATAAATATTGGTGCGGACATTCCACACAGCACTATCTAGCCCCAAACTAAGCCAAAGCTTGTGATATGGGAAAACACTTTTTTTTGTAAATGCATACTTATATAATTACACTCAGACAGAGAACAAACACCTATGTTCATCACACAAACGTTTGTTCTCAGTGGGGATCGAACCCACGACCTACGGCGCCGAAGGCAGAGTTACTACCAACTGAGCCGTGAGGCCTGTCAAAATATACTATAATATAGTAAGTATTTACATGTAACTGTATGTTATCAGCTATCTAGCCCTATATTAAGCTTTTGCTTAGTTAGGGGTTTGATAGTGATAGGTTTGTGGAAAGTCCATTAATATTTATTTATTTAATATTAATTACCCTAATGAAAGTACCTAAGCTATTTTTCTTAAACATAGTGCCGAATAAACGACCTTTAAGTACTAAAAAGTTATCGATAAATTATTTGGATATAATAACAGTTAGTAGGTAAGTTTTTGGGAAACACAGTTTGGAGAAACTAAGATAATAGAGCGTGATAAGCTTAGTGGAATAAGATTGGTTCTCTCAAAATGTTTAAGGAAAACAACAAAATGTAAAAGAAAATTGCTCAAAATACGTCTATCAAGTTAAGTTGAAACTGACGAACCTTTTCATTCTGTCACTGTTTGGGTATGTCCCAAAGAGTTAAAAGCTGGAGAAAGCTGAGCTAAGGGATGCTAGCTAGGGGTAGTTGCTCCGAAGAGAGATAAATAACCGAACCCGTCGAGTGATGATAGAACACTGATTTATTGCTGCTTAGATTGAACCAAGGAACATAAATACTCCTGTCGGAGGATTTAACACAAAATGATCGATAGAACTAGGCTACTGCAAGCTATGCTAAAATAATTTACTTTCTTACAAATGTGCTGAGCTATGTACCTGCACTAGCTTGTACAGTCTCTGATGGTGTCGATTCTGTTGTTGCATTATCCTAATTTTACCTAATTTGACAGCTCTAAAATTATAGCCGTCCTTGTTATATAGTTTTTTAGAAAGACATAGACATAGACATAGACATTTATTTATTTGCCACAAAGAACACACAACATATACAATTAGGCTTGGAATTACTAGAAAACAGGTATCATACATATCAGAAGAGAACAAAGATTAGACATATAGGTAAGAATTTTTTACAAATAATAATAACATTAACAAGCATTATTTAAATATGGCTAGATAAAAACAAAAAAATAACATGATACAGATGCTAAGTATTAAACATAAACTTAATAACAATGTTGTGTGCTACAGCAGCAGAAAGGGACGGCAATGTTTTTAGTGCTGTCAAATTAGGTTATATTAGAAAAAGTAAAGAACAGAATTGATACCACTGTACTCACAAAATGCTTCTGCCTGTCCATTTTTGCGTCGCCTTTAACAGCTCCGGCTCCGGCTCCGGTGACAGCGGCTCGCAATTTCGAGGTGCGATTGGCGATTATTTCATTTCGGGGAAGTTTTTTGAAAGAATAACTCTAAAGAAACACGCATAAATACTGTTCGAACACAAATAATACAATAATATAAGGGAAACATGCCCGAATCAGAAATCATTTTGGTATTAGTATGTTTGGTTATACGTTTACCTAATACCAAAATGATTTCTGATTCGGGCATGTTTCCCTTATATTATTGTATTATTTGTGTTCGAACAGTATTTATGCGTGTTTCTTTAGAGTTATTCTTTCAAAAAACTTCCCCGAAATGAAATAATAGCCAATCGCACCTCGAAATTGCGAGCCGCTGTCACCGGACCCTTAAGACGGGAGGCGATGACGGGGTGCAGTTCTATGCAGACCAACTCTCTGGTTATCGTAATCGGAACAGATGGGGGAATAACTAAGAACTAGACAAATCTGACGATAGATGCTCAAGGTGACAAATTATCTTTAGGTTAAGAATTTGCACCCGGATTCACACAACTTATCTATCACTAAACATAGGTAGGTACTAAATATCAAGCCACGCTTAAAGAGCTGTTTTAACGTTTAATTGCATACATTGAACTGATTCTTGTCAGTGCAAAATAATTTCCTTTAAATCGATAACTTTAACATAATACCTACCAGCTTACTTATGCAATAAACATAATGCATGAACATGGTACCTATACTTAATTTTTTTTAATTTTTAAGTTATCTTTTTTTGTTAATTTTGGTACACAATAAAGCATTTTGGTACACAATAAAGCATTTTGGTACACAATAAAGCATTTTGGTACACAATAAATCATTCTGGAATAAAGCATTTTGGTACACAATAAAGCATTTTGGTACACAATAAAGCATTTTGGTACACAATAAATCATTCTGGAATAAAGCATTTTGGTACACAATAAAGCATTTTGGTACATAATAAAGCATTTTGGTACACAATAAAGCATTCTGGTACACAATAAAGCATTTTGGTACACAATAAAGCATTTTGGTACACAATAAAGCATTTTGGTACACAATAAAGCATTTTGGTACATAATAAAGCATTTTGGTACACAATAAAGCATTTTGGTACACAATAAAGCATTTTGGTATACAATAAAGCATTTTGGTACACAATAAAGCATTTTTCATTCATGAATAAACAAGGTCAGGTTATTCAGTGACTGGTGAGAAACAAAAGCGTTTTGATTTTGTTTCCAAATCAATATAGCGCTTACAAAACGAGCACAAATGGGAAGAAATATTTTGCGATTTCGCTATCCTACGAGACATATTGTCAAGACAAGTTTTAAGATTTAAATTTTCTTTGAAATTACGTATCTTTGGCACTTACTGATACATAATCCTCTGATAGCTGGTAGTAATCAGCCTTCTAAAGCTAATTATATGACAAATAATGTATATCATTTATATATATAATTTTTTTGTATAAATTATATTCGATAATAGGTTTTTTTCCATAATCTATAGAGATAGTTAAGGCTAATGACGAATGTTTTCAAATCAAGAGACTTGTCTTTATGCAAATATTGGCTAACTAGCTGATACCGCGGCTTTGCTCGCGCTCGTTTACTTTGAAAATCTCATACAAGCTTTCATGCCCTATTTTATCCCCTTGGGGGTAGAATTGATCAAAATCCTTTCTTAGCGGATTGCTACGTCATAACATCTACCTGCATGCCAAATTTTAGCCCGATCCATCCCGTTGTTTGGGCTGTACGTTGATAGATCACTATGTCAGTCAGTCAGTCACCTTTGAGTTATATCTAAATATAAATATATATATATATAAGATACGGCTAATTAAGATGTTACTTATCTATGTTTTTTTAACTACGTTCCGTGCTCGCGATAGATCCCCAGGCAGGGTAGACATCCCCTCAGATCTCGTTCGTAGTACCAAATAATGACCTAGTATAACTCGCGTGGCTCTTGTAATAGCGAAAAAAAAGGTACCAAACACGGTGAAAAAATCGGACCCCCGAGGTCCGAGTAGGTAGTATTTTTCGTACAAAACACAAAAACTCCATAGAAAATTCGCTTTGATGATACAGAAAATGAAAATGACACTATTAACATACATGTGAAAGTTTGGATGTTTGTTACGCAATAACGCCAGAACGGCTGAACGGATCTGAATGAAAATTAGGCACAGAGATAGATTATAGTCTGGAATAGCACACAGGCTGCATATAAATATCGGGATTTAATACGAGGTGCAGCCAGTTAAATATAAAATAGAACTCCGGTTCAGAGCAGTGAGTATCTAAACGCCGACCAAATGCGTAGGTAGCTAACGGATATTATTATAAGTAATTAATATTATCTTGCACGTGGTGTCTTCGTTATGACGGCTAACGGGCGTTACGATAGTTTTATCAGGGTTAATAACACATTATATTTTATCAGAGCACGCTAACTCAGTTTTGTTATCTAACTGTTATGCGAAAAAAAGGAAAGCGTTAATTACGCAATTTTTGTCCTATGTGGTAATCGAACTTACACACGAGCTACTGAGAGAGGTACTAGCCAAGCTACGAAGCCTTATTTTCTGTTCTTGCGAGACTATTGCATTGTTAATAATATTTTAAGAGTAGTAGAGCTCTTTGTGAAGGGCTCCTCCGGGGAAGTACTACCACCACGCCTTTTCCTGCCGCCAAGCAGCAACGCTGTGTTTCGGTTTGAAGAGTGTGGTCGCCGGTGTAATTACAGGCGCATGAGGCTTAACATCTGTATGCCTCAAGTTGATGGACGCAGAGCAGGGCATCGTAAGGCACGTTCCTATAGTGCGTGACTTACGAGGATTGCCTCGTAAGTAACCATCGCCTATAACAAAGCATTGGCTTTGTTATAGGCGATGGTTACCACTTAACATCAGGTGGGCCATCTGCTTGTTCCATCAGCTGGTTGTTTAAAAAAAAGCCTATGTTGAGAGAAAACAAATGATTATATTTTGTATTATTTTCTGATGGAGCAAGCAAATGGCCCCTGGCTGTTATAGTGGTAACCATTACCTAGCAAAGCATTGCCTCGATAGTCACGCACGCACGCACGGTCAGCTCACGTTACCACATCGTTATCATCTCGTACGATGCTATCACGCACTTTGATCTTAGATAAAATATTACCTACCATGTCAACCTGGGGGCCGATTCTAGCCCAGTGACTTTATTGTCACGGCCGTGCCCCGGCCTTGCGCCCTGGCCCCATCCACCGTGCGCCGGCCGGGCCAGTCATTCATGTTACACCGGGGCCCGCGGGCTGTTTGGGTGAATTACTCGTATTTGCACGAGTATTGTGGTTTTGTTAGGGCCGGAACGTGCCGGAGACGGGAAACAATACCCACCGACATTTCAACGCCGGAAGGGGCACGGCCGAGCCACGTTCTGACATGTATTATACTTCATACAAAAAGTATACCATAATGTTTGAACGTGCCCCGGCCGGGGTCCGGGAGGGCACGGCCCAGTCGCGACACGTTGTAGCGTGAATCATCCTTTACCGTGATATAAAGTCACTGGGCTAGAATCTGCCCCCTGGTTCATGATTGTTCAGTGTGTTAATTATAGTCTGCTATCAAATCTCTATAACTCTAAAACTCCTTGTGAAGTTAACGTTGGGTGCGATGGCCACGTGTAGTGTAATGCTTTGTAGGTGATGGTTACCACATAACATCACGTGGCCTATCTGTGTCTTGCCTTCAGCAAGTGGTATGAAAAAAATTCCTTGTACATCCTCAGATTATATTGAGTTTGATCATTACTAAGGTTGCTGGCTTTTAACTATTTTTTATCTCTTTACTCTCCTTTATAGGACCTATCTAGGATATCTTCATACCTTTTTACTGCTTGTCAGGTACACTTTTCAATAGGTAATTTATTTAAAACTCTCTTTCTAAGCTTTTTAGACGACCTCAGTGGCGCAGCGGGCGAGAGTCCGCCTGCGACGCAGAGGTTGCGGGTTCGATTCCCGCCTCGGAACAAATTTGTGTACGATCTGCAGAATATTGTTCCGTTGGTTTGGGTGTTTTCTATGTATAATAAAAAATACCTAACTGTTTAAGTAAGTATATAATGTATTTCATATATCGGTTATCTAGTACCCATAACACGAGCTTTGAGTAGTTACTTTGGGGCTAGATGGTGCTGTGTGGATTGTCCAGCAATATTATTATTATAACCGCGCCAACAGATGGTAGTTTAGATTTTCTATTTATATTTGCCATGCATCTATCACGTATTGACCAGCACCTGGCCTTCGTCATTAGTTAATCAGTTTAATGGTTAACACACCCACTTTGATAATATTTATTTGCCTAATGAACTAAACTAAACGTTATCATTATCTTAATTTTATAAACTGCGTCTGATTTTCATCTAACAATGTTTCACACTGCGTTTTTTAACAGAAAACGCGCGTTTTTAATCGACTTCAAATAATGGATTCTTTGACGACTTTTTTATATTTGTCTCATCGTTTTACTGGGTGGACCGTTTTGGTTATTCTTATTTTATATTAACTTGGCTTGTTATAATGGTCCGTTTTTTTTATACAACTCCCTGATGGAACAAGCAGATGGCCCACCTGATGTTAAGTGGTAACCATCACCTATAAACAAAACATTGCCCCGTAGGTCACGCACAATAAAAACGTGCCCTACGATGCACTGCCCTGCGTCCATCAACTTGAGGCATACAGATGTTAAGCCTCATGTGCCTGTAATTACACCGGCGACCACACTCTTCAAACCGAAACACAGCGTTGCTGCTTGGCGGCAGAAAAAGGCGTGGTGGTAGTACTTCCCCGGACGAGCCCTTCACAAAGAGCTCTACTACTCTTTAATTTTGATTAAGATTGTGCGTGACCTACGGGGCAATGTTTTGTTTATAGGTGATGGTTAGCACTTAACATCAGGTAGGCCATCTGCTTGTTCCATCAGCTAGTTGTATAAAAAAAAAAAGATAAGAGTTGTTTTTCACATTTAGACATTTTGCTGTAAAGGCTGAATACGTTATAGATGACCCGCTCATGAGGGGTATTTTCCAGTGTGTTTTTTTTCGAGAAAGACATTATTCTTTTTTAAACTTCATAAGTAAGACGAACGCTCGCTCATAACGAAATCTTTGAAACTACAGTCATAAATGAACTGGAACAATATATAGTATTAATCTGGAAATCTAGATTGTCGGATTGCAAATATATAATTACAAATATAAAGTAGATACTAATCCGTACATTTTCATTAAGTATAATAATATATATATTTCAGTAACTCCAGTCACTGAAACAAATATAATATTTTTTTTTAATAATGCTGGACAATCCACACAGCACTATCTAGCCCCAAAGTAAGCTATTCAAAGCTTGTGTTATGGGTACTAGATAACTGATATATTTAATACATTATATACTTACATAGATAGATATTTTTTATTATACATAGAAAACACCCAGACCATCGGAACAAATTTCTGCAGATCGTACACAAATTTGTTCCAAGGCGGGAATCGAACCCGCAACCTCTTGCGTCGCAGGCAGGCTCTCGCCCGCTGCGCCACAGAGGTCGTCGAATATATAGCAGACTTACCCCGGGTTTCTGAAAGCGCGATCAACACTGATAGGCTGTCAAGTCACTTGCTATCTCTATCCAATTTGAAGTAAAAGCTGAAATAGCAAGTGACTTGACAGCCGATTAATGTTTGATCGCGCTTTCAAAAACCGGGGGTAACTAGTAGAAGTATTTAATACTTTTATTTTATAGGTTCCCAAAAGCTTAGACCCTGATACAAACTATTACGCATAAATATGTATTAAATCAGATAAATTTATAGGTACCTACCACGGAACAGATAAAAGTACCTACTACTTAGTGTACTTTAGATTTATTCAACCAACCTTTTCGGCTATCGCTAAATATATTTATATTTAAGTATGTATTTAAACTTTATTTAATCTTTAATAAGTTTTCGTGATTTCACAATATTTAAAAAAGCGTCAAAACTCGTATAATAAATATTTCATCACCTCTAAGGTGAAAAGTCCACGGAACCCTAATTTTTATCTAAATCATTAGTCTGTCACGAGGTGTCTATTGGTACCGGCCACGAGAGACGGCGGTGCTTCCGATACTGAGATAAAGTCAACGACAACTTTTATTATAATTATTATAAATTGAATCACGGTAGACACACCACCAGTCGTATCTCAGACTTGTTCGAGTGAACTTATAAATAAATTGCATTTTATTAGTAATTTAGAAGATGACTCGTGTCTGAGACGAGAAAGTGAGATAATTAATTTAGTTGAAATTTTCGAGTTTTATATAAATTTTAGAGTTTTATTATAAATCTGTGATTCTGTCGGAAAATGGCTTCAGTTGTTAGTTTGTTATTTGTAAGTTTGTTTCTTTTATGTTAATTAGATTTTACAAAAGTTTTTTAGTAATTCTTACAACTCTTACCCCCGATTTCTGAAAGCTCGATCAACACTGATCGACTTTCAAGTCACTTGCTGTAAAGTAAAACTGATATAGCAAGTGACTTGACAGCCGATTGTGCTATTTATTTATTTATAAAATACATAAGCCTTAGCTTATAGCTATCGCCAAGGCGCCTAAATGTTACTAAATATTAAGTTAAAGTACATAATGAATAAAATAAATTAAATTAAAGTCAAAATACAATGCAATTTCAATGTTGATCGAGCTTTCAGAAACCGGGGTTAAGAAATCTTAATAAAAGACATCAACCAGGTTTAATTAAAATTGGCGACGGTTACTAGTTGACTCGTTGCGATGGGTGACCGATACTGGAGATACCGGCTGAGCGTTTCCGGTTCTTTGGAGGGCACCACCATGCTTGGAAACTGCTTGAGTGAACTGCAGAACAGCAGTTGTCAAGTCTAGGTTTGAAGAGTGCGGTCGCCGGTGTAATTACAGGCACATGAGGCTTAACATCTGTACCGTAAGCTAATGGACCCAGAACATCGTAGGGAACCAATCCTCTAGTGTGTGATTTGGATTGCATGACTACGCTTTGTTATAACACATTGTTTTCAACCGACTTCAATAAACTCTTCAAAAAAACCGGACTTCATTGCACTGGAAAATACACTCTTAAAATCAAAATTTGTTATCTGACGAGTAGTTCGTCAGCTTTCAATTAAAAAACGAATAATCAAAATCGGTATTCTCATTAAAAAGTTGTTCTCATTAAGAGGTAAAAAACATAAAAAAAATGTTAAAGTTACAGGTGATGACAGCATGCTCAATGTAAAATTAATAAATCTTACGGCCGAATACTCAAACGCAACTCAGATTTGAGCACGTCACAAGTCGTGGTTTTTTGACAGTTTTTAATGAAAATCTGTCAAAATCTCATCTCTTGAGACGTGCTTAAATCTAAGTAGCGTTTGAGTATTTAGGTGTAAGTAAACCTCCTTACATGAAACATTATGTGCTAAAACTTTTAAAGCCAAAATTGGTTACTGCAGTCATTTTAGGGCACACGAAAGGAGAATATATGTATATAAGCAGAAACAATGTCGCAGTAGCCGAAACCGGTATGGACGACATCATCATCATCATCCATCATCATCATCATCAATATATGAACAGTTGAGCTATGGCAGTCGATTCTCGTATATTTTAAATATTGTAATTATCAAAAATCACTGATAAAAATTACCGACAGAGTATTACGGAGTATTATATTATTAATAACTTTTTACATAAGATCTGTACGAATAAATATCAGCTTATGATAAGCAATTAATAGGTACCTACTGTTGAAATTAGGCCACAAATGTTGACTATAATATTTTTGACGTCAGACCATTGTCCTAATTATTTAATAAGGGTTCAAAAGTCCATATTCAATGTCGTTTTGTGAGCGGACCTACACACAGTGGGACGTGGGTACTACTATTACACTACAGGCTGATCCAAAAATATTAATGTCTTCTTCTCGTCTCAGTAGTACTTTTTAACAGTGTGGTGAAAGGATTTTAAGTGCGCCACAAAGAGACGTTGGAGGAGAAGTTGGTCCTGGCTCGAATAAGCTATTTAATTTCATTTTCTCGTTTTTTCGAGCACCGGTGGTCTAGTGGGAGTGCCCCGCCTTCCGATCGTAAGGTCGCAGGTTCGAATCCGGTCGTGCACCAATGGATTTTTCTATCGAAAAATTTATGTGCGCAATGCCAGTGCTCTTAAACGGTGAAGGAAAACATCGTGAGGAAACCAGTTAGTATTCTAACAGCGGCGATGGGCTTGCAACCTGTCACGTATGGAATACTAACTACTGCAAAATGTGGGTATGTGCCAAATGTAATGTTTGGACGTACCTCTGACTACCCCCCTTAGACATCCTCAAAGAATCTTGAATTAATACCTACTTGGTACTGGGAGATCTGAAGGGATATCTACCGTGCCTGGGGATCAAAGTCGTGAAGCTGTTTCAGTTTCAGTTTCTCGTTTTTTCCTCGTTTATGTCGTTTTTGATTTCTAAAGTCTCTTCCGGGAATATATTTTAGAAACATTATGTAGGTACTAGTTAGGGTGGTTTAGGGTGGTGCGAAACGAGTGACACTGCCGGAATGCGAGGTGATGTTCCGGCGGGTTCACCATCATGCTGCATAGGCAAGGTGTTGGACAGGCAATGACCTCCCACGTGTTTGTGCCGTGCGTGGATACCCGTGCGGGAGGAAGAAGGAGTCCTGGTGGTTGAGGAGGTAGCTCGCCGGCTGTAGTGCTTGCTACCAACAACACACCACTTTGGTCCTAATTTCTTCTTAAACGGGCGGTTGTAAGCTAGCCACTTATGATCAATCGGCTGTGACGTCCCGTCTGAGGGCCGTTAGGCGAGGGTCCCAAACTGGGGGAGGGCAGACGGCGAGGCGCGAAGACATGGGGATAGTGACCCCATGAACTTCTCGCAGCGTGCAGTCTCGTCTGTTCACCAGGGCGTGGGCCCTATATCCGAAAGATATCTCCGGCGTTCACATGCCGAGCATGTGACGTCCCCTACAGAGGACTCCGTGGCGGGTAGAGAGTCTCTAGGATGAATTTGTAATACCTCTTGTAATGGCTTCCAAACGAACGCACTACATCACCCCGGCCGCTGACAAAGCGCCCACTAAGGAACAGGTGTCCTCGGACGCCCCGTTCCCTTCAACCTCTAAAGCTGGGCCTTCGGGTACCCAAAAACCCACAAAACCCACTGCGCCGAAAAACGCGCCAATTCCTCGCAGAGCTGCGGCTCTGACAACGCCAAGTGCGAACCAGGCAGTAATGGGCGCATCGAGTCTTAGCTACTCTGCGCCCACGAATGCGCCGACCTCGCACAAGGCTGCGTCTCTGGCCGCGCACAGCGGGAAAGTGGCTGCAACTTCGAGCATAGCTCCCCCCTCCCACACCACCTCGGTGTCCACGGACGCGCTCTTCAGAGCCTCGTCTAAGGACACCATTGAGATGTCGACCCTTAGGGACGCCATCTCCGAAGGACCCCCGGAACCGACTTGGACCCTGGTCTCCCCTCGTAGGAAACCCAGGAACAAGAAAGGCCAGCGTGCACAGGCGAGAGCCCAGGCACAGATGTCGATGAAGCGAGATGTTGCCAACGCAGCAGAAGTAAGCACTGCCTCTTGCAGTGCCGAAAAAGCCCAGGCGCAGGCATTGCCCCCGGCAAAGCCAGCGACTAGCGAAGGCAACCCCGCCCGTCGACCATCAAAGCCTAGAGGCAAACGCGCAGGCAGGCTGGCTGCAGGTCGGAAATCCGCCAACACCCCGACCGCCCCATCTACAACCCCACTGACCACTAGCAAAAGATCCCGACCCGATGACTCTGTCACGCCCACCGGTGACGGTAAGCGCGCAAGGGCGGGATCCAGCCAAACAAGACTAAGCTACGCAGCGGCCTTCAAGGCCAATGACCTGTGCGTAGCGGTCATGACAGAACCCTTTTACGACCTCACGGCGGTACAAGCCGAGGGTATCAAGGAATGCCTCGAGAACAAACTTGAGGAAGACATCCTCAACCCGGCCACCGCAGACCATATGGCTACCGTAGAGTACCGCGGCAAAGCACACTTTGGCGAAGGCGTCCTGAAGTTTTGGTGTGCAGATGGCGTCGCGCTAAAGTGGCTCCAACAAGCGGTACAGGACCTCTCCTCACCAATCGCTGGAACAACGTTGGTGGTCCGACCACAATCGGAGATTCAGCGACGTATCCTTTGTGGACTTCACATCCCCACCGTCACAAAGGACATCAACAACATCAGACAGCTATTGACGATGTACAATAGCAAGACCGTCAACATCAGATCCTGGTTGCTTGTGAAAGGGGAGAAGCAAACGGACACGGAGACACCGGGCATCTACCTGCTCCTCCGCATACCAGAATCTGACGTGGAGAAACTCCAGAAACAAGAGCGGCGCCTCAAGTGGATGTTCGGCAATGTCTACGTACGGATCCTGGAAACAGGCACCGCCGCACCCACTGTCGAGGGCGCCGCCCGTACCCCTGCCCACCCTGAACCAACACCCCTCGCACCTGAGCCCGTAAACGCGGACCCACCAGAGTGCGAACCAGAGGTGATGGATATGGGCGCCGATCCTCCATCGACGCCAAAACCGGACGAGGACCCCTTTCTCGATGTCGAGGGGAGTGAGGCCAGCGACAGCTGCCTTAACTCCTCTCCACTCCGGGCCTCGTAACCCCCTCCCCTGCATACAAACCAACCTCCAGCACAGCCTCGCTGCGACGGCTTCTCTGCGCAGAGTGCTGGAGGAAAACCCCAACACCACCGCCCTCATCCAAGAGCCGTGGCTTAATAAGGGCAAGATCTGCGGACTTAATACCGGTGGTAAAATTCTCCTGGACACCACGGTAAGCAATCCCAGAACCTGCATAATAACTTCAAAACTTATGCAATCCACACTACTCACCCAATTCTGTTCTAGAGACCTAACAGCTATTAGGACTCAAGCAGGACCACCCCAGCAACCTCACGACACCGTCCTAGCGTCCGTGTATCTGCCTAGCGACGAGGACATACCTTCAGCAGAGTTGGTGTCACTAGTGGAGTACTGCGAGAAGGAAAAACTAGAGCTCATCATCTGCACCGACTCCAACGCGCACCACACCCTGTGGAGCTGCGAGAAAAACAACCCACGAGGAGAGGAACTGGTAAACTTTTTATTCTCCACTAACCTACTAATAATCAACCAAGGCTCGGAACCGACATTTGTCAACAGACGGGCACAAACCATCATAGACCTTACTCTATCCACCGAAGTGGTGTCGCGCTACATTACGGACTGGCGAGTCTCGGACGAAGCGTCGTGCTCGGACCATAGACGGATTCGCTTTAATCTCAATATGTCCGTGCAAACGCCAAGCCCGAGACGCGCCCCACGTAAGACTGATAGGCCAAAGTTCGTTAAACTGGTCCAATCAGCGATGGCCACCGAGAGCCCTACTTCTAACTTCTTAGAGCCACACGAGATAGACCACTACACCAACAAACTCACCCAAGTTTTAACCCACAGCTATGAACAATCGTGCCCCCTCATGACACCGAGAGGGGACATCAACCGACACTGGTGGGGTCCTGAACTGCAAAGACTACGTTGCAAATTAAGGACACTTTTCAACAGAGCAATGAACACTCGGAATCCCCAAGATTGGGACATATACCACACCACTAAAATAACATACAAGAAACGTATACGCCTCAGGCAACAGGAATGCTGGAAACGTTTCTGTACAAACATTGACAACACCAGTCAGGCCGCCAAAGTTAAAGGCATACTATCCAGTGAACCAGCACGAACGGTCGGATACCTTAAAAAACCTGACAACACATACACTAAATCAGACGCTGAGACCAGCGAAATACTTCTTCAAACTCACTTCCCCGGATGTCTAATAACAGACACACACGAGTGGGAAGGACACAGCGTACGCGCAACCAGCCACCAAGACTGGACCACAGCTCAGAATCTGATCAACCGTGAGAAGGTTCTCTGGGCTATAAACAGTTTCCTTCCTTTCAAGTCGCCAGGCCTGGATGGAATATTCCCAGGTCTCCTCAGATGGAGTGGTGACATACTAGTCGACCATCTAGTAACAATCTTTAGGGGCTGTATCGCTCACCGATACATACCCCAAAAATGGAGAGAAGTGAAGGTCATATTTTTAGCAAAACCAGGTAGAAGCGATTACACAATGGCGAAATCATTCCGTCCCATTAGCTTAACATCGTTTCTCCTCAAAACCCTTGAAAGGCTGTGCGATCAGGAAATCAGAAGTAACACTCTCCTACGCCAACCACTCCACCCACACCAACACGCCTATAGCCCGGGCAAATCCACAGAATCCGCCCTCCACAGCGTAGTCTCAAGAATTGGAGACGGATTAGCAGTAAAGCAACCTACTCTGGGTGCCTTCATTGACATAGAAGGAGCCTTTGACAAAACGACATTCACTAGCATAGACCTAGCACTGGCAAGATACGGTGTCGCGCCAACGCTAGCAGAGTGGATAAATAACATGCTCAAGTACAGAGCAATACAACTAACAGTAAATACCACTACAAGAGGTATTGTAGCGAGAGGCTGCCCACAAGGTGGCGTACTGTCGCCACTACTGTGGAACATAGTGGTGGATGAACTCATCCGGAAACTAAATGGCCACGGCCTCTATACGGTAGGATACGCAGACGACCTTGCCATCTTGGCAACAGGATGTTTTGAAAGCGTATTATGCGACCTAATGAAAACCGCTATGAAAACAATAGAAAGCTGGTGTAACAGCCATGGCCTGTCAGTTAACCCCACGAAAACAGAACTCATAATGTTCACACACAAAAGAAGCACAGGAAACTTAAAACTTCCCAAGCTATTTAACACTGAACTAAGCCTGACCAACGAAGTCAAGTATCTCGGAGTCATTCTCGATAGCAAACTCCTATGGAACAAGCACCTTGACTTCAAAATAAAACGAGCGAGCGCCATATTCTTCCAATGCAGCAGAATGCTAGGGAAAACATGGGGACTCTCACCCAAAATAACCCTCTGGCTCTATACAGCCATAATAAGACCAACACTCACATATGGAGCAATCGTATGGTGGAACAGAACCGAACTCAGCACCGTTATTGCGAAGCTGCAACGCTTTCAGAGACTAGCATGCTCCGCAATAACGGGCTGCATGAGAACAACACCAACAGCAGCCCTTGAAATCATCCTGGGCCTGACACCCCTCGACCTATTTATACAACAAGAAGCGACGATGGCCGCTATTAGACTCAAACATTCGGAACTATGGGGAATCTCCAGGAGCCCGCACGCATCCATCCTGTATAAAGCGGTATCGTACGAACCGCTTATAGCAGCACCGTGCGATAAGATCCCCAAAAAACAAATATTCCAGAAACACTACCACATACAAACACAGGAGGACCAAAGAGATCAATCAGGCACTAACGAAGTCCGAATCTATACGGATGGCTCAAAAACAAAACAGGGAACAGGCGCCGGAGTGTACTCGCTTGATCTCAATATTAACATAACAATGTCACTAGGGCCACACAGCTCCATCTTTCAATGCGAATGTGTGGCCATCACCGAAGCTGCCACAGCAATCAACAGGAGAGGGATCGATAACTACAACATACGGATCCTCTCAGATAGCGCAGCAACACTCAGAGCCTTAGAGAGTCACAACTGCAACTCGAGGCTCATATACGAATGTCACCAAGTCCTGGAGAGTATTGCCACAAAGAACTCGGTAACTCTACAATGGATAAAGGGACATAGCGGATCACTTGGCAATGACGCCGCAGACCAGCTAGCCAGAAGAGGATCAGAAACTCTGACGGAAGGACCAAACCCCTTCCTGCCTCTGCCGCTCTCCCAGCTGAGAACCTGGATACGGCAGCGCTCGCAGAACCAACACAACCAACGCTGGACACGCACAACTGACTGCAGACAGGCAAGAACAGCAATACCAACAACCGCACCCAGACTGACACGCCGTCTACTTAACATGCACAGACGGGACCTGAAAACCATTGTGGGAACCTTAACGGGTCACATTCCCTTAAATAAACACCTATACAACATCGGAGCCACAGACAGTCCACTCTGCAGAGGATGCCTATCCGAAGAAGAATCAGCTGCCCACGTAGTCCTGGAATGCGAGGTAGTAGCAACTCAACGACAAGAAATCCTGGCCAACCCCAGGTCACTCCTCCAAGCCTGCGAAGCACCCAGGAAACTTCTGCGCTTTTGGGAGGAGTTGGGCTGGCTACAGATATAGCCAGCACACCCTGACGCACAATGGACCAACCTTGAGTCTAAGTGCGGAAAAAGGAGTCCAATTACATTACATTACACATTACATTACATTACATTGTAGGTACTAGTTGCGCCCCGCGGTTTCATCCGCGCAGATTTAAATCCCGGTATTTCCACAGCATAAAAAGTAGCCTATGTGCTATTACAGACTATAATCTATCACTCTGCCAAGTTTCATCCAGATCCGTTCAAACGTTCCGGCGTGCAAGAGTAACAAACATCCATCCTAACTTATAAACTTTCGCGTTTATAATAGTACTAGTTTTAAATCCCGGTATTCCCACGGGATTAAAAGTAGCATAGATGTTATTCCAGACTATAATATATCTCTGTGCCACTTTTCACCAAGATCCGTTCAGCCGTTCTGGAGTTATAGAGTAAAAAACATCCCTCCATCCATCCATCCATATACTTAGAAACTTTCGCATTTATAATATTAGTAGGATTGTTTTCATTCTGGCTCTGAGTGTTCATTTGTTATAATTTAAAAACAAACAAAAGGTGTCTAATTAGTTATCATAGGCTAATTATAAAACTGTAGCGATATAAAAGATGTCAAGCTATTTGGTTATTAAATAAAATTACAGATAACTGACTCTGTAGCCAATGTCTTAGGAACTCTTCCGATTGCCCCTGATTTAGATCAGTCGAGCTATCTCCAGATCGTATGCAATGGTCTGCCGATGCACAGAAATGGTCACCAGATATAGACACGCACAACAACCAACTCTTGAAGCACAGAGCTTCATATTGGTCGCTGAGCGCGCCATTAGCTTATCAGACCGATAAGTCCGTTGCCTTCTCGTTTCGTTGGCATGAAAGTGACATAAATATTCCATAGAGCCGGTATAAAATGACAACTTATGGATTACTAGCGACCCGCCCGCGCGCCCCTGCTTCGCACGGGTGCATATATCATGCATGTATTATACATATAAACCTTCCTCTTGAATCACTCTATCTATTAAAAAATCAATACTATGTAGTGATAGTGAAGAACAAGAGGGACTGTGTATATTGACTTATTATAGACATTAAATCTTATTACTCCCTTTGTTTACAGAAGAACACGATAGCGTGTCTACTCGTCATGGCTTGCATGGCAGTTCTCGTCCGGCAGACAGAAGCGCGTCCTCCCTGGCAGTCTCCGAGCAGTGACGTGTTCGCAGAATCCGCAGGGTGTCACACAGATGTAAGCTATCTCAAGGACGCAAAAAAGATCACTTACAAACATTGAAAAATGGCTTCTGCAGAGTCATATACACTTGAATGAAAAAGATAATAATAATAAATAATGCTAGGCAATCCACACAGCACCATCTAGCCCCAAAAAGTAAGCTACTCAAAGCTTGTGGATACTAGATTTTTTTTTTTATACAACTAGCTGATGGAACAAGCAGATGGTCCACCTGATGTTAAGTGGTAACCATCACCTATAAACAAAACATTGCCCCGTAGGTCACGCACAATAGGAACGTGCCCTACGATGCACTGCCCTGCGTCCATCAACTTGAGGCATACAGATGTTAAGCCTCATGTGCCTGTAATTACACCGGCGACCACACTCTTCAAACCGAAACACAGCGTTGCTGCTTGGCGGCAGAAAAAGGCGTGGTGGTAGTACTTCCCCGGACGAGCCCTTCACAAAGAGCTCTACTACTCTTAAACATGATGATGATATATTTAATACATTATATTATACTTACATCGATAGACATTTCCAGGTAATCCAAGTGTCTATTGGAGATGGATTGAAGATGATATGAAGTAACCAATCCGTATTTTTGTTCAGAAAAAAGATTTCTTTGTGTGGGCATCGAACCCACTACCGTGCAGATGGCAGAGCTACCTTGTACTGTGTGGCCTGTTAACATGAACTTAAAATATGCGGATGTTATTTTGTTTTGCGTTTTTAATTAGCGCGGACTCCAATTAAGCAAGCAGTAACACTTTCTCTTATCTTTAACACTAATTTTTATATCTATGGGTCAGTAACCTATGATAAAACAAACGGTAGTGATAGGAGTTTTTCTAGAAAAAATATGTTCCTTAAGTCGCAATTGTGCGTGACTAACGAGGCAATACTTTATAACAAGGTTTAAAAGGTTTGTCTCGTAAGTCACTTGATGGTTACCACTTAACATCAGGTGAGCCTTCTGCTTGTCCCATCAGCTAATTGTATAAAAAACCTTCATTTGAGTCGACAAAAAATCATTCTAGCTTGAAAACCTGGCACTGCGCATTTGCACACGTACATAAAAGAGAAAATGTACCTATTTCTCACCCTGGATTCGATCCCACAATCTTAAACAATAGTTTCTGTATAAAGTCACATTAATTGACATAGTTTTTTTTAATTTGATTCATGTTTTCCAATTAATAGAAAACCCTGAAACAGCTTCACGACTTTGATCCCCAGGCACGGTAGATATCCCTTCAGATCTCTCAGTACCAAGTACTCTTCAAGTCTTCTTTGAGGATGTCTAAGGGGGTAGTCAGAGGTACGTCCAAACATTACATTTGGCTCATACCCACAATAATAGCTAGAATTTAATTAATAATGAAAGTTCCGGGTCTTTAAAAAACGTTTTAGTTAGATATCTATGTATAATAAAAAATATCTATCTATGTAAGTATATAATGTATTAAATATATCAGTTATCTAGTACCCATAACACAAGCTTTGAATAGCTTAATTTGGGGCTAGATAGTGCTGTGTGGATTGTCCAGCATTATTTATTTTATTTATTTATTTAAATAAATAAATACTAGGTCGTTTTTTAGTTAGAAACTAACAAACTTTTTTAAACTGTTTTTTGAACTTTTGCGATCATAACGCGATATTTCACGGGTTTATCGCGTATTTACCTTGCGTAGGTAAATATCCGTACCAAAAAAAATATATATTGCTGGACAATCCACACAGCATCTTCTAGCCCAAAAGAAAAAAAAAGAAATAGAAATAAAAGAAGAAATATCTTATATAAGTATAACAAACCCTAATTTTTTTCCAGGACGAGCTTCTCGATCTCTGCCAAAGATGTGCGAAGCTCACCAAGTCGCGGCTAGCGTACCCCGCTTGTTGCTCGACCGACCTTAAGGCGAGGAAGTGGTGCTCAGACTATGTATACTTTGGCAGAGGACAATACGATTTTTACTAGAATTTATATAATTAGTTGGTAGGTACTACTATTAATAGGTAACACTTTCGAGATTTTGTACGATTTTATTTATTGCTGTTAATTGTATTCTACTTTGGTTTACACAAACTACTTGTATGTACTTTCCAAAAACGTATTCGAATGAATGAATGAGTGAATGAATGAATGACATTTCTTTATTGTACCTATACCTTATAAATCAATCAAGGAAAAAACAGAAAACAGGTAAATAAGAACTTAATGTACAATTGGCGGTCTTATCGCTGAAATGCGATCTCTTTTAGGCCTCTTTTGGATGGAGAGAAGCCTAGTAAATGAAGGCTGTGTGTTAAGATAAGATAAGAAAATTCTTTATTGCACAAAAATGATGTACACAGGCGAACTTAATGCTAATTAGCATTTTCTTCCAGCTAACCTTTGTGTTATGTGGAGTAGATGGTAGTGCTTTGAGTGAAAATAATAGAAACACCTTTAACTAAAACGATAAAAATACATAAGTAGGTACCTACTCAATAAATATTGTATATATGTTGTTGGTTATATATGTGTTGGTATATGTGTTGTTGGTTGTCTTTATACTTTTTAAATTTGATTTCTTGTTATTAAAATCCTACCATTGATTGTGTTGAATCGGTTGATTAAAATGAGTTTTGAAAATATTTCAGGGAGATATCAGTTAAGATAACCTTTCAAATCAAATTTTACATAATTATTTTACTTTCATGTAGGTAGGTGGGAGTTTTTTGAAATTTGTTATGTACAAAATTTGTAAATAAGTAGTTCTAGGAATTAATTATGTCTTATTAATTTTATTGTAAATACCTAAGTGTGATATTGTATGAAAAATTGAATGAATACTGGAGTGATGTTGTAAATGTTGATGTAATGTATTACTGATTATATATTTGATGAAAAGGAATGAATACTTGTGTATGTACATAAGTAATTGAAATATTTTTTACTAAGTACGTAAAAAAAAGAAAGAGAAGGAGTTAAGGCTGTGATAATTGTAGTGAAGGTGGATAATTTTAAATAATAAAATGCATTTTGAAAAACTACTTGCTACCTGTTTTTTTTATCATAATCATCATCACCCAGTTCTTCGAGCTATAATAATATGACCACCCACGTCAACTTGCTAATTCTGTAAGCTATGTCGATTATTTAATTTCCTTCTAATTTTATACATATCTATTTCATGTTATTTATGAACCTGCCATACTTTTTTATCGGAGGAGGGCGTTGATGTCTGTGACACAGTTTTCTTAACTTACACAGAATCATCGTTTTCTATAAAATTATGTACCTACTATTTATGTTACTACTATCCATGTTACTATCTATGTTGTTCTATGTTCTTTGTTCAAAAATATTATTATTATAAATAAAACAATTTTCTATAAATCCATAAATTAATTTATTAACACTATTTGACAATATAACAAGTTCTTTTATGTACAAAATCTCTAAATCATTAATATTAAATTAGTTTTCTCTTGTACTTTACAAGGAGCATTATCATGATACATAACATTACTTATTATTTTATTAAAATTTAACAATTTGTTTTAGTTACGAACGTGATTGGTAAATAAAAAAATAAAAATAAAATGGAAGTGATTCATCTATTTATACTGTAGTTATTACAATAAAGGTGGACAGATTTCTCTAAAATTAGATAAGTAGGTACTTAAGAATGTTATAGCTAGTAGGTAGTTAATAAATACTTAGTTATTTTATTACCCAGTATTTACTTTCGTAATAACTTATAGTCAACTGAACAATTTGTAAACACAACTTGTACTAGCATTGAACCTCGTTGAGTTGAAAACTTAATACTAAATTCGTTTAACTAAAAAAATTCGTTGTAACAGTAAAAAGCGCAAAATTACAATAAAAACATAAATGCCAATCACGCTACAGGCCTTAACATTAAGGTGAAAACAACCACGAAACGTACGTTTATGTACGAATAGTTTCATTCACTACATATCTTTGGGGTTTAGTTTTGACTACTGATGTCTTGATGTACATACATAACACCTGCATTATACACATAACACCTGCATTATACACATAACACCTGCATTATACACTTAATTTAAAGATTGGCTAAAATCAACTAACTCAGTGAGTTTCCCGTTTGGACGGATATCATAAATTTTCTACGTGTTTTCTATACATTTCTACAAAAGCATACAAAATGCATTTTATCCAAATAATTAGAACTTATTTTCACGAAGAAATAAGCATGTTTCAGCTAAATAAAGCGTGTCAAGCATACCCTGTGTGCATGTCGGTAAATAATTTTAAAACGGGGTTTCAACAAGTTAGAATATCTAGTTTGAGCTAAATTACAAAAAAAAAACCTACCCTTAGTTAATTTTAGTTAAATTACTTTGTAGCTTTTAAGCTAAGAATTTTTACATTATTCTTTGTATGTACAGATTGTACATTTAAATTTAATTAGTTTACAGCAACATTCTAATCTGTACATTAGGCTCTCAACATTGGGGGTTATGGTTTTGCGGAGATTATTTGAAAATGATTTGTCTGTCAAATTAAATTCAATAATCAACAATAACCTATTCAATAAATCTGTTATTTTTACGTTGCATGACAATTTTTAAATAAAGCTACTATATCTATATTAGTGCCGTTTTAATGCAAGTATTGTATGTAAAATTTAATTATTTCAAAGGTGCACAAAAAATGCTGAAAATGAGGGTATTTTATAGAAAGTGTGATGAAAATAAGATATTCTGAATCAAAAACTGTTATTGACGGATAGATCATTTTCAAAGTAGATCCTCAGGGTGGTTCTTGTCGTAGATTTCCTGCATCTTCTGCTGTTCTTTCACTTTCTTCATCTGCGCGTAGATAGAGGCAGCCTTGTAGTTGATGGGCCCGTAGTCTTTCATGTCGGCATCCGCGTATATGAATGCGTCTTCTGGTCTGAATGGCTGAGGAGGAAATACACCAGAATCAAATACAGACTTACTTTTGCCAGGTGCAATAGCTATTGTATTGTATTTCTATCTTGCTGTCGACTAGTCACTGATAAGTATTACTGTAGGTATTGTAATGGGTCTGAGTACCAGACTCTGGATGTTGTGGCAAGTACCGCCCGCGACTCTGTCTGGGGTTGATGCAGCGTCGGACCATCGTTAGGCGATGAGTGGTTCGACGATGCACTGGCTGATGAGTACACATCGGTGGGTTTTAGTCGTACGCTATCCGTTAAGAGAGAGCCCGACACGTCTCCCCGAGTGGGAGGCGTAAAGCTTTATCCCCCGTAAAAAAAGGCACCGTGACATAACACTTATAGTTTTTATGATACAGGTACACATATTGTAAATCAAAACCCTACTCATTCTATCTAAGAATAGGTGCTAGTTAAAGTTATTTACAAAAACCCCACAGTGAAATAAAGTAGATAAAATAAGTAAATGAATAATAATAATATAAATGGTAATATGTGTTAAAAGTGAAAAATAAGAAAAGCAGCAAAAATTAATATTTGTGTGAATTTAAAGCTTTATTTCTTGGCAAAATGTATTTTTTATTAGTAAATAGGTAGCTTTTTTGATTAAAAAATAAATTATAGAAACAAATATTACAAAGATTTTAATATTAGTAAACACGCAGAAGATATTTGAAAAGATAAGAAGAGAGCAAAAGAACATTATAAGCGAATGCTTAGCTTGAATGATAAAATTTAGGAATATTACCTTTCTGATTAAAAAATGTACGTGTCACTCTTGGTAAAGCGTTCCTAGAAATAAAAATAAACAATCACAACACTGCGAATAACATGCTTCTAAAATAAATGCCGCTTAAAATATTATATTTGGAATTTCAATGATAGATAAAGCATTTTGTGTGTTGTAAATTCATGCTTCAAGCTTAGAGCATTTTTTTCACTTGGCACACATATTACCAAATGTTTTATTCGTGAGCTTGGATGGGTTTAAATGCGTTTCAATAAATTATGAACCGAAACACTAAATTGGTGAAGGTTGTTGTACCCACATAATAATGTAAGGCATTATTAAAATATTGTGTAAACAGGAGATCAATAGTTTTTTAAAGAAAATAGATTGCGTGCAAAACTCACCTTTCATACGTCAATTTCGTTGAATTTGAGCGTAGCATAGTCGCTCCTTGGTTGAGCGTGTCCTTTTCTACTGGACACGGTCTTACTACTATTACTATCCTGATTCTGATTACTACTATCCCCTGCTATTGTATAAGTATCATACAAATGTCTATTTGAATTGACTGTATTCTTAAACTTTAAATTATGATTACCTAACGCTAAATCTGCGTAAACTAACTTTTTATGCTTAGGCTTGTCCTCTCTAGGACCTAGAGTGTTAAAGTTAGGGTTGTAATGCTCTGGGCCTAAGTTTCTTGTGGAATTTGATATGTAATTGCCTTTCAACAGCTGCAAATACGACTTTCTTTCAGACTCACTGTATTCTGGTTCAGGATAATTTGGTTTTTCATAATTATCGTAAACCCCTACACAGGACAACTTTTCTCTTAAACTCTCAGACTTTTTTAGGCGATTCAACTTTTGGTTCTTATCCCGAGTTCGGTTTAAAGTCTTAGTGAAGTATTGTGTATCTTGTTGGTATATCATTGGGCCTATAGTGTTATTATAGGACCGTTCTTGATCTACTGGAATTCTTTTGTCTACTCTGATTGGCTGGAAATAGCAGAAGCTGTGGTGTTTTTGCAGCGGTATTTGAAAATTCTTCTTATTCTTCCCCTTTGAGCTTAGATTAGTGAAATGGTTGCGCTTTTGCATGTACTGTTGCTGGAGTATATTAGTGTTCTGAAAACGATATTAGTTTGTTAGTAAGTTATTGACACAAAGCGATATGGGACATGGAACATAAAAAAAAAACAAAAAAAGCTTATACCTGACCGTTTTCGCTATCTGCTGCTAGACTACTTTGAACAGAGTTGCTTCGCCTTACTACGGATCTCTTTGGCACAGGCTTTTCACGCAACTTTGGTATTTGTAAAGTCCTATCTGGCGTTATCACTTGCTTCTTTGGTAAACCCACTTTATTTATGCCTTGTTCATTCAACTGATTGACTACAGACTTTACTAAAGATGTCGATGGAAGTATGGCCGCAAAATTTTTCTTCGGCGTTGCTCCGACTATATTTGGCTTTGCTAGATCTATTTTACTTTCTTCATCATCACTGTCACCACAATCATCTTTTATTACTTTCAAGTCATCATTGAATAAAGTTTTCAAGTTTTCTGCCGATTTTGTAGGTCGTACGGGAGCGTCAATAGTATCAAAAGATTTATTACACTTTGTGTTAATGAGAGGCATAGACATGTTTACGTAGACATGGTCAGTCTTGATCGGTGATGATAAGGGTGTTAGTTTAGTTCGTGGTGCAGGTATTGGCCTATTTAGTGAATTCGTTGAAACATTCATTTGGTCTATGCTCTCTTCAAATATCTGTATGGAGTCTGTTAGATCTTCCAATTGTTCTAAACCACTTATATCAGTTTTACTGTTGATGGATGGAAAGTTTTCGTAAATGTTATCATCACTTTCCTTGTTATTCAAATCGGTGTTTTTATTATTATTTATTTCAGTAAAGTTTTCACCGTATTCTGTGTTAGGATAAAACCTTTCTATATTTCTTTTCTTGATGAGTCTCATTGATTGAAAACGCGGTGGCTTTTTGATGGCTCTGGTATTCAATGATGCAAACTTTCGCGTATCATTCTCATTCATTTCTTCGTCTATAGTCGGACATTGCTTGAGTAACGATGGTTGTTTTGGAGGAAAGTATGTATTCAACAGTACCGATTGATGAAGTGGGTACATCTGCTGTATTGGCGATAGCATTGAAATGCCATAGTTGATTGAGTTTGACGATGTTTCTATTGGATACGCTATAGCATTTTGTATAAACGGCGGGCACACAATTCTGGGCGTGAAAGATGGGTTTGTCGTCAGCTGTTTTTGTAAGGCCTCGATCCTCTTCGTAGTCTTTGTGTCGACAACTCTAGGTTGTATAGCTTGTACAGGCTTTTTTTTTTGCAATCAAAACATGAAATGGACAAACAAAACAAAATTAGATGCAAATTATAATTTCAAGCAAACAGATCTTTGATTCAGTATTAGATTCTTAGGAGACAATATTTCTATGGTAATGAACAGTTTATTTAAAGATTATCAATACTAAATCAAAGATAAATTTCATGTTAGATCACAACCATAATTCAAAAATAAATCCATGCAATAATGACCAACAAATTTCAAAATCACATATTTTTCTTAATCAACTCCTCAGACTGATTATATCGTTGTTTCTTTTTTCAATTTCTTTTGAAATTTGTTTCTTTTAAAATAATTTAATTTCATTATTATAGCTCAGTTAAACAATGATGAAAGTCGTAGATAAAATATAAGGTTACCTTATTCGGTGGTTGCTGTAGTCCATGGAAGGGTAGATTCTCGTAGAGACCCGGGTCGAGAGCCCCGTTGGCGGCATTATCTACGCCATTCGTAGGTGGGCCTGTAACATTCAAAATCATAGTCAAAATCTATCAAGTTACCTACCTAAGAATTTATTTTAATAAGGCGATACAAGCCTTAAAACTCAAGGTTGAGAACTACAGAGATGAAATACTTCGGATGTTTTTTCAATATTAACTTAAGTTAATCGGACGACTGTTTAAAAATAATTGAAGACGCATAGTTTTTTCAACAGTTTTAATGCACGACGATTGCTATGCGTAGTTCAAAAAACTAAGGGGCTATTGCTCCTGTTACAGATATTTAAAGTAGGACAACAAGTTCAACAATACTAAAATAGTTGATAAGAATGAACTCTATGTAAACAGAGGCAGTCTATGTCATGCCTTCTCATTGTATCTGTCTATTTTGTAATTCAAAAACAACGTGGTATTAACTCAAAGAACGTGTACAAGTGCAGTACCCGGCATGGAAGTTGAGTGCTGCCATAGTGCTTTCAATAGTAAATACATTTTAATGTCATCCTCAACATTATTAGTTACATACGTATTTGTATAAAATCACAATTACGAATAACAATTGAAAGTAAAAATAAACGAAGTTGAATGAAAACTACCCTCTATTCTGCTTGCTCATCTTCCTGCCTGGGTATACCTTGAGATCTTAAGGTAATGTAATAATGTGCATGGGTATATTCTTGGAATATATTTTTATGGCGAAATCGTAAGCAATCACAAGCGCCATGCGATACTCACTCTCCCCTGGTTTTTTTCGTTTCCTATTATTCCTTTGCGTCTCATTGAAAGGTTTCACTTTAACACTTGCAGCCGCTATTCTGTCAGGTCTTTTGAACGACACAACTAAAAACATGCCAATGTCAAAACAAAATTCGTGCAGGCAAAAATTGAAGATTAAAGCAACAGCAAGTAAAATTGGGAAAGCAAGCAGGTGTCAAATTCAAGTAAATTAAAAAAGTGAATATGTAAAAAAACAAGCAAATAAAACAAGTGATGTTAAGAAAAAGAAAAAGTAAAAATAAACAGAAGAAAAACAAGAAAATGTAATTAGACTGTGAGAAATGTTGTACCGGTGGTAATTTCAAGACTATGAATTGCTTTTATATGTACTTAAAAGTGACCAAATAGGAAACAGAAAAATAGAAATTAATAAAATAATAGTGTATTGAAAGTTTTTTGTGGTAGAATTAATTGCCCCGAGTATTTTGAGAAACAAATATGAGTTAATCTAACCTCCTTCAGTAACAATAACGTTAGGAGTTTCGCTTTGAAAAAACGACCTCAATCGATTCTTTTGCAGTACATAGCCAGATTTGTTCAAATTCATCAAAGAAACTGCTCTTTTATTGCTTTTGTTTATTTTCTTATATTTCCCGCTACCATCATCAGAGTCATTGTCACTCTTTCTTCTCAGATTTCTTATCAGCCCTGTCACTACGTTTTGGGTATGTCTTCTTGGCTTACCATTTTTCTTCGAGTATTCTACTTTGGAAGCATTTTCTGTATAACTTTTATTCCTTTCTAACAGACCCAAGTTCGCTTCTTCGGGTTCTTCAGTCTTATTCATTTGCAGTCTTGCTTGGTTTTTGGGGCTCAGTGTGTGATTGGAGTTAACGTGTACTAACACTCCAGGCTTAAGAGGCCATTTGCTAGGCGTCACTGAAGTTGGAGCTCCATGTTTTTCGTTTTTAGGTTCACTTGTAGGCGTTTGCATTTCAGTTTCTTGGTTATCATTTATCGTTGATTCTAGCTCTGAGAGATTTGCTCGTAAGCTTGAGTTCTCTCTGAATTTATTCATATTTTCTAGATTGTAGCTTTGTGAATCTACAAGCCGTGTTCTATCGGATGATTTTGGACTGAACGTGAGACTGATACGAGGCGACAAAGCTGGTAAAGCTTGTGATATAATAGACTGGGCTATGGACACCTCGTTTACACAGCTACCATCCGGACTGATAAAAAATAACAAAAATGTATTAGATACATGCGATGATGTTTGGTTAGTGATTTTTCCTAATCTCAGAGACAGCAAGGTGATTTATAGTTATGAACAATACATACATAAAAATAACATACATTGAGCATACTTAAATAAATGTACAAGAAGAATGCTTTCCAAAATCATGCATTGTTCAATGTATCAATTTTGCCAAACTACGAAACTTCAAGTCTACTCCACACTTTTCAAAAATTAGCCAAAAACATAGCGTCAAATAAAAGAAAGCATTCTCCAGACTATGGAATAATAAATTAGTTTGTTAGTAATATACCTGATGTATTAATTGTAGTCAATCTGAGTACGTCTGGTGTTAATGCCGTTAGAAACCTATACAAGAATTAGTATAATTAATCCCAAATTATAGTTAATGAATATCATTTTGTTGTTAAACCTAACTTGTTAGGTAAGGTTCCTACTAAACGAATTGTTATACCTACATAATAAAAAAAGAAATTAAAAAATCGAAACGTGATGCCATACAAAAAACATGCGAAAGAGCTAAATTTTAAATTCCTTAAACAGCCGTTGGTCCAAGCGCAAAAACCAAACGCAAACTCTATGACCTCGGTAACCCCAGCAACTTTGGTGACTTAAGTTACCTTAGCAACTTGGGTGACATTTGATACTTTATTGACCTCAAACTGACCTTTTAAGGCCAAGGCCTCGTAGGTACTATAAGAGGAGACCTTGATGGAGGCATCGATAAGGTGTGCCAAGAATCGCATCGGACCAACGGCGTTGCTGAAAAGATTCAACTCAATTTTACTAATCTTACAGTCCCACATGACTTTAGTAGTTGATCTAAAAAAATTATTATAGAAACCTAATAGAGGATAACTTTGAAACCAAACAACATTGTAAATCGCAGGTTCTCAATAAAAATAGTGAAAAAAACAATAACTCGATAAAAGTATAAACTAGTAAAGGTTTTCTACAAAACGTACTAAGGATAAACAAACGCTTAAGACGTTTCTAGTTAAACTGAAATACAATGACTTTTAATTTATCTAAAACAAATAAAATTATCTAGGTAAACTACACGATAAAGTGAACACAAGTTCGGAATTTAAAAATCACTAGAAACTTCATAAGCGAAAACATAAAATGTATAATTACTATGACTAGATATCTAGAGATAATAAGATGGAAGAAAAGTAGAAATACAATGAAATACTCACTTCTCTCTCTCTTCTAATTCGACTGGATTATTATCTGTTTGTTGGTTAGTTGATGTGTTTTTAGTGTTTAGCAGCATCCGGAAAACAAACAAAAATAAGTTAGATTAAGTCATGACTTTTCGCGTTGCGACATGCGTTTTGGCTCAAAACGGTTCAAATAAAACTGAGCTTAAAGTAAAAGTTTTAAGAGAAGTAAAGAAAACTGTTTAAATTTCAATAAAGTAAGACATGACACAACGATAAACGAATGAATTGAAACGCAAGGAATATGAAAATAGATAGATTGTGATAAAAGTGGTACTCCAAAGCAACAACAAATAAAAACATTGAAAGCCAAAGATTAGATCATTAAGAAAGGACAAAACACTCTACTTTGAATCAAAACAAAGAACATCTTGTAAAACAAGCGATTCAAAAGCATAGATGATGCATGAAATGGTAACAACAATAAGCCGAATAAGATAGTATGAAAGTGGATGATAGACTTACACTTTGACTTGGCGCGCATCCGCCGACAGATGCAGATTATGATGATGCACAGGACCACGGTGAGCACGAGGATAGCGAGAGCGATGCCGCCGATCAGAATTAACTTCTGCTGATCGCGCCACCATACTTTTGTACCTGGAAAGAGAAGGTACAAAATAATGATAAATGATTTATGTAATCGACTTGGAGTATATAAACAAACAAATAGATAAAAAACGCATACATATAACAAATGTATAGAAGAATCATAAACGAAGAGTATGAGAACAATAAATTTAATCAATAGCAAACTAAGAGATAATTTGGTTCAGGTGAGCTATCACTGGATCGTTAGAAACAGTCTGGAGACAGTTCAAATTATTCAAACGTCTAGCGTATGTTATAAAAAATATATAAAAGATATAGGTTACCAAGGTTGGATATTTTAATATTATTGTTTGTGCAAACAATAGTTAAATAATATCAAACATATAAAAAATAAATTAAGTTATGTATAAATGGTTTCATAGAATTGGTAGTACAATCACGAAAACCCAAAACAAATAAAAAATAGAAATATGACAACATCTAAAAACTGATCCTCACGTGATAATTATACTTACTAAAACTTTCCAAGTTGGCTGTAATACATAAATAGTGTTAAATTTTCTGTCTAAAATCAATCTTATAATAATTAAGGTATGAGTGATTATTTATCAGAATATTCGGAAAACAAAACCAAAATTGTGACGTTTTCAATCAAAATCGTCGAAACGGCAACTTTAATCTCTTGTTTTTGTTTTGTTTGCTTATAAACAAAAAGGCAGAAATTTACAGTCCCAAGTCAAACATTTGTAGTTTACAAATTTTTAATTTACCAAAGATTTTGTTCTTTTCAAAAGTTTATCCATCTTTATAACATCTCTCTCGCAAGTGTCTAACAAGCTCTACTACTCAAAATATTGTCTTTTAATGTCTTTTCAACTGTTTTCAAACTCATTGCCATCGACCTTTTGCCTAAACTCAAAACACAGAGTGCTGCCATCTATCCTTACCCATGACATCTCTCTCGCAGGCGCGCGACATGCCCACAGAGTTGTTAGCGAAGCAGAGATACGTCCTGTAGACGTCCACGGCCGTACTCAGGCGCAGGAAGCTCTGCGGCCCATGCTGCCAGATCTTCTCGTCTGTTAGACTGTCGTTGTCGTTCTTTAGCTTCCACGAGAATGACACCTGGAAATGGAGAGATGAACAAATTAATGAATGAACAATTATTTATGGTACACCAAAACAAACAAAAACACACGATATAAGGTTTTTTTGTCATTTCGGGAAACGGCTTTTTCATTTTAATTGTTTTTGTAGTGGTATTTTGAGTTCTAATCACGAAATTATTTTATGTTAGTCGTTAAATTGTATCGTATCCTTATCAGCAACAGAATAAGGTCGAATATCGATAGGATACGCTAACGTGATCAGCCTTCTATTGTGTTATTTCGATAGTTTTTTGGCCAACATTACTTGAGGTCTTGGCACAAAGTGCAACCATTTGGAATGAAAATGTAGATATTCTGATTTCAACAAAAATGGTTCCAATGTTTTAAAGGAAACCAACCGCCACCATATTCTTCAAGCGACGGCCGACTTGGCAACTTGAGTTTATCTAATAATTTTATTTACGGAAGAAAGAAGCAAAACCAATACCTCATTGGGATTTGCATGAGAGGTGCAGATGAGAACTTGTTCTCCGTCGATTTCAGATTGCTTGATGCCACATTCTGGTACAACTGAAAAAAATAAACATTTCAAAATTACAAAACAATCAGCATAACGGTTGATGTATCCGTGGCGTTTGTATGCCTCGCTGACGTAATGGAGCAGAAAAGTCTAGAAAACACCTAATTATAAATGCAACTTACACAATATATCCAGCAGCACGATTGTATTGACATAACCGATCGATTTGGTTTATACACAATGTATATTATATAGTTTATATTAGACAATAAGAAAACTGTGAATCTAAGAATGAATAAATAAATAAAATAAAATAACCATGTCTTTTGTACGCCTCGCAGACGTAATGGAGCAGAAAAGTCTAGAAGACATCCAATTGTAAAAGTAACTTACACAATATATCCAGCAGCACGGTTTAATTGACATAACCATGTCTGTTGTACGCCTCGCAGACGTGATGAAGCAGAAAGGTCTAGAAGACACCTAATTGTAAAAGTAACTTACACAATACATCCAACAGGACCGTAGTATTGACGTATCCGTGGCGGTTATACGCCTCACAGACGTACTCGCCGGCGTCCTTCCGCTGCGCCGCGCCGAGCAGCAACGTGTTAGACGAGGACAGCGCTAGAGAACTGTTGCTGTGCTCCTTACTCGCGGCTTTGGACGGCTGCTCGCGGCGCCACGAGTACGACGGCATTGGGAATCCTCTGGACGAAGGAATTCGAAAGATAAGGTCCTATTCATATTCCCTGCCATTTGAACCCTTTTTCTGTCGCCAAGCACCAACGCTGTGTTTCGGTTTGAAGAGTATGGTCGCCGGTGTAATTACAGGCAAATGAGGTTTAACATCTGTATGCCTCAAGTTGATGGACGCAGGGCATCTTAGGGCACGTTCCTGTCGTGCGTGCCTTACGAGGCAAGGCTTTGTTATAGGTGATGGTTACCACTTATCATCAGGTGGGCCACCTGCTTGTTCCATCAACTAGTTGTATAAATAAAATATACTGGCTTTATAGAGTTAGTTACAAAACCAGTTAGTCAGCGTCGATGGGATTGCAGCCTGCATGGAATACCAACTCCTGCAAAATGTGGGTATGTGCCCAATTTAATGTTTGTTTAATTTTTTGTTTGTTTGTTTGTTATACAGAATGTGGTTAGTACTTCTTCAAGAGATCTGAGGGGATATCTACCGTGCCTGGGGATCCAAATCGTGAAGCTGTTTCATTTTTTTCTATGGAGTATAGGTACTTGTCACTGTCTCTTTCATGACAACAGATCTATCGGTATGATAAGCTAATGGAGCGCTCAGCGACCGATATGAAATGGGCCTTATTCTCAAAAAAGGTTATCTTCAGTAAGTGCTAGGTAATATAAATGTACGTACCTGGCTGAGCAAACAACTTTAGCTGGTATTTCGTTTTCAATAACAGAAACGACCTTCGGTGTCACCGTGATGTTTTCTGGTTCATCTGAACAAAAAATTTAATACGTTACTTTAGATAGGTAGCTAGGCTACTTCGAATGTATTTATAAGCCTTTGGTCATTGATGGTTTCCTGAAATAAAAATAACAGGGTAGGTAGCCTTAAATTGGTGGTGAAAAATAATCAAATAAATGTGGCTAGTCTCACATTCAATGCCGATTTCTTATTTATTCGTTCCACTATTTTTATTATCAGTCTGAAATAGAAATTGAAATAAAGCGGGTATTCTCACATTCGTAGACTGCATTTTTTTTTATAAATACGGGTAGTCTCATATTTGATTCTACGATAAATACGAGTTCCTACATGTTTCTAGTCTTAAATTATTCGACTATGAAAAATTAAATTAAGCATTTAACTTTTAGCATTTGTTTAATAAATCAGATTTGATGACAATAAAACTTAACAAATGAGGGTATTCTTGCAAGTGATAAAAGTTTATTTAAAAGAGGGTAGTTCGGCGGCAAAAAATTACAATAAGCGCGTTAGTCTTACCACCGGAGATGAATTATGAAACAAATGCGGGTAGTTTTAGTTTACAAAACATGTGTTGCTCACATTCGACGGCGAACTTGGTGGTGCTGTTGACGGGCGCGCCGGCGAGGTTGCGCGACGAGCGGCACGTGTAGCGCGCCGTGTCCGTCGCGCGGTCCAGCACGCCGCGCGCCCACGCCCTCATGTTCCAGTGCTGTACATTACATACATCAAAATCAAAACAGTCTTTATTCAGTACAATCACAGGGTTCACTTTGAGACGTCTTATAAAAATATACAAGGTGAATCAAGCGCGTTTGTGGCCTAAAAGAATTGGCATGAAACTAAGCTTGGTTCCTAGTGTTTTTTTGTATAATCCTCTTTACAAATTAATATGGAGCTACATGTCATTATTACTCATCATTGAGCATAGCTCAGTCCGTAGCTACACATACATACAGTCTACTAAATAATGAATGAATTAATGAATGAAAATTCTTTATTCCTTGAAAATTAACAAAATAGGACAAATTATAACAAAGAGAGAAAGAAATGTACAACGGGAGGTCATATCGCTAAAAAGTGATCTCTTTCAGACAACCTTTTGCGTCCTTTGAAAAAGTAATCGTGTCCAGACAACCTTTAAATGGAGAGCATTTTTTTTCATTAGTCCCAAAAAACTCTGTGTGGTGTAAGTTTGAGACGTGTGCAAAATCCAAAAAAATCAATACAGCTATAGTGAGCGTCACGCAAAAAGAACGCCGGAAGGAGGTGTAAGGGGTGTGATGTCACGAGTATTTTGTAGTGCGAACACATCCCCTCCACTGTTTCCCAGCGTTCTTTTTGATTGACGCGACCACATCTCGCTCGTCGTTGTTGTAAACTACAGAAAAACTTACCAAAGTGGATTCTGTCGCTTCGAAATCATTTCTGTTAACTTGTGGCGGGATGTGCTGTTCCTTCACATAGTACTGATCTGTCTTGTCGGGGTCGATGACCTGCAATAAGTATTTTTTATATTATTGTGTTGTAAATCAGACAGCTATCATTTACTTACCATAAGAACTCACAACATAATACAATCAGGGTTGAAATTCAGAAGTATGCAAGAAAACAATGAAAATTAAAAGTTTAGTCCTTAGTCAAGACTAAATAAAAATTAACTTGAACAAAGCAATATGTAGTACTAATCCGCTGATCTAATCTCCTTAAGCTGGAATAAACTTAATTAGACTTCGACACGTGTTTCACCTCTCTACGAAGCATCTTCAGGAAATTGACCCGCTGTGCACCGAACGTGTTACCTCGTCGAGCGCTGAGCTGAAAGTCTGGAGTCTGGAGTCTGGAGTCATAACGGAAGTCACTTTCAGCTCAGCGCTCGACGAGGTAACACGTTCGGTGCACAGCGGGTCAATTTCCTGAAGATGCTTCGTAGAGAGGTGAAACACGTGTCGAAGTCTAATTAAGTTTTTTCCAGCTTAAGGAGATTAGATCAGCGGATTAGTACTACATATTGCTTTGTTCAAGTTAATTTTTATTTAACAATGGACTTCCGCAAAGTCACGCCTGAGTCAATTAACTATCTTAGTCAAGACAAAGTTATAGTGAGATTTGAGGCGTGTTTGAGGCCAAATCTCGTTAAGGCGCAGCATACGGCGCGCCGCTATCTCGCTCGCACAATGGAACATTTTTAAAGATATAAAATCACTGAATGTAGTTATGTAAAATCGCAATCGGTCAAGTTGTGGACAATGGCATTACAAAGATTTAGCAAAAATAAAATTTTGACCTGAGCAAGTTTTCATACATAAAAATTTTAAAAATATTAAGTCGCATTTTTAAGTTTGAAAACTTGCTTGGATCAAAATTTTATTTTCGCTAAATCTTTATAATGCCATTGATAACAACTTGAACGATCGCGATTTTACATAACTATATTTAATGGTTTTATATCTTTAAAAATTTTCCATTGTGCAAGCGAGCTAACGGCGCGCCGTATGCTGCCCCTTAATAATCATATCAAAGACACTTTACTTGAATTCAAAAATAAATGATTTTGTATGTTATAAATCTAAAGGTTTTATATTTTACTAGTTGCGCCCCGCGGTTTCACTCGCGCAGATTTAAATCCCGGTACTCCCGCGGGATAAAAAGTAGCCTATATGTTATTCCAGACTATAACCAATGTTTCTGCCATGTTTCATCCAGATCCGTTCAGCCGTTCTGGCGTGAAAGAGTAACAAACATCCATCCATCCATACTTACAAACTTTCGCATTTATAATATTAGTAGGATATTATATATTACTAGTAGCGCCCTGCGGTTTCACCCGCGTAGTTTTAAATCCCAGTATTCCCTAGGAATAAAAAGTAGCCTATGTGCTATTCCAGACTATAATCAATCTCTCTGCCAAGTTTCATCCAGATCCGCTCAGCCGATTCAGCGTGAAAGAGTAACAAACATCCATCCATCCATTCATCCATACTTACAAACATTCGCGTTTATAATATTAGTAGGATAGGATAGGATAATTCTTACCTGTCCATCCTTCAGCCACTGCACGCTGCATAGCGGTGCGCACTCGACGGTGCAGGATAGTGATATGTTCTGTGACTTGTACAGAGCACCGCTGTACTGGTTCATTGCGTATTTGAAGCTGGGAGGCGCTGAAAATAAACACTTACCCTCTTATTCCCTGCCATTTTATAGCGTCTCTAAAGAGTATTCTTGTCACTGTCATTTTTATGCAACGAAAAGAGACAGCAACAGACTTATTGGTCTGATATGCTATAAGCGCTCAAAGACCATTAAAAATAACTCTTTTCGTTGGCATGAAAGTGACAGTGACAAAAGAGCTGATAGCTATAATAATAATAATAATAATATAAATTTTTATTCAGACAATGGAGTCCATAGTGTTAGTAAAATTTAAATTTAAGGGTTAGTACTTAATAACTAGTACAGATTTGGTCCTCTGGGAGAGCTTCCACACCAGAGGACAGGCATAATTATTAGCTATCACTTTTAGGATGCTGTTGCTGCTCGCGCGCACTCTGCTCAGGAGTGAGGCAGTCTTTTTCCGCCAGATGGCGTCAAAAGTGTCTGTGCGCGCATCTGCGAACATGCCTGAAGCACTACAGAATCGCGGGAGCCGCAACAGCGTCCTAAAAGCATTATTGAATTGGACCCGCAGAGCATTGTAAGCCTTTTGGGTATGCTGAAACCACAAGCTCGCAGAGTACATGGATGTACAGTACGCCTTAAAAAGAGTAATTTTAACAGCGTCTGTACATCGTGCGAACCTGCGGGCCAGCATATTGGCCCTGACTGACAATGCTCTGCGTTCCCGCTCCATATCGGCGTCATCCTGCAGGTTGTCGGTCACCAAATGTCCCAGGTATTTAAATTGAAACACCCTTTTAAGGGGACTACCGTATAGAGCTGCCGTATAGAACTATAGAGCTGCAATATAAAATGGCAGGGATTATGAATAAGAGGGTTAATATCAAGAGTAGAGAGAGATCTTTGTGTGACTCGTCCGGGAAAGTATTACCAGCACGCCTTTTTTGCCACCGGGTGTGGTTGCTTGTTAAATCACAAACATGGAGGCTTTAGCGGCTTAGTATCGGCTTGCCTCATTTTGAGCATGTTACAATCGTGCGTGACTTACAATGCAATGCTTTTTATTGGTGATGGTTTGTTGGCCATCTGCTTTTCCCATCAAAAAGTAGCTTATAAAACTTATTACGTCAAGAAAATCGATTAATTAAGTGCCATGGGTTTCCAATGGTACCAGTAGCAAAGTATAACACACCCAAGAGTGCCACGGGTTCCTAATCGTAACAAAGTATACCATACCCAAAGGGGCCAGGGGTTTCCAATCGAGTCAGAAGAAACCATACCATAAGGGGCCACGGTGCCAGTTACAAAGTATAATCATACCCAAGAGTGCCATGGGCTCCTAATCGTACCAAGTACACCAGGGTGGGCGCGCATCGTCCGGTTCCAGGGGAACTTCCTCCCGCGAACACTCAGGTTGTGGAATGATCTCCCTGCTGTTTTCCCAAAAGACGTATGGGGTTCTTCAAAAAGGGCGTTTTAAAATTTCTAAAGGGTCGGCAACGCGCTTGTGATTCCTCTGGTATTGCAGGCGTTCATAGGCTACGGTAACTTCCCATCATGCGGGCCGTAAGCTTGTTTGTCTACTTTGTTATATTAAAAAAACCATACGTTAAGGGGCCATGAGTTCCCGATGGTGCCAGTGACAAAGTGCAACATACCCAAGACGTCGATGGAGGTGGTAGCGAGCTCGCCTTCGCCGCCCGCGTTGATGCCGAAGCAGGAGAAGTTGGTGCGGTGGTCGAGTGTGACGGGGTCGATGGTCCAGTTCTGCGACACTATGTCGCTCACCACGCGACCGCCGCGCAGCCAACGGTATCTGAGGATAGTCAACAGCAAGGCCCTTAGTCATAATGGTCGCCGAGCGTGCCATTAGCTTACTAAACCAACAAGTCTGTTGCTGTCTCCCTTCGTTTGTATGAATGTGACAGTAACAAGAATAGTCTATAAAACTGCTATAAAATGGCAGGGATTATGAATAAATAAAATAAATAAACAAATATTGGTGGACTTTCCACACAGCACTATCTAGCCCCAAACTAAGCTTATGCTTGTAATATGGGAACCAGATAGCTGATATACTACTTATATACTTTTTTTTTGTAAATACATACTTATAATATTATATAACACCCAGATAGAGAACAAACATCTATGTTCATCACACAAATGTTTGTTCACGGTGGGAATCGAACCCACGACCTACGGCGCAGAAGGCAGAGCTACGTAGGCTGTCGAATAAGAGGGTGAGTTTATATAATTTAGTAGATCTTGTCAATCAGCTTCTAAAAGTTGCCTACTAGACATTGCCTCCTGACAGTTTGACAAACTGTTCATGCTTTAAGTAACTCTTTCAAGAAAAAAAAGACCCCAGGAGTCACCCTCCATCTTAAGTAATGATAAGTTAATACCACCACAATGCAAGGCGAAGCCACGTGCAGCAACTAGTATTATGGAATATATCTAGCAATAAATGAAATTGACATCCTTCACAGCTCAGTTGGTAGTAGCACTGCTTCTGCGCCGTAAGCCGTGGGTTACTTCCCCCAACAGAACAAACATTTGTGTGATGAACACAGAGGTTTGTTCTCTAGCTGGGTGGTTTTATTTCAAAAGAACACCAGTGCTCTACAAATATGCCACTAGTGCATGCACCATACCTGTGGGCCTCCGGTCTTCCCCTCTCTTTGATGCTGCAGCTCAGCACCAAGCTCTTGCCTTTCACCACTCTCCACGGAGAGTACGTCAACTTAGCGGGGCCGGGAGGATCTGGAATTAGGAAATTATCACTTCACTATCACTACATAGTATAAAACAAAGTCGCTTTCTCTGTCCATATGTCGCTTTGTCCCTATGTATGCTTAAAACTTTAAAACTGCGCAACGGATTTTGATGCGGTTTTTTTAAAAAATAGAGTGATTCAAGAGGAAGGTTTATATGTATAATATATGCATGATATATGCACCCGTGCAGGGGCGCGCGGGCGGGTCGCTAGTAGATAATATTTCTGTTGTTTATGATTATGTATTTATAGCATTACTAGTAACGCCCCGCGGTTTCACCCGCGTAGTTTTAAATCCCGATATTCCCGCGGGATTAAAAGTAGCCTATGTGCTATTCCAGACTATAATCTATCTCTTTGCCAATTTTCATCCAGATCCGTTCAGCCGTTCTGGCGTGAAAGAGTAACAAACATCCATCCATCCATACTTAGAATCTTTCGCGTTTATAATAGTAGTAGGATATTTCTTGTTTATTATATGTATTTATAGCATTATTTCACAAAGCATCACATGAATCAACTTAATAACTTAAATCGATCTCTAAACGTGTTTAGCTAACCCCTAAAGAGAATCAGGATTATGGTTTTTCAGAAGAAAAAATCTACGCGAAAAGTTTTTAGTGAACTTTCAGACTATTCAATTTACGCGCTAATTCTGTTTAGTATGATAAAGGTGTTTAGTTAAATACAAATAAAATGATCAAGAGGCTCTTAGTATGTTTAGGTTTTTATTTCATACAACTAGCTGATGGAACAAGCAGATGGCCCACCTGATCTTAAGTGGTATCACCTATAACAAAGCATTGCCTCGTAAGTCACGCACGATAGGAACGTGCCTTACGATGCACTGCCCTGCGTCCATCACTTTGAGGCATACAGATGTTAAGCCTCATGTGCCTGTAATCACACCGGCGACCACACTCTTCAAACCAAAACACAGCGTTGCTGCTTGGCGGCAGAAAAAGGCGTGGTGGTAGTACTTTCCCGGACGAGCCCTTCCTCCTTCCTTCCTTCGAGAATTGTTAAAGTAGGGAAGGAGTACTTACAGTTGACAACAAGTTCAGTCTTATTGCTTTCACTTCCCCACCCGGCAACGTTCTTGCCTTTGCATGAGTAGTTACCGTGGAAGCTCTTCGTGGTATCTTGAAGGAGCAGCATCGATGGATCTACCTCGTTACAGAGGTTCTCTGAAAGAAAGAGAAGTGTTACTGCTTAATTTGAGGATAAAGGAGTGTGGAATAGTTAGAGCGGGTGATATTGACCATGTGAGTGAATTAAGTGAATGAATGAAATGAATGAGGTATGTCAGGATGATCGTAGCAAGATGAAATCCTTCGAATCTGGCTACCCGTAGCGGTATAGTGCGCGTCACGCAAAAGGAACGCCGGAAGGAGGGAAGGAGGTGGATGGCGCTAATATTTTGTATGCGCAAACACGGGATGTGTTTTCCAGCGTTCTTTTTGACGCTACCTATAACAGGCGGGAATTTATGTGTGTATATTGTTTGCATTACTATTGTAATACTGCAAAAGAGTTGACGTTTTTACCTACCTACCTATTTCAAAATGTCATGACACAAAATATTTTGTTTCATGACATTTTGATTATGAAAACTGGCCTTCAGACAGTTGATGGAAAAGCAAATCAGGGTACAAATAAATGAGGATGCCTTTTCAAGCCCAGCAGTGGACTTCTTCTGTTAATGAGATGAGATAGGTTTTCTACATCCATACCGTCTCCTTGTGTCTGATTGCAATCAGGCAGTTGCTTCAGCAGCTCTCCATCTAAGTACCAGATGACCTCGTCCAAGAACCGCGGGTTGCCTGTGACCACCTCACAGGTGAGGGTCACGTTGCGGTGGTCCTTCTCCAGGATTGGACTTGGCGATGACATGATCAGTTGGACTTGAGGTTTGTCTGAAACATTTAAGGATTCGGTAAATTTTATTAGCGGCATAATCAGCGTAAGTTTATTTTTCTGTGTGGTACTAACAAATTGGATTGTTCTGGATGTCACCTGTCGGTCTGATATGTTTTTCTTCACCATTTAAGGCGATGACAAGAGCTAATAAACCTCTCACTAACTTTCTGTCTGTGTATTCCGTTATTGGCATTAAATCTGTTTTGTATTGTATTGTAAAATATATAAACTGGCGCAGCCGGTAGGATAACTCACAAAGCACGTTGACCTCGATATGTCCGTCACTGGTCCCCTGGCCGACGTTGTTGGTGAGCGCACAGCTGTAGTTGCCCATGTCTTTGCCAGTCGCGTCGAGGATGATGAGCGAGTGCTGGTCGGTGGTGCCGCCTTTGTAGTGCGACGTATTTACGTCTACTTTTTCGCCGTTGCGGTGCCTGAAACCATAAACATAATACGGTTTATATTGCAATAGCAACGCCCTGCGGTGTAACCCGTGATTAAAAAGTATAAAATATATGTCCTTTTCCTGTATGTCCTTTCGTGATCCCCCCTGGACCCCCCTCAACCCTCAAACTTTTATATTTATAATTAGTTAGATAAATTGTATGTGCAGAACTACATTTTTTTATCTTAATTGTAACAATGAAACGGGAGTCCTAGCAGCGTCGTCGTGGTAGCTACTATGAGCTACTATAGCGCTGATCTCCGTGACACCAGGTCACGGAAGATCAGCGCTATAAGTAGCTTAAGCTGCCATAGCATTCTTGCTGAGTGGCGGCTTATTTAAGGGTCCGGTGACAGCGGCTCGCAATTTCGAAGTGCGATTGGCTATTATGTCATTTTATTTCATTTCGGGGAGGTTGTTTGAAATAATAACTCTAAAGAAACACGCATAAATACTGTTCGAACACAAATAATACAATAATATAAGGGAAATGTGCTTGAGTCAGAAATCATTTTGGTATTAGGTAAACGTAAGACCAAACATACTAATACCAAAATGATTTCTGATTCGGGCATATTTCCCTTATATTATTGTATTATTTGTGTTCGAACAGTATTTATGCGTGTTTCTTTAGAGTTATTTTTTCAAACAACCTCCCCGAAATGAAATAAAATGAAATAATAGCCAATCGCACTTCGAAATTGCGAGCCGCTGTCACCGGAGCCTTAAGTATGTCAATTATTATTAACTAGCGACCCGCCCGCGCGCCCCTGCTTCGCACGGGTGCACATATCATGCATGTATTATACATATAAACCTTCCTCTTGAATCACTCTATCTATTAAAATAAACTTCATCAAAATCCGTTGCGTAGTTTTAAAGATTAAAGCATACATAGGGACATTGGGACATAGGGACAGAGAAAGCGACTTTGTTTTATACCATGTAGTGATGTCCATTCTTTTACCATACTCGTTTCATAGTAGATAATGAATATAGAACGGTGACGTGGCAAATAAAATGTGCAAAAATCTATTAAAATTAAAAATAAACTGGGTCTTACCATGTAACTTCCAATAGAGAAGACGGATTGCTCTCATATTCACATTTGAGGAGTATCTTAGCGCCCTCTAGTACTGTGATGTTCTTCGGCTCCACTCGTACTATTGGAGGGTCTGGAAGTAAAAAAGAAAGTATTATTGATTCAATGTTTAAAATTATTTCAACTTTTTTCACTTTGCGACATTTTATCAACGTCACTAGCCTGCCCAAATCCACTGCTGTATGCCTTCTATAAAAAAAACTTACACCAAACTTCTAGCTCCCTTGTAGCGTGCATAGGATGGTCGTGCGTCTCCACAATGACTTCATTCGATGCCTCACAGTGGAACTTGGCTCCGTTTTCAAACCTCGTTACCTCTATTGTCAGGTTAGAGTTCGTTATATAAGTTGTGTCAGCCTGGAAACAAAAAAAACATGATACAATGACAAAAAAAAAGACTAGTTTAGCTCTTTGTGAAAGGGTTTTACGACCTTAGTTACTTGTGATGATAAAAATACCCCAAATAAGTAGCCAAATAGATTTAACACAAGCCCGCACGTTTTAGTCATATGTTATTTGTAAAAGAATGCACGCGCGACCCGATATTAATATGACGTAGGTACATACAATTAATATATATATTTTCCATTTTCGTACATTATGGTACAGTTCGATTTACGAACAAAATAATTCTGGTGCTTTTTTATAAGAATTTTCTTTTTTTTTTGAGCAATCAATCTCAATTATTATTCTACCTGATTGAAACGAAATCAATTAGCCTCCACAATTCAAATTTCGAACAAGTTTTTATTGGTGTAGGTTGGTCTCTATAGAGTTTTCATACGAATTGTGAAGTTCCATATTCAAATTACATAAAGCTCTTGGGAAATATTGAAATTTATAAATTCATCACAACATCCTGTATTGCCCACGGGTTAATGACCTTGCTTTTGATTAGGTAGGTTGGTATGAAATAAAGAATTGCGTGGACTTAGTGGAAAATGTGGCGTGAGAATAGGTAATATATACTCATGTTTTTTCAACAATGAGATCTGAAGGTAGGTATATCTACCGTGCCGGGGAATCAAGCTCATGAGAAGCTTTTTCGTTTTTTTGTTGTATTTAATTTTCGTATTCATGTACCACTGTACCAGTGAATCTTCTGTAATATAGCAATTTTTTTTAACCTGCTAGATAAGATATGTAACACAAAGCCCATACAACTCATACATAAATTACAAAGGGGCACACAAGACAAGTGGGTACCTTAAACTTAGGCGGTTACTTTCTATGCATAACTAATTAATAGGCATTTACATTGCAAATACTTGAGACTCACTTATACGATATAAAGGTTGTACTGGATACGACATTTCTTTCAACTCGCTCGCTTATGGTGATTATAAGAGTAGTAGAGCTCTTTGGCGACCTCAGTGGCGCAGCGGGCAGGAGACCCCCTGCGGCGCTAGAGGTTGCGGGTTCGATTCCCGCCTCGGAACAAATTTGTGTACGATCTGCAGGAATTTGTTCCGTTGGTCTGAATGTTTTCTATGTATAATAAAAAAAAATCTATCTATGTAAGTATATAATGTATTAAATATATCAGTTATCTGGTACACATAACACAAGCTTTGAGTTAACAGAGCTTACTTTGGGGCTAGATAGTGCTGTGTGGATTGTCCAGCATTATATATTTATTTATTTATTTGTGTGGCTCATCTGGGGAAGTACTACCACCACGCCTTTTTCTGCCGCCAAGCAGCAACGCTGTGTTTCGGTTTGAAGAGTGTGGTCGCCGGTGTAATTAAAGGCACATGAGGGTTAACATCTGTATGCTTCAAGTTAATGGACGCAGGGCAGTGCATCGTAGAGCACGTTTTTATGTGACTTACGAGGCAATGTTTTGTTATGGGTGATGGTTACCACTTAACATCAGGTGGGCCATCTATTTGTTCTATCAGCAAATTGGTATAAAAAAACTGTGCCACTAGCACGTTGCCGAAACTTTGAAATATTATGTCAGAATTTTTAATTTTCCCAAATCTATTTTGATCAGAGTTTAATTTACCCTGTTACCCCACATAATAAATTTGCCATAAGAAAGTACATTAATGATCAAAAAATCGTTCAAAAAAAATGTATGTACTTAACAGCAACTTATTTTGAAGTATAGGTAGCGTCAGCCAAAAAGAACGCTGGAAAACATTGGAGGATATGTTTGCGCTTACAATACTCGCGCCATCACACCCCCTCCCCCTCTCCAGCGTTACTTTAGCGTGACGCGCACTATACCTAGCTGCAAAGTTTCCCTAGAATAAATAAACTTTCTACTCCTTTTTTTATATTAGTTCGTGTCTTTTCAATGAGGAGTTACATCCGTGTAGCAAACTTAACACAGACACCCTGACATTTTGAGATCGCCCCCCTGAGGGGGTGAGGGGGTGACTAGACAAATTAAAATTAACAAACAAGAGTTAAACTAGGGCATGTGCACCCCATTACGTAATCACTAGTGGCTGTTTAAGTGTTACAAATAAATATTATAGTACCTTGCCTTTGAGACAGGTTAAGTTGTTGAACGTACGGCTTAAGTATTACCAGGATGATCCCGACTTTAAAAGCCTTTTAAATTATAAATTTAATAATTGTTCTGACTTTGACGTAACCACGGAATAGAGAAAACCCTGTGGACGTAGCTACAACATTATGGTAACCACGGAATAGAGAAAACCCTGTGGACGTAGCTACAACATTATGGTAACCACGGAATAGAGAAAACCCTGTGGACGTAGCTACAACACTATGACGAAATGACTTAAATGTGTTCTAAAAACAAAGGTGCCAAAGTGAGAAGTGGGATTCTTATTTATTGCGCAGATTTAAATCTGGTATTCCCACGGGATAAAAAGTAGCCTTTGTGTTATCCGAGACTATAATGTATCTTTTTGCCAAGTTTCATCCAGATCCGTTCAGTCGTTCCGGCGTGAAAGAGTAACAAACATCCATCCATCCGTGCTTACAAACTTTCGCGTTTATAATATTAGTAGTAGGATAGGATAAATATTGATGACTTACCTCTTCAATTTCTCTTTCCTGCTCGATGGAACATGAAACAAAGAAAAAAAAGCACATTAATATTTTTTTTAATGAATACATGTAGTTATATCATAGATTATTATATCTATATAAACAACCTGTTGACACCCACTGCTGGGTATAGGTCTCCCCTTTATTATACCAGTCTTTCCGGTCCTGGGCCAGTCACATCCATTGTGGTCCGACCACTCTCACGATGTCATCCGACCAACGGGCAGTGGTCGGCCTCGCGCCGGTCGTCGTGCATTCCTTGGTCACCACTCCGTTACCGACTTAGTCCATCGCCCATCGGCCCTTCTAGCTACGTGTCAGCTCCACTTCTATGTATAATAAAAAATATCTATCTATGTAAGTATATAATGTATTAAATATATCAGTTATCTAGTACCCATAACACAAGCTTTGAATAGCTTACTTTGGGGCTAGATAGTGCTGTGTGGATTGTCCAGCATTATTATTATTATATTATATTACTTCAGGTGTGCGATCCTCATACCTACGTCTATTTATTATTAAAAAAAAATAGCTCCACGACTTTGATCCCCAGGCACGGTATATATCCCTTCAGATCTCCCAGTACCAAGTAGGTGAAGGAAAACATCGTGAGGAAACTAGTTAGTATTCTAACAGCGGCGATGGGCTTGCAACCTGACACGTATGGAATACTAACTACTGCAAAATGTGGGTATGTGCCAAATGTAATGTTTGGACGTACCTCTGACTACCCCCCTTAGACGTGCTCAAAGAATCTTGAATTTATTATTATGTTATATTATTAAACTTTTATTATATTTACGACACAGATTGTTATAAAAACGAAATGTTTAAATTAAGCAGTGTTGTGTATAGGATGTAGTAAGTTAATATTAAGTAAGTAAATTAGATTTAACATCTCCTTAGGGCTTAATAAAAAAACCTGTTATTTGTTTATTATGTTATGATATCGGAATACCTAAATAAATAAATGTTTTTAAATATTATCAAAATTAAATGTAACTGGTAAATTAGATCATTATTTTAATAGTTTTCTATCAATACAATTTCACTATTAGTGTCAGTCTCCACCCAGTTTGGTTTAGTATTAAATAGTATGGTTTAGAGGTAGATTATTCCTTAATATTACAAAATTAAATGATATAAGTATTAATCAGCTATTTGGTCCCCTTACCAGCGTTGCTGAGTTTAGGTTTAGATAATGCTGCGTGGAAAGTCCACCGATATAAATAAATAAAATAAATAATGCTGGACAATCCACACACCATCATCTAGCCCCAAAGTAAGCTACTCAAAGCTTGCGTTATGGGTACTAGATGACTGATATATTTAATACATTAGTACTTACATAGATAGATATTTTTTATTATACATAAAACACCCAGACCAACGGAACAAATTTCTGCAGATCGTACACAAATTAGTTCCGAGGCGGGAATCGAACCCGCAACCTCTTGCGTCGCAGGCAGACTATCGCCCGCTGCGCCACTGAGTCGCGCAAGTTTACAAAATATCTACTTTTATACGAATCTTTAAACATGTTTGAGTCATGCTTGAGCAACCTATTGGTGGTGCTCGAGAAATATCGAGTCTAGTGCTGTGACATCGAGGTGTTTAAGTTTTATATCGATAAAAGTTGGCAGCCGCTGCGGCGGTAATTGTTGGCTCGCATCCATGGTGTGATCAAGTGATCACTCTTCAAATTCAGCTGGAAATTTGATGGTATTATGGTAATGAATTACGTTTAATGCAAGTTTGTTAAGAATAGCGTTGCTGTGTTTCTGTTTGAAGAGTGGTGTTACTGTTAAAATTACAGGCACATACCAATTTTACGCGACCAAAGCTTAGAAGAACAGGCAACAAACTTACGGCTTGGTTCACACCGCTATTTCTTCAAATTAAATTTATATTTCTATCGATATTGTCACATCACTATTGTAATAATCCTATTAGTGTAGTTAGCTCCGCATTTAAGACGTTTTATTTTAAAATTTCAAGTTATTTTTTACATTTTGCGCAATTATCACTGTCTACTGCATTGTGAGTGGCTTGCTAATAACCCCGGTATTTTAAGGCAAGAAAATCCCTCAAGAGACCCATCTTTCACTCAAAAATGTCCACCTGTTCAGAAAAGGATTCAGTGTGATCCATGAGTTTATCGAATCTCTTCAACTTTGACAGGACTCAAATTGTCAATCTCCTGTTTTTCACCTGTCAAGGTTGGCTGGTAGAAAATGCTGTCTAGCATTAAACTCTCCTTTTGTATAAACTTTCTTTGGTCAAATAAAGAACTTAATTAATAACAAGTTGAGGGAAACGCACGGTAGATGTCCTCTCCAATTCTTTATAGTATTAACTCCAGATTCTTTGAGGATATCTGAGGGGGTAGTCAAAAAAAGGTGAGGAAAAGTTGGGGATTGACTAGTAATACGGGTGCGACTTTAAACTCCTTGTTTTACTTTTATTTTGAAATGTTCGCGTTAAATGGTGGAGTCAAACGGTGAATGAACTTAATAGAAAATTTCTGAGAGTTAAATTATTTTTTTTGCAAATTTTCCTCTTTTACAGTTTTTTATTTCTATAGTACCTACTTTAAAAGTGGGAGTACAAGTCATTAGCATACAGAATGATGTATGAAATCATATATTGTGAAATTCAAAAAAAAAAGGAATATGTAATAATGCAATTTTAACCTAACCAAATGTAATTTTCAATTAAAACGGAATATTTATCATGATATTGTGAGTTTGATTGATCACGCGTTTTAAATGAAAATTATTTTCATAACTATGATAGTTTCGAAAGTTATGTAAAATACATTTATACCTAATATAACATAATCTGTGTGTGTATAACATAATCCTGATTATTAGAATGTTTTTTGATTGTCACAGAGGATAGAACCTGCAACCTAAGTGTAGGCCACGCGGGCACAAATTTGCTTCATACAAAAAAAGTTGTGAGTCGCGTAATTTTGTATGAAACCAATTCCCGTATTTCTGCCCCTGTGGCCTCACATCAATAGTGCAAATAACAAAGAATACAAAAAAGTTACTTTCTAGAAAGTTCACAATAAATTGCAAATTATTTGCTATGGCTACACATCGTCTTAGGGTTAGCTGAAAGAAAATGCTAATTAGCATTAAGTTCGCCTGTGTACATCATTTTTGTGCAATAAAGAATTTTCTTATCTTATCTTATCTTGTCTTAAGAGACTGGCAACCGTGAAATAACTACTCACTCGGTCGTTACAAAAATCTGATAAAATTAATAGGGCACCAGATAGCAGACGTTCTAGAGAAAGGCCAGGTCAAGAGTATCCTAAACCGACGAGCATTTATGAATAATGTTATGAGAGTGAATGAAGCGAAAGAGGTGTGACAGGAACGTAGCAAGTGGAAATCCGTGGCCTCTGCCTACCCCTATAATAATATAATACCCCTATAAGAAAATACATTTATTTGCTTCATCTGGGGAGCAGGGATTTTAATGTATGTATGTATGTAAATAAGGCACATTTCAATTCTAATCTTAAAAAGTGAGAGGTGGTTTGACATTAGTCTGCGCCGCAAAGTCACTTTGACTTAACCTTTCCCAACCGTCTTGAATAGCCCCTTGGGTAATGGGTTCGATACTGAGGTAATGTGGTAATACGGTATATCAATCTGGTGACGTATATTAAGGATCTTTAATTAAACCCGCCTTAAAGGAAAATTCAATTTTGCAAGTCTTAAGCCGTCTGAGAGTTATGGTTTACTAGATGTGGCATATTTTGTTTAACCTTTCTGTCCCACTGCTTCTTCTTGTCACAAATTTTTACGAAACAGTGTGGTGAAAGGAAGGTGCATCTTAAAGGGGCTCTTTTCCTAGATCCTAGATCCTCTTAGGTTTTATATGGTTGACTAGGTTATACCCCTTCGTTATACTGGTTGATTTTTTTAAGTGCGTCATCAGGTATTCACCTGTTAAAGGCTGAGCGCATCATTGCATACAGCCAGTGTGCAACCATCATAACAACAGAACGGTAGGAACCAAGCCGTAAGTTTGTTGGCTGTTCTTCTAGGCTTGGTAGCGTGGAACGGGCACCTAGAGTCACCTATCTTTATAACATTAACCTCGGTTCCTGAAAGCTCGATCAACACTAATCGGCTGTCAATTCACTTGCTATTTCAGCTTTTACTTCAAATTAGATAGATCTGACGACATATTGGTAAGGTATTGATATGGACTGACAACATTGTTAGGATCGCGGGTAGTCGGTGGGTGGAAAGACCTCAGAATCGATCTATCTCACACTTATCAACACTCTGATTGCTCAGCAGCCTGACCTAGATGTTTTTAACATTGATTGCCGTCTATTTAATGATATTTGTATACGTTTTCTATTTAAATACCTGTCCACCTATTCATTCAAATTTGATGTTCTATTGTTGTATTATTATTATTCTATTCTATTGTTTCTGGCGCGCTAACGTTTTGGCTATAGGGCTGTTAGTTTGTAGTTGTATTGTAATAAATCCCAACTAATATCTCTCTCTAGCTCTCTCTATCCTCTAAGGTTTGCTGGAAGAAAACTCTATATAGGGTTAAGCTCGCCTTTGTACATGACTATTATGTATTTTTTGTGTAAATCAGTTTGTGTACAATAAAGAATAAATCCCAACTAATATTATAAATGCGAAAGTAACTCTGTCTGTCTGTCTGTCTGTTACGCTTTCCCGCTTAAACCTCTCAACCGATTTTGATGAAATTTGGTACAGACAATCTTTAGACCCTGAGAAAGGACATAGGCTACCTTTTATTGCGAAAAAAAGGGATGAAGAGGTTGAAATAGAGGTTGAAAGTTTGTATGGGATTTTTTAATTTTAAAAGATAAAACCATGAAACTTTAATCAAATTAAAAGTACAGACGAAGTCGCGGGTACCAGCTAGTAAATAAATAAATCTACCTGGAAGCGGATAGGGGAGGCCTATGTCCAGCAGTGGACTTAGTATAGTTATAGTATCGATGATGATGATGATAATTAGCAAGTCTTAGTGATTTGACAGCCGATAAGTGTTGCACGAGCTTTTAGAAACCGGCGGTTAGTGATCCTTGTGATTTAATTGAGAAAAGGTATTTATTGGCTTTATATTTAATTTTTTGACTGACTGGCGATATGATATACGCAAGGAGTAAATAAAGTAATGAAATTTGCCTTAGATAAATTCGAACCCCCGCTACCACATCCATCAGCGCTAGATCCCCTAATGTGGTGGATTGGGGTCGGTGCTGCAATTTTTCATTCTGTCGGTAAGAGCCGTCAAACGGCGAATGATGTGTAAAAGGTGCATGGATTTGGGGGCATCAAGACTTGGCACATAATGACTTGGCCCTTATTCATATTCTCTGACAATATATAGCGGCTGTATAGATTATACCCGTCACTGTCACTCTCATACCAACGAAAAGAGACAGTAATAAAGAGCACTCCATAATCTAATGGAGCGCTCGGCGACCAATATGTATAAGGGTGAATCAACTTTTAAGACACTCCTTTGACAACATTATGAACAACTAACAATAAAAAAGAAATCATCGAAATATTATGAAAATATACTGTAAAATATATTTATTTTTAGGTTTTGCAGTGGGGCACGACATCTAAGCTAATATTAACGAGTTTTTTTAGAAAAAGTGACGAGGGTGCCTCATAAATATCCATTGCAACGCTGTAGAGCGACAATAAACCTACGCGCACCAGCTGAGAACTTAATTTAGGCTGGGGGGGCGGTAAAGCTAGGTGGAGATTTTTTGATCATACCAACTAAATATTAGACAATAATCGCCTTAGATGACACCAAGGTAGGCGTCATCTCTTGATAACGGTCATGAATTTTTATCGGTAACTCTGTAGAACTGATGTTTTGATCAAAGTTTGGGACAAAAGTTTGGATGCACGAAAAATATAAAATATTTGTCAAACTTTTATAAATGTTAACTTTAAACGTAAGTTTATCTTTTTCTGAATCATAATATTGGGTAAAAAGGCTGTGCATTCATACCTTTTTTTTAAGATACGTCCTAAATTGTATCGTCATCTAGGCCTGGGGACACATGTTTTTTGTATGGATAGTGCTTATGTTCTGCTGAGTTACCATAATAAAGTCAAAAATTTTCCTATTAACTATAAAATACTATGAAACTAGCATGTTAGGAAAGGATCTAAGTTTACGTTAACATCAAAACAAACATATTTTATAAGGAAATTAGGATTTTTATGCTCTTTGCATGACAGGGACACAAAAGGAGTGCCTTAAAAGTTGATTCACCCATAAGACCATAATAATGTCTATAAAAATATTGGTTGAAATGTAATAAAATATCCTTATTTGAACATAAACAGAAACTTTGATCCCTAGATTTTTAGGGATTTATTAGGACTTTTTGTTTAGTCATTAGCGGTTGGTATTCCATACGTGACAGGTTGCAAGACCATCACCGCTGTTATAATATCTAACTATGTACGTGTCCACACGGTATACCGATTGCAAGCACTGGCATTGCGTGCAAAATATTTCATAGAAAAACGTCTATTGTTTCACCACCCGGATCCAAACCCACGACCTTACGATCAAAGGTATTGGTTACTTCCACTACACCCAGTGCTCTTTAAAAAACACTAGCTGCGCCCCGCGGTTTCAATTGCGTAGTTTGAAATCCCAGTATCCCCAAAGGACAAAAAGTAGACATGGTGCTATTCCAAACTATAATCTGTCTCCGTGCCAAATTTCATCTAGACCCGTTCAGCCAGTTTGGCGTTATTGAATAACAAAGAAAAAATGCTTTGATGTAAGGTCCTATGAGGTTCTATGTCCAACAGTGGATTTCCTGAAGCTGATGATATATATTTTTTTTGATGATAATGATGACCAGCAAAGGCCAGGGTCCGTACCACCATCTCTTGAAGCATTCTTATTTCAATACCACTTTTATGTCAATGTCTTATATCAGCTGCATAGAGTCTAATTTATGATCAAAAAGTAAATTAATATTGAAATAAGAATGCTTCAAGAGATGGTGGTTCGGGCCCAGGCCCAAAAACACCTAAACCAGAACGAAATATGTCGTCATCAAATACAACAAAAGGTCATTAACCCACATTGCTATCTCCAGAATAAATCGAATAAAAACGATACACCCGTCCTTATCGTTGCCCATTAAAAGAGCGAGACAAAAAAGGTGGTGTAAATCGGGGTAGTAATTTTTAAAACGATGCCATAAACGGCGAAATGGGCATTCTGTATAAAAACATTGGATGGGGCATTTTTACTGGTTCTCACAAAAGTGGGGGGTTGGTCTAAGTCATGAGAATAAGGTCGATTATTGTTTTGTTAAAATTAAGTCACGCTCATTGAAAAAGTCCGCATACTACCATCCTCCTAATAGTATAAACGTGAAAGTTTGGATGAAAGGATGGATGGATGTTTGTTACTCTTTCACGCCGAAACGGCTGAACGGATCTGAATGAAACTTGGCAGAGAGATACATTACAGTCTGGAATAACACATAGGCTACTTTTTATTCCGTGGGAATACCGGGATTCAAATCTGCGCGGGTGAAACCGCGGGGCGCAACTAGTTGTACCAATATCTGTGTGTGAGTCTAGCCGAAAAAAAGGCTAACTTAGTCGTAGTTTCTAGTAATAATTTAGTTGGTAGAAATAAAGTTAAATGCTCTCGTGTTCGCCTTATTGTGGTTTATGCAAATAAAAATAGTAATATATAAAAAACCATGAAAATCGGTCCAGCCGTTCTCGAGTTACTCGCGCTCGCACGATTCGACATTTTGAAAGATATAAAACTACTAAATAAAATTTTGAAAAATCCCGAACAACCATTTTGTGTGCAATCACATTGCACACAGGTTAGTAAAAAATTGATTTTGATTGATGCAAGTTTTCCTACTTAAAAGTTTGCTTATGTACGAAAACTAGAAAAGTAGGAAAACTTGAACCGATCAAAATTAATTTTTTACTAAACTGTGCGCTATGTGATTGCACACAAAATGGTTGATTGCGATTTTTCGAAAATGGCTTTTGTGATTTTATATCCTTCAACATCAACAAGTCAAAACGTGCGAGCGAGAGTCACATTAGCTCTTGGATGTTCGTTCAGTCCACTGTAAGACTATAGCTTGGGCTATGTACAATCGTCCTTCTAAACAGTAGAACGTAGCGAACGAAAGAATGAAATACGAGATTTTCTTTTTGAGATGTCGTCTATTAAAATAACTGTGCTACCTTTGCCCTGTTAACTATTAATGTTGTCTACCGTAGTGTTGGGACAAGTAAACATCGATTGTGAGCACCGGTGGTCTGGTGGTAGGGTCCCCGACTCAATCCAAACGTTGTGGGTTCAAAGTCGGTCGTGTACCGAAAAAGTAGGTACTCTCAAATGGTGAAGGAAAACATCGGAAGGAAACCGGCATGCCCTTACCTTAAAAGTTCTAAAACATGGTGTAAAGTGCTCAAAAGGAGCCTCTTTAAAGCGCACTTAGAATCATTTCACTACACTGTTTCGAAAGAAACTAGTGACAAGCCAAGAATAAGTCGCCACAAAAAGTTACAACGTATAAACGCTCAAAAATGTAAACTGCTCGCTAGTGAAGAGAAAGTATCGATAAGTTGTTGTTGACGTAGTCGATAACTTCCGGAAAAAGTTCCGTAAAGTTTTCCTTGTAACTAGGCGTAATAATTATCTTGTCTTTAGTGACGTTATAGGTTAAGTTATCGATGAAAGTAGACGACTTAATAATTAGTATTCGTTTTGTGATCATCATCACCTGCATGAAGAAGTTTGCACTGATGGAAATATGACAAAATTATGTATTTATTTACTTATTTCTATATCGCACTAAAGTTTGTACAAAAAGAGGGCTTAATGCTGACAGCATTTTTTGACAGTTGCAGACAGCACATTATTTACAAAAATAACTTTGATAAGGTATTATAATACCCAGTTGCTATCAGTTAATCGATTTAGTATCGAATAAATAAGTATTATAAATCATCGCGTCAATTGGAACGTGGCTTTATAAACAAAGTCACAAGTAACGTCAATATTGAATTAAAAGGAAACTAAATGTAAATTGGAAAATGAGTTTTGAACAAATTACACACATTATCTCCATTCTCATGTTAATTCGAGATGTTTAAGATAATAAAGGGTCTGAATTTAGGTGAAGCTACATACAAAACAGGGCGCAGGCTAGCTCCTGCGGCGTTTGTATGTAAAATATATAAATATATTATTTTAGGATTCATTTTTAGAAAACTTATATTTTTAAGCTACTTCTGTAGTAGTGTCCTTGTTAAGCAAACGAACAAAGCTGGGTCACCCAGATATTAGCGTATTATGTACATATTCTATGCTAATAGAATACGTACATAATACGTAACGTGCGTGTACGTTACGTATTATGTACGGATACACAAAGCCTAAGAAAAATGTCTGCTCGCTAGTAAGCTTAAGCTTGCTATAACATACAGATTGCCAGATAATAATTATGGGTACACACTGAAGGCTCGACAATGTCAATTTTGAGTTTAAATTAGGTGTTAATAAGGGGACATTGATAATTAAAAAGTTTTAAGACTGCTAAAATCTTATGAATTTCGCCAGGACTCATAGGTACTCACTATTTGCATAAAAAGTAAATTAAATTACAGAATGAATATTGTGGACAACGAAAATAATAATAAAAAAATTGGAAGCCATTTTACGTTCATCACACAAATGTTCTCGGTGGGAGTCGAACCCACGGCCTACGGCACAGAAGGCAGAGCAACAACCAACTGAGCTGTAAAGGTTGTTAAAAATAATAATTTATTTATTGTGCTTATTTCCAAAGATATCTGGTAGAATTTGTTATTTGCATTACTTTTTCATTTCTTTGTTTAGTAAAATATAATAAAAATATTAAAAAAGAATTTGAAAAAAGTACCAATTCGTTTTAGCTTTCATCTTCATCCTAGAAAACGTATTATGTTTTTCGAGTATCTGAGAAGAACACTTATCTATGCTTCCTTATACAGGCATTTGGTTTAACCCTTGTAATATAAGGGTTGGAGCTCAGTTAAAGGTTACCCCTTGACCCAGATTATCCTACCTTAAAATATCGAAAACTTACATCATAAAATAAAATGATTTAGCAAATACTACCTTCATTTTTATTTGAATACCTACACTAGGAAAAACACGTGAATCTACTTGAAACGTATTATTAAGTTGTAATCTGAAAGTGTCTTTGTAGGAAGCATAAGATATCGATTAACTTTCTAAATTATGTATAATCCGTCGTCTATTGTTATAGTTATACCTACTTTTTATACATCCGCAGAAACTTGTAATGAGCTGTCAGCATGTGTGAAAACTTTGTATGCTGCATCTAGTTATTATAAACTACCTATTGTATACCCGCCTAGCTGTGAGGTTCCCCAAAATGGTTAAAATAAAATAAAATTTTAATTAAAAATGGGATTTTAGCCCTACAAAATACAGAACAAATGTTTTTTATTCTAAAACTAGCTGATCCCGCGGCTTTGCTCGCGCTCGTTTACTTTGAAAATCTCATACAAATTTTCATCCCCTATTTTATCCCCTTGGGGGTAGAATTGATCAAAATCCTTTCTTAGCGGTTGCCTACGTCATTACATCTACCTGCATGCCAAATTTCAGCCCGATCCGTCCAGTGGTTTGGGCTGTGCGTTGATAGATCACTATGTCAGTCAGTCAGTCAGTCACCTTTGAGCTATATATATTCAGAAGAAGAAGATAAACCGCAATTTGTAAAAGATTGATGCAAAATAACGATCGGAACCAAGAATGTTTGTTGTGTTGCTAATTTGCCAACAGATTTAGAGAATTTACTAGTTGCGCCCCGCGGTTTCACCCGCGCAGATTTAAATCCCGGTATTTCCACGGGATAAAAAGTAGCCTATGTGCTATTCCAGACTATAATCTATCTATCTGCCAAGTTTCATCCAGATCCGTTCAGCCATTCCTGCGTGAAAGAGTAACAAACATCCATCCATCCATCCATCCATACTTACAAACTTTCGCGTTTATAATAGTAGCAGGATTTTCTATCGATATCGATAAAACAGCAAGCGCATCACTATTTTAATTTGATCGCATCGCTCAAGGCGTCTCCGCTTTTTATGCAATCACCGTATCTAAAGTTTTCTTGTTCTTTCAGCTTCCCTTCAGCTACAGTTTGTTCTTTTAGCAGTTTTTCATCGAACTTTCTCGACAATTTGACGAACGATTTGTTTTTATTTGTTCGCAAGCGGTTTGAAAAAAAGGACTGGGAATCAAACTATTTATCCATTATTGCGTAAGTCGCGACAGGCTTGAGATAAGTTTAAATAATTGTCGTAGGTACCTAATTGAGAGTTGCGTATTTATTATTTTTGATGAATATTTATTAAAATGTAGATTTATTTTAAAGCCACCTGATAAATATTATATTTTTTTATTAAAACGAGTTTTTTAAAACAAATTATTCGAAAACAGTGCGTTGAAAACAAGTGTCAGCTTCTCTTACTAGCTTTTCAACATGATCAAACAGTAAAAAAAATTAAATAACTATCGCATAGGGAAAAGCAACAGCAATAGCAGTACAATGAGAGGTATTGCTATCGCTGTCTATCGCGCTAATAGAGGTGATTGCCATGCTGTCCGAATGCTCTATCATCATATTGTAGATTTCTAGATCTTACGAAAGAGGATATTTTTTTAATTATCAAGCAAACCTACGTAATTTACTATACGATAGCATAATCATAGCATTTTTTTGGTTTCTTTTGGTCATAGATACCGTTCTAAAAAAAGAAAAACTCGTAGTTTCCATAAACCATAAAGTCATCACTTTCAAAAGAACTTTGACAAAAACTTTTTAAGTAATAATTTGCCCCTCGGGAATTGATGGTAAAATAATTCCTTCCGTTTTTATGTTAAACCGAGTTGACAGTGAAAAATTGCTGGATTAATTTCTTTGCCGCCATTTTATTTAGACGCCATCTTTTATTTGCGAGACGTTGGTCTTATGCGATTGTGATTGGCCGGCTAGTTATTCTTATGTGAAATCAGAATAGAATCATTTGTTTTTGAAAATTGGAACAGTTTTTTAATCAATTTATTTTTTCTGTGTGGATTTTGTAGGGCCATTTTGGTGAATAGAATCACATCAAGTTATCAATGCAAAAGTTAAGTTAGTGGAACTTTTACGAACAGAAAGGTTTTATAGAAGTTAAAAATTATGTTACTTTATTATTTACAAGCACTATACCAAATGTAATATTTGGACGTTCCTCTGACTACTACTAAGACGTCATCAAATCTTGGTACTAAAAGATCTGAGAGGACAAACTACTGGAGATTAATATGTTGAGATGTTAATGTTTTTTTATAAAATCAACATTTTAGTTTTACCAAACAGAGCTTCAGTTATTATAATACGATTTAAAAATAAGTCAATCAGTGGTTTAATTTAATATAGACGACCGTAGAAACTCAAAAATTCTATTAAAACTACAAATTGAAATGGCAAACTCAACCACAATTTCAAATCAACTGAAAATTCGTTCTAAAACTCGGAAAAACAAACTGGCACCGTCCTACAAAAGCGAAAATATAGAGTTTTCGTTTCGCTTCGAAAGTGTGACGTTTCATTTGCTAGTATTATTGAATTTGACTTATTGGAACGGTCTGGCCACCTCGGACTGGGGACTAGGAGAGCAGTGGAGTAGCCCTCGAAGAATTCATGTTACAATAATTTATGTCTGTTACTGTTTATTCCTTTGCCCTTTGCCTTTGACAAGGATTATACAAAAGAACAATTTGGACCAAGCCGCAAGTTTTGTTGGTTCTTCTAGGCTTTGGTTATGCAAAACTGGCACTTATTCACCTAGTTTTAACAAAATGATCCTTGTCATTCAATTAAATATTTTTTCTGACTTTGACAAAGTGATCCTTGTGATTTTACTGATTAAATACCGTTTTGATTTTGATTTTGACTTAGCTGGGATCATTTTACTACCACACACAAACCGTTCCTTCGCCATTAGCAACACTAATAGCATTGCGCAATTTCAAAGTTCAGATTTGAACCCACAAGCTTGCGATTAGAGAGGTCACTCCCACTAGACCACCGGTGGTGTCTGTCTGTCAAAATCTATTTAAATATTTTAATAATAATAATATTTTGACGACCTCAGTGGCGCAGAGGGTGAGAGTCCGTCTGCGACGCAAGAGGTTGCGGGTTTGATTCCCGCCTCGGAACAAATTTGTGTACGATCTGCAGAAATTTGTTCCGTTGGTCTGGGTGTTTATGTATAATAAAAAATATCTATCTATGTAAGTATATAATGTATTAAATATATCAGTCATCTAGTACCCATAGCACAAGCTTTGAGTAGCTTACTTTGGGGCTAGATGGTGCTGTGTGGATTGTCCAGCATTATTTATTTATTTATTTATAATATATCTTTATTTCAGACAAATCCATCCAAAATCAATATCCATTACAATTTTTTTTGTAATGGATGTAATTTTCTTAGCAGAGGTTTCCTGTTCGGATTGTACAGAAATTAGAACGTAAATAATCTAAAAGTTTTAGCTCCACGTCTACTCCACATATCTCCTGTTCCAAGTCCAAACTCAGCGCAGGTGGGCTGTTACCGACCGGGCTATTTGAAATTACAAGCAGAGCTAATATTATATAGCTTATGTATCTGCGGGGCATCCGCGAACTAATGAGAAGTATCTGTGGGATATCGGCAACAGAGAAATCTGTTATAATGTGGTTGTAATGGATTAGATTGCCAACTCAACTTGGTACTTGGTAGTAGCTCTGATGTGGTTGCCGCGGTGTGAGGCACATGATCCATAATATTTGTATGCCTTAAGTTGATAGACGCAAAACATAGTTTCGTAGGACACATACCGTGCATTATTTGCGAGCCAGATTTATAGGTGATGGTTACCACTTAACATCTGCATCAGAATGTTGGAATAAATTGAAGATCTATTTACCTATTTTACAGTAAATCATTCATAGTTTTTTGCGTTTTTCAGCACTGTTGGTCTAGTGGAAGCGGCAATGATTTGGATCGATTGCGCTATCTTTAGGTCGTTTGCGACGATCTGCAGATAGTATAACTGTTTTACAAGTAATTTACATTTTGAACGTTGTATTCATTGTAAGTAAATGTTATTTTTTATCTTACATACATTTAATATTTAAATGGGCTTGTAATAGTCATTATTTTTGGGAGGGATTTAGTTTCGCTTCGTTTAGTTTCGTTAAAATTTGTTTTGCCTTTTGTTTGGTTTTGTTTACAAATCCAGCCGTAAAAGTAGGTAAGTTTTGTACAATATTATTCTACCGAATCGAAATTCAAATAGTAATTAAGCAAATTTTCATTTTGTTTCTTATGTTTGCAAAAGAAACAAGAGCCGTTTTCGAATGAAACTATTTCACGGAAAATCGAGTCAGGTTTTTTATTCCTAGTGGGTCAAATAGCTTGTACGAGCTATTTTATCCTTAGTTTATTTTTGCCTGTTAATTAATGTTTTAATGGTGGCCCATAAAACAGCGAGGGAAAATTCACACGTCACCTACTCTGGCTTCGACCCTACTTTACGGATTCCACCTTCTTTTGTGAATATCACCCGTTACTTAATTTTCAGTAATGTCAACTTAGAGATACCAAAAGTCATAAAATCACTTGTGGGCACCAATTCTAGGGTGGTTGGGTTCTAGTCACACACAAACTAACGGCCTGGTTCCTACTGTTCTGACAGTAAGTAAGAGTAGTAGAGCTCTTTGTGAAGGGCTCGGCCGGGGAAGTACTACCACCACGCCTTTTTCTGCCGCCAAGCAGCAACGCTGTGTTTCGGTTTGAAGAGTGTGGTCGCCGGTGTAATTACAGGCACATGAGGCTTAACATCTATATCCCTCAAGTTGATGGACGCAGGGCAGTGCATCGTAGGGCACGTTCCTATTGTGCGTGACCTACGGGGCAATGTTTTGTTTATAGGTGATGGTTACCACTTAACATCAGGTGGGCCATCTGCTTGTTCCATCAGCTAGTTGTATTAAAAAAAAAAAAAGTAGGAACCAGGCCGTAAGTTTGTTGGTCCTAGATTCCTAGTTTTAAAACGTTTCAAAGTGATCCGTGCGATTCCTAATTTTTTTTTAGTCAACACGCCACGACATTCCTAGCTGATGGAAGAAGCAGATGGTCCTCCTTTTTAAATGGTAACTATCCTAAATAACAATGCATATTCATGCACGTTACGAACGTGCTCTACGATGCACTACCCTGCGTCCATCAACTTGAGGCATACAGATGTTAAGCCTCATGTGACTGTAATTACGGCGACCACACTCTTCAAACCGAAACACAGCAACGCTGCTTGGCAGTAGAGAAAGACATGGTGGTCTCCATACGTGCATTTGTTGGTAAAGCCCTAAAGTAGGTAACACAACCCTATTTCCGCAAAAAGAAACATTTTAACGACTTAGTGAAACTAATTAATTAATACAGAATACGATTCGTTCCCCGAATTCTCGACCTTAAGAGGAATATTTTGGAAGGGTGGAGAATATTTCTAACTGAAATATTTAGCTACTAGCGTCTGTATACGGCTTTGTTTGTGGTATGTACGTACATGTTCCTGCACGAAAATGGATACTCTCACTCAAAATGTTGTTTTGTTTTCTCGTCTAGTTATATTATTTTATGAGAACAAGGGATGCCCGTTAAATTGTATTTAAATATGGACCGTTTTTAATGAATGAATGAAAATGGTTTATTGTACACCTTACAAACTAACAAAACAAGTGAAACAAGGAATAACAGCTAGAGATATGTACAATGGGCGGTCTTATCGCTAGTAAGCGATCTCTTCCAGACATCCTTTGGATGGAGAGGAGCCTATATATTGGTTTGGGTGCACCTTATAAATAACATGATGACTAAAAATTAAACAACATACCTACACTAGCTACACACACTTAATGGGCGTAATAAGAATGTGTTGGAATCAGATAAAATATCTGATTCTGACAAAGATTATTAATTTTAATAATCTTTTTCAGAGAAAACATCGTGAGGAAACCAGTTAGTATTCTAGCAGCGGCGATGGGCTTGCAACCTGTCACGTATGGAATACTAACTACTGCAAAATGTGGGTATGTGCCAAATGTAATGTTTGGACGTACCTCTGACTACCCCCCTTAGACATCCTCAAAGAATCTAGAGTAAGTACTTGGTACTGAGAGATCTGAAGGGATATCTACCGTGCCTGGGGATCAAAGTCGTGAAGCTGTTTCAGTTTTTTCAGTTTTTTTTCAGAGAATAAGACTTTCATAGTGTTTCGGTCTATTGAAGTCATAAATGTCCTTGAAAAGATTCTAAACCACACTGACTGTAAAAGCCAAGAGTCACGCTGGGCGTTGGCTTAAGTATCTTGCCAATTTAATTTGAACTATTGTGATACAGGTACAGAGATTTAATCAATAAATAATAAGAAATAATGCTGGACAATCCACACCATCTAGCCCCAAAGTATGCTACTCAAAGCTTTTGTTATGGGTATTTGGATGTAACATTCATATATAATTATAAAACAATTTTATTATGAGTGAATAAATTATATACTTACATAGATAGATATTTACCCAGACCAACGGAATAAATTTCTGCAGATCGTACACAAATTTGTTCCGAGGTGGGAATCGAACCCGCAACCTCTCGCAGGCGGACTCTCGCCCGCTGCGCCACAGAGGTCGGAATCAAATTTAGATTTAAAAAATAACTTTCAAAAAAAATTTTTGTTTTTCGTATTCGTAATAAATTCTGATTCAATCAAGATGCTGTAATTATTTATTGATAGATTTTGTCGGTCTATACAAAATAGTCTATAAAATAATGGTATAGACTTATACATAGAGCATAGCTTTTAATAATGTTTTGCATAGCTTTTAGTAAAGAACCCAAAATATAATTCGTAAATGGCAATAATCCGTAATTGGTCTTCCCATCACTAAGCTCGACGAAATCAGAATATCCTAGGGTATCCGATAACATTGAATAGTCTAAGAATAATTGAGACAGAAATATCAGATGTAGTTTCTGATCTCATACTCATACTATGAACTATTCGTATGGTATCTCTACAGTTTGACAACTCTCACAGGTCAGTTGGTATATAGCTTCTACGATGCAGGCCGTTGCATTGTAGAACCATAGATGTTTGTTCTGTGTCTGGGTGCTATGCACTTAAGTATGAATTCACACAATAAAACTATGGATTTATATACCTCAGCTTCAAAATATTTTTCTTTCATGAAAATATCAAGACTGACCCAGCATTGTATACATCTTATAATATAGCTGTGTTTAGTATCCGTATTAATTGTTTATTTTGTAATACTCCGTTTAGTTCTAGTTTTCTTTGCCAAAGAGAGCAACCACAACGCACTAAAAAAGAGAGCAACCACAACGCACTAAAAAAGAGAGCAACCACAACGCACTAAAAAAACATGGCGGATTGACATAAGTTTGACATTGACATATTGACCTATGAATATCGGCCTTGGTAATCTAAATTTAACGATCGCATCGAAAACACAGTTATTTAATGCTTTATACATAAAGAGTTATAAAGCCCGAAAACTAGTTTTGGGAATGTGTTTAGTAAGTTAGTTTTTAAAGTGTTCAGTTTTTAATTACTTATCTTAAAAGCTTTGTTGTTGAGCGAAAATACTAATCTTTATTGAAATAAATCTTAAACAAAATGTTTTTATTTTATTGCTTCTTCTTCTAATTTAAGAGCAATGCTCTTGTCGGCGTAATTGATGCATTTCTCTACAGGTGTTTTTTTTGGTGTAACCTCCTTGACCTCCTTGTAAGACATGACGGCAACCTTCGCTTTTATTTGGCTCATGTAGCTTATCCTAGGTCTTCCCCTGCCTCTCGTTCCTTCTATCTTTCCTTCGATTATTTTTCTTATAAAGCTGTCATATCTTACAAGATGGCCAATCATCTTTCCTCTTCTACTCTCAACTGTCCTCATAATAGCTCTTTCCTCGTTTACTCAGGTCAATACTTTTACATTTATAACTTTTTCTGTCCAGCTGATCTTTTCCATTCTTCTCCAACACCACGTTTCAAATGCTTCTAAAAAAATCCATTATCATTATCCATATCAATTTATATTTTGTTGTACTTACATTAATGTTGTAGTCAGTTTTGGACAGCTTGGTAGTACCGTTGTACCATTGTATGGCAGCAGGGGGGCGCGCCCCCGACGCAGTGCACATGAGTGTTAGAAGGGTGCTCTGAGTCGCGTGCTCTCCTTCCCCGTAGATGTAAGTCTTGTTTGGAGGAACTGAAACAAAAAAAATGTGCAAAAAGTTAATAGGTTGCTGGGGTTTGAACTCGCATCTTGTATGACGAGCGCCAATGCAGAAATAATACAAAATGGTGCCGATTATACGTCTCACTCATACACTATAGTTACCAAATGATGAAGAGTGAGAGGTCAGTTTCGTCCGCGGAAGTACTACCACCACATATATTACTGCTGTCAAGCAGTGTTGTTATGCTTTTAATTCAATTTTTTTTATAAAAATATACATATTACAGGCTTACAGCTACCGCCAGGGCGCCTAAATTTTACAAAATAGGCATATAAATATTACAAAAAATTGCATAAAATAATTTCAAAGATACAATGCAATGTCAAATGATAGAAAAGATAATAATAATAATGCTGGACAATCGACACAGCATCATCTAGCCCCAAAGTAAGCTTGTGTTATGGGTACTAGATAACTGATATATTTAATTCATTATACTCGTATACTTACATAGATAGATATTTTTTATTATAATGATGAATGATAAAAAAATAAGTCGGATACATAACAATTAGTATGATATACAAGCTGCATTATATTGGTATGATATACAAGCAGATAAAGTGTCAACAGTTATATCCCTCAAGTTGATGAACCCCGAGCAGTGCATCGTAGGATATTTTACTATTTTTTTATACAACTAGCTGATGGAACAAGCAGATGGCCCACCTGATGTTGTGGTAACCATCACCTATAAACAAAGCATTGCCTCGCAAGTCACGCACGATAGGAAAGTGCACTAAAATGCACTGCCCTGCGTCCATCATCTTGAGGCATACAGATGTTAAGCCTCATGTGCCTGTAATTACACCGGCGACCACACTCTTCAAACCGAAACACAGCGTTGCTGCTTGGCGGCAGAAAAAGGCGTGGTGGTAGTACTTCCCCGGATGAGCCACACAAAGAACTCTACAACTCTTAAAATCTCCTATCATGCGTAACCTTTGAAAAAATATATAACTAAATATTTTCCATCAACTCCCACAAAACACTTGATTGAAAACAACCGAACCTTTTGAGCATCAACTCAATTTGTCTAAATTTCCCGACGCGCTAACAAAAAACTTGCTTCCCCAAAGGCCCGTACAAAACTTACGGAGCGTAGTCGGGTCATAATATGCCCTTACTATACGGCCCTTGAAGGAACGACCCGTAAAACTGAAACTGATCTTGCGTTTTTTTATTCCCTCGGGGTCTGAATTTGGTCTGTTTCTGAATGCTCTGATTTAGTAGTTCATTTTATTAGCTTTGTTTAAAAAAGCCTAGTGGAGATACCCAACCTTCTTTATTATTTATTACAGTAAAATTAACAAGTCAGCTTAAATGTAAAGCATGTACAAATTAGAGGTTAACCCTAAAAAACACCTTCCGATCTTAAAACTGTGTCCCATTGTCCATACAGTTTAATTTTTCTACAAAACATAATTTTTTTCACTCTTGTCTGAGTAACCACTTGTACTAACTTTTTAGATTATTGAAGTAATAGTGGCGCCCCGCGGTTTCACCCGCGCCGATTTAAATCCCGTTATTCTCGCGGGATAAATAGCCTATGTACTATTCCAGACTATAATCTATGTCTCTGCCAAGTTTCATCCAGACCCATCCATACTTACGAACTTTCGCGTTTATAATAGTCGTAGGATGTGTATGGTAGGTAGTCAGAAAGATATTTAGGAGTCTTGTAGCGGTTTCTGTTTATTTTCTTTCTCGAGCAAAGAAGGCCGATATCTACCGTGCCTGGGGATGAAAGGATTAAACTGGATTGGATGACTGTTTCAGTGTACCAAAAATAAGCCACCCCTTTAAAACAAGGGTAGGTAACATAGGGTATGTAGGTGGGCTTATTGCTTGTAAAAACAAACGATAAGTAACTATGTAACCCAAATAAATTAATATATCATCAAAAGCTCTTCAGAATAAGATACATTACAGAATATAGCATGTCCTATCAATGTACTAAATGCTGGTATTCTTAGAACAGACTCAAAACCTACCATACTTTTTATCGGAGGAGGGCGTTGATGTCTGTGACACAGTTTTTTTAACTTACACAGAATCATCGTTTTCTATAAAATTATGTACCTACTATTTATGTTACTACTACCCATGTTACTATCTATGTTGTTCTATGTTCTTTGTTCAAAATAAAACATTATTATTATTATTAAAAGAACTCAAGCTCACTCATGGACCTCGAATGATTAGTTTTTGGTTCTCATGCCCTGCATTAGATCAAACTTGGTTTTCTTAAGCTAAGAATACAAGAACAGGGGTCTACCCGACCCCACAGGCCCCAGAGGTTAATATGGTGGACGGCTCAATTACTGACCCTGATTGGCTGAGACTATGAATGATACAGGGAGTTATATCTTAGCTATAATTAATAAGAGCTCTTTATACCTAGTGGTAGCGAACTTAGCTTCCGATCATGAGGTCGTGGGTTTAAATTAGGTTGTGCACAACTTTTAAAACAGGCACATTAGAAATGATATGAGAAGAATGCAATGTCACATAGGGCACGTCCTTGATAGACGAGTGAGCAATTGACAGCCTTCACAGCTCAGTTGGCAGTAGCTCTGCCTTCTGCGCCGTAGGCCGTGGGTTCGATCCCCACCGAGAACATTTGTGGGATGAAAATAGATGTGTGTTCTCTGTCTGGGTGTTATAATAAAATTATAAGTATATATTTACAAAAAAAGTATTAAGTAAATAATCTTTTTTTTTTTTTTTTTTTTATACAACTAGCTGATGGAACAAGCAGATGGCCCACCTGATGTTAAGTGGTAACCATCACCTATAAACAAAACATTGCCCCGTAGGTCACGCACAATAGGAACGTGCCCTACGATGCACTGCCCTGCGTCCATTAACTTGAGCCTCATGTGCCTGTAATTAATCAACACAAATACAATTAAGTAAATAAAGAAAGGTTCTTTATAAAAAAAAAGCTATGTAGTTCCCATATCACAAGCTTTGGCTTATTTTGGGGCTAGACTGTTTATGAATGTAAGTAAAAAAACTAAGCAGGTATTCTGTGACTCACAAACGCAAACATTTATAACCGCTACAGCGACTCACACCAACACATAAATAAGATAATTATGTGACTCATTTCTATTAGTTATCACAACTCGGCGAAATGGCGGAAATATTTTCTCTTTCGGGACTAAGAAAGGTCCTTAATTAATTGGATATTAAGGATTGAATGGGTTCTGTAGAGAATACGAACAATATCCTCAGATATTCCTCGTTACGATAGCGTGGTATAAGCATGTCAAGAGGAGGGAAGAAAGTCATTATGAGAAGAGTGTTAGATATGGATGTGATTGTTTTTAGAAAGAGATGAAAATGGATGGACTGTGTGCAAGATGATAAAAAAGGAGTGAGCGCCGAGATGACGAATGATAGAGGAGAGTGGAGGAGTAGAACCGACCCCGTGGGCCCGTAGTTTTCTAATTCTAGACAGTTATTAAATTTAGTTCTTCTTCTTGCCTTGTGATTTCTTTCTTTCTTTCTTTCTGATTGGTTTTCGAACAAGTGTGGTGAAAGGATTTTAGGTGCCCCTCAAAGAGGCGCCTTTCGAGCGCTTGATACAAAAACTAGACAGAAAAAATTTTTGATTGATTCTTAGATAACAGGTCTTAGATTTATTGATTGCCCAAAACTGAAACTTATAAATATAAAATTCAAATAAAAAGTTTGGCCATTCAGTCCGATAGACGGGTCCCTAATTTAGTGAATAATTTATTTGACAGAAACAGGACCTTTTACTTTGGCAATAAAGCTCTTTAACTAGAATCACCCCTACGACATTAATACGATTAGTATAATTGTTTTTTTCCCTCCCCGTGGGTTTTTTATGAGGAAGAGTAATGATAGACAGACGGTCCAAATAATTTTTATTTTATTTATAACTGCATTAAACATTAGAAATAAGTACATACTAACAAATAATTTAAGAAGTTGAAACTAACAATTTAAAAACACTGTACTTACCTACTATAATAAGTTAGAAATAAAAGTGTTTTTTATTTTATTTTTCATTAATTTTTTTCTATTTTATTATTATAACTGCGTATATAGCTCTGAGCCAAAAAAAATATTACAGAGTAACTCTGTGGTGAAGAAAAACATCGCGTGGAAACCGACATGTCTTTAACAGTATCAAGCGCTCGATAGGAGCCTCTTGAGGGTCACTAAAAATCCTTTTACCACACTATTAGGACACGAACGTTAAAGTCAAAGTCAAAGTCAAAGTCAAAATATGTTTATTCAATAAAATCACAAGGACCATCTTGAACCGTCTTAAAACTAGGTGACTCTAGTGCTAGTTCCACGCGACCAACACTGAGAAGAACAGGCAACAAACTCGGCTTGGTATCTATCGCTCTTTTATATGATCCTCGTTACAATGTAATACAATACCTACACTATTGAATCTATACATTAAGTACATTATATATACATTAAGTAATCTAACAGAAAAAGGAAAAGTAAACAGATTCATAAAAGAACACACGCTTCAAACTAATAATACTAATACATAAGTAAGAAGTGTAGTAAGTCAAACAACAATAAAAAATTTAATAACACAAGAGTAAAGACATTGCAGATCTGTTAGCTGTTGACGGGCAGAGCGACCGGGACATCGGGCCATTCGTATCGTCGGTACGGTATACGACAACACCGCCAGCAAGAACAGGACAACCACTGGCGTGGCTTCCCACGCCAGTGATAATCCTGTCACAAAAGACTAATAAACTTCAGGAAAGCACCTGGATAAGATTTACCACGTAATTTCTTCTAACTAACCCCTGCCCCTACCTCCCCTATAGGGTACCCTAGTGCGTGTACCCTAGTGTAATATCGACCGTCGATATTGCAAGGTGGCGAATTTCCCGACCTTGTTACATAGGGATGGGACATTGTTATCGATAAAGATCTCAAATCAGTGCGTCTAAAGCAGAATAGCAGTAACGTTTTTTGATCAAGGTCTTAAGTCAAACTGAAAATTTTTGCGAACAATAATAAAAAAAATCATTTTCAGAGTAGTATCTACTCTACTCTATTCGAACACTTAGATTGTAATATTTATCTAATTAAAAACGAAACAGATTCACGACTTTGATCCCCAGACACGAGAGATGACCCTCAGATCTCCAAGTTCCAATTCATGATTCAATGAGGATAGCTAAGGAGCCGCACCCACACCCACCCGCACCCTGAGTTGCTTCTTGTGCTTTTTTTAGTCGCTCCCATCTTGCCTATTTTCAACTCATCTCATTTACACTAAATTAAATTGAGCCAGATTGGCTTTTTGAGAACCAATGTTTTTATTCACGCCCGGATGACACTAGCTCAAAAAAGAAATCCGAAATCAAAATCTTAGAATTCAAAAATACAAGCTTTTACAATATTTATAAATCCAGTAGTCGAAGTCGATAGTTTTCATCGACAATGTCCCATCCCTACGACACTATCCCGCCACTTATTAGCTACATCGTCTAGCAATTTATAGGGAGGGCTGAAAATTGCTCGACACTACCCTTAGTTAAGTGACGGCTTAATATGCCCTTATATGGAGAGTACAGCTTGTGTGGGGACGGATTTAGGAGTAATCAATATTTGATGAGATTTTAATGTGATTTTGTTTTTATTTTGGTCTGAAGTTTGGAAGTTTGAACTGCGTATATTGAAAAGTGTTTTGATAGAAATTGATTCTAATAGCATAGTAATAAAGTTTAGTTTACGATGACGATGTTGGCGTAAAGTAATGGGTTATGCTCTGTCTGGGGGTGTTCGTTCGACCGTGCTTATGAGTCTATCACTGCTTATTTTTGAAAGAAAATTGTTTTATTTATGTTCATTTTACTTTGCCATATACCTTTTAGGTATTTCATGTAAAAAATCTGGAACGAAGTATTTAGATTTTCTTCTAACTAACCTCTTAAAGATTTTGCTAGAATCTTGTGCGTTTTATATTTTATTTAAAATCAAATTATCATCAAAAATACATTTAATTAGTATAATCAAAAGGATCACTTCGAAAAACAAGATTTTTTTTATTTTTCTTTATTCTTTATTGCACACAAACTGATTTACACAAAAAATACATAATAGTCATGTACAAAGGCGAGCTTAACCCTATATAGAGTTTTCTTCCAGCAAACCTTAGAGGATAGAGAGAGCTGATTATAGTGGTGGGAAGGTGTACAACATACTTAAAAGAAAAACATTGAAATAATAGGAGAGAAATCCTAATAAATTATATACAGTACCTACATGCAAAATGAATATAATTATATATATATATATATATATATATATAATAAATATATAAACATAAATACCTAAAATATAATAACTAGTCTTATATAGATAGAAACATAAATAGACAAAAAATAAATTAGAATTTTTCCTAAAATTCTGACAAAATAAAACATTTAATTTGAAAAAAAATATTGATTTAATACATTGACATAGATTAAACGAATTTTGATTTGGTTTGTTCCTAAAAGTCCCTTAACCCAACCCTGTCTGAACCAAAACGTATCACCTAAAACAGACTATAAATCGAACATTAATACAGAAACTTGTATCGATATTGTTCGGTCATTTCGACCCCTATAACTATCTGTCCCTTTGACTTAGGGTCCAAACGACCACAAGTTGGAAACAACACTAAATTGCAGCGGTTAATTTTGAAAAGTTCAAATTTAATTTTGGTTCATTGTTTTTGATCAAAATTCTTAATTTATTATTTTCTGGTGTTGGAAGACTCGGTAGCCGATTTCCATCAGGTGGGCCGTCTTGATTGCGTTGGCACTTAGTATTGTTAAAATAATGTATTGAGATTTAAGAAAGAATCTTCTCCTTTGTGCATGACTCACGCTTGGCGTTTTTATATAACACAGCGTTATCTAGAGCAATACATAACTCCAACCATTAATTATACACTATGCGCCTCTAATGAAAATTTATATTTTCGCTACATTTTTCAAGAAAAATTGCACGGATCGTAAAGTCGATTTTAATTTATACCGCCAGGTGGCGTGGTTAATGTTCTATTTTTAAAAAGGAATACTTATAAGAACCACTTACACATTTTTGTGCTGTGATTTTCTAGGGTCTGTTCGCTTGAAAGTGATTCCTAGATTCACTTAGTTTAAAAGTGGTTCTTGAGTATTTTGTGGAAAAGTCATTTTGGAATCCAAAAAATCATAATTTAGGGTTAATTTGGGTATGACTACTGCTTTTGGATTGTTGAGCGGTTACCTCTGCATAAATCATACCCTCATTAATTTCAACCAGTGAAACTAGATTTACCTAGCTTATAAACGTTTCAACATGATCCTTGTGATTCTAGATAGAGAAGTTATTTGACAGTTCATCCTCTTACAAATAATAATACATATTGCTTTACTTTCAACACATTATTATCTCGCCCCAAAATGCGCAAAGCTTGTAAAATGGGAACCAGATAGCTGATATACCTACTCACAATACTCATATTTTTTTTCACTATCACATTTAATCACTATCACTACATAGTATAAAACAAGGTCGCTTTCTCTGTCCCTTTGTCCCTATGTATGCTTAAATCTTTAAAACTACGCAACGGATTTTGATACGGTTTTTTAATAGATAGAGTGATTCAAGAGGAAGGTTTATATGCATAATACACATGCATGATATACTCGTAGTAGAAAAACAATGTGCCCCCGTGCGAAGCAGGGGCGCGCGGGCGGGTCGCTAGTATAAAATAAAATCTAGACAGAGTCAGACGTCACACAAATATTTTGTTCTCGGTGGGGATCGAAACCACGTCCTACGGCGCAGAAGGCAGAGCTACTACCAACTGAGCTGTGAAGGCAAGTCTCATGTGCTTGTGATTGCACCGGCATCATTCGAAACAGCAGTGCAAGTACCATTCTTATCGATCGCTTAATTTGACATTTAGAATCTTCAAAATTCGTTAAAAATGGTTTTATCCATTGTTGAAACCATTTTTAACTAATTTTTGACGATTCTTAATGTCAATTAAGCGATCGATAAGAACGGTACTTGCACTGCAGGAGAGAATTGTAACGTCGAAACTCCATAGCATAATTTCTCCCGGAAAAAAGCACAAAGAGATCTGAATTTACATACGAACTCAATTATACGATGACGTCAGCGCGAACTAAGTCTAACTTACTGCCGTTTGGCAGAGGTGGATAAATCGAGGTGTTTTTAAGATTATACTATTAAGTTTTTATGGACGGCTCAGCGGAGGAGAAATGCTGAACGTACATTTTGTGATTCAGTGAAATATTTGCAGAACCAAATTGAACAAATCCTACTACTACTATTATAGACGCGAAAGTTTTTAAGTGTGGATGGATGGATCATCTTGAACCGTCTTAAAACTAGGTGACTCTAGTGCCAGTTCCACGCGACCAACGCCGAGAAGAACAGGCAACAAACTCGGCTTGGTATCTATCGCTCTTTTGTATGATCCGCGTTACAATGTAATAAAATACCCACACTATTGAAGCTAATATAATACAATTGATGGATGCATGTTTGTTACTCTTTCACGCCGGAACGGCTGAACGGATCTGGATGAAACTTGGCAGAGACATTGAATAAAATAGCCTGGAATAGCACATAGGCTACTTTTTATCCCGTGAGAATACCGGGATATAAATCTGCGCTGGTGAAACCGCGGGGTGCAACTATTTCTAACTATATTAACTACTCGCAGGAGCAAGCAGATGGCCCACCTGATGTTAAGCGAGGTAACCTTTACCTATAACGTAAGTCACGCACGATAGGAACGTGCCTTACGATGCACTGCCCTGCGTCCATCAACTTGAAGCATTCTGACGAGCCACACACAAAGAGCTCTACTACTCTTAACACTTGACTGACACTGACAGATGTCAAAGCTACAACATACCTTTCACGTTTAGTTTGACCGTCTTCACGATATCCTCATCAAGCGCGGCGGAAGACACCGCACATCTGAGTTGACCTCCGATCTCTTCTCGGGTTACTGTCATCGGCAACACATGCACCACGGTTTGGTTGTCCGGCGTTATGGTCTGAGCTGTAACAAAGATACACACAAAGGTTATAAAATGTAACGAGTACACGAGAAGTTTTTTCAAATTATATTTGTTTTTAGCCCCACACTAAGCAAAAGCTTGTGATATGGGAACCAGATAGCTGATAGAATACTTAAATACTTTTGATTTGTAAATACGTGCTTAAAGTGCTTTATAACACTATAGTATTTTATGAGTCACTAGCTGATCCCGCGGCTTTGCTCGCGCTCGTTTACTTTGAAAATCTCATACAAGCATTCATCCCCTATTTTATGCCCTTGGGGGTAGAATTGATCAAAATCCTTTCTTAGCGGATGCCTACGTCATAATATCTACCTGCATGCCAAATTTCAGCCCGATCCGTCCAGTGGTTTGGGCTGTGCGTTGATAGATCACTATGTCAGTCAGTCACCTTTGATTTATATATATTTAGATATAGCTCGAAGAACTACTATGAAACACGAGAGAAGAAGCAGGTTCGTCTAAGTACTAGGAGGAAGGACCTGGAAGTTTTATGTCCGAGATTGAATGTAGCAAGGCATGGCTGTCGGTGTCAAGCAGTTAAACTTTTCAATGCTTTACCCACACAAATGAAATCTATTGACAGTCCAAATATATTTAAGACAACTCTAAGAAATTTTTTGCTGAAGATGTGCTTTTATTCCATAAATGATTTTTTGACACATAAGCATGACATTTAAATTATTATTTTTAAGTTATTTTTTGTCGTTTTTATATTAGCCTAGATTTAAATTAATTATAATAATGTGTTTTTAGATGTAAGTGACATTCATATATAATTTTTAAAACAATTATGATTGAATAAATGAATTGAATTGAATTGAACTGACAACCGCTGGGGAATAAGGGTTCTCGAATGGCGACCACGAACAGGAAAGCGAAGCGTGGGACGTCCTCCTACCCGCTATGTCCAGCAGTGGACTTCTGTAGGCTGATGATGATGATGATTTTAGGTGTTTGTAAATTTTTTTGACGTGTGACTCTTAAGACGTTTTCCCTTTATTGAGCCCGTTCATGTTATCTACTCCGATTCCTATAACTTTTCTTAAAAAAAAAAGGATAATTATCTTATTTTGCAACCAGTATTCAGAAAAAGACCAAGTCATACCCTTGTTGTCTGTTTGTCTAGGCTTGTTCGCGTGAAACTGGCCATCAAAACAGTCTTTATTCAGTACAATCACAAGGATCACATTTAAACGTCTTACTCGTATTATATACGAGGTGAATCTAGGTGCCTCGTGCATCGATCCTCTTAATCAATTCTAAATTAAATTAATACATAGTAAAAGCTCTACGCGTGGAAAGGAGAATTAATTTACATCGACGATATATGTACTTGCTAAAAGATAGGTAAGATTGATAGCTCGACTATTAGCCGAAAACTACCATTTACAAAGATATATAGCCAATAGATGTGGCAGAGAGGTCGTTAATTATAGAGGCAAAGGTATCGGGTGTAAAAAGACTAGTCTCCAAAACATTATCGGAGTCCTATAACCTATATACTCGTATGTATGAGTTTTTATTGGTTGCTCCACATAATGGTGGTCTATCTACTTGTATAGGTAAAAAGTGTTTGTATTAAAATAAATGCTCTTCGATCACCTACAAAATTAGGGTCTTAAAATAATAAAGTTTATTTTTTAATGATTATTGCTGTCTGCAGCGAACTGAGTATAATCTCTGAATCACTTGACATTGGCAAGATTGTCTATGACAGGAGCCATAAAAAGAAGAAAGAAGAAGAAGGGAAAACTGGTTTGGTCAGCCTCATTTATTAGTCGTTTATTTAGTTTGTTCAGTTTTACAACGTGTATATTAATGATTTTGGAACATACTGGATACTCGATACTAGAATATAAATTGTTGGTAATTTGTTGTATACGTTGTTGGGGAACGATAGAGTACGTTGTGATTTAGCATTATTATTCTGATCTTTGATTGTATCTGGGTTTTTGCTTAATTAAAAGTATGTATTTACAAATTATATTTTTAATTGTAATTTTTTGAATCTATTACTTTATAATACTTTAATATAATTTTGTACACCACCGTCTTCTAATTTGTAAATTATCTCCATCCAATGGTTGTCTGGAAAAGATCGCAATTCGCGATGATGCCGCTTTTTGTTATTTTCTGTATCAGATTTTTTGTGTACATAAAGTTTTTACCTATCTTCTATCTAACTTATTGAGGGCTGTTAATAAGTCATCAAATGCGTCTCAACTTTTTCAAAATATATGAGTCTATTCCAGATAAAACCAGATATCTTTGCCATAAAGTGTCCACATTAACCCCCAGTATAACACTAGGGTGTTACAAGATACTCTTTCATTTTTCACCGTAACACAGTAAGGGTTGGGCTAAGGGGTCTTTTGTAGCGTGGGGTATTATGTGTCGCTGTGACGTATAGCTAGGGCACGGTGATGTGTAACACTGAATTTTACTACAGTTTGACATTTTGCTAGAGTGGCATACGACCGCTCGTTTCATTTACGGACTCCAAGGAGGCGGTTTGAAAACATGCCTTGTTTATGTTGTTAACGCGACTACTAATAAGTGTTTTTAATATTTTTGTAAATAAAAAAAGAAAGAAAGAAAGAAAACATATTTATTTCGTCCCACAAACACAAGTAGGTACTTACTTAAAACTAACAGAAAATAAAATAATAACCTACACTAATAAAGAACCTACCTACCGTTGTGCGGGGCAAAAAGGTCACGTCTCAGCTTAAATGCTGCACTAAACCTAGGTACCTAGGTACCGTAGGTACAGTGCAACGCTGGTTTTCAGACGTGGCCTGGCCTGGTGTGACATGCGACCGGTAGATAAGTAAAAGTAAAGAACACAGAATATATTTTAGCAAACAGTAGGTACATACATAGTAATTATAACAATAAACAACAAACAATTTAAAAAAAATTGTAAAATAAATTGTACGATCTGCAGAAATTTGTTCCGATGGTCTGGGTGTTTTCTATGTATAATAAAAAATATCTATCTATGTAAGTATATAATTTATTAAATATATCAGTTATCTAGTACCCCTAACACAAGTTTTGAGTAGCTTACTTTGGGGCTAGATAGTGCTGTGTAGATTGTCCAGCATAATTTAATTTATTATTTTTTATATCCGTTCGTACTCAAAGCTACCTCCTTCCTTCCTTTGGTGTAGTACGCGTCAACCAAAAAGAACGCTGGAAAACAGCGGAGAGGATGTGTTTGCGCATACAAAATACTCGCGCCATCACACCTCCTCCCCCTCCTTCCAGCGTTCTTTTTGCGTGACGTGCACTATAATCGGGTATACATTCAACAGGTTTTTCAACAAAAAAACTGTATCCATATTACGAGTATATATACTACTAGCTGGTACCCGCGACTTCGTCTGCGTACTTTTAATCTCTTCATCTCTTTTTTTCGCAATAAAAGGTAGCCTATGTTCTTTCTCAGGGTCTAAAGATTGTCTGTGCCAAATTTCATCAAAATCGGTTGAGAGGTTTAAGCGGGAAAGCGTAACAGACAGACAGACAGACAGAGAGACAGACAGACAGACAGAGTTACTTTCGCATTTATAATATTAGTTGGGATAATTATTGGTGATCACGTTTAACCAAATAAAAAACCTGTGCTGTAACCATTTTTCAGTGAGTTTCGTTAATTTTTTTTCATTTTTAGAGATACTCTGGTTTTAATGCTACAAAACCTGAGTTTTAAACGTATTTATTGGGTCCTGTATATGTGGAAACCACCCCTATAGCTAAAAATCCTTTGAAACTTTTCGTTTTCCAAAACAACATACAAAATGAAAGTTCCGGACCCGAACCTAGCTTAAATTAAATTTGATTACGTACGGAAGTACGGAAATAAATTATGAATACTTCTAGCGCGTAGATGTGAAACTCTTTTACTAACATAAAAAGCCGATTGCACAGAAATCTGTGTTTTAATTGTATTTAACCACATTATTAATTATTAGAGCATCGGTGGTCTAGTGGGAGTGACCCCGCCTTTCGATCGTAAGGTCACAGGTTCGAATCCGGTCGTGCACCAATGGATTTTTCTATCGAAAAATTTATGTGCGCAATGCCAGTGCTCTTAAACTGTGAAGGAAAACATCGTGAGGAAACCAGTTAGTATTCTAACAGCGGCGATAGGCTTGCAACCTGTCACGTATGGAATACTAACTACTGCAAAATGTGGGTATGTGCCAAATGTAATGTTTGGACGTACCTCTGACTACCCCCCTTAGACATATTCAAAGAATCTTGAATTAGTACCTACTTGGTACTGGGAGATCTGAAGGGATATCTACCGTGCCTGGGGATCAAAGTCGTAAAGCTGTTTCAGTTTTTTTTCATAAAGTAATATTATGTAAACGTTTAGTATAACTTAATACAATTAAATCGCGCAGATACTGTGCCGGGGACCTAATTGGCCTAGGTTACCTGCTGTTTTGTTTTTATTAACATGGTTTTTATTTTTCTGTGTCAATAAGACACATTTTTTTTTCAAATTAGTTGCATGCCATCCTCTACAGGTGGGTAGCTGTAGAATATCGTTACAGTATATCCCACTTCCCACTAATACCATAAATGTGAATGTTTGTTACTCAATCACGCCAGAACGGCTGAACGGATCTTGATGAAATTCGGCACAGAGATGGAATGTCGTTTGAAATGGTACGTAGGCTACGTATTATCTCGTGGGCATACCGGGATTTAAAACTGCGCGGGTAAAACCGTGGGGTCTAGGGCTAGTTACATTAATATAATAGACCAGAAGCAGTGATAATAATATAATTATATCATAATCTATGTAAAATATATTGGGGAGAATATTGAATATTCACAACCTTATTTACTCCATTGCTGCTTCTTTACTCTGCTGCAAATATTCTCGCTTTTAGCTATCGGTTCTTCTCTTGCAATAAAGAACTAAACAACGCCACAAGGAGTTACTCATCTATACTCCTGCGTATTACATACTTGGTATTTGAATGTAGTTCAAATGGGTTATTGTTTAGCGAATGTAATATGAATAAAATTATGATTAACGAACCCTATTATTGGCAATTTTAGCTCGAGTGTTTCCTGCCCATGTTTTGTATATTTTAGGGTCAGCCTGAGCTATTAAATACTCATTCTGTGGAAAAATCTTTGTTGTATTGAGTTTGATACTGACTTACAAGTTCTTTCTCTATTCCAGAGGCTCCCAAACTTTTTGGTCTAATTTTTTTATTCCACTAGCTTATGAAACAAGCTAATGTTAAGTGATTTTAAGTGGTAATCAGTATTTATAACAAAGACCACAATGCTATGTTTCATGGTTATGAATCCGCTGAAACGGAAAAAACTTCATATAAATTTTAATATTCAATATTTTTTCCCCAATCAATGATTATTTTGAAGCTTTTTAGAGATAATACCGCTGTACGTTTGTGCCTTAGCATGTTTTTACATAATAACTTTTTTTATTTTTCTACTGAAGAAATCTTCTTTAAATAATTAGCTTCTTTATAATAGCAATCACTGTTAATATTATGGGCCACGTATGGGCCACGGGCCATAGCCATCCATACAACGCAAAATGATTGTCAAAAGCCTACACTGCGGTCATACCTTTACCATCAAATAAAAAACCCTTTTTATCCCCAAGCATAAACTGTTAATACCTTTCTATAAATATTTCATGAATCCGTAACAGCGGGTACTACCTGGAGTGACCACCTGGTCACCAGAATTAGAATCCGTGAATTTATGCAAGAAATCGTTTCAAATTCGCAGCAAGACTTTTTGGGCAGTTGGCTCGTTCGGGCGATAAATTTCAAAGTTTTCCGGCAAATTTCATTTTCTGTCGCGGGGTCGAGATTGAGAATATATGATCGTTTTAAAAAAGATGAGATCACTAGCAGCGAGTCATACAGGCGTATGAGCTTAGCATCTGTTTGCCTCAAAATGACGGACGCAGGGGCAGTGCATCGTAGGGCACTTCCTATCAAGCGTAACTTACACGAGTCAATGCTCAGTGATGGTAACTACTTAACATAAGGTGGCCTATTAGCTTTTTCCATTAGCAAGTAGTTGATTGAGTGAGCGAAGCGAACGAAAATCTTACAATCAACTAGGGTGATTTGGCATTTTATGTATGTTTGTAAGTTTGTCCGGCCATAGTTGTCGAACCGTTGATCTGATCTGCATGAAATTTTACAAGTCGCTAGCTTAAAGTTGATAAATTTACTGGTAAGTATATGAGTAAAATCAGATGAGAGGTTATTAAGTTATGGGGTTTTATAAGGGTTTAAAATACAAAAAATGACAAAATACTAAGTTACATGTCAAGGAAAGAGGACATTAAAATCAATTTTTACTTTTTTCTTTGACGCTCGGTTTTTGAGATACAAAAAAAACGTTCAATTATGATAACCAACGATCCAAAACCTCTCATCTTGAAGAGTTTCGTTGACATCAAGGTTTGTCTACTGGTCTGCCAATTCCTTTGCTTTTTTTTCTTGATAAAATTAAGAAGATTTTCGGTTCTTATTATGTTCTTCAAATGGTAGCGACCTGTTCTGATGATGGAGCCAAGGTCTGTTCAGTGGAACTCAATAGGCCAGTTCAGTTGAAATTTAGTTACCATACTTAGTTAGTAGGTGAAAGCCAGAAGCAAGTCCAAACACAATGTTTGGATTTGCCCCTGACTACCACCTACTTATATTTTCTCTTTAATTCACTGAGAAATAAAATTTCTGTATTCAGTTTTCAACTTTTTAATGAAGTAGAAGGAATCTTTGAACCTTTGTTACGATCTTGTAGCTTTTGAAACTCTTTTTTTCTTATCCCGTCACTAGTTTCTTTCGAAACAGTGTGGTGAAAGGAATTTTAAGTACACCCTAAAGAGGTGAAACTGAACCTCTTTGAGAGTTGAAGTCAAAACCGCGATTGAATTGTGACTATATTGATTTTGAACCACAAAAATTCTCTTATAATGTTGAGAATTGAAGTCAAAATCGCGGATGAATTGTGACTATGTATATTGATTTTAAAGCACAAAAATTAACGTTAGTAAATTATAAATTAGTTAGTGTGTTGGAATGTTAGATAAAGAACAGCGTCCACTAAAGCGCTATTACATTACAGGCTCTTCATTACGCTAAGCTTCGTTGCGAATTATCGCACTCCCACATTTCAGTATTAGTCCGATGACACAGCTTACACGGAAATAACTGGATCGCTCTCTTTCGTGTAGGCTCTATGGTTTATGGTACCTAAGAAGTGAACCAAAATATTGTAATAATCGAATTATTCGAACGAATATTACCGCACACATTAATTTCAAATGATTTGTGTGTACCTATTTTATTTTTATTTTGTGGTTTCAAAACCAGTGGCGTACCAATAAGTTTTTCTATTTAAAAATTTATGTGCACAATGCCAGTGCTCAAACGGTGAAGAAAAACATTGCGAGGCAACCGGCATGTATCAGAACCTATGCTCTATGTCAAGTGCTCGAAAGGAGCCTCTTGAGGCGCACTTTAAATCCTTTCACCACACTGTTTCGAAAGAAACTAGTGGCACAACAAGAAGAAGAATACGTACCAATCTTAATTAACTTATCCTTGTTGCATCCGCTTTAAGGGCCCGGCGACAGCGGCTCGCAGTTTCGAGGTGCGATTGGCTATTATTTCATTTTATTTCATTTCGGGGAGGTTGTTTGAACGAATAACTATCCAGTAACACGCATAAATACTGTTCGAACACAAATAACACAATAATATAAGGGAAACATGCCCGAATCAGAAATCATTTTGGTATTAGTACGTTTGGCCTTACGTTTACCTAATACCAAAATGATTTCTGACTCAAGCACATTTCCCTTATATTATTGTATTATTTGTATTCGAACAGTATTTATGCGTGTCACTGGATAGTTATTCTTTCAAACAACCTCCCCGAAATGAAATAATAGGCAATCGCACCTCGAAACTGCGAGCCGCTGTCGAAGGGCCCTTAAGCCCCGCATAAATGAAAGCAATAACTATAGTAGCGAATACAGTATAAATAAATACAGTATCAATCGGTAGTGTCTCCCAGACACTGACATGTCAAAGTTTAATAATATTTTACTTTTGCTGGACAATCCACACAGCACCATCTAGCCCCAACGTAAGCTACTCAAAGCTTGTGTTATGGGTACTAGATGACTGATATATTTAATAGAATATACTTACATAGATAGATATTTTTTTATTACATAGAAAACACCCAGACCAACGGAACAAATTTCTGCAGATTGTACACAAACGGAACAAATTTGTGTACGATCTGCAGAAATTTGTTGATGGGAGGGAATCGAACCCGCAACCTCTTGCGTTGCAGGCGGACTCTAGCCCGCTGCGCCACAGAGGTCGTCAAAGTTGTAGTTTATTATGAAATCTGACCTAGCTATCCTGTCATCACTGTGGCGATCGTCCAGCGAAAAGCGATTAATTCAAGCTATAAATCCTGTTTAACCTAATTCGAACTGTTGAGGAGTACCTTTCGATGTGAAAAGATACTACGTGATTTTCATTATAATGTAGTTACTAGCGGCCGCCTGTGGCTCTGCTCGCATGATGACGGTATACGGACGTTATTATTATGTCACTTTCAAATGGTGTTTTAAACATTAAAGTATATTTTTCGGGGTATACACACACATCAACATCGTCTAGGGATATTTTGTATAAAGTTCTTGAACTCTAAAAATACTGGCCGGTTTTAAAATCTTTTGAAGAAACCTTATTTTTTAGGCCTTTTTGAATGATTCCAAATTTGAATTTGAACAAATGAATAAAAAACAAAAGATTTGCGCGACATTGCTATAGCGAAGGTCGAAAGTTACAATTTATCTTCCATAGTTTATGGTATTTTTTTGTGTAAAATTGAAGTTTTAAAACACGTTATCAATTAATTTCGATTTTATACTACTAAATGCATCATGCAGCGGCGCCATTTAACTAGAGATAAAATGTTAAGGGCAGTAGGTATGCTCCAAGCTGGGGCTACTCAGCTGAGTGTTGCTGAGGAGATTGGGACAAAACAAAACGTGATCTCAAGGTTATGGTCACGTTATCGTGCTACCGGTGAAGTGGCTGAAAGACACCCAGGCGGGAAGCGCATAACCACCCAGCGAAAAGACCGATTTTTGCAAGTTTCCGCTAGAAGACAACCAAATGTTACGGCAATGCAGTTGGTTCAAAGGCTCCAGTCAGAGCACCAGTTGCTGGTGAGTGACCAAACTGTGAGGAGAAGACTGCATGAAGCCAACCTTCATGCTCGCAGACCGCTTCGTACTCCAGCACTACGCCGAGGAAATCGTAGACGAAGATTAGAGTGGGCTCGTGAACATTTGCTCTGGGAAGAGAACCAGTGGTCTGCGGTGCTGTTTACCGATGAATCCCGATTCGGTTTCCATCCCGATTCAAGAAGAGTACGTGTATGGCGAGTTCCTGGTCGTGAGAGCCGTCTGCAACACCCTCAGGAAGTCCATCCATACCGCGGTGGGACAGTTATGGTTTGGGCGGGAATACGTATTGGTGGAAGAACAGATCTCGTTTGGATCAGAAACACCATGACCGCTGAAAAATACCGTAACCAGGTGCTAGTACCAATAGTCTACCCCCATCGACTACAAATGGGCCAAGAATTCACGCTCATGCACGACAATGCCCGTCCGCACACAGCGCGAGTGGTGACCAGCTGGCTGCAGGAGCACGACGTGTCGGTCTTAAACTGGCCTGCGCAATCGCCAGACCTAAACCCCATAGAGCATGCATGGGACATGCTCCAAAGTAGGGCTATGAACCATTTTCCTGCAAACATCGCGACTGAAGAGCAACTTTTTTTGCATCTTAGCAGGACCTGGGACAATATCCCGCAGCAAGACTTTGATAACTTGATTCAAAGCATGAAAACCCGTTGCAGGACCGTTTGCAACGTCATGGGTGGTTTTACTGACTACTGATTTTTCGTATAATTGCAAAAAACAGGAAATTTCGCATAGTTTTGCATTTTTTTTAAAAACACAACATCCTACCTAAATGTAATTTTTTTCATATTTTGTTTTTTATTGAATAAAATTTTATTTACACAATAAAAATATTTCTATTGTATTCGAAGGTCTAGTCTACTAAACGGGCTTTTCAAAAATATATACATGTTGCATGTTATAACAAATTTTGAGTAAATTGAGAAAATATGAAATATCCCTAGACGATGTTGATGTGTGTATATAACCTAATATATTTATCTAGGGACATTATTCTCTATGACATAGGAAATTCCTTGTTCCAAGCCGTGTGACGTCACAACGTCATTTAAACGCAAACGCGATTGGATCGGTCTTAATGAATAATGCCTCAGGCTACTTTATTCTTAATTAGATACAAATCGCTCCAGTGATTAAGCTACGATTTAATATCCGAAAACCAAAATTTTCGAGCGTTTAATCATAGTTTTTTTATTAAAAATTATTGTTTTTTTTTTTAAAAGAATAAAAAAAAATTGGACACTGGTGATAGAGTTTTAAGGTCACATCAAGGCCTCCATCATGGCTTAAAAAAAGGTCAACAACTACAAGTATGATCCTCAGTCACGATAGATAAACCTATCAAATCTCCTAGTACCAGGTGGTTATATATATGTACGTCCAAATATTTATCACAGACCTCATCGTACAAAATCACAGTAAACGCTAATTTCAAGGCAGTTTCACTGAAAAAAACAGCGTCCGAAAGCCTTCATCTTTTGGAGGAGTCGAGGAAACTTTTCAGATTGATCCAATTGTGAGATTCAAAGAAAATTCAAAAAGCGTCAAAGTACAAATAAATAATTCTCCAATGAAGCGCGGGGAGACATAGAAATCCTTTCCGTGACGTCACAGGCCGCTGGAGCGTCTTGATGGATGGTATTATGCAAATGGAGACAAACAATTAAATATATTTTAAAAGCCAATGCTTACTTTTAGTGTTCAGTGTCTAGAGGATTGATAGGGGAGATTTAGATTGGAACTAATCTGCATCCGTTCAGATTTCTCTAGAACGTTCGGAATGGTCTGCAGATAGTTAAAAATACAACTAATAAAAAAACATTTGCGCTATTTACAGACCATTTTAAAATAAATGAAAGTATTTACAAAACACTAAATGTGTTTTATAAAGACAGTAACTTAAATCCTTCGTTTTTTTTCTATCGTACAGTTATTTTTAAATTCTTTGTCAATCAAGTCGTCATACTTTTTATATATTAAATTGAAACCTTCCACATACAATACGTCTTCCTTATGGAGTTCCATTAGCATTAGATGACTTAAATGAAATATAGCATCGTTCGAGCAAACTAGTTTTTGAAAATATTTATTACTAGTTGCGCCCCGCGGTTTCACACGCGCAGAATCAAATCCCGGTATTCCTACGGGATAAAAAGTAGCCTATGTGTTATTCCAGACTATAATGTATCTCTCTGACAAGTTTCGTCCAGATCCATTCAGCCGTTCCAGTGTGAAAGAGTAACAAACATCCATTCATCCATCCATCCATACTTACAAACTTTCACGTTTGTAATATTAGTAGGATAGTAACATATATAAAATAACAAATAATGATAAATATCCCGTTTTAAATAAAAATAAAATAAAAAACTAAGGAGACGTTTTCATTTCCGTCTTGGTTCGCAATGCATACCGCCATCCAGGGTCCACTTCGAACAAAAGTCAGAGTCCTTTTCCCAACCGTCGAACTCTGCGTCCCCAGTAAGTAGTAAGTTTACTAACTTATTGTGATTGAAAAAAGCATTCGCTTTTTGTGGATAGAAGCTTTTTCGTGTTGCATTGTATCGATCGCTTCAGTTGCCTTCGAACGATTAGCTGACTATAGGGCACGGTAAGATATCACTATCACTACATAGTATAAAACAAAGTCGCTTTCTCTGTCCCTATATCCTTATGTATGCATAAATCTTTAAAACTACGCAACGGATTTTGATGCGGTTTTTTTAAATAGATAGAGTAATTCAAGAGGAATGTTTATATGTTTATTACATGCATGATATAGTAGAAAAACAATGTGCACCCGTGCGAAGCAGGGGCGCGCGGGCGGGTCGCTAGTAGATGATGAATAGTGGTTGACTTTCCATACTGCACTAAACTAATAATATGATCTAATTAATAAAATATAACTTATAACAAATAATATAACTTATAACAAATAATATAACTTATAACAAATAATATAACTTATAATATGGTAGCCAGATAATTATGATATGAATAATATTGACAGCCTACGTAGCTCAGTTGGTAGTAGCTCTGCCTTCTGCGCCGTAGGTCGTGGGTTCGATTCCCACCGTGAACAAACATTTGTGTGATAAACATAAATGTTTGTTCTCTGTCTGGGTGTCATATAATATTATAAGTATGTATTAACAAAAAAAAAGTATTATAAGTAGTAGTAGCTATCTGGTTCCCATATTACAAGCATCAGCTTAGTTTGGGGCTACATAGTGCTGTGTGGAAAGTCCACTAATATAATATATATAATATAATATGAAGATCAATATGTAGGTACATACTTATAAATTATATAGCACGTGGTCAGAAGAAACATCTATGTTAATCACAGCGGGGAGAGACCACCACCACCTAACACATTTTGGACGACGTCAGTGGCGCAGCGGGCGAGAGTCCGCTTGCGACGCAGAGGTTGCGGGTTCGATTCCCGCCTCGGAACAAATTTGTGTACGATCTGCAGAAATTTGTTCCGTTGGTCTGGGTGTTTTCTATGTATGTTTAATAAAAAAAACTATTTATCTAAGTATATTATAATGTATTAAATATATCAGTTGTCTAGTACCCATAACACAAGGTTTGAGTAGCTTACTTTGGAGCTAGATGGTGCTGTGTGGATTGTCCAGCATTATTTATTTATTTTGAACTTTTTTAGTTTTACGACTTGCCGGTTTCCTCACGATGTTTTCCTTCACCGTTTAGAGTACACCCCTGTTCACATTAATAAAAAAATACTGCACGACGGGATTTGAACCCTCGACCGTAGGATACCAGTGGGCTTGTCATATCTGTTAAAAATAACACTTTCTTTCCTTCCTTCTATGTTGATGACCCAATTCCTTCCACAACATACAAATAGATAATTATATATATCTATATATATACTAATACTGTAAGTAAGTTAAATATTATTTATCTTGTTATTATGATTATCTTGTTTACATTTTTAATACTTAGGTAATATTGTCTGTTATGTTTTATTCTCCTATATCTGAGTTTTAGTACCAACTTAGAACTATAAACAACTAGAAAATGTAGATACCTAGCATGTGTAATGTTAACTTATGTTATTTTTACTTAAGTGCGCTAATATTGTAATGAAATGAGTACTAGTTATGCATTGGACTCTAATCAGTATTATATTTGTTACTAGCGACCCGCTCGCGCGCCCCTGCTTCGCACGTGCACATATCATGCTTGTATTATACATATAATCCTTCCTCTTGAATCATACTATCTATTAAAAAAACCGCATCAAAATCCGTTGCGCAGTTTTAAAGACATACATAAGAACATAGGGATATAGGGACAGAGAAAACGACTTTGCTTTATACTATGTAGTGATGTCAATATATTAGTACAAATGTTTGGCAATCTCCAAATGCGGTTGCGTGCGGGTATATAGACCAAGAGACTGTTGGCACGGCCAATCTCCAGAGGCTAGAACAAATAGCACTCGTGGAATTGCTTTCCAATGTCTCAATCTAGGAATGTATTTGTCATAGAAATTACAGTGGGCTTAAGGCTCCGGTGACAGTGGCTCGCAATTTCGAAGTGCGATTGGCTATTATTTCATTTTATTTCATTTCGGGGAGGTTGTTTGAAAAAATAACTCTAGAGAAACACGCATAAATACTGTTCGAACACAAATAATACAATAATATAAGGGAAATGTGCTTGAGTCAGAAATCATTTTGGTATTAGGTAAACGTAAGACCAAACATACTAATACCAAAATGATTTCTGATTCGGGCATGTTTCCCTTATATTATTGTATTATTTGTGTTCGAACAGTATTTATGCGTGTTTCTCTAGAGTTATTTTTTCAAACAACCTCCCCGAAATGAAATAAAATGAAATAATAGCCAATCGCACTTCGAAATTGCGAGCCGCTGTCACCGGACTCTTAAGGCCCGGTTTCCAATATAACAACCTTAAAGGTACGCGTCGACCGCATCCGCATCGCTGCGTACGGGGCGGACGGATTTGTTGCTTTGTATTGATTTGTATGGTGCAGCGTGCACTGGATCGGCATTTCAGCGCCAGAGACCGGTATTTTGCCGATGACGTCATCCGCAGAAAACGCGCCATTCGGAATTGCTTTGAAAATACCGATACTGCCGATGCAAAATCCGGATGCAGTGGACGCACCTCATCGGCATTTTGGAAATACCGACGCTCCGTCCGCTCCGTACGCAGCGATGCGGGCGCAGTGGACGCGTACCAAGGCGAGGGTTCTTGTGTGTGCTGTGTGAATTTTTCAATTTATCTATCCATATAACCAAACTGTCACTAGTGGAAGTGACTCCGCCTTCTGATAACGTGGGTTTGATTCCAGTCGTGCAGTAATGAACTTTTCACTTCGAAATTGTTTTACACCGTTTAAGAACACTAGCATTGCGTTTTAAAACAATTTCTTTATCTTCTGTGATTAATTTGACCCAACTATTTTCTATCATTCTAAAGTATTCCAATTTAAATTTTAATTAAAACTTGCAGCTCTTTTTAAAGAAGCAAGTGACGTTTATTTTAGCTTTTAAAATTTTAGTAAAAAATTTATATATTTTTTTATACAACTAGTTGACGGACCAAGCGGATGGCCCACCGGATGTTAAGTGATAACCACCACACATAAACAAAACATGGCCTCGCAAGTCACGCACGATAGGAACGTGCCCTACGATGCACTACCCTGCGTCCATCAACTTGAGGCATACAGATGTTAAGCTTCATGTGCCTGTAATTACACCGGCGACCACACTCTTTAAACCGTATTACTGTATATGATTTACAATTGGCAGGCTATATCTAATACCTTTATACGAGCATTTCTTGTATATTTATTTACTATAAACCATTTGAATCGAAACGGCTCCAACGATTTTCATGAAATTTTATATGCAGAGGGTTTCGGGGACGACAAATCGATCTAGCTAGGCTTCATTTTTAGAAAATATTTTTTATCCGTTTTTTTTTTTGCTAAGCAGCTGAACAAAACTCGGTGTCTCAGATATAAAGCTTCTTGAACACAACCGCTGCGGCTGCGGAATTAAGGTACTCGACTGGCGACTTCGCACCGGAAGTATTACGACTTATCTTATCTTCTTCTTTTTATCGTGTCACCAGTTTTTATGGAAACAGTGTGGTTGTAGTGTCCGGGCGAAGTCGAGGATTAGGCTGGCAACACTGTGGCAACACTGTGGAAACACTGTGGCAACACTGTTTTTTTTTTTTTTTAACTGAATAGACCGTCCTTTGACTACAATCTCACCTGATGTTAAGCGACGATGTAGCCTACGGTGGAGCAGAACGGTCTAGAAGACACCTATTCACTCTTGCCTTAAAGAGACTCATGTTATAATGGTCAGGAAAGACAGACGGTAACGAGTTCCATTCCTTAGCGGTTCGCATAATGAAGGTTGAAGCGAAGCGCTTCGTGCGAATTGGCACTGTGGCAACACTGTGGCAACACTGTAGCAACACTGTGGCAACACTGTGGCAACACTGTGGCAACACTGTGGCAACACTGTGGAAACACTGTGGCAACACTGTGGCAACACTGCGGCAACACTGCGGCAACACTGCGGCAACACTGTAGCAACACTGTGGCAACACTGTGGCAACACTGCAGGAACACTGTGGCAACACTGTGCCAGACAGCAGAGACGGAGCCGGCAGCCTAGACTCAATATGTTTCTCAATATATTTGACGACCTCAGTGGCGCAGCGGGCGAGAGTCCGCCTGCGACGCTGAGGTTGCAGGTTCGATTCCCGCCTCGGAACAAATTTGTGTACGCTCTGCAGAAATTTGTTCGTTGGTCTGGGTGTTCTCTATGTATAATAAAAAATATCTATCTATGTAATTATATAATGTATCAAATATATCAGTTATCTAGTACCCATAACACAAGCTTTAGTAGCTTACTTTGGGGCTAGATAGTGCTGTGTGGATTGTCCAGCATTATTTATTTATTTATTTATATTATGATATTTTGTGTATTAATGGATCTAAAGAATCCCACAGTGGTGAAAGGATTCCTAATCATACAGCGAAATACGGACTCACAAGTCGGTAAATTTCCACTTAACAAAAGGAGGACTTAAAAAACTTCCCTCAAAACTTCCGATAGAATTCCAAGGGATCAGGTAAAAACACCCAGTAACTGTTTGCAAAGGCTTTAGGTAACAAATCGGGCTTTCCGCAGCATGTCCGGGGTTCGGGTACGTTCGGGTATCTTCGAAACTTTTACAAGTCATGATAAGTTACAAGACTGAATACAAGGGTACCCGGGTATCCCAAAGGACATGGATACACCTCCGTACAAGGTTGGCCCCAAAACAGAAAACAAATTGTCGAGTGCTACGGTTAAATTGTGTTTGTATTTGGGCATTAAATTTTTAGTTTGGGGGTAGTTTGAATTTTTGCTGTAGTTTAGGATAAAAAAAAAGCACCTTATTTATGAAGCTGACTTTGACGGCTTAAATAAACAAGATTTTTTATATTTCAACGTATTCAACGGATGAGCACCGGTGGTCTAGTGGGAGTGACCCCACCTTCTGATAGTAAGGTAGCAGGTTCGAATCCGATCGCGCACCAATTGAGATTTCTATCGAAAAATTTATGCGCGCAATGCCAGTGCTCTTAAACGGTGGAATGTGCCGAATGTAATGTTTGGACATACCTCTGACTACCCCCTTAGACATTGACCCATCAAAGAATCTTGAGTTAGTACTTGATACTGAGAGATCTGAGGGGATATCTACCGTGCCTGGGGATCAAAGCCGTGAAGTTGGTTCTTTATTTCTGTTTTTACATTATTGCATTGGCCGTTTTATTATAATCGTCAAAACGGAAACCGTTTTTTAGACAATCAAACCGTAAGCTTAAGACAATGCATATAAGCTAGGATGCCAACAACTAGCTGATCTGAGATAAGGAGTTAATTTGTTTAATAAGACAGTATTAGAATTCTAATACTGTCTCTGTCTCTGTCTGTCTCGGGAATTCCCGAGACAAAGATAAGAACATTCTGGAAGCAAAGTATTCAAGAGTTTCATTTTTAAATAATCTTTTCACGTTGAAGAGATTGTACTAACGCGCTGTCTCTCGACGTGCGGGTTGGATCCCTTGAAATGACAAATGTTAGCATTATCAGAGGGGTTATCATGAGTTTGGTGCCGACCGCGATCGATCGTGGATCGCAACGATCTACACCGAATTTCAAGGAAATTAAACAACGGCATCTAGCGTATTCTTTGAGAAACTTAAGTGAAGCTTCTCAAAGAATGCGAATAATATATAATATTTATAATAGGAATAATGATAAAAATAATAAGAATTTATTAGGAATATAAGAATAATATATAATATTGAATTTTCTTAAAATGCGGTATCTATCGGCGTGATCTACGATCGATCGCGGTCGGCACCGGAACTCGTGATAGGCCCTCAGTAAACATTTTGTACTAGTTCTGAGTGTTGTAGTATTTGTTACTGATATCTTTAGTCAGTGTAATCAGACGTTCGTCCATGTTGATTTGGCATCTACTGCACTTCGCTTTAGTTATTACTAGCGACCCGCCCGCACGCCCCTGCTTCGCACGGGTGCACATATCATGCGTGTATACATATAAACATTTCTCTTGATCACTCTAGTAAAAAAACCGCATAAAAATCCATTGCGTAGTTTTAAAGATTTAAGCATACATAGGGACATGCGGATATAGGGACAGAGAAAGCGACTTTGTTATACTATGTAGTGATAACAATCCAGATTATTGCCGCTGCTATAATATTGACTGATTTATTAATGATGTTTTCCTACACCGATTGAGAGACACATTGCGCTATTAATTTATTTTAAATAATAAAATAAATTTGTACACGACTTCAAACTTGCGACCTTATCTGCAGGAGGAGTCACTCCCACTAGACCACCAGTGCTTCTGAAATCTCGATCAAATGTAAAATAATAATTCAAACTTTAAAATTCAAACAAAATTCACTAAATATTCGTGCCAATCTCCGTGTACACACACCTAGGTATTTGATTAAAAATCAACAGACAAAAACATGTAACAAAATAAAAATTTCAACCAAAAAATTTTGATCGGATCGTGTTCGTTCGGAAAAAAGTAAAAACCGAAATAGTAAAAGAAAATATTTGAATTGAAATCGTTCGTCAGTCGCGGTTCATATGCAACGGGCGAGTGAACGTTGATTGGTCGTCCAGTGGCTCTCAAACTGTTGCGTCATGACCCCTTCGTGTACCCCCGTAGTCTAAAGAGGCGGTTCGCGTTGTGACAAAGACAGGCGTGAAGAGCTAACTTGTTTTTCTATGCCAGTTTAAGGCGCTCTACTAAAATCTGAAGCTTATGTTTAAATAACATCAGGGGTTTTGGGCTCTTTTGGAAAAGTTTACACGTACCATCTGTTATTTATTAAATACTCAATTTTGTTACTCCTGCCATCTATAGTGCGCGCCACGCAAAAAGAACGTCAGGTGTGATGGCGCGTGTATTTTGTATTTGCAAACACATCCCCTCCACTGTTTCCCAACGTTCTTTTTGGTTGACGTAACCTATAGTTGCCGGTGAAATTACAGCCACACGTTTGAGCGTTACATGCAAAGTAATGTTATAGGTGATGGCACTACAACGTCACGCCATTTACTACATCATAAAGGGCCATCTGCTTTTCCATTAGCGAGTAGTTTAACAAAAAAACTTTGAGAGCCTCTGGCTTCCGTCCAGCGTGGCCTATCTCTTTCAGCTGCGATCCTGTGTGTTCTGCTATCTTTTGTTTAAGTTTCCACCATGTTGGCCGGCGCCACGGCATACGTAACAGTATGTATAGCAGAAAGCCAATACTGCGACTAATGGTCACTGTATATGTTTCTTTGTCATTTACTTCTTTGTCATTTATTTCAATATGAGCCTGACTGCGACGTGAGGTTGTTGCACTGTTATGTTATTTTGACATTTGTATTCTATTCTTATTATTTGTAGTAATCTTTATTTTTTTTCATATATCTAACGTGTTTCTCTTTTATTTTATTCTTTGTTAAATTAAAAAAAAATGGTTGTAATAATCCGATAAAGTATGTGACTGAAAAGTATGTTTCTGAAGAATGTCGGTGCTCTCAGTTGGTGAAGGAAAACATCAAACAGAAACCAGTTATTAATGTAACAACCGGTTTGCGAAATTTTCAAGAGTAGTAAGAAAGAAAGAAAGAAAGAAAACATATTTATTTGCAAAAACTTAACTAGGCACTTATAAATAACAAACATAATACAAAGAAAAAAATAATACTACTAAGATACCTATGAAGTTAAGAGAATGCAAAACGGTCCCTGACACAGCATTAAGTCAGAGGCGAGAGAGAGAGAGAGAGTTAGTAGAGCTCTTTGTGTGTGGCTCGTCCGTGCAAGTACAACTACCACGCCTTTTTCTGCCAGTGCTCTTCAACGGTGAAGGAAATAAGCTTTATTCTAACAGCGGCGATAGGCTTGCGACCTATCTCGTATGGAATACCAACTGCAAAATGTGGGTAGGTGCCAAATGTAATATTTGGACTTGGATTTGGAATATTTGTAACTACCCCCAGACGTCCTCAACAAATCTGGAGTTAGTATACTTAGTATATAAGTTAGTATACTTAGAGATCTGAGGGGATATCTACCGTGCCTGGAGATTAAAGTGGTGAAGCTGTTTCTGTTTACCCATCTAAATAACAGCGCAGGACGAGCTTGTTAAGACAAGCCACATAGTTTCAGAAAATGTTTCTTCATTAAAAAAGTTAACACAACAACTACGATTGAATAGGGCTAGTTAAAACCACGTCCGATGGGACGGAACGGGACAAAAATGGCAGAAAAATGTAACAAGAAAGATCTTATAGTACATACAATCTCGAGAAAAAACCACTAAAGATTGTGGAGGAAGTAGTACCTAGAACATAATACTTTATTTCAGAAAATTTTTATTTCATAATTCCACAATTATTATAAACTTGTTATTATAACTTATTATAAAGTTGCACCCCGTGGTTTCACCGTGCTTGGTGGTGGATAAAAAGTAGCCTATATGCTATTCCAGACTATAATCTATCTCTCTGATAAGTTTCAGCCAGGTACGTTCAGCCGTTCCGGCGTGAAAGAGTAACAAACATCCATCCATCTTACAAACTTTTGCGTTTATAATATTAGTAGGATAGTACAGCAAAATCTATGTTATTTGTAATTTTTGGACGTACCTCTGACACTACATTCTCAAATAATCTTTCTTTTTTTACCAAACTGACGGCCGAATACTCAAACGCAACTCAGATTGAAGCATGTCTCATGTGACGAGTTTTTGACGGAATTTCATTAAAAACTGTCAAAAAACCACGACTTGAGACGTGCTCAACTCTGAGTTGCGTTTGAGTTCTCGGGTGCAAATTTCATACAACAATATACCATTCCTATTATAAAGTTCCTTGTGCGGTGTCTGTCACCTGTGACACGCAGATAGGACGCGGCGTCCACGCAGCGGAAACGTCGCGTTTGATTTACGTGTCACGTGTTGTGCGGTGCGACGTGATGGTTGTGACGTCAGCATTGAGCTGGCTTTCGGCTGAATTGTGGGGTTTTGAGAGACTTTAGTTTTAAATGGTTTTCGGGTTATAAGCAATTTCGTTAGTTTGTGTTATGGCTGTAAATTTAATTGTCTAAATTCAATTTACAGTATAATATAATCCTTATGTTTGGCTATTTGGGATTCAAGGCGTTTTTTGGAAAATTCTGAAATGTTAGTCTTATTCGCTACTATTTACTCAAAAAGTAGAATTCTAAAAAAATCTTCTCTATGAAGAAATCTTGAATCAAAATACAAAGGTTTTGATAAATAGTAGCGAATAAAACTAATAATTCAGAGTTATCCTAAAAACTTTACCGGTCCTAAAGTTATTTCGAACTGCATTAAGAATAGAAGGTAAATAAAACAACATGTAATATTTACAAATATTTGTTATAAAAGTGAAGCAAAACCATCCACAAATCCTTTCTTCATAAAAAATATTATAAATTTCCTTCAAACATCTTTCAATGCACCTCGTAGGGTGCTACGAACTGCTACAAAACGCTACGGCGCTACGGCGTAGAGCCTCGCGCACGAGCCTACTAAAATTCACGCTCCGTTCCGCCCACATAGCTCTATCTATCCGGTTGTCTGAAAAACCTCCCAATATGAATGCATCATAGCATCTCTTGCTTGGACTATTCGTTACCGGACGACAAAATTATGAAGATTGCAAAATGTTTATTTATTTAAATAAAACGATGGAATCCATTCATTTAAAGTCTACCTTTTTGTTATGTGAAAGCTTAGTCCAAAGAACTTTTGTCCCGAGTTTTCGCCCAACATATGAACTTAAATATCTCATTCGACAAAATAGACTTCATTGCAATGGAAAATACACTCAGACCAATAATAAAACTCAAAAACTATTATTCAGAACTGACTCAAATTTAAATGGAACCACATTACAAGCACCAAGCACCAGCTTTCAAGTTAAAAAAAAACCATCAAAATCGATCCACTCAGCAAAAGGTTATCTAGAAACAAACATAAAAAACAACATACAGTCGAATTCAGAACCTCTTCCATTTTTGAATTCGGTCAAAAATAGCCAAATATGTCATTAGCACGACTATTTACATGGAAAATGTTTAATTGTCATGTGTATTGTGTTGTCATGTGTATTAAATGTTACTGTAATCTTATAAAAGAAAACGTATCAAAATGAAGTAAAATTTTTATTTATGCATAACCAACATGAAGATTACAATTACAGACATTGCATTGAAAATATGCAATAGTAATCACCACTCAAAATGAGCTTGGTAAAATTTTAGGGTCCAGTTGTGTCAAAGTCTATGCTCTCGGTAATATATCACCTGTACACGGGTTCCGCATACTAAACACTCAGAAGAGGATCCTGGGTACAAACAGGTGTTAAGCAGACTTTAGCACTATGTACTTTATGTAGCATGTTATAAGGTACATATTGAATATGAATTATGATATAAAAGCTCGGTGGTTTAGCGGGAGCGATCTGAAGGTAGTGGGTTCAAAACTTGGAGGTCACGCACAAATTGCACTAGACCCCTCTTCTTGTCAGTTCACTAGTTTCTTTCGAAACAGTGTGGTGAAAGGATTCTAAGTGCGCCTCAAAAGTCTCTTTTTGAGCACTTGACACATGTTATAGAGATTATTAGGAACAACATGTCGGTTTCCTCTTGTTTATTCTTTATTGTACACAAAGTGATTTACACAAAAATCAGTTTCATCCAGATCCGTTCAGCCGTTCCGGCGTGAAAGAACAAACATCCATACTTACAAACTTTCTCTTTTATAATATTAGTAGGATGGTATCCTAAAACCACAAGCCCACGCGTTCTCACGACTTCGGAAGTTGCAATCCCCTCACCGCTAAACAAACACGTTCAACTCGGTTTTATCAGAGATTCTCAACTTTTTTGACGATATCATTGGATTGGTCAGAATTTCGTTTTTTCGTATGTCTTGTAGTAACTATTATAAAAAAAGGCCATACCCTGACTTGCAAAAACACCCTGCATTTTGCTGCTTTTATCAGTGTTTCTTAAAGTTATTGAAAGTTTCAGATTGGATTGGTCAGAATTTCGTTCAGTGTCTTCCAGTGAACATTATAAAACAAAAATAAACAACATACCCTGACATGCAAAACCACCTTGGCTCAAAGAGAGGCAATGCCTCGACCACAAGAGAGTTTTTTACCGAATTAGCAGTCAACTTTAAAAAAAAACTACCACTTTTAATCTCAATTTTGACAATACTAATACAAATTTATGTGCCAAGTTTCTGCGTCTACTTTTGATATAAGTTTTATATAAAACGTTCTCATGAATCAACTTTTATACAATATTTTTAAATTTCAAAAACTTCAAGTATAAGATGTTCAGCAGTGCAAGTACCGTTCTTATCGATCGCTTAATTTGACATTTAGAATCGTCAAAATTCGTTATAAAAGGTTTCAACAATGGACAATAAAACCAGTTTTAACAAATTATGACGATTCTAAATGTCAAATTAAGGGATCGGTAAGAATGGTACTTGCACTGCTGGTCTTCATCAGATCAAAAAATGGCGTAAGAACCAGCAACAGCAATACTAGTGAAACAAGCCAATAATATGCTTGTTCAATAAACAAATCGCACGGCTATCGCTCGGTCACCAATGTTGGTATTCACTGCATGCCGACCACAAAGCTAACGTTTAAAACGTCCCCCAATGTATTTATTGTTTCTCGTGGCCCGAATGTTGAGTAGCTCTGGCGATCGACCTCTATAGGACAATGGGTATGGGATATTGGCCTTTAAGGGCAATCAAGGTCGATACGAAATGGAATGAGAATTGCATCAAATGTGGTAAATGTTTGGTACACACACTGTGTGTGGCTCGTTCGGGGAAGTACTAACACCACGCCTTTTTCTACTGTCAAGTGACGTTGCTGTGTGTTGTTTTTAAGGGTTTTTATACCTATAATTAGCTGATGGAACAGGCAGACGGTCCACCTGATGTTACGTGATAACCATCACCTATAACAAAGTATTGCCTCGTAAGTCACGCACGATAACACGCCCTACGTTGCACTGCCTTGCGTCCATCAACTTGAGGCATACAGATGTTAAGCCTCATGTGCCTGTAATTACACCGGCGACCACACTCTTCAAACTGGAACACAGCGTTGCTGCTTGGCGGCAGAACAAGGCGCGGTGGTAGGGGGTACTTCTCCGGACAAGCCACATAACAAAGAGTTTTTACTTCAGTTTACTACTTAAGCATCCTAATGCATTTTATTAAATGCATAGGATGCATTTAACGTGACTCACGATGAAATGCTTTGTGATGGTTACTACTTAACATAAGGTGGGTCATTCGCTTGTTCCATCTTAGCTGTAAAAAAACGTCCATCACTGAAAAAACTGAAACAGCTTCACGACTTTAATCTCCAGGCACAGTGGACATCCTTTCAGATCTCCTAATACCAAGAACGAGTTTCAGATTTTTTTGAGGACGTCTAAGAGGGTAGTCAGAGGTACGTCCAAACATAAAGTTTTGCACCACATTTTGCAGTAGTTAGTATTCCATACGTGACAGGTTACAAGCCCATCGCCGCTGTTAGAATACTAGCTGGTGTCCTCGCGATGTTTTCCTTCACGTCAACTTCATTCAAAGAAAAAAAAGTAAACTTCACGTCAATCACTCAAAGAAAATGGTAAGTCTCTCCAATCTCTCTCTTTTATCCCCCAGCAATGCTCACATTACTGCTTCGCACCAAAACTATTGCACAAAGCGGTACTGCCCTTAATAATGGACATTCCACTTGTTATAATTAGTCTGAGTGCTGCATTATACTGACAGACTGATTCAAAGTGATTCAAAGTGATTCAAACCGTCAGTTTCATCAATAAAGTGCATAATCGCTTTGCACATATCTGCAGCCTCCCGTGCCGTTAGCATACGATGGGATTTAGCTGAAGCATTAAGGGTGTAATTTATTCATAAGCAGAGCGAGTTTGCAAGTTATTATATAAAACCGAAGGAGTTCTAAATGTTCGGGTTCTTTTTTAGGCTTGAATGTATAAAACTAGGATTTAAGTGATCTTTGTGATTTAATTTTATAAATTCATTGGTTATGTTGTTATTAGGAATTTATGTACTAAAATTTGTCGTTTTAGAGAAAGTGCAGTGTGTAGTCCTGTTTGAAATATTCTTCAATCTTTTTTTTATTATTTAATGATGGATGTTTTATTTAGGTGACCGTTGGTGGGTTTCCATTCTAAGATATTAGTTAGCTAACTAAAAGATATTTCCCACTTAGCATGGACACTCAAATGAATCACTACATAATATAAAACAAAATCGCTTTCTCTGTCCCTATATCCCCATGTCCGAATGTCCCTATGTATGCTTAAATCTTTAAAACTACGCAACGGATTTTGATGCGATTTTCTTTAATAGATAGAGTGATTCAAGAATGATATATGTATAATACATGCATGATATGTGCACCCGTGCGAAGCAGGGGCGCGCGGGCGGATCGCTAGTTTAATATAATCCAACACACAAAGCCTGTTGAACGCTTATCGCTTGACCTATCGCTCCGCTTAAGCATGAGCGTGGCCTTATTCACAGCGGTATTAGACCGCAATCGATACCTAATTTGGGATTAGTTAAACGGCCACCATAACATAGTATTACATAACTATGACCTCTGCAGTGTGGTGGGTGTTTGGACCGAGAGAATGGGTTTGAGTCTCGTTGCACAATTAGGATAGGTGAATGTTGTAGGTGAAATAAGTCAGTAAACAAGTTCTTTTCCTACTCAAAAGGTTGCTTTGCTTATTTTCGTACTTTCAAACTTAAAATTTTAAGTAAGAGATTTTGTTTGGTTCAAAGTGATATTTTTTGCTGAACTATGTGTCATCGTTTGCTGGTTCGCGAATTTTTGTAAGTTCTCTTTTTTAATATCTTTCGACGACCCCAGTGGCGCAGCGGGCGAGAGTCCGCCTGCGACGCAGAGGTTGCCGGTTCGATTCCCGCCTCGGAACAAATTGGTGTACGATCTGCAGAAATTTGTTCCGTCGGTTTGGGTGTTTTCTATGCATAATAAAAAATATCTATCCATGTAAGTATAATGTATTAAATATATCAGTTATCTAGTACCCATAACACAAGCTTTGAGTAGCTTACTTTGGGGCTAGATGGTGCTGTGTGGATTGTCCAGCATTATTTATTTATAATATTTTTGAAAATGTTTAATTGCTTGAGTGAGAGGTACAATACAATCACAGTTGTCTCCACATTAAGGCCATTAGGTACTTCTTCAGGAGAATGATGATGTATATCACATATCTTAGCACTGCTACATTGTACGTGTATCTTGGTAAGTCGTTACATTCAAATTACCCTACCCCTTTCAATTAAAACATATGAATAGGCTAATAACAGTAAAATGTGGGTAAATTACCATACATATGGCTGTTACGTTATTTTAATGGTAGACATTAATTTGGGCGTTTTCTATTGGTGTCGCGTCGATAACCTTGTATCGGTGTAGCTTTATGTATTTTGAGAGATTATTCTAATACACACTAGTGAATTTTTGGATGTTTGTTTCTCAATGACGCCAGAACGGTTGAACGGATATGGATGAAATTTGGCACAGATATAGATTATACTATGGAATAGCATAGATCCATAGTTTCTACCACACTAATCCAGTTACGACGTCGATCGCTGCCGTCAATCGAAGATCGATCGGTTGGTGTGGTAACACGTACCCTAATATCCTCTTACTCATAATCCGTGTCATTTTATAACGGCTCTGTAGAGTATTCTTGTCACTGTCACTTTCATGCCAACGAAAAGAGACAGCAACAGACTTATCGATCTGGTAAGCTATTTATTCTATCCTACTAATATTATAAACGCGAAAGTTCGTAAGTATGGATGGATGGATGTTTGTTACTCTTTCACGCCGGAACGGCTAAATGGATCTAGATGAAACTTGGCAGAGCGATACATTATAGTCTGGAATAACACATAAGCTACTTTTTATCCCGTGGGAGTACCGGGATTTAAATCTGCGCGGGTGAAACCGCGGGACGAAAATAGTTATAAATAAGGGCCTGACTTTATCACTCACCATTCATTTGCTCCTTCCCGCCAAAGTACCAGACGACCTTGGGCTGTGGTTTCCCCTCCCTCACTATACAGCTGATGTTCATCTTCGCGCGTTCGAGGAGAGGTCCCAGGGTCGCTCCGTCCTGGAGGACCTGGGCGTCACCGGTTATCAGCTCCACTGATTTAGGTTTTACTGTGAACAAAGAATCAAAAATCAAAATCAAATCAAAAAGTATTTATAAGGAACAAATAAACAGAAATACAGAAACATATAGAAAAACGATGATATCCGCAGGAGTTAAACAACTGTGTCGCAAATATCAAGAAATTTTATTAGATTGGGTAATGGTAGCTGTTTGCGAAGGACTCATTCGGGGAAGTACTGCCACCATGTCTTTCACACAGATTATACATAGGCTTGCAACTTAATAACTCTAAAGGAGAATGTTGCTTTTACTATGAGCTCTGGTCCAAAAAAAAATCTGCGGTCCCCAGGCATGAACCAATTTTTGATCGACTCATTCATTTGAAGTTACTACATATATATGTGTGCAGAGACGCAACAAAATCGAACCTGAACTTTATGAGTTACTTTTTTTTATTATTTATATAAATAAATTAGAATGCTGGCTGATATCAGGCCGACGAAATCTAGGCCGACCGAAAGCGCGATGGGTCGACGACATTGTAAGGGTCGCTGGTAACACCTGGACTCGAGACGCTAAGGACAGAGAAGGCTGGCAGAAAATGAAGGAGGCCATACCCAGCAGTGGGGGACACCGGGCTGAGATGATGATGATGATGATGAAATAAATTAGAGCATGACTGCGATCATACCTGATGATAAGCAGTGATGCAATCGTTAATAGTGAAGCGCACTATATTAAGAGCCCATTCGCCTTGAGGCCACCTAAAGTTATTTTAAAACTTTAATATATTTTTCTAAGGACTAATTATTTGCTTATATCTAGATTTCTGCAGGACAGATTTTTTTGATTTCATACTCAAAATATTGTATTAGAGATGATCTTTCAAACTAACCATGTGGCGGGGGTCATACTTTTTATTTTTTAAACATTTTTTGGACCATAAAAAACATTCTCCTTTAATACCAATATCAAAGAGCACAGATACACAAAAATAAAACGAATACACACATCCCATTTTCTAATTAATTTAAAATACGGTCCACTGGATTTTAATTAACTTCGTGCATCAGATACTTATCGCAGTCACATAGTGTAGGGACATAGACGATTGAACATATTCGATTGTATCGATAAATACATTGACATTATCTTCTAAAACGTATAGTGAGTTTGTGAACCTTATAAGTCTCGAAGCAAAAATACAGTTCGTTTACAATTTTCTTTTAAATTTATTTTATATCATTACTAGACTTTTTGTACCTTATTCACATTTTCCGTCTAAATTTAATTTTAATTTCACATTTTAACGTAGTTTTCCGACCGTATTAAGTAAAGATAAAATAAGATAAAGACAGAGATATTTATTGTGTATGAACTAGTTACATAATTTTGGTGTTGAGGTTGGTAAGGTCACACCAGTTTAGCCTAAAAGCATTTAAACATTTACATAAAAAAAAATAATTAATAAAAATAATTAATTATTATATAATAATTATTATTAATTATTATTTATTTTATTATAATTATTAATAATTTATTAATAATAATAAAAAGCAAACAAATCAAAATAATGCCCAATAAAATTAAATGCAATAAAAGAAATTAAATAAAACGAAATTAAAATACTAACACATCAAATCCCATCGTGAGATTGGTTTGATGTAGTTTCTAGTCTCATTTCAGATTCACGTTGCACTACGCGAGATGGTATTTATGATAAAATTAAGACGTGCATATTTCCATCCCTCGCCTCGCGTTAAATTAAGTTTAAAAGACGTCGCTGAAGTCTCAGTTTCACTTTTAGTATCAAGTCTGTCGACAACAGATTGACAGCTTTAAACTCCTGTGTTAACGTCTGTTTTTGCTTGGTTTAGTTGCGAAGTATTGGAGTAAATTCACCTACAAAAGTCTCTTAAAGCATAGTGGCCCCTTAAAGGTTTTTGCGAACATGTGATGAACTAGCTTCTACGTTAGCATGCTACACTTAAATTCACATGGCTTATATAGTTTCAAAGTGACAAGGACACCGTTACCTTCGTAAAATTTTTACTGAACTTGTCTTTGAATAAATGGAAAACGTTTTAATTTACTGTACGGTATAATATACACGTTTGTACCAAAGAAAAATTATATAAAATACTGCTAACAAAACAATTAGTACAACTTTGATTATTGATATTAATTTATCGATAAATGTAGAAAATAGTCGAAGGCCAACACTATTAACTCGGCAGCTGGGACTTCATATTGAGACAGAAGTTGTGATTCCGTTTGAGACTCGATTTCGAACTACCCGTTTTAAGAACAATATTTTATTAATAAAAGTGTTTCTTTCTGGATCGTTTTTTACTCTGTGTTAATACAAACCTATTTGTATAAACGAAATGATTTAGTTAAAAAAACTTTACAGAAAAGATGGATAGATTGTGGGAAAGATTTTTGTTTTATTTTATTTCAAGATAAATAAGTTACAGTAGGAGAAAAAATATGTTGTGTTGAATGTTGTTAGATTCTTTAAAAACTGTCTTTGTCATGATATCTTATATTATAATGCATGTATATAAGAAGATAAGTATATAATATGTATATTGTTATTAATATATAGTTTGATTAGGTAGGTAGTAGGTAGTGTTCATTTTTTTGTGAACTTCATATTTTATTTTAATTCGTGATTTGTTCAAACATTTTTATAGGTAGGTACTACATAGCGCATTGGTTTCTTACTGTAATGTTGTGTATTTGTTGTTAAATAAATAAATAAAATATATTTTAACGTCTGCTCGGATTTTGTCGATCGTGGTAGTTATCATTTCGACAAAACTCACTTGAATTATAGAAACAGCTGATCCCAGCTAAGATAAACCTTTTATACCAAAATCCAATCGTTTCAGTCGTTAGGGTACAAACATCCTAAATGCCTCGTATTTTTCGCATTTAAACAATTATATTGGTAAGTACGAAAATTATATTTGTATGAGAATTTTCTCTAAAAAAGAAAAATCATGCTTCTGAACCCTTTTTACAGTTATTTCATTGTAAATTATGAAATACCGATTCCGGATTAAATGTTAATCTACTTTGAAGGCATTATCACGAGACTCGCAATCAAATAATTTCATTTATATGATGTTAATGCGTTTCCGACCTATTTGTGAAATGCTTTTATTTTAAAAACATTATTAAGCTTACGTCTGTTCTCGTACGAGAATTACTTTCGTTCTCATTGATATATATATATATATATATTTTTTATACAACTAGCGGATGGAACAAGCAGATGGTCCACCTGATGTTAAGTGGTAACCATCACCTATAAACAAAACATTGCCCCGTAGGTCACGCACAATAGGAACGTGCCCTACGATGCACTGCCCTGCGTCCATCAACTTGAGGCATACAGATGTTAAGCCTCATGTGCCTGTAATTACACCGGCGACCACACTCTTCAAACCGAAACACAGCGTTGCTGCTTGGCGGCAGAAAAAGGCGTGGTGGTAGTACTTCCCCGGACGAGCCCTTCACAAAGAGCTCTACTACTCTTTATATATATTTATAATTGGATGTAATAAAATTTACTCGCAGTCACGAAAGGAACGTGCCCTACGATGCACTATGACTGCCCCGCGTCCATCAACTTGAGAGTTGATGGACGTGGGGCAAAGGCAAATTCTTGTATATTAAATAAATAAATAAATAATGCTGGACAATCCACACAGCACTATCTAGCCCCAAAGTAAGCTATTCAAAGCTTGTGTTATGGGTACTAGATAACTGATATATTTAATACATTATATACTTACATAGATAGATATTTTTTATTATACATAGAAAACACCCATGCCTACATGTTAAACCTCAGTGCCTGTGATTTTAGCGGACAACTACACCCTTCAAACCGAAATATACCAACGCTGTTTTGCGTCAGAAATGGGCATGGAGGCAGTACTGCACGGCCCTGGCGGAAGACCAGCGTCAGTTGCTAGCCGACTGACTTATGTTGAGCCAGGGTCCCTTTCAGTATTCAGTATTAAGTATATTTATTGCATTATTATGTATGTAGATTTTACATTGTCAGGACTTATGACTAAATAATTTTAATTCATTACATAATGTACCCCGTTAGGGTGTTGCAATAGAGAGAAGCGGACCAATATGAACAATCATCCAAATTTATTTAACTTTAAAGACATGCATCTTAGTCATTTGCAGCTCATAGGTTATTATTTTTATTTGATTATATATATTCTTTATTAGTATGTTTAGATCTAAGTGGCAGCAAATGAATATGTTTTCTTTCTTTCTTTCTTTCTTACTTCCCCAGACGAGACCATCACGAAGAGCTCCACTCTATAATAAGTAAATTTAATGATAACTGTCATTGAAAATGCTCTTCTAATCGAAACCCCCAGGAAATAAAATCCTAAAACTTGAAATAACAATACTTCAGCGAAGTCCGTTCCTTAATTTCCATCGGGAGAATACTTCTCAAACTCAAAAGAATTACAACAAATTCACTGAGAAATGATTATTGTGTCGTCATGTCATAAAATAAATATTTTTTGATTGGATGTAGACATTTTGACAGGGATTACAGGGATACTTGACAGTTTTGGAATTAGGCGGCAGATTTGACATTAATATTGGCAAGCATTTGCATCTTATCTGATGTTTCCTGTACTTTCAAAAAGCGCCTGGGTTATTTAAGAAACCGTACCATCATTTCTTTGCCGAAAATTACCTAAAAATTATCAATGTAATGTCTATTGCAGTAAACACTAGTTTTAAGTGGAGCATATGGACTCGTTACACTGATGACGCTACTAAATGTAATATAGAGAAAAGTGACATAATATTTTTAAGTTAAAAAAGCACGCTCTTTTATTGTACAACAAAATGATAAAACTGTTGATCTTTTTTGTACTACATACAATAAATAATTTTTAGCTATTAAATAATAAATATTAAGAGGCAGGGGGTTAATAGTTATTTTTTTGAAAAAAGTAACACTAGAATTTATTTTAAAATTATATCTTAGCTCACATTGAAGTAGGGTGTACGATTTTTAAAGCCTTGTGACTGTAAGTATTTCGACTCGGTAATCGAGTTGGGATCGGTGACATTTGTGGATTTTCCCGCTCAACGGATCCTTGTTCCTATTTGATTATCCGATTTTATTCCGCGATATTTATTTGCAAAAGCTGCGCCAAAAGCTTTTGGCTGCGTGAACTTTGTTATTCTTGCTAAGTAAGCTCTTTTATATCCATTATGTAACTGACTTAGATTATTCTAGCTAGATTATACTTCGGTCGAAACACAAAAAGTTTATGTATTTACATATAATAATAATTGGACAAAGCCGTCGAAAAATATAAATTCTGCACACACAAAATCATCAAATAAATTGGGACTTTTTCCATGGACTTAAAGACAAAACTTTGACAGAGTAGCTACTTAAAAATACAGAGATTTCCTCACTACTAATCCTATTGCATTAATCTATCTATCTAAATGAGAGCATTTAAAAATATCTTAAAACTAAGATCTGAATTCCTATGCACGGAAGATATCCCTTCAGATCTTCTGGTACAAAGTACCCACTCATTGAGTATGCCCCAAACCTACTACTATTATAAACGCGAAAGTTTGTAAGTATTGATGAATAGATAAATGGATGGGTGGATGGATGTTTGTTATTCTTTCACGCCGGAACGGCTGAACGGGTCTAGATGAAACATGGCAAAGATATACATTATAGTCTGGAATAGCACACAGGCTACTTTTTATCCCGTTGGAATACCGGGTTATAAATCTTCGCGGGTGAAACCGCGGGGCGAAACGCGAATGTGATTGTTATATATTTTGGCTCGAACCAATAATTGCTAATCCAAACGTCAAAAATGCAAGCCCATTACAGTTGCTAGAATACCCCTTTCCTCGTAATGTTTTCCTTCACCATTTGAAATCTCTGCCCCATTTTAAATGCTCCAGTTTCAGTTAAAACAATAAACAATTCCATAGACAAACGCCGTCACTCACAAAAACCTAATACACCTTATCATAGCGGTCGTGACGTTCGAAATTGGCGCGAAAACTGACGTCTCGTTGACAGCTGTCAGTTGTGGCGCGTTTATGAGGACGCTATTTGTCAACGATGTTTAATTGTTTTGCCGGGACGTTGCGGCTTTTAAAGTATTTGTAGACTATACGGTATATTATCGCAAACAAAATAATCATCACTACATACTATAAAACAAAGTCGTTTTCTCTGTCCCTATATCCCTATGTATGCTTAAATCTTTAAAACTACGCAACGGATTTTGATGCGGTTTTTTTTAATAGATAGATAGACCACACTCTTCAAACCGAAACACAGCGTTGCTGCTTGGCGGCAGAAAAAGGCGTGGTGATACTTCCCCGGATTTGCATTTGTAACCTTTTCATCTTTATCTGAAATTGAAACAGCTTCACCGCTTTGATCCCAAGGCACAGTAGATATCCACTCAGATCTCATAGTACAAATCTAGCTCAATTTCTTTGAGGATGTCTAATCATTCAAGGTAGTCTAGACTAGAATACATTGTTATTCTAGAATAAGCCAAGCCTAGGCTTGGTCGCGTGGAACTGGCATCTAGATTCACTTGACGTTTCAAAAGGATCCTTGTTCAATTGAATAAATACCTTTTGATTTTGATTTATTTTTATATTTATTTATAAAAAAAAATGAGATTTATAGTGCTTACTAAATTTAGGGAAATCACAAAGATTTTACAATGTCCCAAAAGTTATTCTCCGAGCGGGATTTGAACCCGCGACCTTCCCCTTGATACGGGGCTGCGCTACCACCTGCGCCACCAGAGATCTAATCACACTCGAACAAGGGGAAGGTCGCGGGTTCAAATTCCGCTCGGAGAATAACTTTTGGGACATTATGAAATATTTATTTATTTATTGGAGAACCAACAGCTTCTTAATTTTTACTTGAATCAATTTTTAATTAATTTAAATAATAATCTGAAATATCCGTAAGGTAAATTCCAGTGTGGTCTCATTACTTAAGTTTATGAGCATTGTAATCTGAGCGGAATGTGGGCCCTTGTCAAAGTATTCCGGCCTGTCATGACAGGTAAACTGACACAGTGGTGACAGCTTCGTGTGAGGGGCCCATAAACCCAACAATTTGAAAATGAACGGTTAAGATTAGTGATGTGACGAGTAGATTAGTGATGTCCATCTATGTCGCACCTACGCGGTAACTTATTGTGAGTGGTTTTGGAAAGGCTTTCCGTAAAATTAAGCGCTTAAATTGTACTAGTTGCGCCCCGCGGTTCCACCCGCGCAGATTTAAATTCTGGTATTCCCACGAGATAAAAAGTAGCCTATGAGCTATTCCAGACTAATATAATCTCTCTGCCATGTTTCATACAGATCCATTCAGCCGTTCCGGCTTGAAAGAGTAACAAACATCCATCCATCCATATTTACAAACTTTCACGTTTATAATAGTTGTAGGATTAAGCAATATTCAGGTAGAAGTTAAAACCTACGACATTTTTATCAACAAAATTGAAAATAATTGATAAAAAACAATCCAAGCCCTGTCGTTCTTTATTTTCTGATTGGAAAAAACAAAGAGCAATACATGAGCTGTCGACTGTACAGACACGTTCATTTATATTCCAAAGTTATACAGTAAATCACTCAAGTTTCGATACTTCGAGATACATTTCGAGTTTCGATAAAATTTAAACTTTTGTCAAGTATGTATGTGAGTTATAGTGTATTGCATGGTAAACAGTATTGTTACGAACCCGCAATACCAACCACTATACTGCTTAATATAAAGACAATTTTTCTCTGCGTTAAAAACTTTACTATTTATTCGACTGTTTGCAATTATAACACTTCTACTGTTAAGAATAGAGGTTAATTTCGTTTGTGGTTAAACTATTGGCGTCAAAATAAGTTTGGAAAGATGGGTAATCGTTTTGAAAGTTTGAAATGTGTACCTTTTTGAGTGTTTGTGATTTCGTGTGTTCTTATTCTAATAAAATGGTGTTTGTTTGATCTCGCACTACTTTTTTTTATTTCTCTAACTTAATATCTTACTGTTGCTATTTATTGCAACAACATTAGAACTTGATATTCCACCACTCATTCATTCATTCACTTAATTCATTCACTCATTAATTATCACTCATTTCCATACCTACATTTTAATTGTTATTTAATGAAATAATAAATGCATGAAATAATAATAATTAATTATGTAATAATGAATTTCAAATCTTGCACTAGTTGTATGGCTGTCATTCTTAAAACAAACATTTATTTATTTATTTATTTATTCATTTCAACATTACATGTATTATAACATGTACCTTTAACACTTAGTTAGGTGAGTTATTGTTTTCTGTGTGTCTCGTCCGGCGATGAACTACTACCATGTAGGTACTGCTGCCAAGCAGCAACGCTGGTGTTTGATGGGGGCGGGTGAAATTGTACCTCTATGCACATAAAGCTAAGATGTGTATGCCTTAAGTTGATGGATGCAAGGTAGTGCATCGTAGGGCACGTTCATATCGTGCGTGACTTACGAGGCAATGCATTGTTATAGGTGATTACCACTTAACATCAGGTGGGTCACCTGCTTGTTCCATCAGCTAGTTGCACAAAAAAGTTCTGAGGTAACAAACAAAAACAGTCGGATTGAGAACCTCCTCCTTTTTTAAGTCGGCTAAAAACGTGAAGAAGGGTTATCAGCAATGATTTTTGCAGACTGTTGATGATGATGAAGAAGATCTTGTTTGCTTATGTTCACTAACAATAGTTATACGTTATTTGTCGCAAGTTTTGAAACTTACTCCGCGTAATTATTGTAGTTAGCTGCATCTGCTACAATGATTTATACTATGTAAGGTATTCGAGGAATTTTAACAATAAATAAATAATGCTGGGCAATCCACACATCATCTAGCCCCAAAGTAAGCTACTCAAAGCTTGTGTAATGGGTACTAGATGACTGATATATTTAATACATTATATACTTACATAGATAGATATTTTTTTATTATGTACGTAGAAAACACCCAGACCAACGGAACAAATTTCTGCAGATCGTACACAAATTTGTTACGAGGCGGGAATTACCCCACAATAATAAAGACTTATTTAAGGAAACAAGTAGTGTTTGTTAATCTACCTACTGTATATTCTCTACCTACTGCCTTTTTTTCTGTTCTTTCTTGTCTGTATGTTTCTTCTGTGTGTTGTCGTCAAATAAACATATATTCTATTCTATTCTATTCTACATATATTCTAGATGTTAAATTAGTGACTAGATGGAAAGATACACAAAATATTACGAAAAGCACCTTACTGGCGAAAAGTTGATAACAAAGCCAAATTTTAAGAATATTCAGTTTTTTTTCTGAAAATTTTGCAGCTTTTCAATTGGGTCATGAAAAATATGTGCTAGACAGACCGATTTACATTGTGTTGTGTATGTTTGAGTGTCAGTGTGTGTGTGTTACTTTGGGGCTGGGGCGGGTGCTGTGTGGGTTGTCCAGCATTATTTATTTATTAGCTTAAAACATTTTTGAGCACCGGTGGTCTAGTGGGAGTGACCCCGCCTTCCGATCGTAAGGTCGCAGGTTCGAATCCGGTCGTGCACCAATGGATTTTTCTATCGAAAAATTTATGTGCGCAATGCCAGTGCTCTTAAACGGTGAAGGAAAACATCGTGAGGAAACCAGTTAGTATTCTAACAGCGGCGATGGGCTTGCAACCTGTCACGTACGGAATACTAACTACTGCAAAATGTGGGTATGTGCCAAATGTAATGTTTGGACGTACCTCTGACTACCCCCCTTAGACATCCTCAAAGAACCTTGAATTAGTACCTACTTGGTACTGGGAGATCTGAAGGGATATCTACCGCGCCTGGGGATCAAAGTCGTGAAGCTGTTTCAGTTTTTTTTTCAGTTTTCAGTTAAAGCATTTAAATTTCACGGCACGTACCTGTATAAATGTATGTAAATATAAAATACTATTGACTAATCAATACGGTACGTTCGAGTTCAGAATTCAATTAGAAAAATGACCTAGAGTTGTATGTTACGTTAAATGCATGCAAGGATAGTGCTATTACAGATTTTCGGCCGGTCCTTACTGTGATAAATGAAATAAAGGAAGGATTAAAAACTTGATTGTGAATAAGCCTCATCCCTGTTATAGAGGCAGGCTCGCAGGATTAATGTTGTTGGAAATGTTGGTTCGCCAGTTCGACATGAAAAGTCTTTCGTGAGTTGACTCGGGATTTTGTTCGCAGGCTGACTTAAGGGTCCGGTGACAGCGGCTCGCAATTTCGAAGTGCGATTGGCTATTATTTCATTTTATTTCATTTCGGGGAGGTTGTTTGAAATAATAACTTTAAAGAAACACGCATAAACACTGTTCGAACACAAATAATACAATAATATAAGGGAAATGTGCTTGAGTCAGAAATCATTTTGGTATTAGGTAAACGTAAGACCAAACATACTAATACCAAAATGATTTCTGATTCGGGCATGTTTCTTTTATATTATTGTATTATTTGTGTTCGAACAGTATTTATGCATGTCACTTTAAAGTTATTCTTTCAAACAACCTCCCCGAAATGAAATAAAATGAAATAATAGCCAATCGCACCTCGAAATTGCGAGCCGCTGTCACCGGAGCCTTAAGGTAAGGCGCAAACCTGACTTAAAATGTACAGTCAGACACGTCAGAGACGAAAGTTTTTTAATTAATAAATAATGCCTATGTAGGTGCCTATATTGTCGCAGGAAATACCTGGACAAGAGACGCACAGGACAAATAGGCTGGCAGATAATGAAGGAGGCCTATACCCAGCAGTGGGTGACACCGGGCTGAGATGATGATCATGATGAGGCCTATAGATGCCTACAGATTTAAAAACAGTTTTATATCTATTTTTTTTGTGTGTTGCAAATAAAAACTTAGTCTATTCTACGCTATTAATGGTATTTATGTAAATTGGTGAATATTTGACACATCGCTTTTAAGGCTCCACAAACCTCATTTTATGGGAACTTAGATGTCTGATATATTCTCGTAGTGTCAAAATCAAAGTCAATATATATTTATTCATTCCAAAACAGTGTTGTGAAAAGATTTTAGTGAACTTTCAAAGTCGAAATGTATACCTATATTCAATAAAATCACAAGAATAATTTTTGTGTCATCTATCGAAGCAACATAGCATTTTCATTTTAATTGTTTTTCTAGTGTTTTTTTGATTTGTGTTGTGTAATTTTGGTGGTATTTTAACCAACATTACTTGTGGTCTTAGCACAAAGTGTAAGCATTTGAAATGAAAGTGTATTATGTGATATCGTGATTTGACCGAAAATGTTTCAAATGTTTTGAAGAAACCGCCACCATTTTGTTCAAAACAATTGACTGACTCGACTTTAGACTGACGTGACTAGAAACATAGCAAAGAGCATAATATAATCTCTATCACTTGACACTGGCAAGATTGTCGATAGACAGGAGCCGTAAATAAAAAAAAAAAAAAAGAATAATAATTTTAAAACGTCATAAACCTAGGGGACTCTAGGTGCCAGTTCAACGCGACCAACGCCTATAAGAACTCAGGCAAAAAAAAAGTTAATAATCATTTATGAAAATCATTTTTGAACATAAATAAATGATCTAATCAATTAATGTGACACTGCGGCTAATTTGATGGCGCCCTAGATGTGACTTAATGATGATGACGATGATTGGTCTCTTTAGTGAATCATTTAAAGGTTTCTTTGTATTATAAATTGGGCAACTAACGGTCGTTATAAAACCGAAGTGACTTGTTTCGAAACGAGGGCTTAAGGCTTAAGCTGTGAAAGAGATTTTGTAAAGTGTTGTGGCGAGAATAAATATTAATGAATTGGATCTTGTTTTACAACTTTTAAGAGCATTTTAAATAATGTTCAGCTAATATACTAATTGAAGAGAAAATAAATAGATTCGCGCCTTTAATCTAGGCACGGTAGATATCCTCCCAGATTTCGTAGTATTCATCATTCTTTGCGACTGTCTCTGAGACAGAGGATAGTATGGTTGTGAGTATAGTGCGCGTCACGCAAAAAGAACGCTCGAATGAAGGGGTGCGATGGCGCTAGTATTTTGTATGTGCAATCATAATCTTCTCCAATGTTTTCCAGCGTTCTTTTTGGTTGACGCGCACTATACTAAAATATAGGATTAGCCTCCCAGTTCAGTGGCATTGGCAGCATTGGCCTCTGCGTCGCAGGTGGTTGGTTCGATTCCCACACAGAACGAATGAATGAATGAATGAAAATACTTATTGTGCACCAAACAAAATAACAGCACACGAAAATAAATAAAAACCAAGTCCTTTATACAAAATTAATAATAATAATTATTATTATTTTTCAAATATTATTTTTTTGTGATGATTGTTGTCTGTTCATTCCACAAGCGTTTGTTCTGCGCGGAGATCAAACCTACAGCACAGAAGGCAGAGCTACTACCAATTGGGCTGTGAGAGCCGCGTGTAACCACGATGTGTATCCATCATAAATTCCACATAATCCAGGATCGAACACTGTAGGTTCAGGAAGACGCGCCGTGATACTTGTCATGCGATCTCTAGTGATGTACATATTAAACATTCAAAGTCAAAGTCAAAATTTTATTGACGACCTCAGTGGCGCAGCGGGCGAGAGTCCGCCTGCGACGCAGAGGTTGCGGGTTCGATTCCCGCATCGGAACAAATTTGTGTACGATCTGCAGAAATTTGTTCCGTTGGTCTGGGTGTTTTCTATGTATAATAAAAACTATCTATCTGTGTATATAATGTATTAAATATACCAGTTATCTAGTACCCATAGCACAGGCTTTGAGTAACTTATTTTATTCAATAAAATCACAAGGATCACCTTAAAACGTCTAAAAACTAGGTGACTCTAGGTGCCAGATGCCATTTATTAGCTTGAACAGGTTGCAGCTTCGCGACTTTGACAGGAACTGTGGATATCCCCTTGGGTATTTGATTACAAATTAATAAAGAAAATGCCTGTTTATACCTTAAAATTAAATAAATACAAAATCATCAATACTGCATCCTACTACTATTAAAAACGCAAAAGTTTGTAAGTATGGATATAAGTTACTCTTTCACGCCGGAACGGCTGTACGGATCTTGATGAAACTTGGCAGAAAGCTAGATTATAGTCTGTTATAGCACGTAGGTAACTTGTTATCCCGTGGGAATACCAGGATTTAAATTTGCGCGGGTGAAACCGCGGGGCGTGACTAGTATATTATCATGTTTTATTAATTTCATGTTTTAATCCGTCTGTCGTCCAGTTATGTCCGGTTTCGTCCCATCCTTAATCCCTGGTGTTTTAGATGCAGGCTTAGTGCCAACTAGTTGTGTAAATTACATACTTGAACAGCGAACATACTGCCTGCAAAGTTAGCCAGAGATTACTGTGTGTGTAACTAGCCTTAGCACTCTGTTTTGTTTATAGTTTGGCAATAGGTAAGTGTATTGTAATGTATTGTTTACTAGCTCTCCGCCCGCGGGTCTGCTCGTGGTACTTGTGCATAAGATAGAAAACAGAAACAGCTTCACGACTTTGATCCCCAGGCACGGTAGATATCTCAGATCTCTCAGTACCTAGTACTAACTCAAGATTCTTTGAAGACGCTAAGGGGGGTAGTCAGAGGTACGTCCAAACATTACATTTGGCCCAGATTTTGCAGTAGTTTTATTCCAGACCTGACAGGTTGCAAGCCCATCGCCACTATTAGAATACTAACTGGCTTCCTTTAAAACCGCATTAAAATCCATTGCTTAGTTTTATAGATCTATGCATACATAGGGACAGACATCGTAAATCGACTTTGTTTTATACTATGTAGCGATTAGTATGTATTTACAATATAAAAATTATAAAACTATTATAATCAGCTATTTGGTTCCTTTATTTATTACAAGCTTTGGCTTAGTTTAGGCCACGATAGTGCTGTGTGGAAAGTCCACCAATATTTATTTATTTATGCGCCATCTTAACTAAACCCTATTAAATATATCAATTCTTAAGGTTATTTATTTATACGCCATCTAAACTAACCCTACCTAGATATCAATTCGTAAGGCGGTCCCGGATAATTCTTGTGATATGAACTCTGTTTGCTCCGACTTCAGAACCACCCGTTCCCTGGTCCCCAAACTTCAGTTTTCATTAGTACTGAGCGCCTCTCAAATTATTATTTACCCACGATAGTCCACCGAGTTAGTTTATTTAGTAAGTTTATGTAAAGTTTCGAATACTGAGGATCAACCAATATTTACTTTAAATTGTTGACTAACTTTTTTTAACCGACTCCTAAAATTTTGGAGTGTTAAGAGTACTGAAACTTTTTTGGGGAAGTACTACGACCAGTGCACTATGCCAGTGCTCTTAAACGGTGAAGGAAAACATCGTGAGGAAACCAGTTAGTATTCTAACAGCGGCGATGGGCTTGCAACCTGTCACGTATGGAATACTAACTACTGCAAAATGTGGGTATGTGCCAAATGTAATGTTTGGCCGTACCTCTGACTATCCCCCTTAGACATCCTCAAAGAATCTTGAATTAGTACCTACTTGGTACTGGGAGATCTGAAGGGATATCTACCGTACCTGGGGATCAAAGTCGTGAAGCTGTTTGTTTTACTACGACCATGCCTCTTTCTGCCGACAAGCATCGATGTGTTTCGATACGAAGAGTGTGGTCGCCGGTGTAGTTACAGGCACATGAGGCTTAACATCTGTATGCCTCAAGTTGATGGACGCCGAGCAGTGCATCGTAGGGCACGTTCTTATCGTGTGATTTGCGAAGTAATAATAAATAAATAATAAATAATGCTGGACAATCCACACAGCACCATCTAGCCCCAAAGTAAGCTACTCAAAGCTGTTGTTATGGGCACTAGATAGCTCATATATTTAATACATTATATACTTACATAGTTTTTTTTATTATACATAGAAAACACCCAGACCAACGGAAAAAAAATCTGCAGATCGTACACAAATTTGTTCCGAGGCGGGAATCGAACCCGCAACCTCTTACGTCGCAGGCGGACTCTCGCCCGCTGCGCCACTGAGGTCGTCGTCGATTTGAAGAGTATGGTTACCGGTTAAATAACAGGCACATGAGGCTTAACATCTGTATGCCTCAAGTTGATCGAATCAGGGCAATGCATCGTAGGGCACGTTCTTATCGTTGAACTCCCAGATACTTAACATACGCTAATGTACAACGCCCGTTTGTCCTCAATGGGGAATGAACCCGCAACCCCACAGCGCAGACAGCAGACATACTACCAACTAAGCTGAGAGTCACACACTCAATATAGTTCTTAAAAAACACTTCATTGTCTTATTAATGAACTGATTTAAATAATGAAAAGGTAACGAACCATTAAAGTAATTGGATAGGCAAAATCACACAAAGAATCTATATTTACAAAATGAAATTCACTCTCTTGACACGATTTTGTAATTATTCTTCTTGATGGAACAATCCGACTCGATGACCCACCTGATGTTAAGTGCTAATCATTATCTATACAGAACATTGCCTTACAAGATGACTGGATTCGATACTACGACCTAGTACCTACCTAGACTTAGTGCGGTCCTGCCTAGACCACTTTGATAGACTCTAGACCACTCAAGCAGACTCTAGACCAATAGTCTAGACTCTAAATCAATAGTCTATCTAGATCGATAGTCTAGACTCTAGACCGATAGTTTAGACTCAAGACAGATTGTCTAGATCCTAGACCGATATTCTAGACTCTAGACCGATAGTCTAGACTCAAGACCTCTCAAGCAGACTCTAGACCAATAGTCTAGACTCTAAATCAATAGTCTAGACTCTAGACCGATAGTCTAGACTCAAGACCTCTCAAGCAGACTCTAGACCAATAGTCTAGACTCTAAATCAATAGTCTAGACTCTAAACCGGTAGTCTAGACTCTAGACCGATAGTCTAGAATCTAGACCGATAGTCTAGACTCTAGACTGATAGCCTAGACTCTAGACCGATAGTCTGGACTCAAGACAGAAATTCTAGACTCTAGACCGATAGTCTAGGCTCTAGCCGACCGATAGTCTAGACGCTCATGGCCTTGTTTTTATTTCTGAAAATTTGTACTACCTAAGGTTTGAAAAGCTGTGTTTAATGAAGTACTACGACAAACTACAAAAAACTCTTAGCAATGTTTGTATGAAAGAAGTTTCTGCAAGCAAAGTCACGCGAGACTCCCTAGCTCCATATAATTACACGTTTCTGTAGCAATTCCCATTGAACAGCATCAATGAAGAATCCCCCACACTGCAGGTGCTTTATTTGACTCGTAAATTCAGAAACTAATTTAGACTGAAATTATAACCTGGTCCTTAAATTGGCTCCTGACTCGCGACGATAATTTTGGACCCTATCTAATGGCATTTAGTAAAAATTATATTTCTTACCCTCTTGAGATTTAATCAATTTGGAAGAATTTACTGGACTATTTAACGTAATAGCTGTTTCACAAACGGAGGAAAATATCTTCGAAGAACATTTTTTATTCAGGCTGAGGAAATTATCTTCCAACCTTGTTTTGAATTGAAGAGTGTGGTCGCCGGTGTAATTACAGGCACATGAGGCTTAACATCTGTATGCCTCAAGTTGATGGACGGCGGGCAGTGCATCGTTATGCACGTTCCTATCATGCGTGACTTGCGAGGCAATGCTTTGTTATAGGTGATGGTTACCGCTTCACATCAGGTGGGCCATCTGCTTGTTACATCAGCTGGTTGTATAAAAAATCTACTGAGACCTCCTAGGTCATACATCTGCCTAGACATTCGCAAAGAATTTTGAGTTTTAACGTAGCACAAAAGAGATCTAGGTCATATAGCTCGAAGAACTGACAACCGCCGGGGAATAAAGGTTCTCGAATGGCGACCGCGAACAGGAAAGCTAAGTGTGGGACGCCCTCCTACCCGATGGACTGACGACATTTTGTTAGGATAGCGGGTAGTCGGTGGATGGAAAGGGCTCAGAATCGTTCTACCTGGAAACGTATAGAGGACGTGAGGACCTATGTCCAGCAGTGACGATGAAGAAAAGAGATCTTATGAGATACATACTACAGTGATAAAAACCGTAAACTGTTAACTGTCGTAAACTGTTTTTTTATTTACTATTTTGAAACGAAATTCGCTTGAACTTAAACACTTATGTTGTTGCACACTACGGACCTTACACTAAAACGAAAGATAAAAATCTCGCCTGCTGCGCCAGTGAGGTCAACATTGCCGAACTTATTTGATCGGTAACCAAGCAAACTGCCAATTTAAGCTACGAGTATGATAGTAACTCCATATAGTGTCCATATTGTGTAATGTTTGTCATTTCGAAAAGCACTAGAACGTACTACACAATGCGGCTGAGGGGACAGTCAACGTTGTTGTTACCCTAGTTCTGTATCGAGCATTCGGATATGGTACACTCAGCTGCAAGATAACGCTGACAAAAGCCTGAAATAAATTTATGGTTAAAAACACACACCCCCGGTTTATGAAAGCGCGATCAACACTAATCGGCTGTCAAGTCACTTGCTATCACTATCTAATCCCAACTAATATTATAAATGCGAAAGTAACTCTGTCTATCTGTCTGTCTGTCTGTCTGTCTGTCTGTTACGCTTTCCCGCTTAAACCTCTCAACCGATTTTGATGAAATTTGGCACAGACAATCTTTAGACCCTGAGAAAGAGCATAGGCTACTGTTTGAAATTAAGCTATTTTTATGAAAAATTAACGGCTTGACAAACTCACATGCGTAAAATCCTCTGCCCTCAGCCGGGCCCGGTAGTTCCACGAGAGATGTGTGTTTTCAGTGGCGCGCTCTCGCGGGTGCCGTGCGAAACTAGGCTCGCAAAGCGTGAGGGATGTCATGTCAGCATTTCAGTCAAGCCGTAAAGAAAATAAAACCCAACATTTCCCCCCACCGAAATCCGATAGGATTTCCCAGTTACGATACCAGGACAAAATGGTAATTGATATAGTTGAACCTTGACTTATGTAGATAATATATGTATAAAAAATTAAAACTAAAAATGTAGCAAGTGGACTGTATATGAAATTAGATAAATGTGATATAGATAAAATATATAGTAAGTTATACGTATAATGTTGTCATACATATAACTGTAAAGTGTATTTATAATTAAGTAACTATTCTGAATCCTGCTCCAACGGGAGTGGACTTACTTTTGAGACCGGACGAGTAAATTCGTGGTTATTCGCGGTTCGTACACTTATGACACGTACAACGCCGTCCGGACCACTGTGCAATTTTGACACGCGTCCCAATGCCCATTTTAACGTAGGTGCATCAGAATTGATGAGTACAAGATCACCGACAGTGAGGTTTCGACAGTTGGTAAACCACTTTTGACGTTGTTGCAAAGTGTGCAAGTAATCTTGCTTCCAAAGTTTCCAAAACTGTTGTGACATTTGTTGGACGGCCTGCCAACGATTTAGTCTAGAACTAGAAATGTCCGTAAAATTATATTCAGGTACAGATAAGAGTTCCCTACCTATCAGGAAGTGAGATGGAGTAAGCACCTCAAACTCGTTGGGATCGCTGGATAAAGCACAAAGGGGCCTTGAGTTAAGCACAGCTTCAACACGAGAAAAAAGTGTACCGAGCTCCTCAAAAGATAAGGATCTGGTACCAGTCGAACGTTTTAATTGTAATTTCGCAGACTTTATGACAGCCTCATACAGACCACCGAAGTTACTTCCGGCTGGTGGATTATGTCTCCACTTCACCCCACGAAAGGTGAGACCAGTGGATAGACCGTCTGACTCACTATTTAAAAAGTCTGTTACTTCCTTCAGCTGTTTACCAGCTGAGACAAAATTTGTGCCATTGTCGGACACAATGGAATGACATAGACCTCTTCTTGCGGTGAAGCGGTCGAAACATGCGAGAAAACACTCTGTACTCAGAGAAGACAAGACTTCTAAATGTACAGCTCGTGTAGCACAACACACAAACACGCACAAATAAGATTTGGATACGTGAGCGTTTCTACGAGTTGACTCTTTTGTAAAGAAAGGTCCGCCTATGTCGACACCAACAGTGTGGAAGACATGAACATTTTGAGAGCGGAACTTAGGCAGTTCGCCCATTATAGGTTGTCGATTTGTTGGAGACGCCCTAAAACAAGATATGCATTTCATTGTACGCTATCGTATGGCGCTGCGCGCCGAAATTATCCAATATTTTTGATTGATTAAACTTTGAAGGGTGCGTGGACCTACGTGCAAGTTGAATTTGTGGAAATGGTCAATCAAGATATTGGTGAAGTTAGATTTCTTTGGCAGGAGCAACGGGTGCTTTTTTTGATAGGTTAAATCCGATTGGGAAAGTCGACCCCCCACCCTGAGTAAACATTGGGAATCTATGAAGGGGTTGAGCCTTCTCAAGGATTGACTACAAGTACCGTCTTTTGTCAAAGCTAAAATGTCGGTGGAGAAATGATGTTTTTGTACCGACTTTATCAACACGTCATGAGCTTTTCTGATATCAACGACCGAAAGCGACCTACGTTTCTGAACAGCTGCTCTGCAATTATGTATGAATTGAAAGCATCGAGCTACAACATTGAGCAGTTTAGTAAACCTAGAATGTTTCTCAGTGAGATCATAAAGAGGATCAGATAAGACGGAATCAGAAGCAAGAAGTGCCGTTTTTGTTGATTTAAGTTCAAGAGGAGTGCAGTCTCGAAACTCGTCCATGGTCTTCACTGGCCATTGTGCCTGGTCTAGATTGAGCCAAGCAGGCCCGTTGAGCCATTCGTGCGCTGCTAGCAACGCTGACGGTAAGGCACCGCGAGAGCATACATCGGCTGGGTTGGAAACACCACTAACATGATACCAGCATTCAGTGGGCACGCTATCGTTGATTTTGGATACTCTAGTTGACACAAATGTTTTGAGGGTGTGGCTTGGGGTGTTGAGCCAAGCCAGCACGACGGACGAATCCGTGAACAACCAAGTTTCATCAACCACAAGACGATCGCGTAAAATACCGAGTACATATTTAACCAGTTTTGCCAGCAAATGTGCAGCCATGAGTTCGAGACGGGGAATGGTGACAGTTTTTAAGGGCGCGACCTTAGATTTAGCGATAATTAAACTGACTTTAGATTCACCATCCGCGTTTTTAGATCGGAGATAAACAACCGCAGCATAGCCAAGAGTTGAGGCATCACAGAAACCTAGAATCTGACAGTAGGTATGACGCACTACCTTGACATGCCGGTCATGTTTTATATTTGACAACAATGGAAGTTCATTGACATAAGTTCTCCACTGCGCTTCGAGATCGGAAGGTAAAGGTTGATCCCAGTCCAACTGACGAGCCCAAAGTTCTTGCATGAAGCATTTAGCGAAAAAGACACAAGGAGCCACAAAACCCAATGGATCAAATTGTCGACCTATTTGAGACAAGACGGTTCTTTTGGAGCTAACAGGGTTGGATGGAGTAGTGGCGAAGGAAAATGCATCACAAGCTGGCAACCACTGGAGACCAAGTACCTTGATGGACAAGTTGGAGTCATCGTCAAAAGCAACTGGCGTTTCGCGATAAGTCTGATCCAAATGTTCGACAACCTGTGGGCAATTACTTGACCACTTGCGAAGAATGAAGCCCCCAGCCTTTAACAACTCTATGAGCTCATACTGAAGCTGCAGCGCTTCTTCTACGGTAGATACCGACCATAAAAGGTCATCTAGAAAGAAAGCCGTTTTCAGAATGGGCGCTGCTTTTGGGAAACTGCTCGCTTCATCATCCGCTAGAGTGTGCAACACCTTAATAGCTAAGTATGGGCAGCTAGCCACTCCATATGTCAGAGTATTTAAAGCAAACTTTTGTATCGGCTGGTCCGATGAGTAACGCCATAGAATATGTTGATAAGGTCGTTGAACCTCATCTAGAAGAACCATCCTGTACATTTTGCAAACGTCTGCAGAAAGACAAATTTCATGAAGACGGAAGTTGATTAGAAGTTGATTTATATCAGCCTGAAGTTTGGGACCCGGTAGCATCAAATCGTTGAGCGAAATGTTATTTGACGTCTTACCAGAAGCATCAAATACCACACGGTGAGACGTTGTGGTACTTGTTGGTTTGATGATGCAGAAATGCGGGATGATATATTTCGAATCCACGTTCTGGACGTCACCAAGACAAGTCATATGACCGAGTTCCTCATATTCACGCATAAATTTATGATATTGAATTTTCAACTCGGGCTCCCGCTCTAACTTTGACTCCAAGTTGAGAAGTCGACGAGTAGCCATCTGACTCGAGTCGCCGAGTTCACCAGTTGGTCTGAATGGATATTTAACTATGTACCTACCCGTGTCGTCACGACGATGATCCTTCGCAAATAAGCACTCTGCTAACTCGTCGTCTGGGCTACGACGTGGTACCTCTGACGGAACATTCTCAACCTCCCAGAATGAGTTCATTATTCGGTCAAGATTCATAGCGAAACCACAAAACGTACCATTTTGACTAATGTCAGTATCCGCTGGAGCTTGGCTGTGTGCGGAACCTAGTGCAGTCTGACCTAAAATAACGTACCCGAATACTGAGCTCATTGCAACTGGAAGACCGTGCTCACGTGGAAGTATTTTGTTGCCGTCGTAGATATACGGAAACAGATCACCGGCGATCAGTAAGTCGACAGGTGCGGGCTTGTAGTAAGCGGGGTCGGCCAACATCAGGTGTTGAAACTCAACAATAGTCTTGTCAGACAGGGGTATTGTAGGTAAGTTACCTGCAATATTGGAAACAATGACAGCATCGGTAGATAGGACGGGCCTAGCACAGTGCCGCGGCTTAATTTTGCATGTAGTTAAACCGAACTCTCGCACTGGATTACCACCTAGACCGATGGGCTCAAAGTTGCATTTACGACGTGCCAGCCTTAGACGTTTTGCACAGTCTTGAGTTATGTAGCTCGACATAGCGCCGCTATCAATTATAGCACGTACGGTTTGGTACTGGCCCCAACAATCTGCGACGTGTATAACCGCGGTGCCGAGCAAGACTGTCAAATTAGCCGAGCACGTCAATGCGACAGCACTAGAACTCGAATTTGCAACAGAGTCTATGTGCAGTGTGTGGTGATGCTTTTTTTTGCAGATCGTACAAAGTACCTTAGACGGACAGTCGGTGACAGAATGTTCACGCAAACAATTTTCACACAATTTTAATTGTTTGATTTTGTCAAGCCGCTGCGCCGGTGTCAGGTCAGTGTACTCGTTGCATCGATAAATAGAATGCATCTTTTTACAATACAGACATTCCATGGATTTATTTGATTTTACAGGTTGGTCTGCATTGACAGCAGCTGACGACAAGGATGGCCGCTGCGAGTTTGAATTATTAGATTTAGAACCAGAAGGCTGGTTGACCTTTGACTGATTGCGAGAATACGGTACACTTTTAGCAGTCGTGGAATTTGTCGTACTCTCTGACATCTCGAGAACGCGCACATGTTTTTCAATAAAAGTTATCAAATCATCATACTTAGGTAGTTCATCTTGTCCTAATCCACGCTCAAGTTCACGCCTAGTTACGGGGTCAAGATTACGCAAAGCAACATAAAACAACAGAAATCCCGACAAATCCTTGATATTTAACAGCTGGAGCGCCTTAATATTTTCTTGAAATGTCTGTAAGAATCCATTAAGTCCAGAGACTGTCTCAGTTACCAAAGGTTTGAAGTTAAATAACTTGTCTAGATAGGTAGTCGCTAATGCGCGCTTATTTTCATACCGTTTTACTAAAGCGCCCCAGACTATCTCATAATTATCCGATGTAACCGGCAAAGACTTAACAATCGTTAGAGCGGACCCGCTAACAGCTGATAACAGGTAGTAAAACTTTTCAATATTCGCTATCTGTTTATTACTATGAATCAGACTAGAAAACGTATCACGAAAGGTAGGCCAGTTTTCTAGTTTACTGTCAAAAGGAAACAATTCTAGTTTAGGTAACCTAGCTTTGACACCGCTACCTTCCGCCTTTTGTTCGGATCTATTTTTTGGCATGTCTATGCTCAAGCTATTTGAAACACCGCGAATGAAATAATAAATTTCGTCGAAACTTTCAATCTCCTTATATGAAGGAGTATAATTAGGTACAAATCTTTTCTTGAGCACTGTAATGTTCATTATACTTTGTTCGTACTTATCACGCCAACTCGGTAATTCGCTAAAACGAGCACAAAAATCACCTATCAACTCTGGTTTGTCACGAACACTTTTGGAAATTTGATACAAAGCTTGCAGTCTCAAAAAACACATTTCCTTAGTAGTAATATGTGGTTGTACCAACGTATCATACTCGTCACCGTCCGAATCAGAATCTTTATCTTTCACAACTTTTGGCGGCATATTGGTACACGGCAACTACGCAGCACAGGTAAAATGGTGGCCGAACGACGTAGTACAAATTTTACGTAAAAAATAATTGAAATTGACGACTTGAAATACTGAGTTGGGATTTGAAATTCACGTTGAAATAGGACACAGAACGTATAAAAATGAGTTTAGAATAGGTTTGAAACTTGTAACTTGCGTACTTATTGAGATATAAGCAAATTTGTGTACGAAAATTATCAAATGAAAGTTACTTACCCAACGGTTTTGATATCACAGAATGGACAAAGTTAGTGTGAATTATACCAATAAATACGTGTAAATAGATGGATATTTAGCTGTATTGATTTCGTAACTGGATAATCCTGACTCGAATGACCAAAATGTTTGAAATTAAGCTATTTTTATGAAAAATTAACGGCTTGACAAACTCACATGCGTAAAATCCTCTGCCCTCAGCCGGGCCCGGTAGTTCCACGAGAGATGTGTGTTTTCAGTGGCGCGCTCTCGCGGGTGCCGTGCGAAACTAGGCTCGCAAAGCGTGAGGGATGTCATGTCAGCATTTCAGTCAAGCCGTAAAGAAAATAAAACCCAACAGCTACATTTTATTGCATAATATTCAAATTAAAAGTACGCAGACGAAGTCGCGGGTACCAGCTAGTTCGAAATAAAGCTGAAATAGCAATGACTTGACAGCCGATTAGTGTTGATCGAGCTCTCAGAAACCAGTGGTTAATTGCATAAGATAAAATTTCACTGAATGAAGATATATTTATTTTTTTGTATTTCAAAACTTGTTTGTTTGGTAACTCCATCAGGTCAAAAACTATAATTTGTTCTAAGTTTCATCTTAATCAATTGAGTGGTAAAAAGGCGTTACTGGGCGTCACAACGTAACTTTGTCAATAAATATATTATTATATAAGTAGTTATAGGTATACTATATTTACAATACATAGATTCAAATAATTTTCTCAATATAATAATATATATATATAAGTAGTTATAGGTATTTTGTATTTATAATACATAGATTCAAAATTTTCTTATTGTCTATTATAATCTATAAATAGTACACTGTTTACTAACCAAATTGGACTTGAATCTACATTTTATAAACAAAGTAGGTACCTAGATAATTGTAGATTAAAAGCAGGAAGTAGATTTACTCTTAATCTTCTTCTTTCTGTGTCAGTTCTTTGGAAACCGTGTGGTGAAAGGAATATATGTTCATCTCAAAGAGGGTCCTTTTCAACACTCGACACAATAGAACTTTTTAGGTTTCCGAAATGCCGTACAATCTGAAAGAAGGCGAATTAAGAGGAAGAGTGAAAAATAATTTATAGGATAAATACGAGTAATATAGGTGATAAGGTGGATTCGAGAGCTGACTGTACCATTCACGTTGATAAGCATAATTGCGAGCTGAGTTCACTACATCGCTGTACAATATTGAGGTACTTATGCCGGAGTTTCAGATATAGGTGCACAAACTCCAAAATCAGACATGAGGAAATCTGTTGAACCTAAGTAGCCGAATAGCTCACAGAATAAGCTGAAAGAAGCCTCCCTAAATCCTTTCACCACACTGTTTTAAAAGAAACTAGTCTACAGAAGCAAGCTGAAGAGGATAAGAAGGTCTCATAGCTTGAAGAACTGACTATGATTAAACTAGAAGTAGTAGTAGCCCACCTGAGGTTATGTGGTTACCATTACTTAATAAAGCATTGCATCGTAAGTCACGCTCGATAGAACGATGCACTGCCCTGCGTCCATCAACTTGAGGCATACAGATGTTAAGCCTCATGTGCCTGTAATTACACCGGCGACCACACTCTTCAAACCGAAACACAGCGTTGCTGCTTGGCGGCAGAACGTGGTGGTAGTACTTCCCCGGACGAGCCACACACAAAGAGCTCTACTTTACTTTCAACACTCGAAACCGTCTACCTCAAATGTAGAAACGTTGCTTGAGGGCAGATATGGACATGTTGGTAGCTATATCCTGGAACATATACTAAAATGAGGTATACATACGCGGTAACAATACACCGACCTAATTAAATCAGAATATTCTGAACATAATCAGTTCAGCTCTTGGTACGTTTATTCTAACTAACATTGTTACTTAAATAATGGAAGAGACATTATTGAATAAATAAATAATAAATAATGCTGGACAATCTACACAGCACTATCTAGCCCCAAAGTAAACTACTCAGAGCTTGTGTTATGGGTACTAGATAACTGATATATTTAATAAATTTTATACTAACATAGATAGATATTTTTTATTATACATAGAAAACACCCAGACCAACGGAACAAATTTCTGCAGATCGTACACAAATTTGTTCCGAGGCGGGAATCGAACCCGCAACCTCTTGCGTCGCAGGCGGACTCTCGCCCGCTGCGCCACATAGGTCGTCAGAGATTAGTTTATATAGGTACAATACAAATAAATTATTTATTACTATTATATCTCTTTTGGTGTATTTTATTATTTATTATATTTACTTATTCGTGGTTCTATTTATTTACTTATTAAATGTGGGTATGTGCCAAATGTAATGTTTGGACGTACCTCTGACGACCCCCCTTAGACATCCTCAAAGAATCTTGAATTAATACTTACTTGGTACTGGGAGATCTGAAGGAATATCTACCGTACCTGGGGATCAAAGTCGTGAAGCAGTTTCTTTTTTTTTTTTTTTACTTATTCGTGCACATCATTTGTTTATTATAAAATTTTTAGTTTAGTACTAAATTTTAAACATGTCCGTTGTTATTTTGTAGTCGCCATCCTGGCGTTGGTGAATGCAAACGCGACCCCATCTCGCCATACCTTTTGCGGAGAATGTCTCACAGGGGGGTTTAGTGGGCTCGAGTCCCACATACCCCCTTCTGTCACCCCCAGTGACGGAAGGGAAATGCAAAGCCATTTTCCCCTTCCAAAAAAAGGCCTCCCCCATTTTTCCAATAAAAAAGTAGAGATGTAGACATAGACATAGACAGACGTTTATTTGCCAAAAAAACACACATACACATACAAAACATAAAAAAGAAATGACAAACAGTTAATAATAATAACAGTAGGTAGGTATGTAGGTGTTTGTGTGCTGCCGCAGCAAAAAGGTCTCGACTCAGGGTATGCCTCACCACTAGTTTAGTGGTTGGGCGCTGTTATTCTGCCGAGACCTTCTGCCAATAAACCTTGTGAGAAATTAATTATGTAATAATTCTGTTATTTTATATTGTTGTTGAAAAGGTCAGAGGCGATTTCAAACATAAACACTGCACTATACCCATCTAATCAAGAGCACAGCTCATCCAGAAATTCCGACATCACCCTGTATTCAAATGCGATGCTATCTGCGAGCGCCACGCGTGAACATCCTGTATACTGCACTAATAAATACATTTTGTGATTGTGAATACATTTTGCGGATATTTCGGTCAAACAGTTTGTGTTTACGATAAAATGGTTTAATTTTGAAAGGCCTACGTATTTCCAATCACTGTATTCCAGTGATTTTTTATGTAATAGACAGAATAACAAGCATACGTCCGACCTGACGGTAAGTGGTCACCGTAGCCCATAGACACCAAACATAAAACCATACACACAAGTTACACACAGAAACATGGCATTAAGTACAATATTTTTTCTTTTCATTTTCTTATTTCGAGTATTTGTTTTTTTACTGGTTTTTGTGTGTGTAGAAAATAAATAAATGTCTAAGAATGGACAATAGGAAAAAAGAAATAAACAAGTTTTTTCCTAAGGCACGGTAGATATCCCCTCAGATCTCTGAGCACAGGAGTATGTCTACGGTTAGTCAGAGGTAAGTCTAAATTGAGAATCAAAATATGCACATAATGAATTACAAAAAACGTTTTCAGTTTTCGGTTTTTTGAATTACGAAAAACGTACGAAATACGTAGAAATTTATGAATATTATATCGAGCTCTTCAAAATCAGTCCAAGCTTCAAGTTGCCAACAGAAGCAAGTTTTGTTGAGCGAATGGCTTAAGGAACGGGCACACCAAGACTTAGGTCTCGTTAGGTCTCGTCTACAGGTTCTGGGGCTTTAGTTTATGCACTCCTTATTGATAGAACAAGCAGATGGCCCACCTGATGTTAAGTGGTTACTATAGCTTATTAGAGAGCATGGACTTGTAAGTCGCGATTGGAACGTGCTCTACGATGCACTGCCCTGCGTCCATAAACTTGAAGCCAGATCCAGAACCAGAACCAGATCCAGAACTAGATCCAGAATCACTTACTGAGAAACATAGTTTTTCTTAAATATTTACATTTATGTTTGGAGCGGTGAGCATTTCATCTATGATAAATAAAAAACATTGTGTGGAATGTCCACCACTATTTATTTATTTATTTATTTATTTATTTATTTATTTATTTATTCATTCTTAGATTCACAGTTTTCTTATTGTCTAATATAAACTATATAATATACATTGTGCATAAACCAAAACGAATCTACATTTTATAAGCAACTTATGTAGGTAGGCAGATGATACTGAAAAGACAAACCAAAATAATAAGGTAAAAGTTAACGAATAAAACAGACATAAAATATAAAGTTGATCACAAAAAAAAAAGAGAACAATGTGTAAAACAAAACGTGGTAATGAAATGTGTAGTGTAGGTAGTGTGTCATGGTGTAGGTATGTGTAGGTAGGTAGCTATTTAGATAGGTTGTTAATTATAAATCGGGTAGGTGTGAATGTGATGACAAAACGCCAAGATAAAACTCTGCAACATTCGCTTGTAGGTGAAGTGCAGCTAGTGTGAACAATAAAGATAATAAACTGGTTTCTATGCATAGTTCTATAGGGATGGCTTACATGGTGGCAGTCGTATGGTTTAATTCTCATGTATCTTTGTACCTATAATATAATAGTGGTACTCGGTGTACCACAAGCTATAAGATGCAAGGCGCATTTAATTATGCATCGGTCTCTGAAAACTTGAGTGTAAGCATCTCATTATAAGAATAAGCTCGTTTTATAAATACGACACGATTTTCTGTATTACTCCAAAAGCCTTAACAGCTCAGTTGGTACCTCTGCCTTCTAAAGGTGAAAGGCGTGGGTTTGATACCCACTGTGAAAAAACGTTTGTGTGATGAACATAGATGTTTGTTCTCTGTCTGGATGTTACACACCACTTTTTTGTAATTACCAAAAAATTTTTTTATTTTGTAACAAAATAGTGGTGTATTATATTAAAAGTATGTATTATTATTTATATGTACGCCTGCGACGCTAGAGGTTGCGGGTTCGATTCCCGCCTCGGAACAAATTTGTGTACGATCTGCATAAATTTGTTCCGTTGGTCTGGGTGTTTTCTATGTATATAATAAAAAATATCTATCTATGTAAGTATATAATGTATTAAATATATCAGTCATCTTAGTACCCATTACACAAGCTTTGAGTAGCTTACTTTAAGGCTAGATGGTGCTGTGTGGACCTTAAAAAAGTGTGCATATTAAAAAAGCCCTATCCCTAAGAAAATATAAAATAAAAAACAGTTCAATCTAAACGACCTTAAAATCGTATGAACGGGTGACGACGAATCGGAACGGGAATCATTTTCATAAATAACGAGATCTTGAGTGGCGGTTAACGAGGATCGCGACGACATTGAACTTCCGATCTTCCGATCTATTACTAGTAGCGCCCCGCGGTTTCACCCGCTTAGTTTTAAATCATGGTGTTCCCACGAGATAAAAAGTAGCCTATGTGTTATTCCAGACTATAATAAATCTCTGTGCCGATTTTCACCAAGATCCGTTCAGCCGTTCAGGAGTTAGAGTAACAAACATCCATCCATCCATCCATACTTACAAACTTTCGCATTTATAATAATAATAGGATTAATTCCGCAGTCTTATACATTTCATAAATAAAGATCTCGCATTTGTACTAGTACTAGATAACTGATATATTTAATACATTATTACTTGCATAGATGTATATTTTTTATTATACATAAACACCCAGACCAACGGAACAAATTTCTGCAGATCGTACATTAATTTGTTCCTAGGCGGGAATCGAACCCGCAACCTCTTGCGTCGCAGGTGGACTCTCGCCCGCTGCGCCACTGAGGTCGTCAGTAGTATACAGGGTGTCCGGAAGGTCGATGCAAAGCCGTGAGGGGGGGTAGGTCACCTCGTTACGCATCTATTCAGGCTAGATTAACTTAGTCCAATGTCGTCGAATTCCGAGTTATCATAATATGATTTTTGAAAAATTTACCAAAATCATATTATTATGCTTATTCGTTCATAGTGTTCAAACAGACTAGTACCTAACAATTTGTTTGTGTTTTTTTTTATTGTTCTTGTTTTTTTTTAATCTAGCCTGAATAGATGCGTAACGAGGTGACCTACCCCCCCCCCCCCCCACCCCTCACGGCTTTGCATCGACCTTCCGGACAACCTGTATATGTATCTACAAGATGGATTTAGGCAGAGGTAGGTTAGAAATGCTTAGTTGTTTTATAATTATAATAATAATTATAATAATAATAATAATACGTTTATTTCAGCATTCACACAAAAAGTATTTCAGCCATAGATACCTACGTGAGGCTTAAAACTACGTGGTTGTTTTACCTAGTTATTAGAATTTATTAGATAATGATTAATACAAATATAAATTCAATTTATTTACAAAATAATATTGCATTGATTACCATTGAAATTAATCCACCAATATGACAGGCCTGTAGATTCCCATAAACCGACTAACCACTCGATACCGTTTAAATAAAATAAATAAAAATTAAAAATCGTTTATTTCAGACCACTAAGTCCATAGAAGTAGTACAAATTATTAATTACAAATTATTAAAGTTTAAACCAATGCTCACAGCACCAATATTCTTTACTCACATCCGTTTTGACCACAATACAAAACCCCAAACCACTAGTGCTGCGCTATCGATAACCTGAAGTGGTATCGAGTTGGCCTATCGCCATATCGACTAATGCGCGGGTGAATCGAAATTTCGTAAAATATCGACACTTGGCGCTGGATCGGGCCGTGAATTTATTTGTCGCAGTAAAGATTGAGATCTGTTGTGTTTTGGGAGCGGTTTAAAGGCTAAATTATTGTCTGGCGCTTAAAACGGCCTGGTTTTGTCGTAATTTAATGGGGGATGATAATGAATTTGCTGCTTGGGGTGCTTAAATGCAGAAAACTGCTTTATATTTTATTGTTTTAAGAATAAATAGGTAAATAAAGTTGGATAGTTAATTTTGTATATCGATTTTGTTCACTTTCATTATCGAAGTTCTAAATTCAAATTGAATGAATTAAGTGAGAATATATAATAAAGGTTAAGAAAAGCTAGGTGAATCTTAGGTGCCAATAAACAATTTAATTTGCCTGTTGTTTGTTTGGTTATGTGGGTAAATTAAATAAGAAAAAAAAATTACAGCTTTGATCAAAACATTTGATATTATTAATTAACTACAAAATTGTAAAGCAATAAAGGCCCGCTCTTACAAGCAACCAGTTAACGTATAAATAATTATAAACTTTTTCATTTGTATATTTACACAGAAAAAACAAATGAATTTGTTAATTGTAAAAAAGCAGTGTACCACGGATGGTTAAATCAAAAACCAATGAACTTTATTTGATGCGTTCGATTGAGCTATGATACCAGAACCGCAACATAATCATAAGCATCGCCCCATTGACAAAACAAAGAGAGAAATAAAATCAGCTGCAACGATTTATGCGACAGTTTCAAGCCTCGGTACCACAACAATACGATAAAATCTTTCGATATTTTAACAAACTATCGATAAATTTTGTTCACACCACTACACAGACGTCGGTTGCACTGATGCATCGTTTTGTAGCTTTTGAGATGGAATTTTTGTGGAATGGTTTCAAGTGTACTGCATGCTTACTTACTTGAGTAAGTGTTTGTGTTCCTGTTTTATTTTTATTTTATTTATTGAACAAAATCCACAGCTCTTAAAAATACACTATATATACTTAAATTTCTAGCATGCAGCCAATAACGGATTTACATTATAAAATTATGAAATAGGTAACAAAAATCGACGACAGTTAAAAACACCACAATAATAAGGACTTATTTTGATGAATATTGACAAAACATAAAGGAAACAAGCATTTTAACAATTAGCAACAATTAGGACCTATTATATGAATACACCTATTGACAAAACATAAAGGACTGTTTTGTGTTTACTCGTTCTTCTTCTTCTTGTCTTGTCACTAGTTCTTTCGAAACAGTGTGCTGAAAGGATTCCGAGAATTCAATTTATGCTGTAGAACATTTTAGGTTCTACAGCATGCTGGTTTTTTCACGATGTTTTCCTTCACCGTTTGAGAGTAAATAATGGTACTGTACTCATACATTTTTTTTTCAAAAACTCATTAGTGCTCGACATCTAGTATTGTCTAGAATATAAATAATAAATAAATAAATAAATAATGCTGGACAATCCACACAGCACTATCTAGCCCCAAAGTAAGCTACTCAAAGCTTGTGTTATGGGTACTAGATGACTGATATATTTAATACATTATATACTTACATAGATAGATATTTTTTTATATACATAGAAAACATCCAGATTAACACAAATGAACAAATTTCTGCAGTTACACAAATTTGTTCCAAGTTCCAATTACACCATTGTTACTTATTTGTGATATTTATAGTTTCCCTTTGTGTACAATTAAGTATTTATATGACTATCCATCTATCATTACTAGCAAACAAGTGAATCCGCAATCAGCAGGTAGTATAGTTACAATAATATTCTGAAAACTGTATGTTTGTTTCAGCTATTACGAAGAATATTGTAGAGATACTCACAAGTTTAAATAAATAGAGTTTGGAACTGTTCGCGCCAATTGTGCTGTTTTAAGAAAACACTGCACAGGGTGTTCTGAATTAAATTTTATGTATAAAATGTCAAAGTTGTAAGAAAAAAGAAATTGGTGACTATAAGCATGCGCGTCCACCGCATCCGCATCGCTGCGTACGGAGCGGACGGATTTGTTGCTTTGTATTGATTTGTATGGTACAGCGTGCACTGGATCGGCATTTCAGCGCCAGAGACCGGTATATCTGCTGATGACGTCATCCGCAGTGAACGCGCCATTCGGAATTGCTTTGAAAATATCGTTACTGCCGATGCAAAATCCGGATGCAGTGGGCGCAATCCATCGGCATTTTGTAAATACCGACGCTCCGTCCGCTCCGTACGCAGCGATGCTGATGCGGTGGACGCGTACCTTTAGTGCCAGTTCCACGCGACCAAAGCCTGGAAGAACAGCCAACAAACTTACGGCTTGGCTCCTACCGCTCTTTTGTATGATCCTTGTTACAATGTTAATACAATATAAAAAAAAAAATATGCTGGACAATCCACACAGCACTATCTAGCCCCAAAGTAAGCTATTCAAAGCTTGTGTTATGGGTACTAGATAACAGATTTAATACATTATATACTTACATAGATAGATATTTTTTATTATACATAGAAAACACCCAGACCATCGGAACAAATTTCTGCAGATCGTACACAAATTTGTTCCACGACGGGAATCGAACCCGCAACCTCTTGCGTCGCAGGCAGGCTCTCGCCCGCTGCGCCACAGAGGTCGTCATATTGAATCTTCAATGGGTATTTATATTTAGACAAGCTGCGCCCCGCGGTCTCACCCGCGGTCTCACCCGCGTAGTTTAAAATCCCGGTAATCTCACGGGATAAAAAGTAGCATATGTGCTATTTCAGACTACAATCTTTCTCGACGACCTCTGTGGCGCTGTGAGCGAGAGTCCGCCTGCGACGCAAGAGGTTGCGGGTTCGATTCCCGCCTCGGAACAAATTTGTGCACGATCTGCAGAAATTTGTTCCGTTGGTCTGGGTGTATTCTATGTCTGGGTGTATCTATTTATGTAAGTATATAATGTATTAAATATATCAGTTATCTAGTACCCATAACACAAGCTTAGAGAAGCTTACTTTGGGGCTAGATGGTGCTGTGTGGATTATCCAGCATTATTTATTTATTTATTTATGTAACAAGCCAGATGGCCCACACACCCTCAGTGCCAAATTTCATCTAAATCTGTTTAAACGTTCTGGCTTTATTGACAAACATCCATACATACATACATCCAAACTTTCACAATTATGATATTAGTGTGATTACCGTGTAGATGTTAACCGAATGAATGTTAAAAGGTAGTCCAGTGTAGTGCCAGTAGAAGGAGCAGCATTGGGAAAGACTGGAATAAATTGGAGAAAACCGCATTAAAACTGAAGAATGGGGCCCAAGTTGAGAAGAGAAAAATATAAAATGGATAATATGAAACGCAACAGTACCTACAGAATTCATAAACATTTTTGGCAAAATATTTGACATTTTGAACCCGTTTGCAAGTCGCATTTTATTCTTATTTTCACGCAAAATCCATTCGTATTTTCTGCACATCCTGTAGCGAAATCTATACGTTGCTTTCGTATAAATTTCGATAAGGGTATGGTTGTCAGCACTCGTTATTCACGCAATCAAATTCAAAGTCAAAACCAAATTCAAAATGTACCTATTTCTTCAGTAAATCACAAGGATCACTTTGAAACGTCTAAAATTATTCAAGTTATTCTTGATTATTTTTAAGTTTCAAGTTAAGATAGTAAGCGTTTTGCGTATTGTAAGCTTATTATCATCACTATATAGCATAAAACAAAGTCGCTTTCTCTGTTCCTATATCCCTATGTATGCTTAAATTTTTAAAACTACGCTACGGATTTTGATGCGGTTTTTTTTAATAGATAGAGTGATTCAAGAGGAAGGTTTATATGTATAATACATGCATGATATGTGCACCCGCGCGAAGCAGGGGCGCGCGGGCGGGTCGCTAGTTTATGTAATAAATAAATAAATAAAACTAGGTGACTTTGGGTGCTAGTTCCACGTCACCAAAGCCTATAAGAACAGGCAAATAACTCGGCATGGTTCTACGCGCGTCTACTGCGTCCGCAGCGCTGCGTCCGGAGCGGACGGATTTGTTGCTATGTATTGATTTGTACGGTAAAGCGTGCACTGGATCGGCATTTCAGCGCCAGAGACCAGTATTTCTGCTGATGACGTCATCCGCAGTGAACGCGCCATTCGGAGTTGCTTTGAAAATACCGATACTGCCGATGCAAAATTTTGTAAATACCGACGCTCCGTCCGCTCCGTACGCAGCGATGCGGCCGCGGTCGACGCGCACCTTTACTGTTTACTCAGTATGTAACCTGTCAAGACAGTGTCTTGGTAAGTCGCACTCGTGCTAGGGGCGCTGTTTGAGCGAACGCCTCCACTGGATGCACGCCAACCGGTGCATTTGATAAATAAAATGAAACGGCTCACACCAAACATACTTACATTTAAAAAACTTCTTCTTGTCAAGTAAAGTAGTTTAAAGTTAGTACATTTTTTTAACACTAACGTTGTAGTGCTCAAATAAATATATTTTAATTTCATTTCAAGTAAAGTAAAGTAAAAATGCGTTTTATTGACATAGGATAAGCACAGTTATATTTTGAATCCATAGGCTCCTTCTTCTTGCCGAGTCACTAGTGTCTTTAGAAACAGTGTGGTGAAAGGATTTTGAGTGCGCTTTAAGAGGCTCCTTTCGAGCACTTGTATGTTAGAGCTTGTAAGGTTCTACAGCAAGCCGGTTTCCTCACGATGTTTTCCTTCACCGTTTAAAAGCACTGGCATTACGCGCATAAATTTATAGATGAGAAAAATCTGTTGGTGCACGTCGGGATTTGAACCTACGATCTAGCTACTTACGTGACTGACGTGCAATACTTTTAGTATGGGTAATGGTTACTACTTAACATCAGGAGGGTCATCTTCTTGTTTCATGAGCAAATTATATACACAATACAATAATTACAGACACGTGAGACTTAATACTACGTCTCAGAGTGATGGCACTAGTGCAATGCTATTAGGGCACGTTTTCAGTAGTCATGTGAAAGGTAGAGCAATTGTTATATACAGAGGTAACTGCTCCACATCAGGTGTTCCAATGTTTGTTCGGACATTTTGTGACACACAAAGATACTTTCTATAGTTTCTATAAACACAGGTTCATTAATTAATTCATTTTATTCTGCTCGGCAAAATTTTGGATTCAAAGAGAATGACTACCGTGCTGTACCGAGGGGTATGACGTTTCCTTTGTTTTTTTATAAATAACTTATTTTATTCTCATAATAGAGTTCTCAATGTAAATGCGGAATTGAAATTAATTATGAAGTCAGTGCTACGCTGCTACGCCGTAGCAGCTACGGCGTAGCTGAGCAAACATGATGCTACGAATTATATATTAACCTTACTAATTCAGTTGAATAATTTGTGCATAATATCTAGGCCAATAAGGTGCATTATGCACTGTTTAGTATTAAACCACTCCATAATCTGGGTAAGTGCCAAATTATGCTATATTAGGACTTACCTCTGACTTACCCCTTTATATATAAACTAGCTAATCCCGCGGCTTTGCTCGCGCTCGTTTACTTTGAAAATCTCATACAAACTTTCATCCCATATTTTATCCCCTTGTGGATAGAATTGATCAAAATCTTTTCTTAGCGGATGCCTACGTCATAACATCTACCTGCATGCCAAATTTCAGCCCGATCCGTCCAGTGGTTTGGGCTGTGCGTTGATAGATCACTATGTCAGTCAGTCACTTTTGAGTTATATATATTTAGATAAATATTGGTGGATATTCCACACAGCACTATCTACCTCCAAACTAAGCCAAAGCATATAGGAACCAGATAGCTGATACCTATATACCTTTTTCGAATACATACTTATAATATTATATAACATCCAGACAGAGAAACTAACTAACAACTGCAAAATGTGGGTATGTGCCAAATGTTATGTTTGGACGTACCTCTGACTACCCCTCTTAGACATCCTCAAAGAATCTTGAGTTAGTACTTGGTACTGAGAGATTTGAAGGGATATCTACCGTGCCTAGGGATCAAAGTCGTGAAGCTGTTTCAGTTTTTTCCAGACAGAGAACAAACATCTATGATCATCACACAAAATGTTTGTTCTCGGCGGGAATCGAACCCACAATCACCACAATTTTGATTTAATACTTAGAATTAAAAAAATATGAGAGGGTATCCACCGTGCCTGGTGATCGAAGCAGTAAAGCAGAAAAATTTAACAAGAGAACCCAAGTCTTTAAGATCAAAAGCAAGCGTTACCACTAGCCGTGCTTCATAAAAAGTAATAGTACAGTTTATTTTTCTGTCATTGAACGAGGGAGAACCCACTACCCTCAAGTAGTAAATCGAAAGCAGTTCCAGCAATTGCTGATATTTCAACTTAACTATTTTCCACTCGTTCCAACCGTTATGTTACTACTTATTTGCTATCAAAGTAAATTGAACTTTATTGCAACGAGTTTGATTTTAAAATTGTTTGAAAGTTTTGCTGAAATTGTGACTCATAAAATTCTTAAAAGTAAGTTAGTAAGTTAGTTAAGCTTAGTTAGTTAATTGCAACCTAAGTTGCAATAATATAACAATTTTTTTTTTTATTTCATACTGAAACTAGTTGCGCCACGCGGTTTCACCTGCGTAGTTTTAAATCCAGTATTCTCACGGGATAAAAAGTAACCTATGTACTATTCCAGACTATAAACTATCTCCATGCTAAATTTCATCAAGATCGTTTTAGCCGTTCTAGAGTTATTGAGTGACGAACATCCATCCATCCATCCATACTTACAAACTTTCGCGTTAATAATATTAGTAGAATAACTGCACTTTGTAAAGTACAGAAAGTGATGGAGTGAACCTTTCGTAAGTATATACAGTAATAGTCGGTCCAAGAGTAAACGTAGCACATTGTCGCTTCGAGAAAACTCTTTGAAGCAATCATTTTCTATCGAGAAAACTTATTTTTCAGTCTTTTAAAGTATTTTATTTAAGCTGATGTTTTCAGTATTTTATTTAACGACGAGTTTTAAATGTGGTTTTGTGCCAAATGTTTTGTTTTTACTACGTCTTTTTCCTCATAACATACATACTAGATTTAATGCCAAGAAATCGGAGAGTATGACAACCGTGCCTGGGGAATTAAAGTTGTCAGCAATTTTTTTCTATATTGGTTTTTTCTCCTTGTTTGAGTTGACTTGGTTTCTTGTAGACCTCATAGTTTATAGTTATTTAATGATAATACGAGTACATTCGGTTTTTATAGTTGAGTTGACTTCGTCCTCAAAAAATCAACAGCAGTACTCTCCATAGGAATTAACGTGTAACACAGTTGAAATTATGTGTTAGAGAAAGAAAAGAAAGAAAGAAAACATATTTATTTCGTCCCACAAAACAAGAGGAGAGATAGAGGAGTATCTGTATCTTAGTATGTAAACCGTGCTTGAGGATTCGTCTTTTTTCTAATTGAGTTGACTTCGTCCTCAAAATAACATCAGTATTGTCCATAGGAATTACAGTGTAACGCAGGTAGGGCCATGTGTAATCGGCCCTTCGGGTTATGGCGTCATCACGCTGCGGCGAAGGAATTTCATGCCACATTACTTGTAGTGTTGGGACGAATGTGTACCAATATTTATTCAGACCAGCGGCCCGAATACGCTAATGTTTGGCTATCGAGACGGCTTTCAGTTTGACATTGGATCTCATCAATCTTATAAATTGCTTTTACACTATGGGAATCAAATGTCAAACTAAAAGCCATCTCGATAGCCAAACATTAGGGTAATCGGGGCACTGGTTACAAAATAAAACTATGACACTGCTAGAGTTTTAAACTGTTTGCAGTCTCAATGCCCACCTTCTAAGCCAATGAGCAGTCACTCTGCCGGAATAAATAAAAAAACCAGCCAAGTGCGAGTCGGACCACAGAACCACCACACAGAAATAAAATCTTAATAAACGAATGTTTTTTTTAAATATGAGACAAATAAATTGATACCAACTTGTATTTTATAATTTAAATAAATGTAAATATTTTTTTCCTATTTTTTTCTTTTTAGATTTAGATTTAGATTTATTTATTGCCAACATGTACATACATCAGTTATATTATTTCAGTTATGTTATTGTTTTATTGTTTCTTTTTCAGTTAGTATTCAACGTACACGTTATATACCCATCGCTATAGTTTAAATACATGATGTTTTTCTAACAATGTTTTCCTTCACCGTTTTTCCATAAATTGTTTGACGTTTCACGTTAATCCTTCTCTGGTAAGATTCACACTATGATGATTCACTCAGACCGGGCTAGTACCTACAATTTTGTAAAATAAATGAAATAAAAACAAACTTATTGACTCATAATGCTATCACCAGGCACATCACTAGTGAATGGAAAAGGTCCAGCGTTCATTTCACGTGACATTACTCGAGTTGACCCGCACGATAGCCGTTCCATCACTTAGGCCACGATCTAATTCATAGGAGGGAGCGAGTTTAATATTTTATGCTACAACAAACAAAACAATTATGATTTAAAAAAAATATCTTAGAAACTTCGCGTGTTTTTAGAGGTATACTTGTAACTACTATTATAAAGCGAAAGTTTGTAAGTATGGAGGGATGGATGTTTGTTACTCTTTCACGCCGGAACGGCTGAACAGATCTGGTTGAAACTTGGCAGATGATCTATCATCATAGTCTGAATTAGCATATAGGCTACTTTTGTATCCCGTGGGAATATCGGGATTTAAATCTGCATGGGTGAAACCGCGGGACGCAACTATTTTGTAATAAATGCGACTACTTTGTATTATATAATGCGACTATTTTGTAAACTGAGGCATTAAAACTGTGTCTGTTTATGAAAAACGATTGGAAAAGATTATGATAATTTAACCTGATCATTTCAGTTGAATTTGTATGTGTAGTATGCATAATTAACAGTTACTCTTTCAGGTTTTGTAAACTGGCGCCATTCAACTAGCCCATAAAACGATTCTGTCTTGCCGAATCAGGAGAGATTAGATGGAAATATTCAGTTTGTAATTTTTTGGAGCCCTATGGATGTAATAATTAATCCTAAAATTGTGTTTTTTCCATAAAATTTTTTGCTTATTAATATACCAGGCTCAAAAAGTTACACTATTAATTTTCTATTTTTATTTTATAAATTTCAAAATTTAAACCTATCCCCGCTAGCTCTTATGAGCTCGCTATCGCCACAGCTTGTGTCCCACACCCCAGTTCCACATAATCGGTACAATCGTACAGAATAGCTCTGTGTAACGTTTCACAAAAACGCCTTTTGATCGGTAAATCACTGGACGCTTTGAAAGCTACCCTCAAACGACTTGAATTGCCTATTTAGGGCTATTCATTCACGACTTTGAAAAATTTTGGAAATTTAGTTTAAATGATTATGTTCAGAGTATTCTTGTGTCACTGGTTATTTAGAGGCAGTGCGGTGAAAGGATTTTAAGTGCGCCTCTGAGAGGCTCCTTTTGAGCAATTGGCGCTAATTTTGAGATACAACATACCGGTTTCTTCACTATATTTTACTTCATTTCATCATTTGAAGAGTGTGGTCGCCGGTGTAATCACAGGCACATGAGGCTTATCATCTGTATGCCTCAAGTCGATGGACGCAGGCCAATGCATCGTAGGGCAAGTTCCTATCGTGGGTGACCTACGAGGCAATGCTCTGTTATAGGTGATGGTTACCACTTAACATCAGGTGGGCCATCCGCTTGTTCCATCAGCTGGTTGTATAAAAATATTGGAGTACTGGATTCAATTTTCGAGTCAATTTAAACAGGAGAATTCATTGGTGCTGAACTGGATTTGAACCCATGAACTTTATCCGGGAGGAAGGAAGGCTGCTACCACTAGACCACCTATAGATCCACCTATCACATTGTCGGAAAAAAAGGCGTGTTAAAATATTTAAAGGGTCAGCAACGCGAGTGTGACACCTCTGGTGTTACAAGCGTCCATAAGCTGCGGTAACCGCTTCCCACAGGTGGGCCGTATGCTTGTTTGCTACCTTGATAGTATAAAAAAAAGTCAAATTTTCTACGTACGTAGCTCGTAAGCAAAGCTGCAGGAAAAGCTAGTATTTGCAATAACAACTAGTTTGAATCTTACGCAAACATTCTAAGACTTTTTAGTTTTTATAGCGATGAATCTAAGCAAGACTGAAATACTAAGTGCAATTTACATACCATTTGCCTGCTTTAGTAGAATTTACGACAATAGTCTCATAGTGCAAGGCCTGGGGGTCTTGGGGGGTCTTAGGGGGGAATGGGGGGCGTCAAAGGTGTGTGTTAAGGAGGTCGTTCTAGACTGTGCAAGATTTAAGGGAGCTACTCTGAAACTGTTGGTAAAAAAAAACAGCTTCACGACTTTGATTCCCAAGCACGGTAGATATCCCTACAGATCTCTCAGTACCAAGTCCTAACTTAAGGTTCTTTGAGGATGTCTTGGTGGTAGACAGAGGAACGTCCCAACATCACATTTGGCACATACCCACATTTTGCAGTAGTATTCCATACGTGACAGGTTGCAAGCCCATCGCCGCTGTTAGAACACTAACTGGTTTCCTCAGGAGGTTTTCCTTTACCGTTTAAGAGCACTGGCATTGCGCACTTATTTTTCTATAGAAAAATCCATTGGTGCACGACTGGATTCAAACCTGCGACCTTACGATCGGAAGGCGGCGTCACTTCAAGCACACCAGTGCTCTTGGTAACACAGGTATTTTTTTTGAATTTTTAGCTTCTGAAGTTTCGAATTTAGTTGTAAAAGCTGAGTTTCACACTACCCTCACATACTACAGGATAGAATATGTAATGCGACAAATGTGTATCACCCGACAACGCGCTGGAGGTATGCTCACGAATATTACAATTTTACAGTCATTTTGTAAAACATTATTGTGTCGTGTTTCCGGAAGTGCTGGTTCCGCCATTTTTCAGAAAAATTTAGGTATTTTCATGTTATTTACCTTTAAAACGCCGAAAATCACTACGTACCTTTTTGTAAACTTTTGTTTGATAGACTCAAACGCCGAAAATCACTACTTATCTTGTACACTTTTGTTTGGTAGACTCTCCTCAGATCAATTTAATTTTCTAGCAAAAACTCAAAACAAAAACTATATTCATGACCTTACTCATTTCAATCACACGTCATCTGCTAGTACTATGTGAATCTAGACGTCAATTACTCGCGACCAAAACCAAGTGCGTTTTTTATACGATCCTATTATCAAATTAAGGTACCTAATTGATTGAGTGAGCGAAGCGAACGAAAATCTTACAATCAACTTGGGTGATTTGGCATTTTATGTGTGTATGTATATTTGTATGTTTGTCCGACGATAACTTGAGAACCGCTTATCCGATCTGCATGAAATTTGGTAAGTCGATAGCTTGTACTTGAGAAATTTCCTGGTATATGAGTTAAATCGGATGAGGGGTTTTTAAGGGAACAAAAATTAAAAAAGTTAAGCAAAAAAATAAAGTTACATGTGATAATGAAAGGGCTTGGTTGGGACATTCCAAAACCATTTTCATTTTTTTTCTATGATGCCCGGTTTTTGAGATATAACAAAAAAGTTAAATAACGATAACCAATGACCCAAGACGTGCTCCCATTTCTAAAAGTTTTGTTGACCTCAATGTTTTTCTACTGGTCGTCCAATTTCTTTGTTTTTTCAATGAATTTTTTTTTGAAAAAGATTAAGAAGGTACTTTTAACGTACGTTCTCATTAAATGGTGATAGTGACCTGTTCTGATAATGGAGCCAAGGTCTGTTTAACGGAAGTCTTCAATAAATAGGCCAATTCAGTTGAAACTTGGTTACCATACTAAGTTAGTAGGTGGCAGCCAGAGACAAGTCCAAACACAATGTTTGGTTGGACTTGCCTCTGACTACTACTTACTTATATTTTCGGAGCGTTCGCGTCGCGTCACGAAATCTCAGTTCGGGGCGAAGTACTAGTTATAATTAAGTTCTAAAATATGTGTCAAGTTCTTGAAAGGAGCCTCTTGAGGCGCACTTAAAATCCTTTCACCACACTGTTTCGAAAGAAACTAGTGACACGACTAGAAACTTTTTTTATCTATGTAATCAGGTATTAGTATACAGTATTTAAATTATGTTTCAGATTTGACAGCATTTACAGCTCAGTTGGTAGTTACTCTGCCTTCTGTGTCGTAGGCCGTGGGTTCGATTCTCACCGAGAAAAAACATTTGTGTGATGAACATAGATGTTTGTTCTCTGTCTGGGTGGTTATATAATATTATAAGTATTTACAAACAAAAAAATATTATATCAGCTATCTCGTTCCCATAGACTATATAGTGCTGTGTGGAATGTCCACCAATATTATATTGTAATATTATTTTCGTCAATTGACAACAGATACTAAAATAAACGGCACAAACCCTATTCAGTGATCATTTTCTTCTACAAATGACACCCTTAAAACGTGTCTATTACTTAGCATAACAATTGGAAACAAATCAAAGAATACAGCCTCGATGCTTTCGCTGTAATTTTATTCGCAAACCTTGCGCAATTATTGTATCGTTATTTTCTGATACTTTCACCCTACAGCTCAAATCTTCTTGGATACTTCCAGATATAATTTCGCTTCAGTATATTTGTTTAGAATGTACTAGTGACACGTCAAGAAGAAAAAGTTTATTCTTGAGTTTTTTTTAACAATATATTTGTTTTCCGAGATCTGGTTTACTATCACTTCAAAACTGACTGACTTCAAAATAGGACTTACAAAAACCGACTCCAAAAAAGAAGGAGGTTGACTGTTTTTTTTTAATGTTTGTGACCTCATAACTTTTTTTTTAAGGTGGAACAATTTTGATGATTTTTTTTATCGAAAGCTGGTGCTTTTTGTGTGGTCCCATTTATATTTGAGTCAGATATAACAAAAATATGTCGTTTTTGAGCTAAATTAGTCTGAGTGTATTTTCCAGTGCTAAAAGCAATTGGGTTTTTCTTGAATGAGCTATATTCCAAATATTGCCATGCCCCAAACTAAATGGTTTATTGATCATTTTAACGTATCCTTACTATATGAAATATTCATAGCAATAAACATTAAGAGTATGGTAAAACATACCTAATCTTTGATAGAATTCATCGCTTTTGAAACATAGAATAGCGCATCTCACGCTGGTACACTAACACCACTGCTTAGACAATCGACATTTGTAATTGTAATCGGCAGGTGCCATCGATGACGCCATCTTGCTTTGATGTTTTCCGACACCTGTTTTATTAAACTGAAGCGATATTTTCGTTTTTGTATCGTTAAATTGTATTTCATTATTTTCTGTTCGGTTTATGGCTTAGCTATGAAAATTTGTGAAGAGTTATAGCATGCGGTGAAGGAAAACATCGTGAGGAAACCAGTTAGTATTCTAACAGCGGCGATGGGCTTGCAACCTGTCACGTATGGAATACTAACTACTGCAAAATGTGGGTATGTGCCAAATGTAATGTTTGGACGTACCTCTGACTACCCCCCTTAGACATCTTCAAAGAATCTTGAATTAGTACCTACTTGGTACTGAGAGATCTGAAGGGATATCTACCGTGCCTGGGGATCGAAGTTATGAAGCTGTTTCAGTTTTTTTTATAGCATGCCTCAATTGCTGTCATTTCTTGAGTTGCAATACATATGGTGTGCGAATTACAAGTGGTACTTAATTAACCCATGGGAATACTGGGATTTAAATCTGCGCGGGTGAAACCGCGGGACACAACTAGTGTGTTAAATATATCAGTTATCTAGTACCCATAACACAAGCTTTGAGTAGCGTACTTTGGGGCTAGATGGTGCTGTGTGGATTGTCCAGCATTATTTATTTACTTCTTAGTCTCATCCTGTTCTTAATCATTTACCGAGCAAACAATATTGTTCCCCCGAAAATAATTATTTCAGCTATTTTACCAACAAGGAACAAGCTGACTCATGAATCCTTCACAATAACGTACATCACTTCAGCGTTATCGTGCGAAGCGCAATGCATCACACACATTGTACTCCCACTTCCGCACTCCCCGCTTCCTGAACGTACAAAACAAGCGATGTAACGCTAAGCGGTAATCGCGCGAAAGCTACTTTTTCTCGTGTTATGACGTATCCTTCCTTTATGAATAAAAATAATAGGTTATGTAATGAAACAGAAATAGAATCAGCTACACGATTTTCATCTCCAGGCACGGTAGATATCCCCATACACCTAAAACACCAATTCAAGTCATTGAGGTGGTCTAAGGTAGTATGCAGAAGTTGGTTTCCTCACGATGTTTTCATTCACTGAGAGCATTTAGCACGGTAGACACTTCAGATCCTCTGAAGGTCTATGATTTAATTTTTAATTATTATTATTTATTTATTTCAAAATAAAAATCCTTATAATATAAAATGTAATACAAAATCCGGTTTTAATGAATCTATTTCAGAACCTTCCTGGAAGGAATCGAACCCAGATCTAACGTAAGAAACTAAAAATTATGTGGTTTTATAATGTCAAAACTAACAATTTTCCTCTTTAATTCATTCACACTATATGTACTACGCATTAATATTAAACTTAGTAAACTAATAAACCATCTATTCACTTAGCTAACTACATGAGTAAGCAAGCGGCGGCAAGTCGGCAACATCAAAGCGCCACATCCCTTTGATAACGCCGCTCTAATGACAGTTACTGATGTGAACTATTAATTTGGATTTAATTCTGTGGAGCGATACATCAATAACCCGAATACATGGAGCTTTAATAAAGTTAATCAAATTTGTGCTTTCAGAAACAATTATTTATCTAATACTAGTTGCGCCCCGCGGTTTCACCCGCGCAGATTTAAATCCCGGTGATCGAAAAGCAATTATACCTACGATTGCTGATATCACTCATTGCTTAAAATGCAACGATAGCGCGTGCTAATCTTTCCTGTGGCGACATCTAGTTATTATTTAGGAACTAAAAATTTATCAGCTAAATACGGTAAAATGCTAAATATCTGCCAACACCCGGTATTCCCACGGGATAAAAAGTAGCCTATGTGTTATTCCAAACTATAATACATCTCTCTGCCAAGTTTCATCCAGATCCGTTCAGCCGTTCCGGCGTGAAAGAGTAACAAACATCCATCCATCCATACATCCATACTTACAAACTTTCGCGTTTATATTATTAGTAGGATTTAATTAGTGTGGAAATTTTCATTGCCTCCTGAAGAGAAAGAACTTTAGATACTGCAAATACTGCGAAATAATTTTTAATTTCGATCCTGAATGAAAGGCTGAAAGGGCCATTACTTACGTTTTTCGGGAGACCAATATTTTCAGTTCAAAAGTTTTGTGACGTCATTTTGTTTTTCCGACACGACTTTTCCATTCGCGGTATTTTTGACCTGTGTCAGTGTAGTGACCAACACCTGGTGCTAATAGAATAATCAGAAACTAACCTGAAACATTTGAAATGGCTGTTCTTTCAGTGAACGGCTGTATGTGTGGCGAATGGAACTTATAAATTAATTTCATTTCATTTTAATTTTTTGTAATGTAATCACCATCGTCTCAAATAAGTTTACGGGCATGACCCAAGGGCTGTTAGTATCTGCATAAACGCATCAGCATTTATTATTATTTATTTATTTATTTATTCACCATAATCCATAATTAATTGTTTTTTATCTTGACAATTACAGTCAGACAATTTATCAACCTATCTATACACAATTTAAAATAGTACAGACAGCTAACTAAGCTTTTCATGCATACATATTGTTTTTTTCAACACCATCACTATCTAGCCCCAAACATAATAAGGGAACCAGATAGCTGAATAATACTTAGGTACATACTTTTTTGTAAATACGTACTTATAATTTTTAACTAGCGGCCTTCCCCGGCTTTGCACGGGTGACTATGTTTACCGGCGAGAGTGTAGCTTCCAAACGGTGAAAGAATTTTTTAAATCGGCCTTGTAGTTTCGGAGCCTATTCAATACAAACACACAATAATCAAATCATTCCTCTTATTAATATTAAATGTAATAACACTTATTCTGTAAATATAGTTTTCTTTATTGAACATTGAAAATCTGAGCCGTCGTATATAAAAGTCCTTCCTCAAAGGCAGAGGTAATACAAACTTTAGTCCAAAGGAGACTTGGATTAAAAACCGCTTTTCGAACGAAATATGTCTTTTCAGACGAACATTGCTTTGAGGCTTTCAGTCAGCGCCTCACTGAAGAGCTAATCTGATTTTTGTTTTTACTTTCTATCTTCCTTGGCTTTACTTGCTTGGTAGAACACAATTCAATTCTTAGCAAGCTAGATCAAATTTAAATTTTGCAGAAAAAGCATAAAAAAAGCATAATTTCGGTGAAAAAATAACTAATACCACGGTCCATAAAGTTTTTTCGCGCGCGAGTTTTCTTGGTATTCCTTACTCGGGAGACTTAAAGTACCAGCCGATCAGAACAGACCAAGGAATGTAAAAAGTAGCCCTTACTGTAAGTATGGAAAACGGCGACCTGCACACTCAGTGTTACAGTCCTTAAGTTATACCACGGGCCATAAAGTTTGGCGTGAGTTGTTATTTCCTTATTGGGAGACTTAAAGTACCAGGCGATCAGAACAGACCAATTAAGGGATGTAAAAAATAGCACTTACTGTAAGTATGGAAGTCGGTGACTTGCACAGTGTTACAGTCCTCCCCGACTTGCAGGTACGTGATCTCACAGCGGTAGACCCCTTCGTCTTCCGCTCGCACTGAGCTGATGACCAGCTCTGCGAAGGTAGCGTTGGGCTCGTGGGATATTGATATCCTGAGGAAAAAACATTCACTATATCATCTTACGTATACAAAATAAGTTACAACGATATTTTATAATAGAAATACGTGTTTTGTTGCATGTCTCAAGTTAACAGACGCCAGGCAATGCATCGTAGGGCACATTCTCATACAAATAAGTGCATTGTAGGGCACGTTCTCGCACAAAGCAGTACATTGTAGGGCACGTTCTCCGCAAGACAATGCATCGTAGGGCACGTTCTCACGCAAGGCACGTTCCTATGGGCGTGACTTGCAAAGCAGTGCTTTGATGTTTTTTTTTATTAATTAATAACATCTGTTTCCCCTAACATAATCTAAATAATAATTAGAGCTTTCATGTTTGTTATTACTTGATGATGAGCTCACTACATGTTCTATCAGAAGTCATTTAAAAAACCCCTTTAACATATCAAAATTAGCTAGCTCATGAAATCGAGCTACCAATCTAAACTATTGATCGGCACAGACCAAAAACAATTCCTAAAGCCGGTACATACATCCGTTAAACTTCAGGGGCCCGCAAAATCCACAATTCGGAAAACACTTAGCAGAACCCAATTTAGCCGTTCCGTAGAGCTATCAATCTAATAGACTCGCCACTTCATTGTAGACTGCTTTGTTTGTGTTAGGTTAGCGGTTTAAGGTACTATCCTATCTGCCTGTATGGATCCTCGTTTATCGGCGGTAAAAAAAGACTTGTTTAGATTAAACTAGAATAATAAATTAGTATAATAAAACAAAAAAAAATTATTTATCGAGATGTCACTTATCCATAAATAAATTAAAAATAGCATACAATAGAAAGCTAATTTTTTTTTTATCTACATAAACAAAAGGTAGAGGTAAGAACAATACCTAATAACGAACATTGTAATATTTATTCACACATACACCTAAATTAAATAAATTAATTATAGTTTTATAATAAGAGCACTATGTAATTATGTACTATTAAAATATATAATCTAGAACCTTAATTCAGCTGCCTTCGACAATAATAATTACTATTTTATTTATTTATTAAATTTTACATTGCCATTAAAGTTTAAACCAAAGCAACAATGAAAAAACCTATGAACAATACTACTACGAATATAATAATAAGACTTTATTCTTAGAGCAATAAAATTAAATTGACTTACATATAAAATGTATGAACATATATTTATGTAATGATAATTAGGTACAATAGACACTAGATATCGTTATGTGTTGTGGCTCATGTAACTAATACATAAGGTCAGTCACTGGATGTCTAAGTGGTATGAGTGCTGCGTAGTACGGGCTAACCTTAGCTAATTGGCCTCTAAACGGTTATAATTTGATCGAATCCATATTAATGACGTTTAATATGGTTAAGTAAAGTAAAGTTATGGATACACTTCTAGTTATTTACTTAGTATTATGTTATTATACAAGAAACCCATCCTAAACAATATTAAGTAGTATTTAGAATGGTTAGAATTCAGTACTTTGGTACTAAGCCATTATGAGTAGAGATGTCTACCGTTATTAGTATTTTTTTTGTTTATTATTATTATAAATCCCTGGCGATCCCCCAAAGTGAAGCTTAAACAGCTTCACGACTTTAATCCCCAGGCACGGTAGATATCCTTCCAGATCTATAACTCAACTATCTATAATAATCTATAATATCGATCTATAACAAGTACTATAACTCAAGATTCTTTGAGGATGTCTAAGGGGGGTAGTCAGGGGTACGTCCAAACATTACATTTGGCACATACCCACATTTTGCAGTAGTTAGTATTCCATACGTGACAGGTTGCAAGCTCATCGCCGCTGCTAGAATACTAACTGGTTTCCTCACGATGTTTTCCTTCACCGTTTAAGAGCACTGGCATTGCGCACATAAATTTTTCGATAGAAAAATCCATTGGTGCACGACCGGATTCGAACCTGCGACCTTACGATCGGAAGGCTGGGTCACTTCCACTAGACCACCGGTGCTCTCCCCCAAAGTGCTCTGATTAAAATTTGTATGTTTATACATTAGTTTAGTTAATAGAATTGTTTATACATAATTTCGATTTGATAAGATAAAAAAATTACCAGCATGCCTGTTCCTGGCGCCTTGATGGATATGTGGTGACACAGTTAATGTAGATGGCAGGCATCGTAGGGCACATTTCTATCGTGCGTGAATTACGACGCAATGCTTTGATAAAGGTGATGGTTACCACTAAACATTAGGTTGTCCCATCAGCAAGTTGTAAAAAAACAGACAGAATTCTGATTTCAATCAATCGCCATTTTCACAATCGGTTTATTTTTAACTAGCTGGTACCCGCGACTTCGTCTGCGTACTTTTAATCTCTTCATCTCTTTTTTTCGCAATAAAAGGCAGCCTATGTCCTTTCTCAGGGTCTAAAGATTGTCTGTGCCAAATTTCATCAAAATCGGTTGAGAGGTTTAAGCGGGAAAGCGTAACAGACAGACAGACAGACAGATAGACAGAGTTACTTTCGCATTTATAATATTAGTTGGGATGGGATTAAAACTATTGTTTTTTTCTCCCAAATAGAAGAGCTATCAATCTATTAGAGCGGGCACTTGTCTGTTTTAGTGGATTTAGTGCGCACTCACGGCGAGGCTTTTACAGAGCTGGGGATTGGGGGGTGGCGATTTCTTTTGTTTTCGTGTGAATGGTGAAGAAAACATCGGGATTTAATGAGAAATCTGACATAATTGCGCCTATAATCACTTAGCTTTAAAACGCCAAAGTGATTCTTATGGTCAATTGATCCTTTTGAGTTTGACTTTGATTTTGTTTTGTCAAATGTAATAACAGAAGCCCCTATGTCCGGAATCGCCGTAAAACCTTAAGACGTGTTGTTTTTTTTAAGAGTAGTAGAGCTCTTTGTGTGTGGCTCGGCCGGGGAAGTACTACTACCACGCCATTTTCTGCCGCCAAGCAGCAACGCTGTGTTTCGGTTTGAAGAGTGTGGTCGCCGGTGTAATTACAGGCACATGAGGCTTAACATCTGTATGCCTCAAGTTGATTGACGCAGGGTAGTGCATCGTAGGGCACGTTCCTATCGTGCGTGACTTATGAGGCAATGCTTTGTAATGGTTACCACTTAACATTAGGTGGGCCATCTGGTTTTTCCAACAGCTAGTTGTATAAAAAAAGCTGATATTCTTGAAAACTGAAAAGAATTTAAGAGTAAAATGAACTGAATTTTTATTTCCGACTGCAAGATTCCTTCGCAAATATTTGAATATATTCCGAGCATATCGAAGAGATCTGTTGTCAGTCGACTGAACATATCTATTTATACAACATCTAAAGATCTGCCTTTACATAAACGGAAGGTTTTACTAAACATTCGTTTATTTTAACAGAATTTAAAAAGATCAAAATTAAATAAAATATTTCTTCCTATATTGGTGCACACAGACACGCATCACGCTATACACTTGTCGCTTTTATGTCTTTGTAGTAAGTGTCATATTTCTTTGGCCTTGTGTATCTTAATGTGTAGCTATGTATATTAATCATAAAGAATTATAATCAATTTTTCCTCTCTATATGTCTATATTTCAGTCTGAAATAATGCCAAATTAGAAAAGTGAATTTAATTTTTAAAACAAAATAAATAGAATGAAAACAAGTATTTTAGAATTGAAAAAAAAAACATAATGAAATAATTGAGCTATCTTCAGACCCTTGCAACCAATCTGAAGATCCAGACAACCGATCGGAATTATCCGCGTCCTCTAGGTATTAATGCTTGTCAGTATTTCCTGTTAAAAATATTAGCGTGTTGTGGGCAAAATAAAGGATTCCTTCCTTGCTTTGTCTATTGTACAGACCAAGAACAACCAAGTGAGACGACCAACGAACAATTTCAGAACACAATTCTTTACAATGTCTCACCTCGAAACAGTGAATTAGAAAACAAATAAGTAAACATTCGGACGAGTCAATTTGTCGACGACAACTGCAGTCGGGGCGGCCATTTTAATTATCGTCTCTTACTTTTAGAGTTCCGTGGGTGAAACCCTCAGCTGTGTCTCTTTGTGTGTGGCTCGCCCCGGAAGCTTCCTTTAAGCTCTTGTTAGGTTACCTTCTTCTGAAATCTCGATCAAAAGTATTCAGACGTCGAATTACTTGCTACTTCATCTATATATTAAATTTGACTGAGATAGAAAATGACTTTATAATAATATGACGTGATTTGGTTTGATTTAGATATTAGAAACCAGCCGTTATTCTTGTTAAGATTCAGATAAACTAGATCCTTGAATATCAAAAATAGATAGATTAGCCTAAGTTTTACGATGAAAATAAATAATGATATAGTAATAAACATATTATTATTCACGACATTTCAAAGTGATTCTTGTGATTTATAACCGACTTCAAAAAAGGAGGAGGTTCTCAATTCATCTATATTCGTCTAGGTCAATGTTCGTTTTGGCGTCGGCTTTTCCAAATGCGTACAATTTGAATGTTTTCAAGTGACGAGTTAATAGGTTTCTTCTAGGTGAACGTGCTACACCGTAGACCGCATCGTCACTTAACATCAGGTGAGATTGCGGTCAAAAGTTTTGCCTAAAGATACTAAAAAAATAAATTTTGTTTGTTACCGAGTGCTTTAACTTTTTACTGAGTGGACCGATTTGTGTGCTTGTCATGTGGTCCCCACTTTGAGTCAGATTTGACGAGTAGTTTTAATAGTAGGTGTGTATTTTTCATTGTATTATAAGTAGGTTTTTTCTTGAAACAGTTTTCTTGGACAAATACCTTTCGAGTTTGAATAATAAATAGGAAATGGAACCCTTACTATAAAACAAGACTCGACACATTTTTTTTATTTTTCACCTGTCATGTCTAGTGAGTTCTTTTTAATTCGCTCTGTGGCTTCTGCTTCGGATATTGGCTTTGTGAAATAATTTATTGAGAAGTTAATTGAATTCTGTTCCTGAGAAGTGAAGTGAGAAGTCAAGTTTGCATGTACGTGTTTACACTTTTACAGCATTCATATCTTTTTTACCTACTCGCAAGTATATGCCAGTGCTTTAAACGCTGAAGAAAAACATCGTTAGAAACCTAGTAGTATTTTAACAGCGGCGATGGGCTTGCGACCTGTCACGTATGGAGTACTAGTTACAGAAACTTGTGAGTGTGCCAAATATATGGACGTCACTCTGACTACCCTTAAAATTAATAACTTGGTACCAAGAGATCTGAGGGGATATCTACCGTGACTGGAAATCAAAGTCTTGAAGCTATTTTTTTTTCTTCGGCGTTCATCTATCTAGGCTTTGGTTTTGAATCTAAATTCACCTAGCTTTAAGATGCAGAAGAAGAAGTGATTTTTGTGATTCAAATATAAATACCTTTTGTTTTTGGATAAAAGATGACTGGAAGAGATCGCTGTTAGCGATAAGGCCGCCCATTTTTTTTTTATTTTTAAGTTGAAAGGTTATCTTTTTTGTTGTAATAATCAATAAAGAGTCATCTATCTATAAAAGTCTTTTTTTTTATGTGTTTTATGGTTATTTTAGTTATCTAGCTGTTAAAACAAGTTATTCATAAACATGAGGCGAATATCGCGGCAATCCGAGCGGAGTGGTGCCGAGTTTACAAGCGCATTTATTGTTCTACCCTCAGTTTTAATAGACGCTGCATTTACACTGTATTGTAATTAGTTAGCGTAGTATGGGCATGTCATGAGGAGGGAAGAAAATCATATTACGAGAAGAATGTTAGACATGGATGTGATTGGTTTTAGAAAGAGAGGTAGGCCAAAGAAAAGATGGATGGACTGTGTGAAGGATGACATGAGTAAGAAAGGAGTAAGCGCCGAGATGACGAATGATGAGGAGAGTGGAGGAGTAGAACCTGTTGTGCCGACCCCATGCAGCGTGGGATAAGGGCAGGAAGAAGATGATGATGTAATTAGATAAATCAATAATGTTAGTGGACATTCCACCAAGCACTAACGTATCCCTATGAATGACTCGCCGACTGTGATTAGAGCCCGATGGCGTAGGTAAGCACAGCCTTGTATCAAGGAGAAGTTCGTGGGTTCCAATTCCGCTCTTATCTACTTATCAATCATAAAATATATACAAATGTGTCTGTCGAAAAAAATATAGCAGCGGTAGTCTGTGCTCTTTAATAATTAAAGATGTAAACTTTTCTATATTTTAATTATTTTCTATATTTTTATTTACCTGCTAAGAAAATGTAGATATTGTACGTATTGGAATATGTATCTGTGATTTTATTTCCTACGTAAATAAATATTTTGAAACTTTCATGGCACTTCACACAGCACAGACTTACCATAAAAAAATTACACAACTCTCACCGAATTTTTGTTACGTAACGGTGTGACAGCAGTCAACTCAGTATAGTTTTTACCTCGGTTTATAGTTCAGTTTAACGGCCGGGTGAAACTAACTTTAAAATACCTACTGGAGTATCTAATACCTAAAGCGTTGGACGGCTATTAGCGTAGCGGCGGCATTAGCGCGTTCGAATCCTACTGCGAGACAAGCTGCGGGGGTAAATTACAAGTAGGTTATGTGTGCCTCAAGTTGATGGGACGCTAAGCAGTGCGCCGTAGGGCACGTTCCTATCGTGCGTGACTTACGAGACAATGCTTTATGACATAATTTTTATGCTCTTCCCCTCGAGCATGAATCGATACGATTTAATTTGACAATTTACATGCCCGGCTGTTTTTGTATTACACGTTCGTTTGTTATTCACGTTTGTCTGGAAGAGATCGCAACATGCGATAAGACCGCCGATTGTAGGACAATAATAAGTATTCCTACCTATATGTACTTTATGATGTACTGTCGCCGTTGTCCTCAATAAGGTATTTATTATTATTATTTAAATTTGTCGAGAATTACTGTCAAATTGTATCGTATCGATGATCCATTCTCGAGGAGCAGTTTTGCCTACACACATAACTGAACAGTGAGAACTGTTTAGTATTAATTGTCAGTTGAAACTGAAAGTCTGTAGCCCGCTTATGGAATTAATAAATATGACGAATCCATGGTTACAGGATGCCCTGTCAGGTGGCTTAATACTTGATGAAATTCATTAATCCAAGACTCGCGTTAGTTCACACATTTATTGAGCGATTACAATTGTCTTTCTCCAAAAATAAACAATGATGGCACCGATAATTCAGGATTAAACTCATCAAACTACGGAAACGCGATGATTTTAATATCAAGTGGGCTTTGCGACCTTATAACTCAAGTAACAGAAAACAGAACAATAATCTCGCTCGCAATTCGCATGTCCTCACATGACCACAACCTCTTCAATAATAATGCTTGATCAAACTACTTCTTCTTCTTTAATCAACCCAACTCAATATTAACTTCATCCAAGTGTTTGACAATGACACTTGTCGTTTCCATACTGATTCGATAGATGGCGCTTGACTATTTAATGAATACTGTAGATGCTCGCATTGTAGGCGCTCCGGCAAATTAATTAATTTTGGAATATTGGCGATCATTCCACACAACACTATCTGGTCCCAAATTCAAAGCTCTTTTAGATAGTATACACATATCATTTATTAATTGTATTGTATCGAATATTACTAAGAAATCTCAGGGGATATCCACCGTGCCTGAAGTTGAAGTCACTCTATTTTTCAGGTCAGCTTTACGTCGCTGACCATACGACAGGATACTTACTAGTTTTTACTTACCTTAAGTTTTTTATTTGCCTACTTTATGTGTCGAAGTTAAGATGTTTCTTAAAAGCGATCGTAAAAATTCTCTGTTTATGCATCTGAGTTTGCAAGTTTTGTCACAGCTTAGATGCTAAACAACTATATCACTGCTGTCTCGTTAACAGTTGCATTTTTATTGAATGTTTTTGGGTCAATATCCTCATACCTTGAGCGAATTTAGATAAAAACTTAGAATGAAATTAAATAAATAAATATAGTTCGTAACTATCTTTTTTGCTACGAAATAAAATATGCCAGAATAATACCAGTACTCGCAAAGAAACAAATAAATATTGATGGACGTCCCACACAGCACTATCTAGCTCCAAACTAAGCCAAAGCTTGGAATATGGGACCAGATTACCAGACCATATTATATACTTTTTTGTAAATTACATAATAAATAATGCTGGACAATCCACACAGCACAGGTACTAGATAACTGATATATTTAATGCATAATATACTTAGACGACCTCTGTGGCGCAGCGGGCGAGAGCCTGCCTGCGACGCAAGAAGTTGCGGGTTCGATTCCCGCCTTGGAACAAATTTGTGTACGATCTGCAGAAATTTGTTCCGATGGTCTGGGTGTTATCTATGTATAATAAAAAATATCTATCTATGTAAGTATATAATGTATTAAATATATCAGTTATCTAGTACCCATAACACAAGCTTTGAATAGCTTACTTTGGGGCTAGATAGTGCTGTGTGGATTGTCCAGCATTATTATTATTATCATATTTATTTATTTATATTCATAATTTATAAGTTTTTTACAATATAAAATAAATAAATAAAAAACATTATATTATAAAAAACCTAAAAACTAGAATGGCACCGACAGCGGGGCTAGGCCCAAGCTACCGGTGGTTAGGGCTGCAGCGAGAGGAACCTCCTAACAATGCGAGCCGTGTCAAGGATCACTGCCTTCTGCATCCGACCCTTGAGCCAACCCTCTAGCGAGAGCCTCTTGAGATGTTGGTCGAGGCTCTTCGCTATAAGGCCGTTCGCCGAAACGACTATCGGGACAATGATCGTCGAATCAACATCCCACATGGCGGTTACCTCGTGGGCCAAGTTTAGGTACTTGCTGAGCTTTTCCTTCTCGGCCTTCACGAGGTTATCGTCATGCGGGATAGTGATGTCCACGAGCATTGCCCGGCGCTGAGATCGGTCGACCAACACGATATCAGGCTTATTGCAAACAATAGTCCTGTCCGTGATGATAGAGCGATCCCAGTAGAGCAATGCACGACCATTTTCGAGAACTGGCACCGGCGCGTACTGATAGTACGACATCTCAGAGTCAACAAGGACTATTATTATAGATAATTTTTATTATACATAGAAAACACCCTTATAATACATAATAACAACCAGACATTGAACAAACATATATTATATGTTCATCACACAAATGCTTGTTCTCGGTGGAAATCGAACCCACGGCCTACGGCGCAGAAGGCAGAGCTACTACCAACTGAGCTATGAAGGTGTTTCCTCTCAACAGTTTGAAGATATGAAGTGATTCAGCTGCACATTACTTATAAGCTGTGTTCTTGATGTAGTCTCTAATAAAGAAGTTACAAGTTTACGAGTTGGTACTTTATAGATCATTTTGAAGTTATTTTAATAACAATGCGGTGTGGAAGATGTTTTGACAAACAATACGTTCGTATGAAAAAAGTTTATATTACATACTTGATGTTAAGTGGTAACCATCACCTATAACAAAGCATTGGCTCAAGTCACGCACGATTGAAACGTGTCCTACGATGCAGTGCCCTGCGTCTATCAAAGGTTTCCTTTATACATTTGTAGGAAGAACGATCCTCAGCCCTCTCCACCCACCGACTTTTGAACCCATGACCTTAGGATCAGAAGGCAGGCCTGCTACCACTAGACCACCAGTGCTCTCAATGATGGTGCTAATGACAGGTGTGTTACAGAATGCCAAATTAAAAACTCCCTTCGGATTTCGCGGTGATTTGGGCGAGTGTAGTTGTCAGGGACTTTATTCTCTATGACATAGGAGATTCCTTGCCCCAAACCGTGTGACGTCACAACGTGATCTAAACGCAAACGCGATTGGATTGGTCATAGTGAAGAACGCCCCAGAATAGCACTCCTGCTAGTATCCACGCTTTAAAATAAAACCGTCGAAGCTTAACAAAAGCATAAATATAACGCTAGTGTTATTTCTAAACAATGCAGCTATTCGAAGCTGGGGTATATAGGGCAACTAAAGTTGTGCTAATGCATGCTATTGTACCGTACTCAGTATAATGGCAAACTTTACTGGACAAGCCTTTGTGGGGGTATTGAGGTAAGTAGAATACGTGATATTTTGATACTCACTTATCATAATTGTTATAATTATAATTGTTATGAGCCCGTTGTGTCCCACTGCAGGGTAAAGGCCTACCTTCCTTCCTTTATCATAATACAGGGAAAAAAGACTTCTTCCCAAAATGCCTTCAGATAATATATTAAAACTAGTACCGCCCTGCGGTTTCACCCGCGTAGTTTTACATCCCGGTATTTCATCGGGATAAAACGTAGCCTATGTGTTATTCCAGACTATAATATATCTCTGTGCCAATTTTCACCAAGTTCCGTTCAGCCGTTCTGGAGTTATAGAGTAACAAACATCCATCCATTCATCCATCCATCCATTCATACTTACAAACTTTCGCATTATAATATAATAGGATTTTACAAAAAAATATACTAAGCAGTGGGAATAGTGTTGAGCAATTTCACCTTATAATATACGACTTCACACATCCATTTCAACAAAGTATACAACAGAACTCAAAGCACGAAATAATTTTACAAAATATTAGCGTGAGCGAGACAGGTATACAGCCGTCTCGGTCGCTCCGACCACGACCATCAATTACTACGACAGGAACAGTTTGTAACGAACCGCAGACATCTTACCTATATATTTAGGGGTAAAACGGATCCAGGGGCAGAGAAAGGGGCAAAATATCAGTCACGCCCTTGGGAGAAGCTGTAAAATTTGAATCATAAAGATCATTTTGAAACGTCATAGAAGCAAGTAAATAGTGCATTAAACACGCCATATACGACATAGCATCACCTATAATATGTATGCAGTAACGACTCAATGCTACAGAATAATTAGTATATATCTGTTTATTTAACAAGTTGTTTATAAATAAAACTATAAGATCTATTTCAAGTTTAGAAATAGGTAGGTATGTAACGTGTTTTGAATATATTATGTTTGTTGGAAAAAAAGATGATAACAAAACATTAACAATGTATTTTTTTTATACAACCACTACTACATAAAAGTGTTTTCAAAAAAACTGAAACATCACGCATCCTTTTACTTTCAAATAAAAAACTTAACTTATTTCATTCTGTGTTGAGAAAAACTTACGAATTTCGTACTCGGACATATTTTTCAGAAGAAGAGTAAAAAACGCTGTCCTGTTTACGGAAACGCAAAATGGGTGTCGTATCGTTTTGTTTGAGAATTTCTTGAGCTTAGAATAAAAGAGAATTCTTGGTGAAATCTTGTTATATTGGAGTTTCAGGATAATACAATCCTTATATTCTTAAAGTTCTCTGCCCCACTGGAAGTGACCTAGTTATTTTTAGATAGGTAGATAGATTGTTGGTTCGAGATTCGAGTCTGGTTATGCCGTGTTAGATTTTTTTTCAGAGCTCAGAGGGGTTATCATGAGTTTAGTGCCGACCGCGATCGATCGTAGATCGCAACGATCTACACCGAATTTCAAGGAAATTAAACAACGGCATCTAGCGTATTCTTTGAGAAGCTTAAGGGAAGCTTCTCAAAGAATGCGAATAATATATAATATTTATAATGAGAATAATGATAAATATAATAATAATTTATTAGCAGTATAAGAATAATATATAATATTGAATTTCCTTGAAATGCGGTGTCTATCGGTGTGATCTACGATCGATCGCGGTCGGCACCGGAACTCGTGATAGGCCCTCAGATCTCAATCAGTGAAGAAAAACACTGTAAGCTTTAGGCATCATAAAATACTCCTGCGAAAAGATGGTAGCGTTATGATTAGTCTAATTAAAGGATAGCTTACTATAATATACATAGCTATATCCAGGTCGCTCTGCCCATCGGCGGCTAACTTGTTTGTCTGTACTATTGTCCAAGTCTAGTCAAAATATGTTTATTCAATAAAATCACCTTGAATGTATTATTTTTAGGGTTCCGTTCCCGAGGGTAAAACGGAACCCTATTACAGACTTCTCTGTCCGTACTTATGTCCGTCTGTCAGAAGGTTGTATCTCATGAACCGTGATAGTTAGACAGTTGAAATTATCAGAGATGTATTTCTGTTACCGCTTTCACAACAAATAATTAAATTAATATAATGGAAGGCTACCATACAGCAAACGTGATTTTTGCCGTTTTTATAGATATTGGTACGGAACCCTTCGTGCGCGAGCTGACTCGCACTTGGCTGTTTTTTTATTCTATTATATTATTTTATGTAATATAATTAGTTTGGATCGTATAGCGTGTGCTGTTTTATGAATGTGATTGCCTCTAGCTGTTCTGTTGAGTATACCTCACTAAATTATATTACCGAGTTTGTTGGCTGTTTTTCGAGGCTTTGGCCGCGTGAAACTGGCACTAGAGTCACCTAGCTTCAAGATGTTTCAAGCTGATCCTTGTGATTTTATTGAATAACATATTTTGACTTTGACTTTACCATTACAATCGAGCTCTTACGCCATTTGATGTTCGGTCAGCAAGTACCATAAAAAATCTTATTTTTCTGGACTTGAAAAGGAGGGTATTTCACCTCTGCAGGCACGGTCGGCTAAAGAACATAAAAACTTTACATCAGAAACCCATTACGTACAAACGTGATTTTGTATTATCCATTAATCCTTTTATGTCCCACTACCTTCCACCCCAGGCTTCGTTCGTAGTACTTTTATTGTAAGATACGGCTTAAAACATATATTTTACATTTATAATTATACAGCAGTATAAGCGCATTTATCTACGAGTATCTATCTATGGATAACTTCTATTCTGGTGTCTGTAAAATATAAAACTAACTCATCTATATTTTTGAACTGTTTCTTTAGATAGTAGAAAATTCTTTATTGCACATAAACAAAATGTATCGATAGGCGCATACCTTTGTGTAGTTTTGAAAAAACGCAAAAACTTCCATATTAAAACAAAAAAAAATGCTATATGGTAATTTCAGCATATCGTAGTATTTCCATACAGAAATAATAATAATAATAATGCTGGACAATCCACACAGCACCATCTAGCCCCAAAGTAAGCTACTCAAAGCTTGTGTTATGGGTACTAGATGACTGATATATTTAATACACTATATACTTACATAGATAGATATTTTTATTATACATAGAAAACACCCAGACTAACGGAACAAATTTCTGCAGATCGTACACAAATTTGTTCCGAGACGGGAATCGAACCCGCAACCTCTGCGTCGCAGGCGGACTCTCGCCCGCTGCGCCACTGAGGTCGTCTAAATAGAAGCAGCTTCAAGACTTTTTTCCTCAGGCATGGTAGGTACCCTTTTAGTACCAAGATATTCAAGATTCCTCGCAGAAGACTTGCGTTGCAAGACAGCCAGTGTCTTTCGATCGACACTGATTCGGATCAGTCGAGCTATTTCTAGATCGTTAGCAACTGTCTGTAGATAACTCTATAGTTTCATGAATATTAGAATTTTGTAAAAACTCGTACTCATTGTAATTTATTTAAGATATTTCACGGGTATTTATCGCATATTTACCTTTTTTATTTTCCCGACGTTTCAACATAGCCGAAACGTCGTCGGGAAAATAAAAAAGGTAAATACGCGATAAATACCCGTGAAATATCTTAAATAAGTATGTGTTATGATCGCAAAGGTTTAAATACACTCATTGTTATTTACTTTGTAAATAAAAATTACATCATGAATACATCTGCTTGATGTATCTACGGTTATTCTCGGTCGATAACAATTACATTGCAATTATGCCAACCCTTCTAATGCTTACACGGCAATACGAAGGTACAGTGCTAGCACAAAGAGCTGTACTGTGGATAGCAGGTAACGCAGCTGACAGTACCTCAGCCTTAAGCCATGAAAACGTTTGAAGCACATTAAATTAAACCTGACATGGCTCAAACTCAAATCTCAACATTAAACATGCGTTTGTTGAAATCGCAGTAACTCACTTTAGCAAACGTTCAACTCAATGTTTTTTGTGTACTGTGAAGTCATTTCGCTGTGAGTTTTTATTTATTTTTATTTCATGAAAACAAACAGCAATTATAAGTAAGATTAATCATTTATAGAAAAAGCTGTTGACCATTTACTACTGAAGTAAAAAGCGTACGGTTCAACCATAGAAATATAGACATAGACATTTATTTATTTGCCACAAAGAACACACAACATATACAATTAGGCTTGGAATAAATAGAAAACAGATATCATACATATCAGAAGAGAACAAAGATTATACATATAGGTAAGAATTTTTTAGAAATAATAATAACATTGACAAGCATTATATAAAGTATTTCTATGTTCCGCCGTTGGTTCAATTGATGGAAAGCAATACCAGAGCCATGACACGTGCGTTGCCAAGGTATTTATTCAATAAAATCACAAGCATCATTTTCAAACGCCTTAAAGCTAGGTGACTCTAGTGCCAGTTCCACGAGCCCAAAGCCTAATTAACGGCGTATTTTCTACCGCTCTTTTGTATGATCCTTGTTACAATGTTTGAGAAACTTATGCTAAGCTCTACGATTTTTTGCGGAATGTCAAAAATGGATGATATGTAGCCTTGGATAATGGATGGTAGCCAAAGTTTTTGTTTTCAATTCTAAAACTTCTTCTAAATGTCGTTTCACTTGTTTTTTTGAAACAATGTTGTTAAAAAAAATCATTTTTAATTATTTGCATTTACTGAAGAAATAATACCTTTTAATTTCCTTTTAATCACAGACGTAGCTTCGAAAGCCGTTAAGCTGAAGTGGAATTGGGCTGGTCATGTCGGCCGTATGCCAGGTGAGCTGTGGGCAAAGATAGCCACTGATTGGCATCCTGACCCAGCGAGAAGGCGACGCGGCCGACCAAAACGGAGATGGAGGGACGAGCTCGATGTTTTCCTGACGGACTGGGCAAACATAGCCCAGGATCGCGATGTGTGGAAGGAATGGGGGGAGGCCTTTGCCCAGCAGTAGGACCCGGAGGGCTTATAACAATAAATAATAATAATAATAATTTCCTTTTAAGTTAAGTTTAAACCTATGTTATTTTCTTCACTTTTATAAAGCGGTGACCGTTTTATAGGATTCTAAGGCTTAACTTATCCTGCAAACATTATGAAGGATGAAGAATGGCTGCAAACCCGACATTTGTCTCCGAGGCAGGCCATAAAGATGAGCTATAATCTCGGTCTAGATTCAGTCACTCCGTGCATAACGACGTAACTGGTATAAGTCAAAAAACAACATTATTTTAGTCAGCGTCCAAAAAAATATTGTTATGTTATGTTAAAAATAATGTTTATGGAATATGCTGAGATTTAATAACACTCCGTGTATAACGACGTAATTGATGTAAGTCTAATATTCTAAGAACTCAACTTATTACGTATTTGAAATACGTTCTTATAGATTTTAAATAACCTGTTGATACCTCTTTTATAAATGAATAAATAAACATGGCTGGACTTTCCACACAGCACTATCAAGCCCCAAGCTAATCTCGCAGGAAACTTATTTCTCATATAAAATGGAGTAAATAAACTTTAAAGTTTAACTTGCTTTTAGCATTTTTCGGAGTATTAAATAATGAGCTTGCAATTTTACTGGAAAATACCAAGTTCTTAACCATAATGCAGTTTTATATAAACAATTTTTTTTTTTCATTTCATCTAAAAATATCAAAATTACAGTTAGACTGTTATTTCACTGGATCAAACTTCAGAGAAATTTCAAAATTCAACCCTGACAATGGGCCATACGTCTCAGAGTTCAATGAAAGGCAGACACGTGAAAGAGTATCTTATTAAGTCGTAAAGTGCTTTGTCTTTAAGGAACCTGATTCTATTTAAGGGTAAGGGCTTTTATGGTGCGTAAATCCGCCATTTCATAAACAGTAGCCGATTCTCTACGATGACGGCGGTATATAGCGGAGATGAAGTAAATTTCATATACCTTTGATGCATAATAACATTTGTATGCCTCAATTTTAGCAAGAGTAGTAGAGCTCTTTGTGAAGGGCTCAGCCGGGGAAGTACTACCACCACGCCTCTTTCTGCCGCCAAGCAGCAACGCTGTGTTTCGGTATGAAGAGTGTGGTCGCCGGTGTAATTACAGGCACATGAGGCTTAACATCAGTACGCCTCAAGTTGATGGAGGCAGAACAGTGCATCGTAGAGAAAGTTCAAATCGTGTGTGACTTACTAAGCAACGCTTTGTTATAGGTAATGGTTACCATTTCACATCAAGTGGGCCAACTGTTTAGGTTAACATTATTTGTCGCGCGTCATGCCTAATTTGTACCACCACTTAGGGGGTCTGGTAGAAAATGCTTGTGCATTAAGCCCTCCTTTTGTACTTTAACTTTGTGTTTTGTGCAATAAATGATAAATAAATAAATAAAACTGTTCAATTAGCAAGATGTATAAATAAAATGGGATCATTCACACAACCCACCTTTTTTGGCCTACCGATAATTCTACATTAATTCACATTTATACCTAACACTATTCGTTACGTGAAATTCCCTCCGCATGGAATCCAAAACCTTTTATTTTAAGATAAGAATAAATGGGATAAGAATAAATCATACCATAAGCCCGGGCGATTTGTTAACCATGTGTGTGATCTTAGAGATTGTTACATAAACTTGTATATCATACTGTTTTGTCGGGGATTTTAAGGGTTACAGGACATAGCTTTGTATTTTCCGAAAACTGTTTAAAAAGTTTAGGTTTTGGTCTAGTAACTACGAACAAGAAAAAAGTAAAAGTAAAAAATATTTATTGCAGCAAAACACAGTAAAATATCAGGTTCACGACTTTGATCCCCAGGCACGGTAGATATCCCTTCAGATCTCCCAGTACCAAGTAGGTACTAATTCAAGATTCTTTGAGGATGTCTAAGGAGGGTAGTCAGAGGTACGTCCAAACATTACATTTGGCACATACCCACAATATACCCACAGTAAAATATACTTAAAATTAAACAATTAACATCAGACAGACATAATTATGTTTTGCAGTGAGCCAATATACAAAAGCAGAATCATTAGTCTCCTCACTAGGCAGAGCCTGTATCGAGGAGACCAGTGTGCCAGAACACAATACATGATTGAATAGCGCTCGGCAGACAAGAAAGAAAAGAAAGATTTCGTTCCGAAGGACTGATACATACTTACTTATCCTGGCGCATCGACCCCGAAGTGGGCCTTGGCCTCCGATACATTCGCCACCGGTCCCTATTCAGCGCCACGTCTTCCCAGTCTCACACTTGAAGAGAGTAATAGAGCTCTTTATGTGTGGCTCGTCCGGGGAAGTACTATCACCACGCCTTGTTCTGCCGCCAAGCAGCAACGCTGTGTTTCGGTTTGAAGAGTGTGGTGGCTGGTGTAATTACAGGCACATGCGGCTAAGTCCGATGGACTCGCTGACCAACGAAGGGTGTGGTTCTCCAGCGTTACAGGGGTTGTGCGGGGACACCCCGCCGACGGAAAAATAATAAAACGTTACGAAACCGACAAGAATAGAAAACCGAAAGACTGAAGGTATTTTAATGATATAGGTAACCATGTAGGAAGGTTACCTGATCTAAAGCTGTTTATTTGACTCTAAGACATGATCCCATCCCTGGAGTTAGGTCTCTGAGGTACCAACACTAGGTCACTCTTTCTAGGCCCCCTACACTCGCACACACCACACCAGTCCCCTTCACAAAAATAAAATAGTAATGTAAGTGTCGTTTATCCCCATGCCTATTTATACAACAACAGTGGTTTAAACACAGCCCCTAAATGGTATGAAAGAGTAACGAAATCCTTTGGGTATCTCCTGTATGTAGCAACTAGAAAAAGAAGCCTTAGGCTTCAGACCCCACAAGAAATAAATAATAAACGATTAATTCTGTAAGAATTTCTGTGTCTTATATCCAACCTTAACTAAATCAAAACAAAAGATTCGAATTTCTCCAGAACAGAATTTCTTTGATTTCCTTCAGGATCCAAGAGTCAAAGGTTCTTTTAATTCAAAACAGCATCTAAAACATAACAGCCGCGTCCGTGATCCGATGTTTTATGTCAAAGGCCGTAGAACGGTTCATGTTCTATTTGCCTTCTAAATGTTACGTCCTCTGCCTCCGTCACTCCTAAGGGCCTTTATTCATATTCCCTGCCATTTTATAGCTCTATAGAGTATACATAGTCTTGTCACTGTTCATGCCAAAATAGACAGCAACAGACTTGTCGGTCTGATAAGCTAATGGAGCGCTCAGCAACCAATATACGAGAGAAGTATTTTAATACGCTGGGTATTTTGGGGGAAGCATATATTTATGGGAATTTTCGAATTGAAATGTAGCTCCAAATTAATTTTGCGATAGTTTTACAACTTCAGTAACACATTGACCAGCGACCGTCAAGAGGTATCAAATTGCTATGCTTTGATATTATATAGGTGATGGTACCACTTAACATCAGTTGGACCATCTGCTTGTTCCATCAGCTAGTTAAATAAAAAACTGAGACTTGGAGTACAATTAAACCTTAAGGGCCTTACTACAAAAAAATAGGCAAACGATAAACTATGCTTAAATGATTGCCATCTCTTACCATTGCGTAATGTCAAACAGAGACAGCGCTAATTTTAGACTGCTTAAAGTCAGGCAGCGTTTTGTACGAAGGTAAGGCTTTGACTAGCGTTTTCTTTCTTTCGGATCATACAAAAGAACGGTAGGAAAGCCGTAAGTTTGGTGGCTGTTCTTCTAGGCTTTGGTCGCGTGGAACTGAGACCTAGAGTCACCTAGCTTTAATACGTTTCAAAATGATCCTTGTAATTTTATTGAATAAATACATTTTGACTTCGGATGAATCTGGATTTCGTACTTGGTACCTACTAAGAGGTCTGAAGGGATATCTAACGTGCCTAGGGATCAAAGTTGCAAAGCTGTTTTAGTTTTTTTTGACTGACTTTGACTTACCGACCTCATAGTGACCCTTTCAAATAAATTGAGCGTGGTATTCCATAATACTTGATATTATACATTCTGTGAGCTCTCGCCATGTTTACACTCAATTTGAATGATCAGGACACTTCAAGATATTGCGTTTAAGGAATTTATGGGTCTCCGTCAAACGCGGGCTAGCGTAATAAAAGTAATGGTATGGTGTAAAATACGAAACATCGCGTTTTTATGATAAAACGGATGTTTTGAGATAAAACAGAATTGAGTGCGATAAGGAATCTATCACATCAATAACATAGCTTTCTTCCTTCTGCGCCTTCTTTTTCATTTTCCTGAACTGGAATTAACAAGATCTATAATACTGAGAACTGGTTGGCACTATCTAGCCCTAAAGTAAGCTACTCAAAGCTTGTGTTATGGGTACTAGATAACATATATATTTAAATATAAATTAACTCGAACAAAGCAATATGTAGTACTTATCCGCTGATCTAATCTCCTTAAGCTGGAATAAACTTAATTAGACTTCCGCAAAGTCACGCCTGAGTCAATTAACTATATATATTTAATACATTAAATACTTACCTACATAGATAAATAATTTTTTATTATACATAAAAACACCCAGGCCAACGGAAAAAAATTCTGCAGATCGTACACAAATTCGTTCCGAGGCGGGAATCGAACCCGCAACCTCTTGCGTCGCAGGCGGACTCTCGCCCGCTGCGCCATAGAGGTCGTAGTAGGTAGGAACTGTAGAAATACAATTATTAATTACAGCAAAGGAAAGCAATCGGAGCCGGGAGCAGCAGCTAGTAATAAAAAGTTTATCGCCATTCAAATCTGACTTTGTAAGCTTAACGTCATAAAAGTTTGTTTTAAGTTCGTAAGCTAATAATCTTTCGAGCTTCAAGAAACTTAACAAAACTCCAAACCAGACTATCATAACCCTCCTTTAGCTCAGCGGTTGGGTAAAAAAACTTAATCCTTATTTCTGAGTGCGAAGATTTGGTGGCTTAGGTTAAGCCATATTTGCTTAAAAAACCGCGTTTTCTCTACTACCCGCGAATTTGCTCAAAAAACTTGCGTTATGTCGCGGTTTTGGGAGAAATTGCCAAAGTTATATGACGATCGTATGTAGCCTTCACAGCTCAGTTGGTAGTAACTCTGCCTTTTACGCCATAGGCCGTGGATTCGATTCCCACCGAGGACAACCATCAGGTGAGATTGTAGTCAAAGGACGGTTTATTCTTAATAAAAAAAAAAAAACTAACTACTGTAAAATGTGGGTATGTGCCAAAAGTAACGTGTGGACGTACCTCTGACTACCCCCCTTAGACATCCGCAAAGAATCTTGAGTTAGTACTTGGTACTGAGAGATCTGAAGGGATATCTACCGTGCCTGGGGATCAAAGTCGTGAAGCTGTTTCAGTTTCAAGGTGTTATTGCATTTTTAGGTATCTTTTCCATCAACCGATGTCTCGCTATCGATTATCATTGGTCAATGGGGTAGATTCACGCACAATAGGAACGTTTTGTTTATAGGTGATGGTTACCACTTAACATCAGGTGGGCCATCTGCTTGTTCCATCAGCTAGTTGTATAAAAAAAAAATACCCCCTTAGACATCCACAGAGAATCTTGAGTTAGTACTTGGTACTGAGAGACCTAAAGGGATGTCTACCATGCCTGGGGATCAAAGTCGTGAAGCTGTTTCAGTTTTTTTTTAACAATAAAAAACAAATATAAAATTCAGTTACAAATGAATAAATCAAAGTTACGCCTTCAGTCAAAGTCAAAGTCAAGTAGGTTTATTTAATAAATTCACAAGAATCATTTTGAAAGGTCTTAAAACTAGCTGAGTTTGCCAGTTTGGGTATAGTCGTCATTCTGGTGGCCGTTATGTAGAAAACCGAGGCTTAAAACAAAAGGCACACACGTAATTCTTAAAGAGATAATCCGTAGATAAAGCGCCCTATTTATTTAGTGGGGCCCCTAGGGGGGCGTTTGTTTAACCAACGCTTATGTAAGGGGTGTTATGAGTTGGGAATGTGTAAACTGTTCTTGCAAAGTATTTATCATCCCTGTGAAGGACACGTCAAGCTGTAATCCGTACTTATAAGCGTTACTTAAACTTAGACATTACTAAAATTTGCTATGTTTCTGCCGTAACTGTTTTTTTATCAATATGTATATATGAATTATTAAATATATTAAATTTTTCTACACACAGAATTTGCTACCATAAACGTGACAGTTAGAAAGCCCATTGCCGATGCTAGAAAAGTAACTGATTTTCTCATTATAATAATATTTCCTTTCATTGATTCCGAACACTGGCATTGCGCACATAAAAACAAATAGAAAAATCCATTGGTACAAGACTGGATTTGTACCCACGACCTTACGATCAGAGGCCGGGGTCACTTCCGCTAAAACATCGTCCTCCTTCATTACCGGAAGACCAGCGTAAGTTTCTACAGCTTCCATATGCTGAGTTGGGACCATTTTGCAACTGTCTTTGTTTTACTACTTTTGGTAATAGTTGCAAATAAACATTTTTGATTTGATTTGATTATACAAAGCTTGCAACCGCTTTTCTTGTAGCCACAGTAAACTAATCTGAAATAACCCACTTGATAAGTGTTCATCTCGAAAACGCGGGAAAATCCTTAAAAATTACATCTCCGTGTCGACACTTCCGGTTTTGTCATATCAAAATGGAGGGAAATGAAATCTTTGCGGTTCAAAGTACTAAGTTGGGGTTCCGCGTTTATCATTATTACCAATTTTATATTTTTGTCCAATATTATTTTACTAAAGTAAGGTAAGGTTCGAAGACATTTCTTACAACTTAGGTTTAGATAAAAAGTTTGACCACAGTCCACCTGATGTTAAGTTATAATGCGGTCTACAATGTAGCACGCTTACCTAGAAAAAAGAAAACTATTTCAGAATTTACTTCAAATTAGATAGAGATAGCAAGTGAATTGACAGCCGATTAGTATTGATCGCGCTTTCAGAAACCGGGGGCTATAATCACTACAAGTACATAGTATAAAACAATGTCGCTCTCTCTGTCCCTATATCCCTATGTATGCTTAAATCTTTAAAACTACGCAACAGATTTTGCTGCGGTTTTTTTTAATAGATAGAGTGATTCAAAGGTTTAAATGTATAATACATGCATGATATATGCACTCGTGCGAAGCAGGGGCGCGCGGGCGGGTCGCTAGTTTTATTATAAAAACACCCAGACTACGGAAAACTACGGAACCCCACATTACTGAAACCCGACTCAACTTTAGAGGATCGTCGTGCGTTTTGCTTCGAGCCCGAGTTCTTACAGAGGGTGATTATTTTCGGCGACGGCGGGCAGTTTTGATTTATTGGGGGAATTAGATTACGCTGAGTTGTCATATTTTTTCTCATCATTTAGCGAGGTCATTAACTAACTTGAAATACTCAATATTCTATTATATAAACTCCTCTCTGGCAAGCAACAAGGTCATTAACTAACTTTAAATTACAAGTACTAAATATCCTACTAATATTATAAATGCGAAAGTTTGTAAGTATGGACGGATGTTTGTTACTCTATTTCTCTTTCTCTCTTTTATTTCCATTTTTATTTAAATTTCTCTTTGTGATTTTATGTCTTTGATATAATTTTTTTTCCTCTTGACATTTGATGGTCATTTTATTAATTTTACCTACATAGGTAACATTATAGAACAAATCACATGATTTGGTATTTTTATATTGACTATGTATTAATTGTTTATTAATTTTAATTTTGCATGCCTGTATACGGTAGAACTACATTATCACTTAGACATTTATTATGTACATGTAATTCTGCAAATAAATATACTTTGACTTTGACTCTATAACTCCAGAACGGCTGAACGGATCTTGGTGAAAATTGGCACAGAGATATATTGTAGTCTAGAATAACACAGGCTACTTTTTATTCCATGGGAATACTGGGGTTTAAAAATACGCGGATGAAACCGCGAGGCGCAACTAGTCTATATATATAAAAATGAATTGCTGTTCGTTAGTCTCACTAAAACTCGAGAACGGCTGATCCGATTTGGCTAATTTTGGCCTTGAATTATTCGTGGAAGTCCAGGGAAGGTTTAAAAGGTGAATAAATATGAAAACGATCGGAATTAAATAAAAACCAAAAACTACGCGAGTGAAACCGCGGGGCGCAACTAGTTCTGATATAAACTCCTCTGTGGTAGGAAAATTAAATCTAATTTACTTAATAGGTAGGATAATATCCTGGATATGACGTCATCAATCATAATAACCCGAACCGGGAGTTGTGGACGTAATTAGCACGAAGATGTGAAATGTTTAAATACAGTTAAAGTGAGAATTTAAATTTTACTTTGTCTCATAAATATCTAAATTTGTAAAAGAGCAAGTTTTTACCAGTTAGTATTTTAACAGCGGCGATGGGTTAGCAACCTGTCACGTATGGAATACCTACTGACTAATGCAAAATGTGGGTATGTGCCAAATGTGCTGTTTGGACGTCCCTCTGACTACCGCCATTATACGTTCCAAAATAATCTGGAATTAGTAATTGGTACCAAAAGAACTGACGGGATATCTACCGTGCCTAGGGATCAAGCTGTTTCAGTTGTCTAAAATAGCTGCGTCTATCAACTGTGCCTTCAGACCCTAATATACAGGGTGTCCGGAAGGTCGATGCAAAGTCGTGAGGGGGGGGGGGGGTTTAATTTTTTTCATTATTAAACACCTCCCATTTAGTCAGTTATGTGGATACAGATGATTGTTTTGGTGTTTATCGATTGAATACACATCATGCTAGGACGCAAACAAATTGTTACGCACTAGTAACTGTCTGTTTGAACACTATGAACGAACAAGCATATGATTTTGGTAAATTTTTCAAAAATCATGGATATTATGATAACTCGGAATTCGTCGACATTGGATTAAGGTAATCTAGCCTGAATAGATGCGTAATGAGGTGACCTACCCCCCTCACGGCTTTGCATCGACCTTCCGGACACCCTGTAGGATGACAGCCACAAAACAGGAACGTGCTAAAGTAGCGAAACCTTAAAATGTGGTTTGTATACAAAATTTTGTCAAAAACAAAGTGAAAAGGAGGAATGTTGCTGAAATATTTTGCTATTTAAATAATGTCGGGCCTGAAACTTTATGAGCTCTATGCAAGCTCTGACCCTATTTGCGGGGATGCATTAGAGCTTAATTTTTGTATTATTTATAATTAAAAAAAAAGCACTGATGGTTTATGGAAATGGCAGGCATTCTGAAAGAAATCTCGTAGGTTCAAATCCGGTTGGGTACCAGTATATAAAAAAAAATTTTTTTTTCTTCAACAAGAAGATTTAATAAAAAAATTTAAAAAACCCGACTGCCCGAACTAAAGTATTTATTTATAACAAATATCTTAATATTAACAATTTCATCCATTTTGATGCGGTTTTTTAAACGATTTGTATATTTGTATGAAGAATGTTTTATGATATATTTTAGTAAATACCGTTTGAGTAAATACCGAGGCTATCTCAAGATTATATCAAAGTCAAAATGTATTTATTCAATTCATACGCCGGTCCCTTGCCACCGTCAACGTGCCAAGTCTACTCGAGCCGACTGGTATTGCAAGAGACGATGGCAAGAGACCGGACGGTATGAGTTTGATTCCATGGAAGATGGGCCGGGTGCTGGTATGGGATGCAACCTGTTCAGACACGCTGGCCCCTTCCCATCTACATGGAACCAACAACAGAGCTGGTGCGGCTTGTGAAGCGGCCGAAAAAGCTAAAGCATGCAAATACAGGGGTCTAGGCTCCGAATATGATTTTGTCCCATTCGGTGTCGAGACCCTTGGTCCGTGGGGTCCTAGCGCAATAAGGCTTTTTAAAGAAATTTCAAAAAGGTTAGTCGACGTCACAGGAGACCGAAGAGCTGGCAGCTACCTCGGACAAAGAATTAGTTTAGCTATTCAAAGGGGGAATGCTGCCAGTATCTTCGGATCCTTGCCCAAAGGGACTCCTTTTAATAATATATTTTAGTTAATATATTTTTTAAGGTTTTTAGTTTTAGGTCTAATTGAATTATATTTTCTATCACCTTTATTCAATAACATCACAAGGCTCACTCTGCGACGCCACGCGTACGTACACGTCGATGGATGGAAAGCGCTCAGAATCGTTATTGCTGGACAGGGATTGGGGAGGCCTATGTCCCGCAGTGGACTTGGGCTGATGATGATGATGATGATGATGACATTTAGTACATAGTATAAATGAGAATAAAGGTACATACTGAAGGAAAGTTATTGTTCATAGAAAATATAATCACATTAATATAATATTTTAACATCGCCGTCCCCACCGAATAAAATCGTAATCGCAAAAGTCAAAATGTTCAGGAGAATTAAAAAACCGTTTTTTGACTAAAACTTCTTAGTAGGCCTACTTACCAAGATTGTTTATATACCAAAAGATAGCTAAATTTTATTCAATATTGAAATTATGATTCATAAAAATACTGTGTTTACCCAAACAAAGTTATGGCTAAAAGTATATAATACCAGAAATTTTGACATTACTTTACGCGGTAAAGCAACAATACGATTTTATTCGCGGGAATTATCGATAGACATCTTACAGTAACATTCGATTGCGATCGTATAGACTCCAAAAAAGCTTTGTTGACTGTATCGGTAATATGATATTACCATAGTATTCGGCGTTTAAACCAAATATGGAGACTATAGTAAAATTGTAATACGATAATTTCCTATGGCAATTAGATATTGTAAAAACTGAATACCGTGTATCACTTAGTGCAAATTATCTATGGTAATAATTACAAAATTACAAGAAAAAAAATCATTTTGATAGTTATTTTCAAGAAATTTAATGGTATCAAATACACATATTAAAATACAAACAAAATTTGGCATACTCACAAACAACAAAAAAATCAGGAACACGTTTTGATATGTATTTTAATAAAATTGAAAAAAAAACATACAATCTAAATTTTAAATGATTAATAAATAAAATAAATAAATAATGCTGGACAATCCACACAGCACTATCTAGCCCCAAAGTAAGCTATTCAAAGCTTGTGTTAAGGGTACTAGATAACTGATATATTTAATACATTATATACTTACATAGATAGATATTTTTTTATTATACATAGAAAACACCCAGACCATCGGAACAAATTTCTGCAGATCGTACACAAATTTGTTCCAAGGCGGGAATCGAACGCTCAACCTCTTGCGTCGCAGGCAGGCTCTCGCCCGCTGCGCTACAGAGGTCGTCAAACAAATAACAATAAATGAAACATCTACCTAATCTAGATTTTGGTTATTCGGTTCATTTTCTCTTTCATGGGTTCGAAAAACTTATGAGCTTCTTGGAAAAGCCGAAGAAAGCCACTACCCGAGTAAGTCTTCGTGCAGAGGTTTATTGATAGGTTGGTGGTAAATTTGTTTTCTCAAAACTCCACAGTATAACACATACCAATATTATAAACGTGAAAGCTTGTAAGTATGGATGGATGGATGGATGGATTGATGTTTGTTACTCTTTAACGCCGGAACGGCTGAACGGATCTGGATGAAACTTGGCAGAGATATACATTATAGTCTGGAATAACACATAGGCTACTTTTTATCCCGTGGGAATACCGGGATTTAAATCTGCGCGCATTAAACCGCGGGGCGCAACTAGTACAACGATATATTCTTGATAGCTCTTTGTGCTTCTTGTTGTACTTAGGTATTAAATTGCAACAAGCAACTTCCTATTTCGGCAGATCCCCTTTTCGCTATAGAGGTGCCACAAAAACTGTAAAATTATAATAAATAGGTTATTCTTGTTTACAATGGAAAATGCCTACTTATGATTGAGGGACGCTGAGAACTTTTTCTCAAAAACTGTTTTGTTGGTGTGTGTTGAATTGACTGCGGCTTCCCTTTTAATTTATTGGCTCTGTCCTTTCGTTTTACTTGGGGCCTGTAATTTTCTTCTATTGAAGCCTTTTTATCTCTTCGGTTTGCTCGTACAAAGAGCAAATTGCAAGAATAAATCTTTTTAAGGCTTAAAAAATCAGTAATTGTACTCGGTATTAAAAATTGATTCTTAGTGCTACTTCGTAGCCATGCTCTCCAAGAAAACTTCTTAACTTCTTGATGCGCAAACCGAAATTTGTATAGTCGATACATCTTTTAAAAAAAAGTCAAATTTGTCCACCTGTCAGCTCACACAAAGAATGATTCAAGACTTTTGGAGTTACTGGTCGCGGGACTACGTTCACCAGCTACAACAACGATATAGTGGCACGATCAGAACACTGAACCCAAAAGTGATTTAGTAAGTGAAGTATGTAGTTTGTGAAAATTGTGAATAAACATCCCGATGTCAAACGTATAGGTAGGTTGCGCACAAAAAAAATCGTTTATTATCGTCGACGCCATTTATTCGTCCAACTTCGATTTTAGTTGTACTTCCAGTCTGAGGCTAAACTGAAAATTATTAAAAAGATGGGCTTTTCGCACTATCGTAAAATCAAGGTAATGGGTTTCTTTTTGTTGATTTATGATACAGTAATCAATATAACAATTCCATTTATTTTACGAGTGTAATCGCAAGTGACTTCACTGTGATTGAAAAATCAAAAGTTCCGCCGAATAAAATCGTAATAGTACATTACCATAAAAAATGATACATTGCGTAGTCAGTATTAATATGTTACGTTTTTATTCCAGGAAAAAAAGTGTTTTTCTGTTCAATCGAATAAAACCGTTAGATCCATTACAAAATCGCTAACTCGGTAAATACTCGTACGAATCTGTTGAAAAAAATTCACAAGGTGTAATCGGACCTCTAGAATAGTTATTTCAAATAAAAGCACTACTATCGTAATAGTCGATTACGATTTTATTCGGTGGGGACGGCGACATGAAAAGCTTCAAGAAAAATATTAATAAAGTCCTTCAGGGTAGGCAACACACTGACAACGTCCCTGGTGTTGTTGTTGTCTATGGGCGACGGTGACCGCTTACCATCAGGTGGGCCGTTAGGCCGTTTGCCTATCTTTTACATAAAAAAACAAACATACTTGCTACATTTCTCGTGAAGGGTGAAAAACTCAGTGAAATTTAAAGCACAGCATCTTATAAAAATAAGTAGTGTTCTAAATGCATACTCCTTTATGTCGACCACCTTAGCACACAGCGCCATAACTCACAATTTCACGTTTTCTTCTATTTAAGGTTCGGTTTTATTAAAAGTAAATACTTTTTTACAATTCAATTCCATTTATTTATTTCACATGTCAATGATCCATAATTTATTAGTAGAACTTATTTAAACATGTCAAACGAGTTATTATTTTTTTATAAAATTAAAATTTTTATTTTTCTGAAGCGATTTACATAAGGAAAACAAAATTATAATAAACAATTGTACAACATTATTCCGGTCAGTGGGACTCATCTTGAAACAATTTGGATATCTTATACATCATGTAGAAACCAGTTTTTCGGTGCTTGTCATTTGAGATCTAGGATATTCTTCACAACTGTAAAGTCATCGTTCAAAGTCGGCCGTCAAAAGACTGCCACCGTTTCTGTAGAAAAGTACGCTACGGTTAGCGTAGCAAAACGACAAAGTCAGGCTTGAAATAAATTATAACCTGAGGGCCTATCACGAGTTCCGGTGCCGACCGCGATCGATCGTAGATCACGCCGATAGATACCGCATTTTAAGGAAATTCAATATTATATATTTTTTATATATGAGCACCGGTGGTCTAATGGGAGTGACCCCGCCTTCCGATCGTAAGGTCGCAGGTTCGAATCCGGTCGTGCACCAATGGATTTTTCTATCGAAAAATTTATGTGCGCAATGCCAGTGCTCTTAAACGGTGAAGGAAAACATCGTGAGGAAACCAGTTAGTATTCTAACAGCGGCGATGGGCTTGCAACCTGTCACGTATGGAATACTAACTACTGCAAAATGTGGGTATGTGCCAAATGTAATGTTTGGACGTACCTCTGACTACCCCCCTTAGACATCCTCAAAGAATCTTGAATTAGTACCTACTTGGTACTGGGAGATCTGAAGGGATATCTACCGTGCCTGGGGATCAAAGTCGTGAAGCTGTTTCAGTTTTTTCTTATATTCCTAATAAATTCTTATTATTTTTATCATTATTCCTATTATAAATATTATATATTATTCGCATTCTTTGAGAAGCTTCACTTAAGCTTCTCAAAGAATACGCTACATGCCGTTGTTTAATTTCCTTGAAATTCGGTGTAGAGCGTTGCGATCCACGATCGGCACCAAACTCATGATAACACCTCTGATTTCTTACTTTTTTGTGTTGTGAGTGCTTTCGATTGCGAGAAACAAAGCAAGTCATGAGTTTTTACTTTTTATGTCAATTTATAGCTTTTTTACTCTAAAAGTAGTTCGCCTTACCTACTCTGTACATTGCTTATGTACGTACCTCTTGCATTTTAACATTGATCCCAACTAGTACACAGAAACACCTTCACGACTTCGATCCGCAGGCACGGTAGATATCTCTTCAGATCTCTTAGTACCAAGTACTAACTCCAGATTTTCTCAGGACGTCTAAGGGGTGTAGTCAGAGGTACATCCAAACATTACATTTGGCACACGCCCACATTTAGTAGTTAGTATTTCATATATGACAGTTTACAAGCCCATCGCCGCTGTTAGAATACTAACTGGTTTCCTCATGATGATTTCCTTCACCGTTTAACAGCACTGGCATTGCGTGCATAAATTTTTCGATAGCAAAATCCATTGGTGCACGACCGGATTCGAACTTGTGACCTTACGCTCGGAAGGCGGAGTCACTCCTACTAGACCATCGGGGCTCACTACCTAAACTAGTTTTTCTGCTTAAAAGTTTGCCCAACTAGTAAAGCTAACTTTTTAGTACGAAAACCTGTTTGGATCAAAATTATAGTTTTGCCTTGTGTGAACCGTACACGTGTGTTGCCGTAACTGTGTGATTGCAAAATAAATAAATAAATAATGCTGGACAATCCACACAGCACTATCTAGCCCCAAAGTAAGCTACTCAAAGCTTGTGTTATGGGTACTAGATAACTGATATATTTAATACATTATATACTTACATAGATAGATATTTTTTATTATACATAGAAAACACCCAGACCATCGGAACAAAATTCTGCAGATCGTACACAAATTTGTTCCACGGCGGGAATCGAACCGGCAACCTCTTGCGTCGCAGGCAGGCTCTCGCCCGCTGCGCCACAGAGGTCGTCAAAAAAACTTGTTTAATTGTGATTTTTCATAAATAAATCCTGTGACTGTACGAGTATATCTTTCGAAATGTGCGAGTGAAAGGTAGTAAAGCGGAGGTCAGCCTCTTAAAAAAAACGACCAAGCACTTGTTTACACTGTTTCAACCACTAGCGCGTAAAAATGATTATTATAAGAAAAATAACAAAGAACAAAGTAGTAAAATGGTTAAAAGATTTAATAAAAGTAGGCTAACCAAACCTTTAGCTAAAAATCACACGATAAATTCAAATATCTTGGCAAGAGAGGAAAAATCTTAAAACCAATTATTGAAAGTAACATAAATCAAGGATAGGGGACAGAGGGGCAAAGTGGATTCAGATTGAAAAATAAAAAATATTCTTTGATTCTGCTAAAATGCCCGTCACAGTGCGGCGATGGTACACGCTACAGACTGATAGCGTTTCTAACTTCTCTTTAGTACTTACAACTATTTTCATTTATACCTTTAATATTATGCTATTTATCTTTCAGATTATGTTATATCTTTAGTATTATTATATATTCCATATTATGTTATACTAGTTGCGGCTCGCGGTTTCACCGGCGCAGATTTTAATCCCGGTATTCTCACGGGATAAAAAGAAGCTTATATGCTATTCCAGACTATAATCTATCTCTTTGCCAAGTTTCATCCCGATCCGTTCAGCCGTTCTGGCGTGAATGGGTAACAAACAACCATCTATCCACCCATCCATACATCCATCCATCCAGTAGGATCTTTTGTATGACAACAAACCTACCACTTACCTAAGGCATCTCTATGGTACCTTTCTCTGAGGCATCTAACGTTTGCTGGAAGAAAACTATTGCTCGCCTATGTACATGCCCTCTATTTATGTCTTTTTCCTATCTATTGTATTATGTGTTTTGAAGGATTAAGACGTAAGAATTAAAAATACACGTTATGCGCACTGACTAAGAAAAATTATTTTAATATCTTTACCTACGTACCTAATAAAAAAGGCTTTTTTGAATTGAGTTGTCATTTAGCAAGTTTTGACAACACCGCTGACGTTTTCACTTGCACCACACCAAGAGGAGACGGGGCATAAATCAACCTATACTTACGAAAACTCCATATGTAAATCCTACGTGAGTTATTGTCAGTTATCTTATTGTGAATGTGAAGGTGGTTCAATTCGATAATTTGGAATTTGATTTATTTGAAAGCGTGTTTTGGTTGGAAAAAGTTTTTTAACAATTTTAGGGATAAACATATTTTCACTTCCTTCATCCCCAGGCACGGTAGATATCCCCTCAGAAATATCTGATAATGGTCTTATTTAAATTAGTCGCTGAGCGCTATAATGAGCTGACCGATAAGTGTTTGCCTAGAATACTTTACAGAGCCCCTATAAAATGCCGGGAAATATAAATAGGGCCCCTTAGTTATACTACTACTAATAGTAATGATTATGTTATTGTGTTAGTTGAAACTCGCTCATATTTTTACATAACTCACATAAAACACATAAATGATACCACCTTGACAGAATAAGTACCTGATAAAATATGCTTCTTCCCCCCCATACGCATTTCCAAACTAATATTACGTGTATTGTATAAAAGTCATTTTATTATTGCCTATATCAATCTACCCTGCCTCACCCGACCAGCTTACCTTGGACTGCGTCAGTTCGTATGGATCTCAGATTTGTACAGAAAGCTAAACTACAGGCCAAGGTATAGAGTTCAGCCTACACTGGATATGCAAGTTCGCTATTGTATTTAGCAAATTTAACTTATGCGGCCATAAAGATCTTATTTCAACGAGATAAGGTGTATAATTGAGTGAGAAATTTCGGTGTAACATTGTTTTTGGAGTCACGTTCGCCTTTATAGTCACGATTAAAGTTGGTTAAATGGGGGTAGATGTAATTTTGTGACGTCATTCTTAGCATATTGATGTGAATGTGTGCTTAGGATATTAAAATTACCTTTGTGTGTTAAGGTATTATTGGTCACTATTTTCATGTAGTAGGTACTGCATGACAACGTGCATTAGATGCCATATTTTGTTCTTCTAACATCGTACCTAGGTACATCTGTGTGTAGCAGTGTGCGTGCATTACTGTGTAAAGCATTTGAAGGTTAGGGGTGCCGATGCTGTCACAGACACAAGACTTAACACTACGTCAATGTCACGTAGGGCACGTCCGGTGAATGTGCTCTGTGATGCACAGAGAAAACCACTCAACGTTAAGCGGGCCATCTTCTTGCTTCTTGATCGCGTGGAACTGGCCCCTTTACCTAGCTTTATGACATCTCGAAGGGGTTTTTGAGATAATTAAATAAATACCTTTTGTCTTTGTTTTTGCTTACTCAGTTACTTCATCACTATCACTACATAGTATAAAACAAAGTCGCTTTCTCTGTCCCTATATCCCCATGTCCCTATGTCCCTATGTATGTTTAAATCTTTAAAACTACGCAACGGATTGTGATGCGGTTTTTTTTAATAGATATAGTGATTCAAGAGGAAGGTTTATATGTATAATATATGCATGATATGTGCATTAATATGACATAGGGATGGAGGACAGAGAAAGTGACTTTGTTTTATACTATGTAGTGATAGTGATAGTAATAGTGAAGATGAGTTTTACATTTGGGAGGAAAATTGACGACTTTTACTACTGTTGTAAGAAAATATGGAAGTACTACAATGTTGCCACAGATAATGCACACATAAAATTTATGTTTTTTTATACAACCAGCTGATGGAACAAGCAGATGGTCCACCTGATGTTAAGTGGTAACCATCACCTATAACAAAGCATTGCCTCGTAAGTCACGCACGATAGGAATGTGCCTTACTTGTCTCTGCGTCCATCAACTTGAGGCATACAGATGTTAAGCCTCATGTGCCTGTACTTACACGGCGACTACACTCTTCAAACCGAAACACAGCGTTGCTGCTTGGCGGCAGAAAAGGCGTGGTGGTAGTACTTCCCCGGACGAGCCACACACAAAGAGCTCTACTACTCTTCATAACAGAGAAGTATAACTACATAAACTTCTGACGTCTGAAGACCTAAACGAAATCTTTGGTTATATTTTCAAATTCAGCGAAAATTTTAATTCTTAATTCATAGAAAGAAATAACGAATCGGAGTTCCGTAGGGTTTAATAAAAGTCCCAAACTTAATTAAGACCCTTATCAGTGGCAGATAAGAGCTGGCCGAATTAAATTTAAAGAATTCTCCAGTCTTTTGGAAAATTCCAAATTAGGTTTTGTCGGAGCTTTTGGAATTCTTCTCGTGGATTTAACATTTATTTTGGTAACATTACTTTTATCTACTTACCTAAGTGCTATTAGCATTGAAGTTACTGAAGTATACAACTTGATTTGTTAAATTACCTGAAAAAAAGAAAAGTTTGTTAGTTTTGATACAAGTTTAATACATTTATTTACAAGAAACTTTGCTACAAATATTATCTTAATGGGTATACAAAATGCACTAGAGTTGAGCTGATCTCAAAACTGAGCCACTTGTATATTGTTGCGAAGAACGATCTATAGATAGCTCAAGTGATCCAAATTAGCGAATGAAATCTTCAGGCACGGTTGATTTATGAAGTCTTATAGCATTCGTCATCTTGCTATTCTCTCCTTTCTTAATCATGTCATCTTTCACACAGTCTATCCATATCCATACATCTTTTCTTTGGCCTCCTTAAGGTATAGATTAAATCAACGTAATTAAATTCGGTTACGCGCACAAAGCTAAACGCGAAAGCTAGTTACTAAAGCCGATAACAAAATTACGGTATAGCGAAGCACGTAATTCAATCCGTGTAATACGTGGGTAGTTCGCAACTCGGACACAATGCCAGATTGAGTCGCACTTCTGAGGCCCCTACCGTTGGATACTATCGCGATAAATTCCCCGAGATGTGAGTTAAACACACTATTATGTAGCCTAGAGTTATAATTTTTTTATAATAATAATAATAAGATAATTAGAAATTTTAGACATCTTGAAAAATACTTTTCTAGTGTATTTTATTATTTGTAGTGTGCGTCACGCAAAAAGAGCACCGGAAAGAGGGGGTGTTGGCGCGAGTATTTTGATTACGCAAACACATCCACTGTTTTCCAGCGTTTTTTTTGGTTGACGCGACTTATACGGTATAGCTTTTGGACTTTATCCCAAGGCATGGTATAGGTCATGCCATTTCTCGGGATAAAGTCGAATAAAGTCGTAAAGTTGGTTGGGGGGAGGGGGCTAGAGGGTTATGTTGGACTCTTGGTACCGACTAAACCCCCTGGGGTATTCCTCTGCTGTGCTTGGGGCAAGGTTACAGGTTCGGTTTGCACCGCGGCCACGCCAGCAACTGTCCTTGCGGACCCTAAGTACTAAGATTCACCTATTTTTAAGACTTTTCAAAGTGATTTTATTGAATAAATACCTTTTGACTCCTATTTTTAGTTTTTTAAACGAGTTCCAATGGTACCCACACCTGCATGTGTGGAAGTTTTTGGTCACTGCGGATTATTGGGAGCTCACAGCAAGGAATTTGCTTTGTATGTGAAATTTACGTGTCGGGTCATTTGCGACTTTATTACAAGGTCATAAAGTTGCGAGAAATCTGCACAGCCTGCCAGGTGGTTTGGACCTTGTGCGGAGGCGATAGAGTTTAAAATGGTTTGATTTGTAGATTGGGAATAGTTGGGTAGGAAGTTAGGTGAATTTGGTGTTCTCATGATTTTCTATCAGGTCCTGTTTCGTAGTCTTTGAGTAATGATCATCAGGGAGTAAGGTAATATAATATGTTATTAGATACAGATACATACACATACAGACATATATTATCTGTCCTTGTTTTTCATTCAAATAAGGTTTATTGGGAATAATTAATTATAAAATAAAAACATAATATTATAAAAGATATTTATTTATTTATTAGATACCTTAAAAATAATCATTAATTAAAATTATAAGGTTTATTGACGATATCGGTGGCGCAGCAGGCGAAAGTCCACCTGCGACGCAGAGGTTGCGGGTTCGATTCCCGCCTCGGAACAAATTTGTGTACGATCTGCAGAAATTTGTTCCGTTGGCCTGGGTGTTTTCTATGTATAATAAAAAATATCTATCTATGTAAGTATATAATGTATTAAATATATCAGTTATCTAGTACCCATAACACAAGCTTTGAGTAGCTTACTTTTGGGCTAGATGATGCTGTGTGGATTGTCCAGCAATATTAATTTTTATTATTTCCACTAGACCACCGGTGCTCATCGCCAAAAACTCGATCAGATTTTAGCTTAAAAGAATTTACGTTAAATCTACGAACCACTCCTTAGTTTTCGTGTAACAACCGCTTACGTAACAACTACGTGCCGCGACAGAACCTCACGTAGTCAACAACCGCACCGCAGAACTCCATCAAAGTCGGCTTAGCCGGATTTGCCATTGTACCTGCAACTTTTATAAGCGTCGCGTCGATAGAGTGTAAATGAGAAAAGTTACATCGCAAATTGCTTATTTAAGCATTGAAGTTTTTTATTCAACTTGACGTTAGAACAAGCAGATGGCCTAACTGATTACAAGAGGCCCACCATATGTGAAATGGTAACCAAAAGCAAAGTCATAAGGTATTACAAAGATTTTTATAATGTCCCAAAAGTTATTCTCCGAGCGGGATTTGAACCCGCGACCTTCCCCTTGATACGGCGCAAATGGTAGCACAGCCCCGTATTAAGGGGAACATTCCAGCCTTCATAGCTCAGATGGTAGTAGCTCTGTTTTCTGCGACGTATTCGTAGGCCGTGGGTTCGATTCCCACCGAGAAAAAAAATTGGTGTATGAACATAGTTTTTCGATGTGAGTTAAATAATTTTGTAAGTGTGCATTAAAAAAAAGTACTATAAATATTACATATCAGCTATTAGTATCCTGTAATACAAGCTTCGGCTTAGTTTGGGGCTAGATAGTGCTGTGTGGAATGTCAGTGCTCCATAGCTGTACAAGTGACCAAAAAAGAACCAGTGCTCCTATAGAAAACAAACGACCGTGGAACTTTAGATTCATCCATAGTTAATTGGATCGGAGTTGAGCGTTGTTTTTTGTGTCGCAGTGCCGATACGTAATTGTCGATAGATCTGATTTGAAAGACTTTTACATTACGCGATTATAAATAATAATAAATAATGCTGGACAATCCACACAGCACCATCTAGCCCCAAAGTAAGCTACTAGCTTGTGTTATGGGTACTAGATAACTGATATATTTAATACATTATATACTTACATAGACTTTTTTATTATACGTAGAAAACACCCAGACCTGCGGAACAAATTTCTGCAGATCGTACACAAATTTGTTCCCGAGGCGGAATCGAACCGGCAACCTCTTGCGTCGCAGGCGGACTCTAGGTCCCAGTTCCACGCGCCCAAAGCCTAGAAGAACAGCCAACAAACTCACAGCTTGGTTTCTTTAATTGCACACATTTTATGGGTGTTACAGAAAAATAATATAACTTCTAAGTTCATGGGCGGTTTTATCGCTAAACAGCGATCTCCACCAAACGACCGTAATGAAGTGGACTCGTGATATCAAAATATCGTATTTAGTAAACAGCTTTGGTCAGTAAAGGAGCTCAAATCTTTATTTATCCTTTTAGCGAAGCATGTTTACGACGGCTCTGAATCCAGATATTTGTATTTTGTTCCAGGAAAATGTAGATTTCACATCTATCACTAATACCTTTAAACAATTCTTCTATAATTAGTAAGTTATAAAAAAATTGGTGGACATTTCCACACAGCACTATCTAGCCCGAAACTAAGCCAAAGCATGTATTATGGGAACCAGATAGTTATATATAATAATATCATTTTTTTAAGCTACTTCTGTTTAGCAACCGAGCAAAGCAAAAATCTTTCTATCTATAGGGTGTTATGTGATCTTTCTATCTATAGGGTGTTATGTGATCTTTCTATCTATAGGGTGTTATGTGATCTATTTGTTTACATACTGTCAGCTTAGTTTTCTCGTGCACCTGCGACCAACTTCCTTAATTTACAATCCTCTCCATCTAAAGGTTGTCTGGAAGAGATCGCTCTCAGCGATAAGACCGTCCATTGTACAGTTAGTTTTATTCCTTATTTATTTTAGTGTTTTTCTTTTAAGATGTACGATAGAGTATTATCATTCATTCATTCATTCATTCAATCAAAGCTCGGTCACCCAAATATATATTTTTATCTAAATATATATTATTATGCAAAAATTTAATACAAGTTACAAACTTTACTAATTCCAAGAATAATTGAAAGTGGTCCAATGATCAAAGCGTGGTAGAGCAACAAATAACTAACATCCATGATGCCCTCATGATGTTAAGTGGTAACCACCACCTCGCAAAGCACGCACGATATAATTGCGCACTACGATGCACTGCCTTAGAATGACTATTAATTATTTATTTAATGGCCGGGCAAGTCCACTCTCAAATAAAATAAAATAAAAAGAATTTTCTATATCCCAGTGTTTTCTTAAACAAGGTGAAACTTGACTGCCGCAGGAAAATAAAGACAGAGTAGGGCATAAAGACATCTTTGTATTTACGACGCTACCTGACCGGAAGTACGTAAAAATGCTACGTGACGTAGTATTACGTAGGTCAACGGATATTACGAAAATCTACACTTTATTATTAACTAGCGACCCGCCCGCGCGCCCCTGCTTCGCACGGGTGCACATATCATGCATGTATTATACATATAAACTTACCTCTTAAAACACTTTATCTATAAAAAAAACCGCATCAATATCCGTTGCGTAGTTTTAAAGATTTAAGCATACATAGGACATAGGGACAGAGAAAGCGACTTTGTTTTATACTATGTAGTGACTAGTGGAAGCTGGTGAGCTCATGCCTTTTAGTTGTTTGTCTAGAAGGGTAGACAGAGGTGCGTCCAAATAATTAAATATTGGTGGGGTGGACATTTTACACAGCAGTATCTCGCACCAAACTAAGCGAAAGCTTGTGATATGGTAATCAGACAGATGATATATTATTTAAAAAAAAATTGTAAATACATACTTATCACTACATAGTATATATAAAACAAAGTCACTTTCTCTGTCCCTATATCCCTATGTATGCCTAAATCTTTAAAACTACGCAACGGATGTTGATGCGGTTTTTTTATAGATAGAGTGATTCAAGAGGAAGGTTTATATGTATAATACATGCTTGATATGTGCACCCGTGCGAAGCAGGGGCGCGCGGGCGGGTCGCTAGTAGTATTATATAACACCCAGACTGAGAACAAACATTTATGTTCATCGCACAATTATTTGTTCTCGGTGGGATCGAACCCACGGCCTATGGCACAGAAGGCTGTCAAATATACACAAATAAGCAAGAAACAAGTATTTCATAATATCCCTTTAACATTTTAATCGATTTAAATAGATACGACTAGCTACCGCGTCTGAATTGTAAGCAATTTACCAATCTGTTGTAGTTTAGAAAAAAAAGACATGATTTTAGTACACAAATATGGATGAAAGAACAAAGATTTTATAATGTTCCAATGTTGTGATTTCCTTAAGTGTAGTAAACACTATAAATCTAATAAATATTGGATAAAGGAAGTTATTTAACAAAATTAAATAAAAAAACAGTACAAGTAGAGGTTGCCCTCGATCACATCTCGATTTCGTCAGTATTTAATAAAATCAACAAACGCTGAACAGCTTGTGTAAATATATAAAATATTTCATTATTATTTCACCTAACATTGCGTATTATTTTAGGACCTCTTAGAACTTTTGACGTTGTTTTTTTATGTTATTGGTTTTTTCTTGGTCACTTTACTTTGTAGTGCCCTCTTCGTATTTCACTGATGACTTACTGATCTATATCTATTATAGATAGATATCATTTTATAGTACAAGATGCTATCGCCACCTGATTGCTTACTTACTTACTGCTTACTTTGGTATTATTATTATTATACTCAATTTCATAAGTTGAGTTTTTCATTGCCTGAAAACACAGATAGTGAATGTCAAAGTTTATTTATTTGCCGAATTACATGTACATAAGATGGTAAATGTTTATATTGATCAATGTAATTCCACCAAACACGGGCATGCAAAATTATTAGTTATAAACAAATTAGTCAAAATCAAAATAACAAATTATTTAAAATTAGAAAAATAATGAAATGGCAGTAAAAATGACAAAAAAGAAAGAAAAACACTAACAATTATGAGTATTATCAAATTAATACATAAAAATAACATTTTCTAAAAATTAATCCTAGCGAGATCGTTTTTTTTTAAACTCCCTGAATACAAAATTTCATGAAAATCGTTGGAGCCTCTTCTGAGATTCAGATAACAAATGTACCAGAACAATAGTTCGCTTAGAGGTTTATCATTATTTTCTAAGATTCTTCAGCAGACGGCGTTGCTAAGCAACCGAGCAGACAAGTGAAATGTGATTTATTTCTAAGGATATTTTTGTCTGATCTCTCATAAATCTAGGCATAATTAAAAAGTAAAGTTGGCGGCCTTATCGCTAACAAATCACTGAGGAAATAACCTTTTTCTTCGTTCTAGTTCTCACTAGATTTCACTTCCGACGCATTCGTCGGTGGTTCGTTATTGCTATCATTAATATTAATAAATAAATCATTTATTTGCGTCAATGGTGTAGGAACATAATGATGACAATCATATTCAATTGGTATCACTCATTCCCCATAGCTGGGATGCAAATTGAATTTAAAATTAACTTTAAACAAAATTCACAATAATAATAAAAAAAACAATAGCAATTAAATGTCAAATCAAAATAAAGTAAAGAAAAACATTGCTTGATAGAATGTCTATGGTCAAACTTGACTTTACTGGGCTTACGAATGCATCGAATAAATAATAAGATACTAAAAAGATAAATAAATTGGATTACATTTTCTTTTTTTTACTGAAGGGTCCTCAAACCCTGAACTCAAACACACATTTTGTAACAGATTGCTTAGGACAAATTACGCGAGTGGTGCTACGACGTAGGCAAACGCCTACGTCGTAGCACCTACGCAGCGTAGCACCACAAATTTCTTTGTGATAATATTTTTCTTATTTGTATCACCACCAAAGGTCTTATGCTGCATTGTTAAGGTGGATAAGCTGACAGATAAGTACATCAAAGTGCAGTTTCAAAGTACGATAAAATGACGCCAAATATGACTTTAGTAAACTCTTATAAAAAAAAATTATAGTGTAATTATTAATAATTATTATATCAAACTTCAATTGACTCCATATCACAGTAATTACACTGTCATTTTATAGAGTCAATTAAAGTTTAATATTTTGCAATTTCTTATACTAGGTGACTCTTGGTGCCATTTCAAAGTCAAAGTCAAAGTTCGATTCCAACTGAGAACAAACATTTGTGTGATGAACATAGATGTTTGTTCTCTGAATTTGTGTTATATAAAGTATGTTTTTACAAAAAAAATATATAAGTAGTATATCAGCTACCTGGGTTCCCATGTTACAAGCTTTGGCTTAGTTTGGGGCTAGATAGTGCTGTGTGGAAAGTCAACCACTATATATTATTATGTCGTATAAAAGAACAAGGCCACAAATAACTTGGAGTCACGTGACAGAGACAATATTTAGAGTGAGTAATAACGGAGCGATATCACAAGCGGTTTGAATACGAAGGTGCCCACTGAAAGACTATTTGTTTAGGGGTGTTGGGGGTGGAAAATATAGGCTTTAGCGGAAATCTGTCTCACTGAAAACTTCTACCCGATGGACAGACATTTGTAAAAATCGCGGGAAGATTTTATTTAAATTGTTCATCTTTTGACATATATACAATGTTCTTAAATAGGTCACACACAGTTATAATTATAATAGAATTAAGATAATTGTAATTAAAAATTAACACAATATTAAAATTATAAGAATTAACAAAAAATGTGGAGCGTGTGGAGAGAATGTGGGCTTGATCGTTCTACTAGAGATGTACCTATAGGCGATCCGACGTGGCCGGGATACTAACAAACTTAGTCTAGTCTAGTCTAGCATGTCTGTCTGTCTGTCTGTCTGTCTGTCTGTCTGTCTGTCTGTCTGTTACGCTTTCCCGCTTAAACCTCTCAACCGATTTTGATGAAATTTGGCACAGACAATCTTTAGACCCTGAGAAAGAACATAGGCTACCTTTTATTGCGAAAAAAAGAGATGAAGAGATTAAAAGTACGCAGACGAAGTCGCGGGTACCAGCTAGTAATAAATAAAATGATTTCTTTGAATCGTTTAGGTGACCACTTTCCATCAGGTGGCCCGTATGGTTGGCTGCCAACTTTGGCATATAAATAATTCTTGGCCTGGCGATGTCTTCGACTTTTAGTTGTTTTTAAATTCCGTAAATAGTTGTATTTGGTTTTTGAAATAAATAAAAAAATATAAATATGAATACTCTGAAAAGTGATTATGTAGCAAATGTAATTTAAAATCTATAAATACTTTAAGTTTGTACTAGGTCAGGATATCTACCGTGCCTAGGGATCAAAGTTTTGAAGCTGTTTTCATTTTCTGTTTCTCATTACAAAGAAATAATCCCAACTAATATTATAAATGCGAAAGTAACTCTGTCTGTCGGTCTGTCTGTCTGTCTGTCTGTTACGCTTTCCCGCTTAAACCTCTCAACCGATTTTGATGAAATTTGGCACAGACAATCTTTAGACCCTGAGAAAGAACATAGACGACCTCTGTGGCGCAGCGGGCGAGAGCCTGCCTGCGACGCAAGAGGTTGCGGGTTCGATTCCCGCCGTGGAACAAATTTGTGTACGATCTGCAGAAATTTGTTCCGATGGTCTGGGTGTTTTCTATGTATAATAAAAAATATCTATTTATGTAAGTATATAATGTATTAAATATATCAGTTATCTAGTACCCATAACACAAGCTTTGAATAGCTTACTTTGGGGCTAGATAGTGCTGTGTGGATTGTCCAGCATTATTTATTTATTTATTTATAGGCTACCTTTTATTGCGAAAAAAAGAGATGAAGAGATTAAAAGTACGCAGACGAAGTCGCGGGTACCAGCTAGTAAATAAATAAATAATGCTGGACAATCCACACAGCATCATCTAGCCCCAAAGTAAGCTACTCAATGCTTGTGTTATGGGTACTAGATGACTGATATATTTAATACATTATATACTTACATAGATAGATATTTTTTATTATACATACAAACACCCAGACCATCGGAACAAATAATAATTGTAAAATGTGTTTTCTTGCGGCACAAAAAACTTATTCTACATCCTGCTACCACGTGAACGAAGTCGTGTGCCATATTGTATAGCTAGCTGAGCGCAGATTTGAATCCCGGTATTCCCACGAGATAAAAAGTAGCCTGTGTGATATTACAGACTAGAATCTATCTCTCTGCCAAGTTTCATCCACATCCGATCAGCCGTTCCGGAGTGAAAGAGTAACAATCATCCATCCATACTTACAAACTTTCGCGTTTATAATAGTAGTAGGATAACGTCAAAAGCTACATCAAAGAAATCACAAGTATCACTTTGAATCTTCTTAAAGCTGGGTGACTCTAGGTGCCACTTCCACGCGACCATGCCTGGAACCAGCATTACAGACTGGCATAACCCTTTTTGCAGACCACTGGAAGGTAGTAATGTTGAAATGCTTAGCCCACTGCGAGACAGACAAACTCTGATAAAATTGTTCTATAAAATATGTAAATTGTTGTTAATGCGTGTGTTATTTGTGTGTAATTTATTGACTTATTGACTTATTATTATTTTGTTTGACATGTGTAATTTGACATACTTTATTGTTTATATTTTGTTCTTTATTAATTTCAATGTGTAATTATAGTAGCTAGAATGTAATTTATAATTAGAGTAATTGGTTTTAACCGTTCTAGTTATATAAATAAATAAATAACTTGGGCCACGGCACCGTTGATTTAGGCAGAGACCCCGAGGGCGACAATAAACAGGAGCCCTGCCCGACCGGCGACGCGGCCGGAATACCACTCGCGTTATATCTTGGACTTTACCACGTTTTATACAATAAAAATAAGATGCTGAGAACAATTTTTGTGAAGAATTGTATTTTTCATTCCCTTGTCGTGTCAGTGAAACAGAGTGTGGTGAAAGGTACATTATTTCACCACACTACAGTCCGAATAAAAATCAGGTTTTTTTCATTCATAGATTATACATACATCCATAAAATCACGCCTATTTCCCACAGGGGTAGGTAGAATTCAATAAAAATGAGATGTCGAGAACTATTTTGTGTTTGGACTGTGTATTTCTTCGTTTTATCGTGTCAGTTCTTTCGACAGTGTGGTGAAAGGTTGTCCACAGTCTGGATATAAAAATAGGTTTTTCTAAGTCATAGATTTAAATCAAAACAGGATATTAATCAAGATTAGTGACTGATGCTCAAAGGACGATATCAATAAATCACTATCACTATCACTACATAGTATAAAACGAAGTCGCTTTCTCTGTCCCTACATCCCTATGTATGCTTAAATCTTTAAAACTACGCAACAGATTTTGATGAGGTTTTTTTAATAGATAAAGTGAATCAAGGGAAAGATTTATATGTATAATACATGCATGATATAGCAGATAAACAATGTGCACCCGTGCGAAGCAGGGGCGCGCGGGCGGGTCGCTAGTAAATAAATAAATATCTAAGGGTAATCAAAAGTAACACTAAGGATATACCTACGTTTTGCGCCAGTTGGTATTCCATACGTGATAGGTTGCAAGCCTATTGCCGCTGTTAGAATGCCAACCATTTTAGTATACTGAAGCTAAAAAATATAATGGTGAAGAATTATGAACACAATTTTCCACCATTATATTTTCCTACATTATATAGACAAAAAAAAATATTAAAAAAAACTTGTAAGTGTTTAGTATAATTACAAAAAGCGCAATTTCTATATTTCGGCCACTATATTTGGCCCAAACGAAGTGTCACATAGTGGACATAATTTAATTTAGCCCATTTAACCCGCCCGACAATAGTACTGGTTAATACCCAATTTTAGTGCGAAATCAGGTACTACCGCAAAATTGTGTCGATAGATCTTCGACCGTGTATGCATGTATGAAATATTAAAAAAGAAATATTTAAGAATAATTATTTACTTACACATTTTACTTTATGTCCAATCAATTGATGGATAAATAATTTCTTTACACAAAGGAAAAAAATACAAACTACCTACGTATCCATGCGTCTATAAACAGCCGAACTTTAACCGTCACGTTCAGTTCGTAACGAAATTAAAGAGACATTTTCTAGCAAATACCGGTGCGGTTCGGTGCAATTAGCCCGTGTGTCCTAAATTTACCGGTTTTCGTACCGGTATTCGTGAAGTGGTCAATTAGTAACATCCGCTAGCGCTGCGCAGCAAAACCGGTACTTGCGCTGCTCGAGTGTCAGTGAGTTCGCTGTGTATTTTTGATTGTTTTTAAGAGCTTTTTGATTAGAATTCAAAACTCTTGCCGGTTTGGATGCGCGGAATAAATATACGGTTTTAGAAGCATTGTTGGTTTGAATTTAGTTTTTTAATGAATAAATATTGTTGGACCTTCCACGTACTCGAAATTAAGCAAATATTGTAATATGGGAATGAAATAAAAGGTACCTAGTTTTATTTAAATAAATACATTGTCATAAAATAAATAACAACCAAAAAAAGAACAAACAGTTATATAAAACATCTTGGATCTTCAATCGAACATCTTGGATGCCAGTGCTCTTAAATGGTGAAGGAAAACATCGCGAGGAAACCAGTTCATATTCCAACAGCGGCGATGGCCTTGCAACCTGTCACCTATGGAATACCAGCTACTGCAAAATAACGGTATGTGCCAAATTCAATGTTTGAACGTTCCTTTGACTTCCGCAAAGTACTCTGTGCCCTTTGACGTCCTCAAAGAATCGAGAGTTCCTCAAAGAGATCTGAGGGGATATCTACCGTGCCTGGGGATCAGTCGTTAAGATTTTTTTTTTATACAACCAGCTGATGGAACAAGCAGATGGCCCACCTGATGTTAAGTGGTAACCATCGCCTATAACAAAGCATTGCCTCGCAAGTCACGCTCGATAGGAACGTGCCCTACGATGCACTGCCCTGCGTCCATCAACTTGAGGCATACAGATGTTAAGCCTCATGTGCCTGTAATTACACCGGCGACCACACTCTTCAAACCGAAACACAGCGTTGCTGCTTGGCGGCAGAAAAAGGCGTTACAGTGAAGATGTTTCAGTTTTCAGTTTCTTGGATCTCTTGGTACTACTTAAGTATAAACTTGTGGGAATAATTATTACTTAGAAGCATTATAAACTATTTAAGTATAATTTTCAAGTGTTTTTATAGTTTTCTTCCATCATATTTAATTTAGGTATAAATATTAAGGTGGACTCCATTTTATAGTTAATAGTAACTACTGTTTTATAGCCAACAGGTTTATAAGCTACTCGTAAAATAAAATTTTAAGCTATAAAAATTTGATTGTTATTTTAATTATTATATTCGAAGCTATAAAACTAGTGTTGGATTTAATTGAACTTACTGCTAACTTTTGATATCAAAAGTGTTAAAAAAACATTTTTTTACCCAGTTGTGATAAACTTTTCGAATAAAAATTTTCATAGTCATGTCATGTATATCACGGAAGTATCTACCGTGCCTGAATATCAAAGTCGTCAAGTTACTGCCTTAAATGTTTTTTAGTTTTTCTATCATTATTATAAATACAAAATAAACGCTAGAATCCCTAAATTCAAAGTTACAGCAGGCAAAATAGATATCTCCTCAGCTCTCTTACTACAAATAAGAACTTTTTTATACAACCATCTGATGGAACAAGCAGATGGCCCACCTTACGTTAAGTGGTATCTAACCATCACCTACAACAAAGCATTGCCTCGGAAGTCACGCACGATAGGAACGTGCTCTGCGTCCATCAACTTGAGGCATACATATGTTAAGCCTCATGTGCCTGTAATTACACCGGCGACTACGCTCTTCATCCGAAACACAGCGTTGCTGCTTGGCGGCAGAAAAAGGCGTGGTGGTAGTACTTCCCCGGATGAGCCACACAAAGAGCTTTACTGCTCCGGATTTTTCGGGGATTTTATTATACGCATCATAAAAATCTGTTTATTACTACTTGTTACTTGCTCGAGAGTTGAGACATAATATTATGGGTGTTCAGAGGCACCAATACCCTATCGTAACATATAGTTGATGAATTCTATAAACCTCTTTTAAAAATAAAACGCTAATCCACCTGAAACAGATTTTGAACGCATGCCAAGTAAAGCCAGTATTGTACACTAGTTTTGCTCTTGTTCGGTTCAAGGCTTGGACTCAGACAAGCGGAAAGACAATTGATGTGAATGGACTTTTATTGGAAAAAAGCGGATTTATTTTGAAGTAGTTTTTAGCCTTTTACCCTTTTGTGTACTTACCTCTTTATATATATTTTTCCTTAGACATCATAGATGGAATAAACAGATTAACACCTGACGTTAAGTGGTAATCATCACCTGTAACAACATTGCCTCGTATTTCACGATAGGAACGTGCTCTACGATGCACTACCCGGCGCAGAGGGCAGATGATTGTAGTATATTTTAAGTAAAATTGTAACTTAATTTCTGTATATCTATCATTATGTAATGTGTCTGTGTAGTTGAATAAATGTATTTTCTTCCTTTCTTTCTTTATGTTTTGTGAAACTAAGCCGTGAGGCTTCACAAAACATCTACATATTGCACGGTAGTTTGGGTTCGGTTCCCACGGAATCAAACTTTTGGGTGGTCATAATACTCGTATTACAAGTATACGAGTGTATTTACAAAAAAATATATAAATTAGGTATTATTATTAGTTATCCGATTCCCAATCAAAAGTCAAAAAGGAACAAACAATCATAATATTCATAAGATTAGCACTAAGAAAACTTGTAAAAAATTATCTAAAACACATTTTTTATAATAAAATAATATATTTTTGTTTTGTGTTCGTTCGTTATTATTTTCGAGTACCAGATGTAACGCCTGTCACCCATCAACATGGTGGCTACGCATTATGTTGCTTTCTAACCCAATCGGTTCAATTATCAAAGATACATCACAACCATTTTTTTAACAGACTTTTAATAAAGGAGGCTTACCCGCGGTTTCTGAAAGCTCGATCATCAACAATCGGCTGTCAAGTCACTTGCTATCTTTATCTAATTTAAAGTAAAAGCTGAAATAGCAAGTTACTTGGCAGCTGATAAGTTTTGATCGAGCTTTTAGAAACCGGCCGTCAGTTTTTTATTATTATTTTTTAGGCAAAAGTCTTAGGTAGAGCACGCTTACCACCACGCACGCTAGACCACTTGTTTTAAATATTCCTAAGTTTACCGTTTCAGAAATACCGATAATCGGCTTTTCCCCGGTTCGAAGAGACAACAGTACCTCAATTGAGGTCAAGGCTCCAATGTTATTTACTCACAAAAAGATAAAAATGTTTGTATTCATTCGTACCCTGACGTTTGTTTGATGTGGGGAGCATGAATTAAGCGTGCGTGAAATGTTCGTGTAATTGAGTGTTTTGGGTTATTTCTGTGGAAGATATAGCAGTCAGTTGACAACACGACAACGGGGTAGCTGGATCCTTTATTGCAATAATATTCTATTGTTCAATAGCCATTACGCCGGCGACCACACTCTTCAAACCGAAACACAGCGTTGCTGCTTGGCGGCAGAAAAAGGCGTGGTGGTAGTACTTCCCCGGACGCGTCACACACAAGGAGCTCTACTACTCTTAAAAAAAACTTGACTTGATTAGAATACAATAGAACATTCCTTATTTAAAACCACTTTTGCAATTTGTTTGACGACAAAAAAGGCCACCACTCAGCATTTGCTGTATGAGCTCAAGCCCATACAGCGCTGGTTTTCAGTTACCGACAATCCAGTATTAAGCAATTGAAATAGATAAATTTAGTGATAATAATATTATCACTAAATTTGACTATTTCAATAGTCCTTCGTTAAGCTTCAAGCTACAAATAACTTTGATCTTCTAGAAGCAGAAAGAAGGAAATACATTAGCTCTAGTTTTCCATAATCCATAAAAGACAAATATTGACAGTGACATATTGCTTCTGTGTCAACACGATCACAATGCAATATCGCCGTTCAACTGCAAATATGAGTTGACCTGGATACCAGAAATTGTGCTTTAGTTATGCTGAAGTCGGAATTCTGTACAGTGAAAGAATTCGGCATGATTTACATTTTATACACCAGGCATAATGCTCTTCCTGGAAAATATATTTTTTGAAAAGATTCAAATTGTTTTTGCAATGTAAATGTAAATACATACATTTGAAAAAAAAACTGTGTATTTTTTGGCATATACCCTCATTTAGCAGTCAGTTGGTAACGACTAGTTTTCTATATGTACTTGACAGGTTCTATCTAATACGACTATCTAAGTGACGACCTCTGTGGCGCAGCGGGCGAGAGCCTGCCTGCGACGCAAGAGGTTGCGGGTTCGATTCCCGCCTTGGAACAAATTTGTGTACGATCTGCAGAAATTTGTTTCGATGGTCTGGGTGTTTTCTATGTATAATAAAAAATATATATCTATGTAAGTATATAATGTATTAAAATATATCAGTTATCTAGTACCCATAACACAAGCTTTGAATAGCTTACTTTGGGGCTAGATGGTGCTGTGTGGATTGTCCAGCATTATTTATTTATTATTATAAAGATCAAAACTAAAAAGGATTATTATTTTCATGAAATATTTTTTTCCAAGAGAAATAATCACCTTGCATGGGATTCGATCCTACAACCTGACATTCAAAGGCCACAGCTCACAGCATTGCAGTAAACCCACGCCAGTACCCGAAATAAAGCACCTGCGATCAAAAAATACCCGAATTCGGGTATTAACCTAAAAACGGTAACTACCAATACAAATCAAAGTCGGGTGTCCGTAATGCGTCGTTTTTGATACAGAAGGGATTTGCCGTGAGTTATGTGCCGATACTGATAGCGGCGCGTTTTGCTACCGGTTTTGGTCTAATCAAGTGGAAATTGCACGAGTGAATTTGGACTAAGATGGGTAAGGATGAATTGGGCGATTTTTGATATAAAGACAGACAGACAAGCCGGTTTACCTGATGGTAAGTGGCCACCGTCGCCAAAGTTAAAATAGCCCCAGACATCCCTCAGTTTGCTAAGGATGTCTAAAGAGAGTAGTCAGAGGTATGATATTTTAAACTACTAGCTGATGGAACTAGCAGATGGCACACCTGATGTTAAGTAGTATAGGTGGTGGTTGTTATAGGTGATGGCACCTTACCCCTTGGTAGGTTTGCCTTACGATGTACTGCCCTTCGTCCAACACTTGCTAGACTTTGAAAGTCGTCAATATTTGTCAGGTACCATCTGATAAATATCTCATCTGTACTTAATTATAAACGCGTAAGTTTGTAGGTATGGATGGATGGATGTTTGTGACTCTTTCACGCCGGAACGGCTGAACGGATCTGGATGAAACTTGGCAGAGATATATATTAGTCTGGAAAAGCACATAGGTTACTTTTAATCCTGTGGGAATACCGGGATTTAAATCTGCGCGGGTGGAACCGCGGGGCGCAACTAGTACTAATCATACAAAATATTTGGCCTTCGTCGCTTGCCTTGGTTAGTATGTCAATAAGTTGAAGAAAACATTGTTCATTATAATAATGTAAGCAAAGAAACGACCGTGTGAGCGAAGCTAGAATGTTATTATTCGTGTACACAGACGAAAAATAACTTACTTATAACCAATAGCGTTGGCGGCTCGTTTAGCTCTTATATAATTGGCGACACACCTGACTCCAGCCGTAACGGCAGCTAAGTGCCGCGGGTTTATTGTTTACTGGAGACATTTTTGTAAGGAATTCTTGCTGTAAGAGTTTGGTGTTCCGTATACATTTTTATTTGATTTATTGAAAATTAATAAGATGCTCCTTTATCATTCTTTGTACGACGTATTTACTACTTCTACATATTTATATAGTGTTTATGGATTATTGGATCCAAATGCACGCTCCTCTTTTAAGTATAATAACTTAAATGATGTTACTAATTATAATATTACTAATAGTAATTTACAGCACCGGTGGTCTAGTGGGAGTGACCCCGCCTTCCGATCGTAAGGTCGCAGGTTCGAATCCGGTCGTGCACCAATGAATTTTTCTATCGAAAAATTTATGTGCGCAATGCCAGTGCTCTTAAACGGTGAAGGAAAACATCGTGAGGAAACCAGTTAGTATTCTAACAGCGGCGATGGGCTTGCAACCTGTCACGTATGGAATACTAACTACTGCAAAATGTGGGTATGTGCCAAATGTAATGTTTGGACGTATCTCTGACTACCCCCCTTAGACATCCTCAAAGAATCTTGAATTAGTACCTACTTGGTACTGGAAGATCTGATGATGATGGGATATCTACCGTACCTGGGGATCAAAGTCGTGAAGCTGTTTCAGTTTCAGTAATTTACAAAAATACTACAGTAATATATATAATATTTAAGCTTCCTTTTGTATCATAAGAATTAAGAGGCATAGCACATTTTGCTTCGTAGAAATCATAACAATAATGAGTGAGAAAAAAGACAAATGTACTTGACTTTGATCACCACTTGCGGTAGAAATCCCTTCAGCTCACTTACCCCCGGTTTCTGAAAGCGCGATCAATACTAATCGCCTGTCAAGTCACTTGCTATCTCTATCTTACTTGAAGAAAAAGCTGAAATGTCAGTCACACAGCCGATTAGTGATGATTGAGCTATCAGAAACCTGTTTAACGTGTTAAAAAGCCATTTTTTATATTGGGTAACTCCACGTCCTGTAGTAGACTAACTCAGGGTAGCGAAAACTTCGAAAGTCGTAAACGTACAAGAAAAACATATCCCACTCGTATATTTTTTTTGAGATATTATAAAAAACTTTTGTGATTTCCTTAAGTGTTGTAAAAACTGTAAAACTTAATAATGAAAGTGAATATCGACTATCACAACCCACACAACTAACGAAGGAGTACTAATATCTCGTGAGCGTTATTCGAATAAAGATAATGGCCACGCGATGTGGATACAGAAACGCACATCAAAACCTGCTTTCCATAAACTTTACGGTACCATATTAAATGGTTCCTTTATCCATTTCGCGGAACTCTAACTAGACTGAGAATAATGCATAAAAACTGCATAAACGGCATTTTTATTTCTCAGTTTATGACCTCATAAATATTATAAAGTACCGGTCGGTCTAGGATACCGGTATTATAGTAGTATCGTATCGGTTTATTTGGATACCGATTTCGCGCATGCTGAATATTTGGGTAAATTTAATGGGCATTTTGGATTATTTAGTGTGTTTCCAGTCTGTTAGTGAAGAGTTAAGTAAACAATCTGTTTGTTAAATGTTCAGTAATGCCCCTATTTATACGACGTGGAGTATTAAATGGAATGTGTGTTACTTTTTTCTAGTAGAAAATAAAGGTAATATGTATCATGTTGTGATAGCTCTCACAGATCAGTAGGTTGAAGCTCCGCATTCTGCGCTGTAGGCCGTGGGTTCAATCCCCACAGAGAAAAAAAAATTGGATGTTGACAATTGATTGATAGATACTTTATTCCTTGCTTCAGTATTATAGTTTATGTATTTACTAGCGGAACCCGCGGCTTTGCTCGCGCCAAGAAATTCAAAGTTTCATACAAACTTTCATCCCCTATTTTATCCTCTTGGGGGTAGAATTGATCAAAACCCTTTCTTAGCGGTTGCCTACGTCATAACATCTACCTGCATGCCAAATTTCAGCCCGATCCGTCCAGTGGTTTGGGCTGTGCGTTGATAGATCACTATGTCAGTCAGTCAGTCACCTTTGAGTTATATTTATAAAAAAAAGTACATTTGTACTATGGCAACCAGCTAGCTGATATAATCCATATAATGTGCTTAGTTTGGGACTGGAAAGTCCACCAATATTTTCATTTTTTGTTTTATGTGTCACCTTCAAATTTTCATAGGATGGTAGTTTTTCTAGAAAGTGGTTCCTTGGGCTAATTGTTTTATAAAAAGCACTAATAGTAAGTACTGTAAACTTTTCAACTAGACTTCTACTAGGCCTTCGTCTTGGTACCTCCCACAACTGCTGTGTTTGAAGAGTGTGGTCGCCGATGTAATTACAGGCACATGAGGCTTAACCTCTGTATGCCTCAAGTTGATGGACGCAGGGCATCTTAGGGCACGTTCGTGACTTAAGATGCAATGCTTTGTTATAAATGGAGGTTACCACTTAATATCAGGTCCACCTATGGTAGATAGATAGATAAGATAACACAATAGAATAATTGGCTAGAAAATAGTAGAATGTTTTATTAGAATAGGTTTCAGGGCTATAATGGTACCGAGAGTGTTTAGTGCCTTCGTAAATAATTACACTCTTTTGTACACGCGGACAGATATTTATCTCTTTGTTTATTGTCCGAGGGAAAATGAAAAATGGCGGAAGCATTCGCGAACTCCTTGTTTTGTGGATCTTTTGATAAATTTTCAATTCGCTGACCTCTTTAGTAAAGTGTAAATTCAGAGACTATTAATTTTCAGTTTTGGTTTAGTTTATTTTTAACTAGCGACCCGCCCGCGCGCCCCTGCTTCGCACGGGTGGACATATCATGTATGTATAAAAGCAAGCAGCAACGCTGTGTTTCGGTTTGAAGAGTGTGGTCGCCGGTGTAATTACAGGCACATGAGGCTTAACATCTGTATGCCTCAAGTTGATGGACGCAGGGCAGTGCATCGTAGGGCACGTTCCTATTGTGCGTGACCTACGGGGCAGTGTTTTGTTTATAGGTGATGGTTACCACTTAACATCAGGTGGACCATCTGCTTGTTCCATCAGCTAGTTGTATAAAAAAAAAATTATACATATAAACCTTCCTCTTGAATCACTCGATCTATTAAAAAAACCATACCAAAATCCAATGGGTAGTTTTAAAGATTTAAGCATAGGGACATGGGGACAGAGAAAGCGACTTTGTTTTATACTATGTAGTGACTCCGGTCTATTCTGGTGTTTGGTTTTAAGAACTTAGCCTCATTTCCTAGTGTCGATTCTCTTAGCAACAAAATCATCGGGAGTTTCACCTAGTGAATTCACTAGGTGAGTTAAGACTTGGCATCTACTCCCCGAAACACTTGCGCCGGTGGCGCTAGCGATGAGTGAATGCATTACTGAATGCCAAACTGAAAACTCACTGAGAATGTAGTTGTCAGTTAGGTGAATGTTGACGGCAGAATCGCAATGCAGAGATTACTGACGTCCTTTTCAAATATACACGACATAAGTTGGTCAGGTTAGGACAATGCATAACACTGTTTACGGAAAAGGGTTGTCTGCAATCTCACCTGATGTTAAGTAATGACGACGACGGTAAAGCACATTTACTTAAAAAATTCACCATTCTCTTGAAAATATGCAAATTATGGGTATTCGGAAGAACAGACGCCGGTAAGGAATTCCATTATTTGGCTGTATGCGTACAGAAAGTTGAAGCAAAGCGCTCGGTGTTGTCAAAAGACTTAAAATCCTTTCACCACACTGGTTATAAAAATGTTAAGACAAGAAAAAGATGTGTACAAAAACGTATTTTATCTCCACTTTACCTATCTATTAGTTAGCATAACAAATATGCTGCTAGAATTTTTGAAATACAAAACCACGTTATTTTAGAAAATATTTTCAGAATATGTATAAAATTTATGCAATGGAGAATAGCATTTTGCTAAAGAAATGAAATAACATAGATATATTAGTTTATTTAAAATTAACTCTGCTACTCTTATGAATAACATTACTATATATCAGTTTAATTGGTTTTTTGATTGGATTGCGTTTTCATTTAATTAATAACATTTTATTAAACGTTCAGGTAATAAAATGATACGGGTGACACCAGTAGGTACCTACTTTTAGTAGTTTTTCCCTTATCAGATTTTTTTTGCGCCTTTTCCTTAAAAGTTTAGGCGCAAAAAGTGACATTTATGCTAATCTAGGACGTACTATGGAGTGCTAGGTCGGGTAACCTCCTCGTGGAGCACCCTGGTCACACCATGGAACACGCCAGCAGAGTACTGCGGACGTGTTTCATGGTGGCTAATAATCCGACACGGCGGGCCTCTCCACGTGCCCCTCTGATTAGCAGAGGGCACAGTGTGATGAGGCAGGGTAGACCTTTTGGTCTGCCCAGGTGGGTCTGGGCTGTTTATGCAGCCCGGACGGATAAGGCGGTAGGTCGCGCGAGAGACGCCGAACTTCTCGCGCCGCTACGTGGTGAAGGCCTGGGGACACCTTCTCCCGCATTGCACATATTCACCACTCCCGTCGGGCGGGAACGGCCGAGCACTCGCGGTCGTTCCCGGGCCCCTCCCTGCAAAGGGGGGGGGGCGTGCGGGCCCCGCTGTAAAGGGCGGTCGTTGGCGGGGGACTGGATGCAAAGGCTCTGCCAGTTTCCCAGTTCCCCTCCAACATAGACGACGCGGGCCGCTGGGTTGTTTAGGGGGTATACCGGGAAACAGAACCGGAGAGCCCCACATATCCCTCCCATCCTCCAATGGGGGGATGCGTAAAGCATTTTTCCCAGCGTCAAAAAAAAAGGCTACGTACTATATTCGTTCAAGTTTCACCCCAATCAGTTTAATATTCTTTGAGCCACGAACATGCAAACATCGATATTAAATAGAATATATTATTTGACAAGTTTTTCACATACCCTGTAATTGTCTCGGCACGCTAAGTGTTAGTTAAAAATATTCAATTATAAATACTCTTCAAAGTGATATGAATAACCTATTCCTATGAATTTTTAATAAAATTCCACTAGTCTAGACTGTTTACAAAAACTTGCGTCATACATGATTTCGTACAATAAATTCTGGGTCTAAGGAATAGAGTTCAGAATTGATTTGACGGTAGTCTGTAGGGTTAATAGAATAAGTAATGAGATCGCTGTATTACGTGTATTATTGTAGTGCATTTTATGATCGCAACTCTTAAGTCTTAAGTAAATATGAATTTAAATAAAACTATTTGAATAAATGAATGAAAACGCTTTAAAGATTAGTAGTTAAAACATAAAAAAAAGCATAATTGGTGGGCTCTTTCTCGTTATATATGACAATAAAAAAGCATCGATGATACTTTATTGTTCTCGAACATTTTTTTTAAGATCAATTACTAGAATTTATTAGAATCGATTACTAGTTGATACAAAAACATATGAAAAAAACGCCTACTACAATTAAATTAATTTTGATATATAATAAACCATAGCTAATCAAGGCAATATACAACAATTGCCTTCAACACATGTATTCCAAGCCAATCCGTTCAATCTATTCTAAAGACAAGATTTATAAGGGGCAAATATAACCCACAGAATACGTAGAGGGATGTATGGAAGTTTCTTTCACAATGACGTCACTGAAACAGACTTTCATTACTGGTTTGTTTTGAGTCACCATGCGTGATTTTGCTCACTTTTCTGCGTAATTTTGGAACAAGCAGATAGACTACCTGATGTTAAGCGGTAACCATCACCTATAAAAAAATCATTGCATTGTAAGTCACGCTCGATACGAACGTGCTCTACGATGCACTGCCCTGTCCATCAACTTGAGACAAAGATTAAGCTTCATGTGCCTGTAATTTCAACGGCAACCATAAACCGGAGAACAATTTCCATCTTCAGACTTCCAGAAATTGGCACTTTATTGAATTAATTTTTAGTAACAAGGTTTGTACAAAATAACTGTAGGAAAGCCGTAAGTTTGTTGGCTGTTCTTCTAGGCTTTGGTCGCGTGGAACTGGCGGCACCAAGAGTCACCTAGTTTTACATTTTAAATTAATCTTGAGATAAAAGTAATAAATATCTTTTGACTTTGAAAGCGCGTAACTTATTTAATCAGAAATGACCGAAAGGGATCAATATTCAACCAGTGTGGTGATAGATTTAAAATAGACAATATCAAGTTATTGTCTTTTCGCTTGTTACATTAAAAAGTACTGTAATCTCTGTGAAATAAAGCATATTGTGCAATGTCATAAATTTTTAAATGGTAAGTTAGATTTTTGTAGGGGAAAATGGGGGTTAATTATTTAGTGACAGAGTCGGAAGGGTAGGGAAATTCAGCTTTTTAGCGGATTTAATTTTTGACAGGTTTAAGTGACACTTGTCTATGTCTAATGGCTTGGTGACTCAAACAGCTATTTTTAAATGTTTTAATAGAATAAAATAATTATAACGTTATAGTCAACTATAAAAATACGTCAGAGAAGTAGTGAATTTATCCGCACTTTGCCAGAACTTTCTAACGGTGAAAAAAAGAAGCAGAAATGTCGTAGAACCAAAGTTTAAAAAAGTAGTGACACGACAAAAAAAGGTGAGGGGTTGTTATAGCCTCGTCCACACATTACATTTGTAGAGCATAGTACACATTTAGCTGAAGTTGGTATTCCATACGTGACGGGCTGCAAGCCAATCGGCGTAAATTTACCTTACTGAAAACTAACTGCAAAATGTGGGCATTTCTTTTTGTTTATTCGTCTGATTACCTTTTTCCAACTTTTTTGAAACTCTTGAGCAGGTACTAGGTAGTATGTATGTATTTATGATTAGGTAATGTAAGTATTTATAATAATGTACATTGGTTTCTAATTTATTTGTATTTTACGCACACAAGGACCCCTTCTTTTTATGAGTCCACTTCATCCAACAGTTGTTTGGTAGAGATTGCTACTACTTACTAATTGCTAGCGATAAGGTCGCCCATTGTACTTTTAGTTTTATGTTTGTTTTTTGTTCTATCCATAAGAGCGCCGTTGGTCTAGTTGAGGTGACCCCGCCTTCCGATCGTAAGGTCGCAGGTTTGAATCCGGTCGTGCACGAATGGATTTTTCCATCGAAAAATGTATGTGCGCAATGCCAGTGCTCTTAAACGGTAAAGAAAAACATCGTGAGGAAACCAGTTAGTATTCTAACAGCGGCGATGGGCTTGCAACCTGTCACGTCTGGAGTAATAACTACTGCAAAATGTGGGTATGTGCCAAATGTAATGTTTGGACATACATCTGACTACCGCCCTTAGACATCCTCAAAGAATCTTGCTAGTACTTAGTACTGAGAGATTTGAAGGGATATCTACCGTGCCTGGGGATCAAAGTCGTGAAGCTGTTTCAGTATCAGTTTTCCATAAGTTGTGTGCAATAAAATATTTTCTATCTATCTACTAGAGGTATTAAGGTATCTGTGAATCGCAGCCTATTTCGGTTGCACTTCACATTTTTGCCGAAGTTATTATTTTCACAACAAAAGCCATATTCCCCTTACAATACATGCATTAAATTTTCAGGAGTACTTCCCCTCTAATAAGCATGGAACTGAGTCTGAGTGAGTGTCAAGTCGGCACGAGTATTATTATGATATATATGAGACGGGGACGTATGCTGAGTTGGAACCAAACTGAAGCATAAATATTCCGTAAAAAGCATTTATATTTAGAGCCAAAAATGACAGGCGAATAAGGCTTATGTTAAATCAATCAAACAAGTGAGGCTGTAGTTAAACTAATTGTATATTATCAGCGTATTACATCCATAGAACTATGAAAACCTGCGGTAATTCTACATTACAGAACCATCGCCCATAGCGATTTTTCCAAGAGTCCCTGAAGCCATCCTGCTTCTTCTTTATTTTTGTTTTGTAATCGATAGTCGTTATGTGAAATAACATCTATCGATTACAATATCGACTCCAAGCTTATTAACTACTATTTATGTAATTGTGAAACTTATAATTAATTAACATTTAACATCTAAATGTCTCAGGTTGATGGAAAGGTCAGTACATCGGGGTATGTTCCTATGGCGTGACTTATGAGGCAATGCTTTGTTATAGGTGATGTACCACATAACTTCAGGTGTGCCATGTGCTTGTTTCATCAGAAAATTGTATGGAAAAAAGTTAGTTGCGAAACATAATATTCCACATCATATTCCCCATTTTTTTTCTATAGGTTTTTTGTTCTATCGATTTTTTTTCTATAGAATTGTTTTTTATGCAGTGCGAACTGACAGTAACGCATTGTTTTCGTTTATTTGTTGATTTTTTTAATTCGAGTACAGGCGTCACAGAAGTTTTGCCAATTCGTTTGTAAGTCAGTGACCTCTACAGTTCGATTTTCGAATAAATTTAAACTGTTCGTTCGTCTCGAACTTTCCAAACTTTGAATGTTCCAAATTCAAATTTTGTGAATAGTAAAATCAAGTGAAACTCTATTGCCTTAATTGGTTGTAATTAGGCTTACGCTTGCATAACTTGAACAGACGACACCGCGAAAGTTATAGCCGTTGTCTTTATTTCAGTTTATAAGTAAGAGACGGCAACATTTTCAGTACTGTCATATTAAGTGAGTCTAGGATAATACAATATTTTATATGGGTTTTTTATGGGCGTCGTATAAGTCGGGAATTAGTCATCACGTAAATTATTGGTGTATGGCATATTTTGACGTATATATACCCGGAATTAATTGAAATATTCAATTTAGGGATGCCAGTCTGAAGCGGTATGCTAATTTAAGCTTTAGCCTTGACTTCATCAAAAATATACCCTCGTACTACGAAACGGTGTCTAACTTTAAACAATGTCTAAAATTAGCGCTGTCTCTGTTTGCCATTACGTATTGGTAAGAGATGGCAAAAGTTTAAGCATAGTTCATCGTTTGCATATTTTTTTGTAGTAAGGCCCATAATGTTTTAGTTTTGTCATTTGTTTTAAATAGTTTTCCTAGTTGTTTGGCCAAATTGTTATTTTACTGAATGTGACTGATAGCGATGTTTCATAAATTAAATTCAGTTCTTTTATATCTTTCAAAACTGATATGTTCGCACATACGCGAGATGTACTTTGACAGCTGTCAGCCCTTTTTATCTTTAGATCTTTGACATTTGGCATAAGTAATTTGTCAACTTTAATTAAAATCGGATTCGTTTCCTGTCATCTAACGAAGCAACATAGCATTTTCATTTTAATTGTTTTTCAAGTGTTATTTTGAGTTGTGTTGTGTAATTTTGGTGGTATTTTAACCAACATTACTTGTGGTCTTAGCACAAAGTATAAGCATTTGGAATGAAAGTGTATTATGTGATATCGTGATTTGACCGAAAATGTTTCAAATGTTTTGAAGAAACCGCCACCATTTTCTTCAAAACAACTGACTGACTCGACTTTGGACTGACATGACTAGAAACATAACTACAAAGAGTATAATCTCTGAATCACTTGACATTGTCAAGATTGTCTATGACAGGAGCCATAAAAAGAAGAAAGAAGAAGAATTAAAATCCAGAATTGACGCCATAGATGTGTATCGCAGAAAACTAATAAATGTATTCACACAATGGTCATGATGACTAGAAGCTGGATGTCGCGCAATATCCTCCTTGCCGCCATTTGTAATCACAACACGTACCATATTGCGCTGTCTGTCGATGTAATTGGTTGACGGAAGCCAGTAGCACCTTCAGACTAGTGGCGCTCTTGACTTTCTTCTCATTCCACATTTCTGATGTCGCCAGTTCTTCCGAAACAGTGTGGTGAAAGGATTCAAAGTGCGCCGAGAGGCACTTTTTGAGCAGTTGACACTTCATTTGAACTTCTTCAAGCTGCTGTTAAGTGGTAACCGTCACCTATGACAAAGCATTGCCTTGTAGGTCACACGATAGGAATGTGCCCTACAAAAAACGTTCAACTTGTATGAAATAAATTCTTAACTAGAAATTCAAGCGACAATGTACAGTCAGACAAACGAGATATCCGGATTATAATATAACTACGAAACAGCGAATGCACAGAATTATTAAAACTTACTTAATTAGCTCGGTTAATGAGCAGTTAAAACTCGCTTCCAACTGTAGCCCGAGATATGCGTGAAGGTAGATGGTTAACTCAACTTCCTCTCTCATCCCATACTGCATCTTCTTCTTGAAGTGTCACCAGTTCTTTTCAAACAGTGTGGTGAAAAGAGTAAATAAAATATATTGGTGGACTTTCCACATTACTGAAACTGAAACAGCTTCACGACTTTGATCCCCAGGCACGGTAGATATCCCTTCAGATCTCCCAGTACCAAGTAGGTACTAATTCAAGATTCTTTGAGGATGTCTAAGGGGGGTAGTCAAAGTCAAAGTCAAAGTCAAAGTATATTTATTTGCTGAATTACATGTACATGAGATGTTAAATGTTTATATTGACCAGTATAATTCGACCATACACGGGCATGCAAAATTATAATTTTTAAACAATAAGTCAAAATAAAAATAACAAATTATATAAAATTAAAAACTAATAATAAAATGGGAATAAAAATGACAAAATGAAAGAATGATATTATAAATTATGATTAATTTCAAATTAATGTACCTAGAAAAAATAATAATTCAATAATACAGTAATGGTACCTACTAAAATTAAATATAATGTCAGAGAATGATAAATTTAAATAAAATTGTAGATAAAATGTCAAATGTAAATAAAAGATAGTTAACATAAATTAAGAAATAATTGTGTTGGTCAGTAGTTTATCTGACATAAATTCATTAATCGTATAATAACATTTACCAGCCAGAATAGTTCTTAGCTTCCTCTGAAATATTGGCGTTGGAAGTTCTCTAAAAGCTATCGGAAGTTTGTTGAAGATGAGTGGAGCCATAAAAAAGATACTTTTGCGCATTAGTGTGGTCTTACAGTTACGGACGCAAATTTTATTTTGATCTCGTCTGTTACGCTGAACGACATCAGACAACCGACAAAACAGATCAGGATTGTGCCTAACATACATGGCCGTTTCAAAAATATACAGCGAAGGAACCGTTAAGATATTGTATTTAACGAAGTATGATTTGCACGAATCTGTTACCTTAAGATTAAACATTGCTCTAATACATCTTTTTTGGTGTTTGAAAACTCTGTCAACGTCTGTTGAGTTGCCCCAAAAGATTACACCGTATCTAATATTGGAAGCAACCAGGCCGTGGTAAGATGTTAGTAGAGCTTCCTCGTTAACTACTGGGCATAGTTTATATAAAATACATATATGCTAGACTGTTTATTTTTTTACAGAGATTTTCGATGTGTGGCTTCCAGTTCAATTTTTGGTCAATATTAATTCCTAGAAATTTTGTGGTATTTACGTTATTGATTTTAATATTATTGTAATGAATGTCAAAATTAGAAGAAGCAGCAATATTGCGTTGTCTAAAGTGAATAATATTAGTTTTATTAAGATTAATTTTTAAATTGTTATTGTCTAACCATTTTATAACAGATGATAGTGCAGAATGTATGTCAAGTTTATAGGTGTCAATATTGTTACATGTAATAGTTACAGTACTGTCATCTGCAAATAAAGACTTAAGGGAAGTAGTCAGAGGTACGTCCAAATATTACATTTGGCGCATACCCACATTTTGCAGTAGTTAGTATTCCATACGTGACAGGTTGCAAGCCCATCGCCGCTGTTAGAATACTAACTGGTTTCCTCACGATGTTTTCCTTCACCGTTTAAGACCACTGGCATTGCGCACATAAATTTTTCGATAGAAAAATCAATGTGGAAACATTAGATCTAATAAAATTAAGCGAAGTATACTCGTAATAATGGGAACTAGATAGAGTTATCACCTTCTTGTACACAAGGATACATCTTATATTTGGCGTAAATGAATAAATCACAATGGGCGGCCTAATTATAGAAAGCGATTTCTTCCCGGCTTCTATAATCTAAGAATATATGGGTGTATTTTGTAATATATTTAGAGTATTTTTTTTTCTTGAATGGGTTATTTTTTTCTATATTTTTATGATTAATTCGGTATAACAGTTGTATAAATTCGTTTGGACAAAATAACACAGAGCTATTTAACCAGTTTTTTGTTTCCTTTCTTTTATTTAATTATTTATGATATGAAAGCCGTCAGACAGTTCTACTTCAAAACCATCTCTGGCGTCAGAGTTTGAGCCATAACGTAACATTTAGCAAAACCCGCCGCCTGTGGCGAACCGATAATTTTTACGCTAACTACAGATTACAGTTCTGAACTGAAAGTTTCAGTTTAAGCTGCCAAGTACCATTATGCTCTTAGCAGGTAAGCGGTGTAAAAGTATATTGCGGCTTTCAGGAAATCAAAAGCTTAATCTCTGAAATAGAAAAAAAAGGCTGGGGCTCATCCGGGGATACTACAACCATGGCTTTTTCTGTCGCAAAGCAGCGTTGCTGTGTTTTGGTTCGAAGAGTGGTTGCCGGTGATTACAGGAATATGAGACACATCTTTATATGTATAATAAAAAATATCTCTCTAATGTAAGTATATAATGTATTAATTTAAATATATCAGTTATCTAGTACCCATAACACAAGCTATGAATAGCTTACTTTGTGGCTAGATGGTGCGGTGTGGATTGTCCAGCATTATTATTATTACTATCTTATTCCTAAAAAAATTGGCTACTTTTTTTGTGCACCATGTTAGGCTCTAAGAAAAAAAATATTCTATGCCAAAAAACTCTGTTCTAATTGTCATCGTCGCGTGGAATTGGCACACGTTTCAAAGTGATTCATGTGATTCATTTAAAATACCTTTTGACTTTGACTTTTGATTCATAGAAAGCAGCGTGCTTGAATCACAAACATTTTTGTTAATTGTCAATATTATTATTTTTTTTTCCTTAGCCTATTCCGTCCCACTGCTGGGCAAAGGCCTCTCCCAAGGACTTCCAGTTCTCCCTATCCTGAGCCTCCTCCCACCAACTACCTTCAAAGGCATCTAGGTCGTCCCGCCAGCGCTTTCTCGGCCGACCACGAGGTCGACGTCCGTCAGGAACCCATTGTGTACATATCCTTGCCCACCTTTCGGGATATTATTAGTTACACTTAAATGTTAATAACAATGAACAAAGTCAGTGTGTTATAAATTTCATTTCAACATGACATACAAACAATTATCTAAACTTTCGCGCAACAAACCTTGGAACAGTATTCAGACTATTTCACATTCTAGATCCGGAACTATTCCGAGAACCGAATATCCTAATCAGTTGTAAATACCGGTATTCAATAATTGTCAATACCGGTATTTACTGAAGCCAGTGGAACTCGGGCACTTTGTAAAATGGCGGCCGACGTTCTGAAGTAGAGGTAATTCCGTACGGATGATGTAGCTAAGAGCGAATGGCTAGTTTTCTTTCTCTCTGAATGAAACTGAAAGAACTGAATGCTGCATGACTTTGATATGAAAGGTGGATTCCCCCAGATCTCAACCAAGTACTCCAGACTCTTTGAATGTTATAATTATATTTTTTACATTTAAATCATTTTAGAATTTGTAATTATTAATTTACCTAGCATTAAGGTACTAATCTCTTGTGCTGACATGTAACTATTATCCGTTCTAAATAAACTATGAACTTATGACTTCTAAGGGGGGATAGTCAGAGGTACGTTTAATCATTACATTTGCCACATCCCCGCATTTTGCAGTAGTCCATACGTGATATGTGGCAAGCCCATCGCCGCTGCTTGACTGGTTTTTCCACGATGTTTTCCTTCACCGTTAGAGAGCATACTACTACGACAACCACTCAGGATTTACAAGAAGCACCTAGAAAGGCTCGATTGAAACCTAGATTCACCTAAGCTTTAAAACAGTAGGAGCTTGCTTTTTATTTTTTCTGATATCGCAGGGGATCATAGATATACGAAAAAATAAGAAAATAGAAAAGGTACTGAGTCACCCAGCGGTTTGCGAAGAGCTAGGATGGATAGTCGATTGGCCATTGAATCCTAATTGGGCCAAAACGGATCGTACATTCAGAATTAGATGAAAAATTTTGACGACGCTTACAATTCTCGTTGGACCGACATTTTAATTTGTGTTCGAATCAAAATAGAGACTCATTCGGAATTTTTATATGAATAAATGAAATGAAAATAGATAAAAGTGGAAAATTATCTAGACCGCACAGGGTTCTAACCATGTAGGGATGTGTATTACTTTTGAAAACACAGTGTATCAGACACTATCACACATGGCTCTGATGGTGATAAATACGTTTTGACTTTCAGCTGGTTAAAACAACGATAAGCCACTACGGACGTCAAGCATAAAAAGAAAGAAATGTTCGAGAAATATAAGAACAAAAGTGAAAAAGCTTAATTTTATTCGTTTGTTCGTTATCATTTCATTTCTTTTGTAGCACAATGCTTAGCCGGAGTATAAAATATAGCGGACCATTTTCAAGATTACTTCCGTAAAACTAGTGCTATCTCTTACACATGACTTAATCGTTGCGACAATGCCACAGTAGTGTGCCAGCAGAAGGTTAAGGTTCAAAGTTCATAGATGACATAGACATAGCCCTTTTAGCACAGGTATTAAGCTCTGCCTTCTGCTGTAGGCCGTGGGTTCGATTTCTACCGAGATTAAAACATTTTTTTAGTAAACATAGAATTTTTATATGTCTTGGTGTAGTAAGTATCTGACCTATTTAAGTACTATATCAGTATTATCTGATAACCACATTACAAGCTACTATCTTTACTTAGTTTGGCGCTAAATAGTGTAGTTCTAGTTCATTACTCTATAAATAAAATTTCAGTTGTAAACAACAAAAAAGCAAAATCTATTGAGCTAGATGAGTAATACATTACATCAAAAATCTATGTAGTGCAGCGGGAAATTTGTCCGTTCAGTCCAGAGGGCGCCACCATCGAACATTCTAAATTCAAATACAGCAACTGACAGCGAAGTGAAATTAAATACCATAACCATAGCACCTCAATGCAAAACAGATAATTTAAATCCATAATATTTCAGCTACGAACAACCTCCGCAAATAGATAACTGCAGGTAATTAAAAAGCTGTCACTCTGTTTAGATTACTCTGTGACAGTACCGCACAACGGGGCTATTAATCCACACTGGTTTTGTACCGGTATTAATCTAAACCGGTACTGTGCTCCGACAATTTGTACCGGTATCCATTGTAATTGGATAGATAGTGGACTGTGTGCAATTAGATTTCCTTTGATATGAATACGGCACTGAAATGGGGTGTAAGATAGTAATGGCTTGTAAGATAATAATGGGTTGAATTGTCATTCCGATCAATATTACGGATCTTGATGACAATAGCAGTAAATATTAACGATTGCACAAGTCTTGCTGACAGTCGATATGTTTCACTATCAACAACCAGTTCTCTAGTCAACAATTCATAGTTGCAACTAATCTAAATGTTTATTTTGTACAACAATAATTTATAGCCTACTAGCTGGTACCCGCGACTTCGTCTGCGTACTTTTAATCTCTTCATCTCTTTTTTTCGCAATAAAAGGTAGCCTATGTTCTTTCTCAGGGTCTAAAGATTGTCTGTGCCAAATTTCATCAAAATTGGTTGAGAGGTTTAAGCAGGAAAGCGTAACAGACAGACATACAGACAGACAGAGTTACTTTCGCATTTATTAATATTAGTTGGGATTTTAGTGAGCTTACGGTAAACTGGTGTCTTGCAATAAGGCATTTTCTTTCTAACTATTGTGAAATTTGTTTATTTAGGTTTTACGGTTCATTTTTAGAACTACAAATACTAAATTAATAATTGAGTTTCATTTCCGTTGCTCTGGGTGTTTTCTATGTATAATAAAAAATATCTATCTATGTAAGTATATAATGTATTAAATTTAACAGTTATCTAGTACCCATAACACAAGCTTTGAGTAGCTTACTGAGGCTAGATAGTGCTGTGTGGTTTGTCCAGCATTATTATTAATAATAATTTATTATATTATTGTACTTTTGCAAGGTGTAGTCTAAATAAATCCAGAAAATATAATTTGGTATTGTCTGTACTACTTTAAATGTGTCTTCATAGTCTGTACTTCTTTCAATCACATTCGAAATAATTTTTCGTATACCTGAAAAAATACTATTTTAGTTTTGATTGCAAATCTATCAATCTTGACACTGCTATGGATCAATTACGCTATCTCTAGATCAATAGCAACAATCTAAAGATTGCACGAATGCTTCATGACATTTGTAATGTAAATTGATTAATTTGGTGATTATCTGGCTCAGCGAATCAGCATTGCCATTCAGCGTGGCAATGCAGCCAGTGTCTACGGGCGCTTACGATTGGCACTGATTTGGATCAGGTGAGCTATCTCCAGATCAATCGCAACGATTTGCAGATAACTCAACTGCTTCTTGTTTGCTCCACTGATTCATGTTTTTGTATTGCAAATAAATAATAATAATTATAAATAATGCTGGACAATCCACACAGCACCATCTAGCCCCAAAGTAAGCTACTCAAAGCTTGTGTTATGGGTACTAGATGACTGATATATTTAATACATTAAATACTTACATAGATAGATATTTTTTTTATTATACATAGAAAACACCCAGACCAACGAAACAAAATTTCTGCAGATCGTACACAAATTTGTTCAGAGGCGGGAATCAAACCCGCAACCTGAGTCGCAGGCGGACTCTCGCCCGCTGCGCCACAGAGGTCGTCAAAAATTGTAAATTCCATGAATGCACAAAACTAACCTGTCCATCATCTCTCCTTCCGGTCTGTTGATGGCATGGCTGCCACTCCTGGGCGCGGAGTAGACGTAGACCCGCGCATCACCTTTGTACCACTTGATGGAGTGCATCTCTCCGCAGGAGGCGCCGTCGATGCGGCACTTGAGGCGCGCCGTCTGCCCCACCAGCGTGGATGAGTGCTCTGGAAGTGAAACAGTTGGTTAGAATAATAATTTCATAATTAATGGTGGTGGTATTTGGGAACGCTTATGTCCAGATGTCCAGTTCTGCGATGTGATCCAATGGCCACCAACAGAAAGCGCTGGAGACAAGCAGTCCACTCCAGTACAGGAAATACATCTTTGAGTGACCACGATCTTCAGCTATGAAGTGACGACCACAGAGATGTCCAGATGATGATGATGATGATTGTAATGGTGGTGAGGGGTATTCCACACAGCAGTATCTGGACCCCAAGAGTTGGTTAGATAAACCAAATAAAAATATTCGTTGTGTTTTGGTTAGGCCTATAATGATGATGATGGTAGGGATATTGAACAGCACCATTTAAGCACCAAACTAAGCAAATATACTTTGGGAACCAGATAGCTGAATAATACTTAAGTACAGCCTACGTAGCTCAGTTGGTAGTAACTATGCCTTCTGCGCCGTAGGTCGTGGGTTCGATTCCCACCGTGAACAAACATTTGTGTGGTGAACATAAATGTTTGTTCTCTGTCTGGGTGTTATATAATATTATAAGTATGTATTTACAAAAAAAAAGTATTATAAGTAGTATATCAGCTATCTGGTTCTCCCATATTACAAGCATAAGCTTAGTTTGGGGCTAGATAGTGCTGTGTGGAAAGTCCACCAATATACATATACATACATATACATATACATACTTAAGTACTTTTTTGTTATTACATGCTTACGTTATAATACCCTGGCAGCTAAAAACATCGATTTGTCATCATAGAAATGTTTGTTCTCGGTGAGGATCGAACCAACGAACTTCAGCGCAGAATGCAAAGCTACTAGATACCAACTGAGCTGTGAGGGCAAGTGTTTCAACATAAAGTTCCAACTCACAAAATCATAAAAACCCAAAACACATTGAAATCCTAGAAGGATTCTAATTTAAATTCTGAGTGCCGTTCTAAAGAAATTCAAAGTTTTACAGGAAAATTCACGCACAAGAGTTTTTTGCTCAAGCTGGTGTTTTAGAGAACGTCCGGATTACAGCGCATTTTTCTTGCAACAAAATTACCAGTATCCGTAGTCCGAGTTTTTTTCGTCTTGTATATCGTCAGAACCCGAAAAAACCAAGTTAAAAATAGTAAAGCTCTTTGTGTGTGGCTCGTCCGGGGAAGTACTACCACCACGCCTTTTTCTGCCGCCAAGCAGCAACGCTGTGTTTCGGTTTGAAGAGTGTGGTCGCCGGTGTAATTACAGGCACATGAGGCTTAACATATGTATGCCTCAAATTGTTGGACGCAGGGCAGTGCATCGTAGGGCACGTTCCTATCGTGCGTGACTTACGCATACGTTTGATTTGATCGGCCATGTTCGGCTGATTTCGCTCGAGTAAAGATCGGCCTTTATCGTTTCAGCTGTTAGTTTCTGTTTCGTTTTGTGTCTCTATTGGGCGTGCTGAGAAGTGACAAGTCTCCATTTCCTGACGATAGCAAACTAAAAACGTAAAACAACTCAGACTAGGTGTACAGTTGTTCCAATGTTGGGAGTGGCTGTAAGCCGGGGGCCGCAAGCAACATTGTGGGCGATGTAAATGTAAACTTTGAGTGTTTGATAATAAACGAATTGGGGAGCAAAGTTATGTTATTTTCTACGTTAGAAAGGATTTGGGAGCTTGTGAACATGTTTGGAAGTAGAATTATGGCAATTTAAAGTTTGGGAAGTTGACAACGATGTAGGATTCTTTCAATGTTTGCTTTTTAACGATGGAATACGTATTCAAAGTAAATTATCAACCATATTTTTCGTATTATTGTTAGTAGATTAGATATTTGAATAATACTGCAGCAATTATTTTAATTAATAGCACAGCACTCCACTGGTGGTCTAGTGGTAGAGATCCCGTCTTCCGATCCTAAGGTAGTGGGTTCAGAACCGAATTGATCGTACACCCAGTTGCTGCATCGTTTGAGAGTCAGCTCAAAAGTAAATTTTCATGCAAAACATCCGCTTGGGATATAAACTTTTTCCAAACGATGTTTTCCTTCACCGTTGGTATCATTGCGTAAATTTTTCGAAGAGAAACAGCAATTGGTAGACAACAGATTTGAAGCCACGCCCAGCCACTTTCACTAGAAACCTAACCAGATGTTTTTTTTATAAAAACTAGGATTTTTATTCTAATTAAAAATTCTTATTTTTCTCAAACCCCAAACACTTACGTTGTATAAACTTAATATTATAATATATCTAGTAGTCCCGTAGCTTACACTACTAATAGACCGGCTTAGCTGTGGCCTAGTTATTATAATTATTACAATGAATGTTTGAGCCAGGGTAAATTTAACACTTTAGACTCGTAACTTTGGATAAAAACTTCAAGTAAAATGCACGTTTTATATTTAAAAGCATACACAGTACATTTTCAGTATCGCATCTGGTACATTCTTATTATACACTTACCGCTAGTTTCTGAAAGCTCGAACGAAGCTAATCTGCTGTCAGGTCACATAATATTTCAGCTTAACTTCAAATTAGATAGACAGCAAGTGACTTGACAGCTGATTAGCCTTGATCGAGCTTTCAGAAAGCGGTGGTTAGTCTTAAAGGTTTCTCTGACTTATAGCTATATTTGTATCCGTCTTCTTCTTGCTAGTTTTTTCGAAACAGTGTGCTAAAAGAAGATTCGAAGAGGCTCCTTTCGAGCACTCGAAACAATTAGAACCAGTAGGTTCTATCTATGACATGCGGTTTCCTCCGGTTTAGAAGACTACTGACATTGTTTACATAAATTAAACAGAAACACTCATTGGTGCACGACTGGCCTTGAACCCACGACCTTCGGATCGGAAGACCCTTGTGCTGCTACAACGAGACCTCTAGTGCTTTGATCCACCTGATAAGCGGGTAAAGCCGACTTCTATCTAACATCTACAACACTGGCACATTATTGATGATGAATCTCTTTAAATTATTTAAACCTACTAATATTATAAATGCGAAAGTTTGTAAGTATGGATGGATGTTTATTACTCTTTCACGCCGGAACAGCTTAACGGATCTGGATGAAACTTGGCAGAGAGATATATTATAGCCTGGAATAACACATAGGCTACTTTTATCCTATGGGAATACCAGGATTTAAAACTACGCGGGTGAAACCGCAGGGTGTTACTAGTTTAACATAAAATAAATAAATAAATAAATAAATAATGCTGGACAATCCACACAGCACTATCTAGCCCCAAAGTAAGCTATTCAAAGCTTGTGTTATGGGTACTAGATAACTGATATATTTAATACATTATATACTTACATAGATAGATATTTTTATTATACATAGAAAACACCCAGACCATCGGAACAAATTTCTGCAGATCGTACACAAATTTGTTCCAAGGCGGGAATCGAACCCGCAACCTCTTGCGTCGCAGGCAGGCTCTCGCCCGCTGCGCCACAGAGGTCGTCATAAAAATTGTATTAAATTAAATGTCTAGTTCAATTTACAATGAAAATACAAAAAAATCTCTTCATTTTGTTAAAATAAGTACATGATAAGGTTATCTTCATCAAATTAATGATAAGTTGATCCTATTAACTTATTTATAGAAAAATCAGAGCTCAAAGCTATGAAAAACATAATTAGAAATCAAGTTAATTTCACTCTTGTGCCGTAAACCTTATTAAATAAAAAGTTTAATGTTATATTTTTTAAAGGATTATTCCTAAAGTACCTTTTCAACCTTCAATATTTTGGTTTAAATCTTTGAAAGCTTATACTATAGGCACCTGATTTTGATAATACAAAATTAACTTAGTTTGCGGTTAAGTGTCGATTCAAAGTTGCTAGTACAAAATTACTTAATGTATATTAGAAAATTACATTTTCATCTCATCTATTCGATAAGATCGACTTAGTTCGCCTTTATGTGCAATTGAAAAACGTGCGAAATACAGCCCGCGTTTTCGTAAATTTTCACGGATTGTTAGAAATTCATTGGTTTTGTTTTGAAAAATCAGTTCTTCAAGTGACAGTGAAAGTATAGAATTAACTCCTGAAAGTATTAGAACTGACGCAAGAAATGTGATGGATAATAATATTACCTGCAAAGTCCCGGGCGAAATTTATGAAAGCCTTAATTTTATTGAATGGATAAATGCAAGAGTCGCCAATAATTTTTCAGAATCTGTGTTTTTGGCCTCCTTCTAATACTTAGCCAAAACTAATATAATATGAGGTGCCTTTTATTTATTCATAGTGGATGATGAAAAGAAGAGTGTACCACTCGGGAGCAAAATATTTTTTTGGCTCGGGCGACGTCTTTGAATCCCTCGCTAAGCTCGGGATTCTACTCTAACTTCTATTCACTTCGCTCTGGATTCAAAAAAGTGCCCTCGCCGTAAAAATATGATTTCGCTCCCTTATGATACAATCTACTATTTTAGCGCAATCTTTCGAAAGAGTGGCTAAAACACTGCGAGTTTTTTGAAATTCGCAGGTACAACAACAAATTTATTTTGTACAAAAAACAAGAGATGTATGTGCAATTTTAGCTAGTGAAACGATCTGCACCTAAAAATTTTTTTAGCAAAATTAAAGACCCTCCCATTTGAGACTAAAAGTTACAAGAACCATATTTCGTCATATTCATAACAAATGAGTTACATCGAAACTTACAGCGTAACCTGAAACCAGTGACATTATAAAAACTGTTTACGATAAAAATAATGACATTACTCTTTCTAAACGATAAAAGTTACGAAGGTAAAGGCTTCGCCACACAACGCGGGAAGCGTTTGTGGTGCAGTGATTCAATGTGTAATGTAACTCTCGCTCGCAAGATTCAACATGTCTTCTCTATTTATCTATGTCTTGTCTTTCATTTATTTATGAAAAATTGTTTTTTTGTTAAGTAGAGAATCACTTTGGCCGATACATAGATTCATACTCAAAAGATGCTTTACTTGTTCTTATACATAAGATAAGTTTGGTGATATTTTTAAGGACGAGATGTGGGAGCGAGAAGTACAGCTCTTACCATCGCCTATCTTACAATCCGTCAGACAATCTCAGATGTCTGACAATGAAATAAATGCCTATGACTTACTCTGACGACACAATCGACAAACGCCGTTGCCATGTTTGCCAGTATTTCCCCCGAGTGTAGCTAAGCCCTTACACATTTCACGGCAATAAAACCTCGTCCTAACTTACAAGTGTTTGAACCGAGCAGTAAATAACACATCTACCTTTAAACTAAGGCTATAAAAAAGAAATATTTTCCAAAAGTTTGCGAATAAAGCAAGTGTAATTGGCCTACAATTTATGTGGCTGCAAGACTCGATAACTTTGAGGTCGTCTGTCTAAAATACAAGTTTGAGGACAAATGCCTTGGTTTTATGGAGCAGTGATGGAGCATTGTTTGAAAGTAGCGCTGTGACGAACAAGTTGATTAGCAATTAAGCTATCTAAGAGTAGTGGAGCTCTTTGTGTGTGGCTCGTCCGGGGAAGTACTACCACCACGCATCGCATAAGTCACGCACGATAGGAACGTGCCCTACGATGCACTGACCTGCGTCCATCAACTTGAGGCATACCAGATGTTAAGCCTCACGTGCCTGTATTTACCCCAGCGACCATACTCTTCAAACCGAAACACAGCGTTGCTGCTTGGCGGCAGAAGAAGGCGTGGTGGTAGTACTTCCCCGGACGAGCCGCACACAGAGCTATTTGCTCCGCCATTTTTTTCATACCCTATATTCTTTGTCAACTCACCACGAATAAACTTCATAATCCACTTATAAATTAATTTGTCAAAACTAAAGCGAAATGTCGACGAAACGAATTGAATGATTCCTCTGAGAGCGGGCGGTGCGGTGGTGCGCCGAAAATGATAAAACTTTGTCAATTCCAAATAATTATAACAACCTTCACTGGTGTTTTAAACTTTTAACAGTTGTATTTATTTAGTTTCTGTTGATAGAAATACTTAGTATAGACTAATGGTACTCACTAGGAACATTATTATGATAAGTTTATTCTTGTTGAAAGTCATCATCATCATCATTAGCCTGTCCACTAATAGACTGTTTCACTAATTTTTTTTTATATTATCGTCTAACAACTGCAGTAATCATTTATTTATATATTAATACTAAGATTCACCGTTTTTCTTATTTAGTTTTTATTCTAGTCTTTAATCTATTCAATGTACACTGGGCAGTAACCAAATTGAATCTACATTTTATAAGCCAAACAGTTAAATTAGAAAATAGTTCAGCGCGGCAATGCAGCCAGTGTCTTGGGTACGCTTCCGACTGGCACTGATTTGGATCAGTTGAGCTATCTATAGATCATTTGCAACAGTCTGCAGATAGCTCAACTGTTTCATATGTATTTTGTATATTTTGTTCATTTTGTTAATAATTGTAACTACTAGTGGCTCTGGGAGCTGCAGACCTCGCGAGCATACTAAAAGTGAGCTATTTGAGGAATGTAATGTGCAAGTGCATTTTCCGTTTTGTGATTTTTTTTGATCTTTTTGATTTTTTTTGCATCATCTTGTGTAGAATGAGGTCCTTTGTGTTTCTCTCAAATTTGATTGAAAACCATCGATTGTTTGATGAGCTATCCTGTTCATCATGCTGAAGATCCTTATCAGATCTTCGCCAAACTTTTATGAGACCAACTCATAGTTACTACCTTTTAAATAAAAAAAGAATAATCGAAATAGGATCTCATTTGGTGGAGATATCCAGCATATCGAATAGCCCCCTTTTTGCCCTTTTTTTGGGGGAAGTACCCCTCCAATCAAAAATCCCCGACGACAAAAAAATTCTAATAAGTCATATAACCTGTGTACCAAGTTTCGTCCAGATCGGTTGAAAAATGCGACCTGTAGAGGAGAACAGACAGACATCCGGACAAACGCATTTTTGGCCAATGTGGAAACTGAGACGCTTCGCTCGCTTCGCTCGCTCGGTCAATTAGTTGTAATTTTCTTTGTAAATAAAGAAAATAGTTAAATGAAGTCATATTTTATTATCATAAAAAACCGTGTAAAAATATATTAAGTATGTGTACACAAGATAAGTGACGTCATATATCTCAATGACAGCCGCCTAAGTATTTGCTAGTTTGGGGTTAGTTAATTAACGGTTTTAACCCAAAACTAGCAAACGTTTGAAACGTTTACTGAAACTGAAAACTGAAACAGCTTCACGATTTTGATCCCCAGGCACGGTAGATATCCCTTTAGATCTCTCAGTACCAAGTACTTACTCAAGATTATTTGAGGATGTCTAAGGGGGGTAGTCAGAGGTACGTCCAAACATTACATTTGGCACATACCCACATTTTGCAGTAGTTAGTATTCCATACGTGACAGGTTGCAAGCCCATCGCCGCTGCTAGAATACTATATAATAACTGGTTTCCTCACGATGTTTTCCTTCACCGTTTGAGAGCACTGGCATTGCGCACATAAATTTTTCGATAGAAAAATCCATTGGTGCGCGACCGGATTCGAACCTGCGACCTTACGATCGGAAGGCGGGGTCACTTCCACTAGACCACGAGACTAATTAAAGTTCCTATATCATTCAAAACCTCATTTCATTCGGTCTCGCTGTAATATTTACAAGCGATCGCCACGTTGCAGGTTTTTGCTGTAATTCAGAAGAAGTGGGTCAATATTTTCAGTAGTGTCTGAGTAATACTGCTCGGGGAAAATTACGGGTAGAAGAGAATTTTTCGTTAATTAAGACTTCAGTAGTACACGACCTCATAAGAATTTCAAGAGCTTTTACGGAAAAAGGACTCGGACTTATCTGTTGGCCCACCTGAGGTTGAGCGCTTACCTTAAAAACTCATTTACACATTTTATTGAAAGATATAGCTAGTACTAGCGACCCGCCCGCACGCCCCTGCTTCGCATGGGTGCACATTGTTTTTCTACTATATCATGCATGTTTTATACATATAAACCTTCCTCTTGAATCACTCTATCTATTAAAAAAACCGCATCAAAATCCGTTGCGTAGTTTTAAACATTTAAGCATACATAGGGATATAGGGGCAGAGAAAGCGACTTTGTTTTATATTAAGTAGATAGTGAAGTGATAAGATCAACCGTCAGGTTTCGATAAAACTTTTCAAAATAGATGGCCATTTTTATAAAGCTCGCGAACAAAGCTACAAGCGAAAGCTAGTACATGCTATTTCATAACCGGCAAATATTACTCCAACATTTTCTAGCATTGAAAACTGGGCAGAAGTTTTATGTAGCGGTAAAAGTGTTATGTTGCGAGTTATACTATTGGTGGACTTTGAAAATGGTCGGCTTTTTATGTACCGCTTTTTTTTATTTCTTTGAATTGTCTTTGCTTGAGCTGGTATAGTGGTAGGAAGGTTTTCGTGGTCGGGGTTTGAATCCAATCACTTGATACATCAATCCTACTGTAAATATTTCTTTCTGCTAATGTTTATGAAAATGTGATACCTAATTATAACGATGTTTAGATGTAAGGTTTAGGATCTGCATGAAACTTGAAACATAGTACTTCTACTTATTTATGATATTTCACGGGTATTTATCGCGTGTTTACCTTTCTTATTGCAACATAGCCCTAACGTCGGAAAAATAAAAAAGGTAAATACGCGATAAATACCCGTGAAATATCATAAATAAGTATGTGTTACGATCGCAAAAGTTTCAAATATACTAGTACTTTTATTCCGAAATAATGTTGAATGGATTAGGTAACATGAAAAAATCCAAAAACGTCTAAAATATTATTAGTTATTAGCTTTTTTTGTAAATACATACCAATGTACCTTATCACCCAGACAAAGTACTAAAATCTATGTTCATCACATAAATGTTTGTTTGTTCTCAGTGGGGATCGAACCCACGGCCCACAGAGCCTTGTTTTGAGTCGGAATCGATCCTACGGCCTACAGCGCAGAATGCAGAGCTACCACTGAGCTATGAGGTCAGTACACTTGTTTACAAGCTTATTTAGAATAGACCCGTTTATAAATGAACTCGTTTATAAACCAACTCGTTATAAACTCGTGTAAACACACAGCGTGTAATGAACAGTCGAGTCTCGTAAAACTTTTCTAATATAAAACTTTCGGTTGTGTGCATATGATTTTAATATTTTTGTTGTAGAATATTTTTTCTACGTTTCTGTTGACATCTTCTTCTTGTGGTGTGTTTAATTTCTTTTAAAACAATGTGATGAAAGGATTTTAAGTGCGCCTGGGGCCCCTTTTGAGCACATGATTTAAAACCTTCTAGGTGCTACAACATGCGGTTTCCTTACGATGTTTTCCTTCACCGTTTGAGAGTACTAGGACTGTTGATGGCAACTCATTCGTGCACAACCGGTTTTGAACCCAAGACCTTAGTTGGAGCCACAATCACTACCAACCGCCAGTGCAGTGGTAATTTTTTTTAAAAGAATGTAATTAATTTTAATTTATTTATTTCACATTATTAAAAATTATTAATCACCAATAATCCATTTTGTTAGAATCACACAGAAATAAAAACGTTCAACATTCAAAGTTACTTCTTCTTGTAAGAAGAAGAGTAATAATTTTTGGCTATATAAAAAAAACGCAACAATACTTCGTGGTGGTCTACAGCTCGGTATGCTATCATTACAGGCCTTTGCTTAGTTTAGGTACCGAGGGGAAGACTCTGCAGAGCAAAGCGTGTCTACATAATATGGGTTCTAACACCACCAACCTACCTGTATATTATAACACATTGGCCGAAAGGTGACCTGTTAACAGGTTCTAATTTAAAACCTCATTGGGCACCAGCTCTCAAATGAGTTTAACAAAAAATCGTGTTCTAGATTTAATATAGATTTAACTAGATTATCTTAGATTTTGTAAGCTTATGTGAGAGAAATAAATAAATAAAATAAAAAATTAAATACTATTATACTACACCTGCTTGGAAAGTACCTTGATACTTTATCAAATTTACGGTAGAAAGTACGTCATTGCATATCGAACAAATATGCGGGGAGAAAACGCATCTGAGCGGGAGAGAAAAGTGTACGAGAATCCATTTCTTACTTGGTTTTTCTTTTTTAATTTTGGGTAAGACTATGCGCCGGTAACCTAAATATCAAAAGCCAAAAAGTTTTTACAGTGAGTTTTAATCTCCAAGTTCGCAAAATGACACTGGCCACTAGCTGTGTGATGGATGGTGTCGGGCTGGCAGTGCGACCCTGCGGCGGCAGGATAAACAATTTGAAAAAAGAACATGTGAAAATTGCAGACGCCATTGGCGCCATTTTCAATTTGTGTGTTGTTTGAGGATTCAGTTTTAGTTTTTTATTTTCCTCGTAGGTGTAGTATAAAGCACTATGTATCACTCGGGAGAAAGTGCGATTCCCGATCTCGGGTGTTTTAAAGCCCTCGCCTACGGCTCGGGCTTCAAACGACACCCTCGACGGTAATCGGTCACTTTCTCCTCTCGGTGAACAATGTACTATTTCGCATGTCACTGAATGATACCCATGCACCATTTAGTAGCGCGATTGTTTAATGATTTTTTGATGCTAAATATAAAATGTTTCACCAATTTTATAGAGCAATACATTATATTAAACTACCTTCATTTCAAATAAAACAACAGATTTTTCAATGCATAATGAACATCAATTTCAGATAAATTTAAATTTATAACTCGCTACATCGTAACTGAATTAAAGGGAGTGATTGAGTGAATAACTACAGTAGCAACGCTGTGTTTCGATTCGAAGAGTATGGGTGCCGGTGTAATTACAGGCACATGAGGCTTAGCATCTGTATGCCTCAAGTGGATAGACGCAGGACAGTGCATCGTAAGGCACGTTTCTATCGTGCGTGATTTACGAGGCAATGCTTTTCTATAGGTGATGGTTACCACTTAACATCAGGTGGACCATCAGCTTGTTTTATCAGCTAGTTGTATTAAAAAAAAAAAGTAGGAATAAAAAAAAATTTGGTGTATATTTGCATACATCACCATTGTCATCATACCTAGTAACTATGACATTCTGAGATATATAGATTAGTATGTCAAAAGGACTAATTTCAAGGTCATCACGATCGTATGTAACAGGCATACTTTTTTGTAGAAAATAAAATCAAGGATAAGAAAATAATCGAAACTCCATCACTAAATTCTAAACAGACAGCAGTGCAAAATAATTATATTCAGTAACGCAACTCCAGAAAAACTTTTGTATTTCGACAATGAGGCTCTTGGACTTCGACAATGAGGCGGATGTTTTAAAATTGAATGTCGTAAAAAAAATATATTTTTGAAACCAAGACAGCAACCAAACACTAAAACGATAACTTAAGACTTGAGGCTGTTAGGTGAAGATTCTTGCCAGATCCATTACAAGATCAACATAAACAAGTTTTATCAAAATGTATGTGCCACATCAAATATTTGGACGTACCTCTTACTACCCACCCTCCTTAGACCTCCTCATATAATCTTGTGTCGTTACATGGAACTAAGATATCAGAGGGGATGTCTACCGTGCGTAGTGATCAATGTCGTAAAGCTGTATAATTTTAGCAAACTGTTTCACGCCGCAACATTTATTTATCGTATTTTAAACATCATGAGTTACACTGTTTATTAAAATTGACATCGAGGCCAGCGTACATATCCCACGAGACCACGAGTCAACCGCTAAACAAAGCTACAACTCTGTAAAATTTTTACTATGTCCATTCCGATGCGTCCATATTTCAATTCGAATTTCGAATTAATCATGGCGGGCGTTCTATTTACAAATATTCACTAGTGTTGTGTTTGTATTTTATCGATAAGTCGTTGACTAGTTTTACACATGACTTGTATTGCTACCAGTTAAGTTGTTGTCAGTTCTTGGTCGCTTGCCTTTGACGAGTTTTAATTCTCTGACTACTCCCATAAATAGCTTCAATAGCGTGGGAAAATAATCTTTTATAACTTGATTATAATGAGGTCTAAATGTATAAAAATAGATAGATAGCTAACTCTTTATTGTTCACCACACAGAAACATACTACAGAGTAAAAGCATATATTAGGTAAAACAATAGTCGACCTTATCGCTGAGAGCATTCTCTTCCAGGCAATCTTGGAAGGATAAAAACTAATCAAGATATTGACGGCGGTGTAGTCACTTACGGAATAATGTTTTGTTAATTAATTATATCTGGATATCTACCATGCCTGGGCTGTTAGTCTTGATTTTTTAAAAGACATTTTATTGTTGTTAATGCAGTCTAGGTATGCCATCCCTGGTTATGAACTGTTTCAGCTTGATAGTGATAGATAGTGCTAGTTGGTCGCGTGGAACTGGCACTAGAGTCACCTAGTTTTAAGACGGTTCAAGATGGTCCTTGTGATTTTATTGAATAAACATATTTTGACTTTGACTTTGAAGTTTCATTCAATATGGTTCATTCACAGGTGTGAAAGTCCAAAGTCTAAACATTAAAACTTGACAACTACGAGTAATAACAAAATCTAAACAAGCATTTAAAGATCGTTATGATTTTGATTGAGACCGAGAACAAACATTTTTGTGATATTATAACGTTTGTTCTCTGTAACTGCAACAGTTTCACGACTTTGTTCTGCAGGCACGGTAGATAACATCTTAGATCTCTCAGTACCAAGTACTAACTCAAGATTATTTGAGGATGTCTGAGGGGGGTAGACAGAGGTATGCCCAAACATTACATTTGCCACGAACCCACATTTTGCAGTAGTTAGTACTCCATACGTGACAGGTTGCAAACCCATCGCCGCTGTTAGAATACTAACTCGTTTGTTCTCTGTATGAAATGACAATTGGTTTCCTTAATACAAACTGCTATGTTTGGGCCTTCAAAATGTCGTATCTTTAATAAAAAATAAAAACACACAAACTTTTCTATTCTTTGTTATCAGTATAATAGTGCAGGGATAATAAATTAACGAGTAGTGCTCAGCACAGCGGATAGTGACTGAGCGCCATCTGTTGGCTAAAAGTTTAATGAGCATAGTTTATTATAGGAATTTAGCTTGTTAGTGAATTAAGAGTAGTAAAGCTCTTTGAGTGTGGCTCGTCCGGGGAAGTACTACCACCACGCCTTCTTCTGCCGCCAAGCAGCAACGCTGTGTTTCGGTTTGGAGAGTGTGGTCGCCGGTGTAATTACAGGCACATGAGGCTTAACATCGGTATGCTTCAAGTTGATGGACGCAGGGCAGGGCATCGTAGGGCACGTTCTTGTCGTGCGTAACTTACGCGGCAATTTTTTTTTTTTTTCAGATTAAAACAATTTAATCAAATAATTTAACATTATGCTAATTCTTTGTTATAAGTGATGGTTACCACTTAACATCAGGTGGGCCATCTGCTTGTTCCATCAGCTGGTTGTATAAAAAAACTCGTCTTAGACACACAGCCTGATAAGCAAGGATCAAGAGAACTAAAAATATATGAATAGCTACCGTGTCTGCGACATTCGAAACCCTGCCTTTTGTATTAAAACACTACACATTTCTTGAAAAATGACGCAACAAACCACCCCTAAGTATTAATATGAAAAGTCAACTGTCGCTGCGTGACGTCATATGTGACATCACAATATTGCCGTAACGATGATGACGTCAGCAACGAATTATTATAATATTATGAATAGGTGATAATATTTTGTCATAAAGAGATTTACGAGTTTAATATGTTATGAAGGAATTTCCTGATGTCATGTCGTGTTTTATCTAAACGGTGATGGAAAACATTGTTATTTGAAGACAGTTGATAACTTCTGTGGTGTAGCTGAAACACAGGTGCGGGTTTGTTTCCTTTTCCTGCTGCCAAGCAGCGTTGCTGGTTTCAAGAGTGTGGTTTCCGGTAAAATAACAGACACATGAGGCTTAACATCTGTATCCTTCAGTTTGATGGACGCAGGGCAGTGCATCGTAGGGCATGTTCATATCGTGCATGCCTTACGAGGCTTTGTTACAGGGGGGTGGCTACCGCTTAACATCATGTGGGACTCCTGCTTGTTCCATCAGCTACATAAAAATACTTCAGGGGATTAACATCGTCTTGCAGTGCACTTACCAGGCTGATGCTGATGATGGTTTTATTTTATCTGGTTCAGCATGGTATAGGTTTGCTTAAAAGCGAAACTAGATGGCGCTGTGTGAAGTTTTCTCAAATATTTATTTATCAACCGTAAACCTAGCACACAATAACTCTCTACCCAAATCTCAAAGTTTCTCACTTCTCAAACCCGAACGAGGTCCCAACTTTTAATTCTCGCTAATCTACAAACATAAATCTGAAGTTAGCATCTTTTGCGTACTCACCCACCACTCCCATTTTGGTGGGCGGACTAAGGTCGGGGGGAGGGTGTCATCTCCATCACCAGCCTGTAGAAGTCCACTGTAGAACATAGGTCTCCCCTGTACATTTCGAGGAAGGACAATTCTGAATCATTTACCACGAGCCTAACAATGCCGTTAGTCTATCGGGTACATAGGAGGGTGTCACACATTGCGTCTTTCAGCTTGCGAACGCCATTCTAGAACCTATAATCCTCAGCTGATGAGTTTATGGGATAATCCTCATTATGTTTTTACTGAACCTTTTTTGACGAGTTTTTAGACCTAGCTTTAAGACGTTTCAAGGTGATCCTTGAGATCCTTGATTATAGAAAAAAATCCCTTTTGACTTATTTAAGTAGATTCCTTGCCCCAAACCGTGTGAAGTCACAACGTGATCTTGGACTTTATTCTTTGTGACATAGGAGATACTTTGCCATGACCGTATGACGTCACAACGTGATCTAAACCCAAACGCGATTGGATTGGTCATAGTGAATAACACCCCTGGTGTGCTTGAAGCCTTTCAAAGGTTTCCCCCTCCTTTTACCCTGAATACGTCCAAAATCCTTAATAAATAGAAAGAGACAGGCGTATTTTTGATTAATTCGAGTTGTTTCCAACTTCGCAAAGATGTAAGTGAAAATTTTAAATTCTCCGAAACGTGCCGCCGCGTGATTGATGTTACAGTTTGGTTGCAGAAGCGATAAGGTTTAGATAAGTTGAAAAGATAATTATTACACTTTTAACAGGAAAACGCGTAGGTAGGCCTCCATCCGAAATACGATTGGTCAAAACTTTGTTAATTGTAGTAGTCCCCGCAAATAATAGGTCTTCTCACTTTGTGTGTGGCCTTCTTCGCCCAGAGAAGTACTACCAGCACGCCTTTTTCTGCCGCCAAGCAGCAACGCTGTGTTTCGGTTTGAAGAGTGTGCTCGCCGGTGTAATAACAGACACCTGAGGCTTAATATCTGTATGCCTCAAGTTGATGGACGCAGGGCAGTGCATTGTAGGGCACGTTCCTATCGTGCGTGGCTTACGAGACAATGTCAAAAAGCCAAGGCAGGAAAGCCGGGGGATAGTCCATCGGTTTAATATACGTAGCACGAGCATAAAACTGAAACACACTATCAGGCATGGTAGACATCCCTCATTTCAGAGTGATCTAGAACCTTTAATGATTGGACGTGACTGACTACTCCCTGAATTAAGGAAACCAACAGAAATAATGTTATCATTTATCAATTTCCACGCATTTCCTCATATCTATCAACTTTTTGCTAAAAAACCTATTAACCCCCTCCCGCGCCGTCATTAGGGTTCCGCAAAAAAGGATATTATTTATTGTAGACTGATGATAAGCTATCATATCTGTCGACCCACTTATTTGATTTATTGAAGGTGTTAATTATGTGTATATAAAGAATAAATACTTCAAAATGTGGGTATTGCCAAATGTAATATCTGGGATAATATCTGAGAGCACCGGTGGTCTAGTGGGAGTGACCCCGCCTTCCGATCGTAAGGTCGCAGGTTCGAATCCGGTCGTGCACCAATGGATTTGTCTATCGAAAAATTTATGTGCGCAATGCCAGTGCTCTTAAACGGTGAAGGAAAACATCGTGAGGAAACCAGTTAGTATTCTAACAGCGGCGATGGGCTTGCAACCTGTCACGTATGGAATACTAACTACTGCAAAATGTGGGTATGTGCCAAATGTAATGTTTGGACGTACCTCTGACTACCCCCCTTAGACATCCTCAAAGAATCTTGAATTAGTACCTACTTGGTATTGGGAGATCTGAAGGGATATCTACCGTACCTGGGGATCAAAGTCGTGAAGCTGTTTCAGTTTCAGTTTTTTCAGTTTAATATCTGGGCATACCTCTGACTACTCCCTTAGACGTCCTCGCAAGACCCAAGTCTTATTTGGTACTAAGATGACTAAGTGGATATTGCCGACATAACCAGCAGACATTCCACCTGATGTTACATGGTAACCACAACTTATTGCCTTATTGTCTGGGTGTTATTAAGTATTATAAGTGCGTATTTACAAAAAAAGTATATTATGTATTATATTAGCTATCTGGTTCCCATATTAAGCTTTGGCTTAGTTTGGGGCTAGATAGTGATGTGTGGAAAGTCCACCAATATATATTTATTTATTTATTACCCCCCTTTTCAATTCACAATCCATTTAAATCCAGAAAAAAATACAATTTCCAGTTATCGTGAAAAGAGTTACCACCGCTGGTATTCTCGTGATGTTTTCCGTCACCGTTTTCTAGTTCGTCGCATAACAATACTCTCAGCACGGAAGGTGATTCCTTCATAACAATAACAGCTCAACATAAATATATCTCACATTTCTCCTTTACCCGATCCAGTTATCATCTTGTGATGCGGTTTCAACATTCACTAGAATAAACGGATATGGCACTATTTATATTCCATGAAAAATTCAATAAATTACTAAATATGTTTTTCCTTGATTTATCTAAATAATCGGATCCTTTTTCTTTACTTTATTGAATTGTATAATGAGCATTAGGTATTTTTCTCTATCTCTGTGGTCGGCACTTCATAACTGAAGATCATGGTCACTTAAAAAAGATGTATCTGTACTGGAGTGGTATTTTTAGTAGCATGTAAATTCGATTAGCACAATTCAGGCCTCAATATTGTAGTTAAAATTTTTAATACATTGTATATTTATAACAAGGATCAAACAAAACGGCGATAGAGACCAAGGCGTAAGTTTGTTGGCTGTTCTTGTAGGCTTTGGGCGCGTGGAACCGGGACCTAGAGTCACCTAGCTTTAAGTCGTTTCAAGTTGATCCTTGTGATTTTATTGAATAAATACATTTTAACTATAACTTTGTACTAAGCGTAATTTTTCTTTTACTTTGTGTACCTTTATCAATGGTGTCGATTGTTGTTTCATTATCCTGAACTAACCTTATCTGACAGCTCTAAAATTATAGCCGTCCTTGTTGTTTCGGTCTTTGAGAAAGAAAAAAAAAACTGAAACAGCTTCACGACTTTGATCCCCAGGCACGGTAGATATCCCTTCAGATCTCCCAGTACCAAGTAGGTACTAATTCAAGATTCTTTGAGGATGTCTAAGGGGGGTAGTCAGAGGTATATCCAAACATTACATTTGGCACATACCCACATTTTGCAGTAGTTAGTATTCCATACGTGACATGTTGCAAGCCCATCGCCGCTGTTAGAATACTAACTGGTTTCCTCACGATGTTTTCCTTCACCGTTTAAGAGCACTGGCATTGCGCACATAAATTTTTCGATAGAAAAATCCATTGGTGCACGACCGGATTCGAACCTGCGACCTTACGATCGGAAGGCGGGCTTTGAGAAAGAGACGGCAATATTTTTAGAACTGTCAAATAAGGTTTAAGTTAGGAAAATTAAACAACAGAATGGACAGCAATATTCATGTGTAAGGGAAACACAAAATAGCTAAGCGTCTTCAAGCTATACCATATCCACTGTCCTTCCAATCCACACTACATTCTAGTGAGTGATGGCCCTCGAGGCGCCCTCTAGCGGTGTAATAGACTATTTTCTCAGCGATTTGTCATACAGCGGCCATCTTGAAAGATGATTCTAACTATATTTTTATTTCCTGTGATACATTACAGCCCTTATTCACAATGGTCAAGCTTAACAGAGTGTGCCAATAGCTTAACAGACCTAACTTGCTGTCTCTTTTCGTTGTCATGAAAGTGATAGTGACAAGTATACTCCATTGAGTCGCTTTAACGGCAGGGATTATGATTAAGAGGGTAAATCTTTACTGTTACTTACGTTACTTTTGAGTGGTGGCCTTTTTTCATCAAAATTGTAATAGTCAAAATTATAACTAGACTCAGAAGAACCAAACCTTTTGAGTTAGTAAATAATAATAAACGCTAAACTAACATAGTAAAAAAATGTAACAGCTCAAAATCAAAAAATTAAAAACCAAAAGACTCACAAAGGTAACTTTGAAGCGACTTAAAGTTACGTGAACAGATGCCAGTTCCCCGTAACCAAGCCTATATAGAGCCTGATGAGAAATGATGAAAGGCAATAGACGGTCTTATCGCATCGCAGTCTCTTCCAGATAGATTACCACAGGAGAATTTCCTTCGGAACGGAGTATTCGCAAAGCTTCATAATCCACGAAACTAAAATCTAATCTCATAGAGGTAATAGCTGGTTTACTCGGATAAATCTGACGCTATATAACGTTCGTTATCTTATAAAGCTACTGTACTTACTCATTGAACAAGCAGGTGGCACACCTGATGTGAAGTGGTAACCATTACCAATAGCCTTGCTTCGCTTCTTTAAGGAGTTTGGCTGGTTGGGGTTAGGTTAGCAGGGGACAAAGCACAATTCACCCAATTGCGGGACGTCCGTGAGGATCTCATTCTCCCACCATGAATTCCCATTAGAATTAGATAAAAGAAAAAGAATTAGAATTGGGTATTAATACGGGCGTTTTTTAGCGTTAGCCGTTTAACAAAAAGACGCAGCTTAAGCTTAAATGAGATAATACTCAACCGCATCCGAATAAAGCGGTATTAATCTACAGGAATGCATTTGAGCGCGAAAATTAATTTTAGAACTTCGAATTTCTAATCTGGGGCAACCTATCTCTATACATTTGATAGTTTAATATTGTCATCATACTCATACGAGTAGTTGTATACACAACTACGGAGTAGTTAGAGGTAAGTCCACAGGTTTGTAAATATTTGCCACCAAACAGAATGTTAATATTTTTTTATCGCAATGTGTGGTTTAATGTAGTGTTGTATAGCACGCGTCACACAAAAAGAACGCCGGGGTGATGTCACGAGTATATTTTATGCGCAAACACATCTCCACTGTTTTCCAGCGTTCTTTTTGGTTGACGCGCACTATACTTTATACTAAAAGGCAGCTATTAATACCAAGTATATTTGAGTTTATTCAATCCAAAAACCAGAACAGAACTAAATTGTAACAACAAATAAAAGCCATTTGAAACCACCAATATAAAGTTGCCAAAACTAACTATACACCAAAATAAACTGAACAGTGAACGCCAACAATGAAAATTGACAACTCCAACTTTACTTACTTTTGAACATGATACGTCAAAGTTGTAAAAATAGCCTGTATTGGACGTGTTTCACTAAAGCCGGGTCCGCAGCGCCAATTTTCTAACAAAACATGTTACATTCTTGTTTCCTTTATGTTTTGTCAATAGGTGTATTCATATAATAGGTCCTAATTGTTGCTAATTGTTAAAATGATTTTAAATGCTTGTTTCCTTTATGTTTTGTCAATATTCATCAAAATAAGTCCTTATTATTGTGGTGTTTTTAACTGTCGTCGATTTTTGTTACCTATTTCATAATTTTATAATGTAAATCCGTTATTGGCTGCATGCTAGAAATTTAAGTATATATAGTGTATTTTTAAGAGCTGTGGATTTTGTTCAATAAATAAAATAAAATAAAATAACATGTTAAGCATAACATGTTTTTAAAACAGCCCGTCTGGTGTGTTCTGTTTTGTTTATTGTTTTTGTTTCATTCCAATTCATTTCAAAAATGAGTTCCGACGAAGAGGACGTAGAAGCTTACACATAATTATATAACATAAAATGTGACGCTTCCCCTCCCCGCAGGCGAACGCGGGTGATGTTATCCATTTGTCTCGGCAAACATGTTTTTGTGTTTTTGCTAACAAAACTGTTAAGCCACGCCCCTATTTTGTTTTGTAAACATGTTAAGATGTTAGAAAACACGAAAACACGGCGCTGCGGACCCGGCTTAACAGTTATAAGCTTCAGAACCTATTTCTTTTTTTTTTGTAGTTTGTAGAAAAATACTGAAATTTTCCATAGTAAAGAGCATACTCACGATATTTATAGTACTCACATATAAACGAGTAGAGATCATCCATTCCATCCATCCATTCTGACGACCTCTGTGGCGCAGCGGGCGAGAGCCTGCCTGCGACGCAAGAGGTTGCGGGTTCGATTCCCGCCTTGGAACAAATTTGTGTACGATCTGCAGAAATTTGTTCCGATGGTCTGGGTGTTTTCTATGTATAATAAAAAAATATCTATCTATGTAAGTATATAATGTATTAAATATATCAGTTATCTAGTACCCATAACACAAGCTTTGAATAGCTTACTTTGGGGCTAGATAGTGCTGTGAGGATTGTCCAGCATTATTTATTTAATTATTTTTTATTTATTCCAAAAATGCACGCCCCTTTACCTGCCTTCACCCACACAAGCAAATGAGGTGTATAGACGCAATACATGACACCTGATAATTTTATTCGTCATTCAGTTTCCCGCGGAACGTGAAAGTGACACTTTCATGTCTGGCGGGAAACTGAATAACGAATGAAATTGCTTGGTGGCATGTATTGCATCTATACACCTCATTTGCTTGTGTGGGTGAAGGCAGGTTGAGGGGCGTGCATTTTTAGAGTGGATGATCTCTATCACGATACATAGAAAATCAAAAACTTTTAACTTTTTTGGGAAAAACAAACCTTTCATTGATTTTTGTGTAAAACTAACAGGTAACTTTTATTGACAAAGAAAATTACAACTAATAGTTACAATTATTTACAAAATGTACAAAATATACAAAATACATATGAAACAGTTGAGCTATCTGCAGACCGTTGCAAACGATCTATAGATAGCTCAACTGTTCCAAATCAGTGCCAGTCGGAAGCGTAACCAAGACACTGGCTGCATTGCCACGCTGAATGGCAATGCTGATACGCTGAGCCAGGTAACTAAAACAGGTAGAATACCTGTTACAATCCTAGAGGATTTAAAAGGTGATAGGGTGGAAAAGGAAAAAAATAGTCATACCAGGTATAAATTGTTTTTAGATTTTTCTCCAATTGGGTATAGGCACTTTTATACCTAGGTACTTATGATTATTTTTTCCTAAATATATTTTTATTAGTTGTGTTGTGTTGGTGGTCAGTTTTTTTTAAGAGTTTGGATATTTAAATCTTTCAAAACTTAACTAAGGGATAGTTATCAACTGATTTTAACTCATCGTGCCTTATAATTTCTAAATTCTGCTATTGTTCTATTATTGCAAAAAATATCATCAAAAGGTTTCTGACACGGACATAGTGAGAACACTTAAAAGAACAAAACCATTTGAACTAGTGTAGTGAAAAATAATTCGTGCAGTGAATGTGAAAAACTCTAATCAAGAACACAAGAACAAAGTGTCTTCACCTTAAATAGAGACAATAAGAAAAGTGCCAGTGGACACATTCTTAGTAGTAAGCTTACTTTATAAAACTAGGTCAGTGTTATATTACTTACTAGTGGCTCTGGGAGCTGTAGACCTCGCGAGCATACTAAAAGTGAGCTATTTGAGGAATGTAATGTGCAAGTGCATTTTCCGTTTTGTGATTTTTTTGATCTTTTTGATTTTTTTTGCATTATCTTGTGTAGAATGAGGTCCTTTGTGTTTCTCTCAAATTTGATTGAAAACCATCAATTGTTTGATGAGCTATCCTGTTCATCATGCTGAAGATCCTTATCAGATCTTCGCCAAAGTTTTATGAGACCAATTTATAGTTACTACCTTTCAAATAAAAAAAGAATAATCGAAATCGGATCTCATTTGGTGGAGATATCCAGTATATCAAATAGCCCCCTTTTGCCCTTTTTTTGGGGGAAGTACCCCTCCAATCAAAAATCCCCGACGACAAAAAAATCTAATAAGTCATATAACCTGTGTACCAAGTTTCGTCCAGATCGGTTGAAAAATGCGACCTGTAGAGGAGAACAGACAGACAGACAGACAGACATCCGGACAACCGCATTTTTGGCCAATGTGGAAACTGAGACGCTTCGCTCGCTTCGCTCGCTCGGTCAATTAGCCGTATTTATGGCTAGATTGTAATTTTATTAGGTATGTTATAAGTAATTATAACGTACACAATTAAAAAAAAAGGTTTCTGAAAAATATTAAAAACCTGAAAAACAGGCCCCCATCTTTCTTAATATTGTTAAAAAAACATTGTCTTATGATTTAAGCTACAAACAAGACTTGTTATTACACACTTACGAATATGATCAGTGAAGTTCATAATTCTCATTCGACATAATAATAACATGTAAATCCTTCAAGTACTGCAAATTATATTTTCCTAGGCATCTACGTATAACTTACAATAAACATGTTTTTACTCAGAGATATGAAACTGTTTTTAGAATATCTTTATCATCATCATCCACAGATTTTCCTGGACGAACGGTTTTGAGTCTTCTCTATCCACCAACCACCTGCATTTTTTATAGTGTCGTCGGTCGATCAGGTGGAGGCGTTTTACGTTTTTACGCTCCCATTTTGTTTTTAGTTATTTAAATAGGGATCTATATTCTGTAAATTCACATCAGAGTTGTTCTTTTATTTCAATATCGGCAAACAAGCCCAGTAAGTATTTAATTTCATTTGTAAACCTGTTTTTTCTTATGTAAATTTTACGCCTCGGACTTCGCTGTAGTTTTTAATTTGAGTTTCGCATCTATTTTCTTGAGTTATTACTTAATTTATGCCACAGGGCACTTACACATTATGCAAATCCAAGGGGTTTGAGTCCAAGTATGTTTTAAGTTCGCCGTTTGAACTAACTTGTGCTTATGTTAGCCAAACTTGCGGGTAGCTGGGCGGGCGCAAGTTTGTTTTAGTGACATCTAGCGGATTATGGCAGAACTACTTGTATAATGAGTTTGCTGGTGAATAATGGGGTTGAGTCCAGGGTATTGTCATTATTTAGATCTCCATACTTTGCTTATATTATATTGGCCCCAGCTGTTAGTTAACCACGAACAGATTATACAAGGGGTGTCATATATTGTGATACTAGTTGCGCCCCGCGGTTTCACCCGCGCAGATTTAAATCCCAGTATCTATGTGTTATTCCAGACTATAGTGTATCTCTCTGCCAAGTTTCATCCAGATCCGTTCTGTCGTTCCGGCGTGAAAGTGTAACATCCATCTATCCATCCATCCATCCATTATTGTGATAACTACGATAAAATAACTGATGAATTTAGCAATGTAAGATTATGGCAAGTATTGCACTCACTGGTAGAGGTTTCTTTTAGTCGTGACGCAATTTCTTCTGAAACAGTTTGGTGAAAGGAGTGTTAGTGCGCTTAAAAGAGGCTTATTGCGACTATGCGACATGCTGGTCTCCTAACGATTTTTTTCATGATCTTTTCAGAGTACTGGCACTTCTCAATAAATTATGTATGAATGTATGAAAGTGATGGGTTTCAAACCTATTGCTTGTTTCAAGTTGATGTCAAACTGTTTTGTTACACTCAAAAAAACAAGCTTAAAATAAAATGTTGTGTCTAAACACCACCTTTATTTTTTCCTAAAATGCCTTAGCATGCCAATTCCTTGCGATGTTTTCCATCACTGCTATTCTTATCGTCGTATAAAAAGCAAAAGTGCCACAAATCTGGTAAAGTACACCTTAGAACATTACATGGGTTGGTTACGGTTGTTTGTGGTAATATATGGGCCGGCGGGCGACCGGAATGCGACGAAAAAATCGACAAATCACCACTCAGGCACAGACGGGGGTGAACAGTTCGTTCACTTTATATATAGCTGTTATAATCACAGCCAAGAAGTTCGAAATTTATATATTTAGTCAATTGAATCTTGTATTCAATCAAAGATCTCTTTGGAACGTTTTATTGATAAATATAATTAACAATAACATTTGTTTGCAGCTGTTATCCACATCTAGTTGCATTTAAACTAACTTTTCACCATATTTCTCGCAAATAAACATTTCATTTCATTTGATTCACCACTTTTTTGTCACCCTGTATAGGTACCTACCTACCTTTTTTTTCATACAACTAGCTGATGGAACAAGCAGATGACCCACCTGATGTTAAGTGGTAACCATCACCTATAAACAAAACATCGCCCCGTAGGTCACGCACAATAGGAACGTGCCCTACGATGCACTGCCCTGCGTCCATCAACTTGAGGCATACATTTGTTAAGCCCCATGTGCCTGTAATTACACCGGCGACCACACTCTTCAAACCGAAACAGCGTTGCTGCTTGGCGGCAGAACAAGGCGTGGTGGTAGTACTTCCCCGGACGAGCCACACACAAAGAGCTCTACTACCTATCTACTTTTATAGTCGTCGGCTTGAGTATCCTTCGTAAGTAAATAATGTAATAGTATGTAATAAAATAGCCATTCCCAGTTGCCTGTGGCCAAGTAGGGCCCTTGAGAGATCTCCTCAGGTCTATTTCTCACAAAGATTGCCAAAACGCTGTGATGTATGCTGCCACAGAGTACCAACTAGTCTGTAAGAGCATTTTCGTGATGAATGGTAACTTTTTATGGAACAGTTATGGGACATGGTATGCTTGCTCGTAAAAATCGGAATAAAATAGTTTAACAATAATAAAGTCAAAGTCAAAGTCAAAATATGTTTATTCAATAAAATCACAAGGACCATCTTGAACCGTCTTAAAACTAGGTGACTCTAGTGCAATAATAAATCCGCTCAACTTGTCTGTCCTTGATGCGAAGCAATAGTATGTATTAAGTTTTTAGAATAAAATGACGGTTGTCTGGAAGAGATCGCCACATGCGATAAGACCGCCGACTGTAGGACAATAATTAGTATTCCTAGTATACCTATGTGGTCTTTATGATATACTGTTGATGTTATCCTCAATAAAGCTTTTATTATTATTATTATATTATTATTATTAGTTTAGTTGCAAAAAGTAGATATCCGCGGGGATTGAACCTGCGACCTTTAGGTTCGGAGTCAAAGTCATAAAGTCACACACGATTTATGCCAAAATGAGAAATATCGACGCGGAAATGCGAGGTGCGCTTAAAATCCTTTCAGCACACTGTTTCACTTGTGACACGATAAAACCAGACAACATACATACATAAAATCACGCCTGTATCCCAAAGGGGTAGGCAGAGACCACGGATTTCCACTAAACAGACCACAAAAGGCAAAAAATCTGATGCTAATATAATGGTTCCTTCCTACTTATATTTATCAATAGACTACTAACCCCCGGTTTATGAAAGCGCGATCAACACAAATCGGCTGTCAAGTCACTTGCTATTTCAGCTTTTACTTCAAATAGATAGAGATAGCAAGTGACTTGACAGCCGATTAGTGTTGATCGAGCTTTCAGAAACTGCTGCTTTTGCTGGTGACCTTACACGCAATTATTCATACAGACTCGAGCTACCGTTGTTTATCAGTTTGATAGACCACGCGGAACGTGCTATTCAGCCTTTTTTGGGCACTCAGTGAGGATTTTTCGATGAATGAGAAAAACTGGAAGTAATTTCCTGTAACTTTGAGTTAAGAATAAAGAATACGCCATCAACACTATCGTCACACTTCTGACATTTTTTTAATACAACCAGCTGATAGAACAATCAGATGGCCCACCTGATATTAAGTGGTAACCATCACCTATAACAAAGCATTGCCTCGTAAGTCACGCACTATAGGAACATGCCCTACGATGCACTGCCCTGCGTCCATCAACTTGAGGCATACAGATGTTAAGCCTCATGTGCCTGTAATTACACCGGCGAGCACACTCTTCAAACCGAAACACAGCGTTGCTGCTTGGCGGCAGAAAAAAAATAATAACACAAGAAATAAGAGAAAATTAAACAAGACTTTGTTCTATTCTATTCTGTCAAAGAGTAGACAGAGTGACAGACAGACCGCTCCAAGCAAAGCCTCATAGCCCACACTAAATTAGTGCTAATATCATTCCGCGTGTAAACACCAAGTTAGTAATAAGTTTATTCAAGTTAGCGACCTAACAAGCGGGGAGGGATACTTAAACAAATAAACAATGTTTAGATATTGTTGAGGTTTTTAGGGCGGGCGGTATAAACTAAATAAATATTGGTAGACTTTCCACACCGAGTGAGTGAGAGCACCGGTGGTCTAGTGGGAGTGACCCCGTCTTCCGATCGTAAGGTCGCAGGTTCGTATCTAGTCGTGCAATGGATTTTTCTGTAGAAAAAATTATGTGCGCAATGCCCGTGTTCGTACGGTGAAGGAAACCAGTTACTATTCTAACAGCGGCGATGGGCTTGCAATCTGTCACGTATGGAATACTAACACTGCAAAATGTGGGTATGTGCCAAATGTAACGTTTGGACGTAACTCTGAATATCCCCTTTAGCATCTTCAAAGAATCTTGAGTTAGTACTTGGTACTGAGAGATCTGAAGGGATATCTACCGTGCCTGGGGATCAAATCGTGACGTTGTTTTAGTTTTTTCAGACTTTCCACACAGCACTATCCAGCCTCAAAGTAAGAAATGCTTGTAATATGGGAACCAGATAGCTGATATACCTGACGACGACAGTGGCGCAGCGGGCGAGGGTCTGCCTGCGACGCAAGAGGTTGCGGGTTCGATTCCCGCCTCGGAACAAATTTGTGTACGATCTGCAGAAATTTGTTCCGTTGGTCTGGGTGTTCTATATATAATAAAAAAAAATATCTATCTATGTAAGTATATAATGTATTAAATATATCAGTCATCTAGTACCCATAACACAAGCTTTGAGTAGCTTACTGTGGGGCTAGATGGTTCTGTGTGGATTGTCCAACATTATTATTTATTTATTTATTTATACTCAAATGCAAATATTTGTAAATAAATACCTTGTACACTATGAGCTAGTACGCGAATATCATGAACTAGTTGCGCCGTGCGGTTTCTCTCGCGCAGATGTAAATATAAATATTCCCACGGGATGAACAGTAGCCTATGTGCTATTCCGTACTATAATCTATCTCTGTGCCAAATTTCATTCCGATCCGATTAGCCGTTTTCACGTGAAAGAGTAACAAACATCCATCCATACTTACAAACTTTCGCGTTTATAATATTAGTAGGAAGGATTCTAAGTTCAGGGTAAACTTTAAGTTACTTAATATTTAAGTTGATATTATTATCTACATACGCTAACGTTATTAAACCATCCAAATTCTGAACTTCCAATAAATTCCTATAACGAGCTGTTTCGGAAATCTCTGAAACGCTAACCGTCATTTAACAGCTTGTAACGTAAGAACAAGCAGGTGGCCAATCTGAAGTTAAGTGGTAACCATCGCCAACCAAAGCATTTGCCACTCAAATCACGCACGTTAATATATTGCAATAAAGTGCCCTACGATGCACTGCCCTTGCCATAAATTTGAGGCATATCCTACTACTATTATCAACGAGAAAGTTTGTAAGTGGATGGATGTTTGTTACTCTTTCATGCCGGAATGGCTGAACGGATCTGAATGAAACTTGGCAGAGAGATAGATTTAGTCTAGAATAGAACATAGGCTACTTTTTATCCCGTGGGGATGCCGGGATTTAAATCTGCGCAGGTAAAACCGCGGGACGCAACTAGTAGTATATACTAAGAATAGAAAATAATTAATTGCACAAATAAAACATAATGTAGATACATAAGCGAGCTTAATGGATGGATAGCATTATCTACCAGCTAACCTTTTGGGTTGTACACATTAGAAGGCCGATTCGAACAAAGCAAGGATGGTATTATGGCATGCAGAATCAGATGTTAAGCCTCATGTGCCTGTAATAACACCGGCGACCACACTCTTCAAACCGAAACAGCGTTGCTGCTTGTGGGTTTAAATACGACCGTTATTCTGACGGCTACCGTTTCTTTGGAACGGTAACTATCCCAAAAAGCCTTACTGCACTACGAACACAGTATACTCAAAGGCTTTATTAAATTTCAGAACATTGTACTACCTTTAAACATTTATCCGGTTAACATCTACACGGTAATCACACTGATATCATAAATGTGAAAGTTTGGATGTATGTATAGGTGTTTGTCAATAAAGCCAGAACGGCTAACGGATTTAAATGAAACAGGGCCCAAAGATTGATTATAGTCTGGAATAGCACATATGCTACTTTTTATCCCGTGGGAATACTGGGATTTAAAACTACGCGGGAGAGACCGCGGGGTGTTATTTCAGACTATAATATATCTCTTTGCCAATTTTCATCAAGATCCGTTTAGCCGTTCTGGAGTTATAAAGTAACAAACATCCATCCATCCATACTTACAAACTTTCGCATTTATATTAGTAGGATATTAGCTATCTGGTTCCCATATCGCAAGCTTGGACTTATAGTTAGGAGCTAGAAAGTGCTGTGTGGAAAGTCCACCAATATATATTGTAACTTGAGTTTGAAGCGCCCTGTATTTCGGCCTTTTTACAAGAGCCTGACAGTGACACCGGGCTGACATGACGGCCCAAATGAAAGCCCTCGGCGCCCGAGCGTAGTCGAGTGGAGTAGCGCAACTCCAACTTTGGGTTTACATTTCTGACAGCTGATGTCAAGTGCAGTTTGACAGTTACAATGAGGCTTGGACTGTGAGGGTACTTGTAAAGCATTAGAATTATTTCGTTTTGGAGATGCAATATAACTTTCTTTAATTTTTTTTAATAAATATCAAATTATAAAGGTGGTTATTTAGTGTTTTTATCACAAGTATCACTTTGAAACGTCCTAAATCTCGTTAACATACGTGACAATTTCTGATACTAAATAATTTAATTATTTAAATGAGTTTAAATGAACGTGTTAAATACTTGTATTACTCATTACTATTTCAATAAACCAATTTAAATAGACTTACAGCCTTGTATGTTTATAAAATATCTAAACAACATAATATAACTGAAAAAAATTCTTTATCAAATAAAACAACAGCTGAAAATTAGTTGAATTTATTTACTGTGTATTTTTTATTATAAAATAAGTTTATTAGAGACTGAAATATTTATTTATCACCCCTCGACGAAGTTTTTACGGACGGAGCGATTAAAATTACACTGAATTCTAAGGAAAATAAATTATAGGAGATGTGCTACTGCATTTGATTATACTGTGGCATTTGTAAGTGCCCTTACATTAGAAGTAGACGTGACGAAATTCAGCGAATTAATCTTGCGGGTTATTTTAAGTTAGTGTTTAATTATCTTTAAGTACAGAGATTAGGCATGTGTTTTATGGTTATTTATGATTCTTTTATTATTTGCTCTATTAGCCGAGTTTGTTGGCTGTTCTTCCAGGCTTTGGTCGCGTAGAACTGGCACCTAGAGTCACCTAGCTTTAGACGTTTCAAAGTGATCCTTGTGATTTTATTAAATAAATTCATTTTGACTTTGACTTCGACTTTATTTTTTGAACTCTGCGCACGGTAGACATTTCAGACTGTCTCAGGTGGAGAAGGCTTCCATGAAGGATGAATATGTCCAGTCCTATTGACTTATTCAAAAATTTTATAAACTTGATTATGGACCAAGATGGCCCACCTGATGTTAAGTGCGTTCATCAACTTGAGGCATACAGATAATAAGCCTCTTATGCCTGTAATTTCACTAAAAACTAAAGGTTTTTAAGTGCGCCTCGATTAGGCTCCCTTTGAGCTTACCCACTTCTTTAGGATCGGAAGACGGGGTTAGCTACCACTAAACTCCTAGATGCTGGGAAGCTGTGAGTAAAAAGCCTGAAGTTCCGAAAATATTACAATACACTCAAAACGTACTAACTTTTATCCTGTCCATTCAACTAACTTAAAGTAAACTTAAAACTTGTCTTAAACTAGTGCTATAGTAAATCTTAAAATACATCTGTGAAGTTGAGATGCAAATTTCACTCGAGTGCTTGTACATTATGCAGCGGCCGCCATATTGAAAAAATAACTGGCCAAGCGTGAGTGGCGCTTAACGCTCTTAGTGTTCCGTAATTTGACAGCCTTTGTAACTCAGTTGGTAGCCCTGCCTTCTGCGCCGTAGGCCGTGGGTTCGATTCCTACTGAGAACAAACATTTTTGTGATGAACATAAATGTTTGATCTTGGTCTTTTTTAATGTTATAAGTGTTTATTAAGAAAAAAAAGTATTTATGTAGAATATTAGCTATCTGATTCCCATAATAAGCTTTGGCTTAGTTTGGGGCTAGTAGATAGTGCTGTGTGAAATGTCCACCAATATTAATTTATTATATTTCACAAGAATCATTTTGAAACGTCTTAAAACTAGGTGAAAAGAGGAGTTAATGTTACGAGTATTAAAAAAATACTGATCTAGTTTGCTCTGGGCAAATATTGTTTGTGCATGTTGTCGTTATAATAATTAACTCGATGGAGAGAGAAGGATATCCCACTATCCTACTAACTTTTATAAACGCGAAAGCTTGTAAGTATGGATGGATGGATGTTTGTTACTCTTTCATGCCAAAACGGCTGAAATGAAACTTGGCAGAGAGATAGATTATTGTCTGAAATAGCACATAGGCTACTTTTTATCCCGTGGGAATACAGGGATTTAAATCTGCGCGGATGAAACTGCGGGGCGCTACTAGTAGATAAAATTTTTACTTTTATATACCAATAAAAAATACTACTCATATAAGTATACTCAAACGGTGAAGGAAAACATCGCGAGGAAACCGCCATTTGGTTAATTTGTAAGAACGGAACCCTAAAAAGTAAAACCTAGAGGAAACGGATAACCACTTTGAGCGTAGGCTTTTAAGGTCTTTGAGTGCCCTGTGGCGCGGCGCTCTGCGTGTACAGGCAGCGGCATAAGCTGATGACTGTTACATTAAACCTGAAACAGCTTCACGACTTTGATCTCCAGGCACGGTAGATTATTCTCTATGATGATACTCAACAAACCGTGTAACGTCGAAACGTAATCTTGGGCTTTATTCTTTATGAAACAGGAGATAGACCATGGAGGATATACCAATATAAGACTGAACAAAACACAAATGATTGCTATCGATGGGGTTCGAACCCACGGCCTAGCAGCACGGCGCAGAAGACAAAGTAGGTCGTGTTAGTTTTTTAAGTGTATGATGCGTATTTGCGATACAATTTGATTTATTGTTAAATCTTCATCAGCTTAAAGCACCGAGTGTACTTTATACCTCCTTCTTTATACCTCCTTCTTTATACCTCCTTCTTTATACCTCCTTCTTTAAGCCCGTAGTTGAAGTAGTTACCTGAAACAAAATAATGTAAATTAGTTTATTAATACAACTCAGGTGATAGTAGCCTTCTGCATCTAGTGGGATCGATTCCCAACTGAATATCAATGAATAACCGGTTTCTGATAACGCGATCAACACTAATCGGCTGTCAAGTCACTTGCTATCTCTATCTAACTTGAAGTAAAAGCTGAAATAGCAAGTGACTTGACATCCGATTAGTGTTGATCTAGCTTTCAGAAACTGGGGGTTAGTGATTCAAAGTGATCTATGTGATACTCCTAAATAAATTCATTTTGACTGAGTTAAAGTCAAGTCAAAATATATTTATTCAATAAAATCACAAGGATCACTGTGAAACGTCTTAAAGCTGGGTGACTCTATTATACTCTATTTGTTCCCCAGGCACGGTAGATACTTCTGACAAATTACATAGAAAGCTATCACTAAACATGCGCGAAAACGCTGGTCGGAAGTTAGTATTATTAAATACTAGTTGCGCCTTGCGGTTTCACCCGAGCAGATTTAAATCCCGGTATTCCCACGGCATAAAAGTAGCATATGTGTTATTCCAGACTATAATGTATCTCTCTGCCAAGTTTCATCCAGATCCGTTCAGCCGTTTCGGCGTGAAAGAGTAACAAACATCCGTCCAACCATCCATCCATAGGTACTTACAAACAGTCACGTTTATAATATTAGTAGGATAAAAAAATATATATTCTACCACCAAAATTACCCATAACAAGAACATTGTACCGAAAAAGCTAATAAAAGGGTATAAAAGAACGCATTTGCTATAATTTTAGACCTAATTTTAGTAAACGAATTTTATTCACGGCTTTCTGACAAGCCATTGAAAAGGATTATTGTACAAAAATTGTGTAGAATGTTTTTTTATATACTATAGACGTGGGTTCACTTATTAGTACATTGTATGAGCAAGTGGAAAACTGTGGTTATCAAGGTTTTGGCCGCCCGAAGGCCACCTAGGTCCTGACCTATGAGTACTACGAATATTACATTAGGTACCAACATACCCACATCATGCAGTTGGTATTTCATACGTGACAGGTTGCAAGCCCACCGCCGCTATTAGCCGTCATAATACTGCCCTAGTAGGGTTATTATAGTAGGTCACGGGAGCTTATAAAACTTCAGTGAAGTACCCATTCAGTAAAATTAAAATTTCCATCGGCTCATAAAGTTTCATTTTCAGGCAACATCTGGGATTTAACCGACTGCATCACTGAAAGAGGGTAAGTTATATAAATGAATATTTTTGTGTGACGCGATATTAGTGTGTGATGGAACAAGCAGATGACCCACCTGGTGTTAAGTGATAACCATCACCTAGAAAAGACTTGCCTCGTAAGACACGTACGACATAAACGTGCCCTACGTGCTCTGCCCTGCGTCCATCAACTTAAGGCATATAGATAAGCCTCATGTGTGTGATTACACCGGCGACCACACTCTTCAAACCGAAGCACAGCGTTGCTGCTTGTCGGCAGAAAAAGGCATGCTGGTGGTACTTCCCCGGACACACATAGAGCTCCTAAATTATAATTATTTATCTAACATAATATTGTGTGGAAAGTCCACCATTATTTATTATTTATTTGCCTTAAAATAATGCTGAAAATAGTGAACTTATTCGCCAGTGAGTATTTTATCTCAGTTTTACTGCAGGCCTGGGGGTGACTCGTTCAGAAATAACATTTTGATTGTCAACCTTTATTTTCGTTTTCAACCCCTTCGGGAGACGACGTCCATCTTGATTCGCGCTATCTAAGATTTGAAACGAAATGTCGTTTTTAGATATGGCTTTTAGGGACCCACTTTATAACTGTAACCCTCACTAGGAGGAACCATAATGTTTGTTTTATTTGGTTTTTGAAAGAATAATCAGAATAGTCAGAATAATCAATTTATTGGTAACAGTAATTACAAGTCAGTGTTTCAATCGATAAAACAAAAATAAAATTTATGAGGATAAATAATAGATTGCAAATAATAAAAAATAATAATTGCACACACAGTTATAAGACTGCATATAAGTCAACGGTGAAGGAAAACATCGATAGTAAACCAGCTAGTATTCTAACAGCGGCGATGGGCTTGCAAACTGTCATTGTATAAAAAAATTGGTCGGACCACCGTTAAACAGATACATAGATAATAATAAATAAATTTTGGTGGACTTTCCACACAGCACTATCTAGCCCCAAACTAAACAAAGCCTGTGATAATGGGAACCAGATAGCTGATATAATACTTATATACTTTTTCTGTGTAAATACATACTTATAATATTATATAACACACAGACAGAGAACAAAATCTATGTTCATCACACAAATGTTTGTTCACGGTGGGAATCGAACCCACGACCAGAAGGCAGAGCTACTACCAACTGAGCTGTGGAGGCTATCAAAAAATAAATACAGATATTATAAATCAAAAAGAGACGGAGAATACAGTGTTGTCTCACCTGATGTTGAGCGTTTCACCTGTACTTCATACAGACATCCTCAGAACAATAACATTATAGGATTAGAATCGAATATTCTATTGTATTCCATCACCAAACCGCCCCAAATATTTTTATTTATTTTATTCCACCTTTCAATACCCATTTCTTTACGACACGATATATTAGCAGAAATAAATTCTAACGAGGTCCTCTTCATAATCGACTTTGGTGTTATAGCAATAAGGATTATAATCGTTTGCGTGTTGTTATCAAATTTGTAGCAGTAATGGTGGGGGGTTGCTATAATTCTTCAATTAACCAAGCCCTTAGTGGGTAAGAGGATGGTTCTAGTGCTAGGAAGGAGCGATTTAATAAGGAGTTGGAGAGAGATAGAAATACATGAGTATGGGAGAGAGAAAGAGACAACTGACTGAACTGAACAAATCAATTTTAAAGTAATAAGACACACTGGAGATTGCGCCCCGCGGTTTCATTCGCGCAGATTTAAATCCCGGTATTCCCACGGGATAAAAAGTAGCCTATGGGCTATTCCAGAGCTATTCCATCTCTTTGCCAAGTTTCATCTAGATCCGTTCAGCCGTTCCTGCGTGAAAGAGTAACAAACATCCATCCATACATACAAACTGTCACGTTTAGAATAGTAGTAGGATAGAATAAGTCAATTTTAGTGTAAAATTATTGCTCAGTTGTCTATAATTACTGTAATTTAAATAAATAAATTGCTTGACTTTATAAGAATTCGCTTCGGGGCCATTCTAGAAGTGTCTATATCAGACATGTTCATAGATGTTGTCTATGCTCCTAGGGCACGTTCTGAACCTGTATGACATGCGTAGCAATGTTTAATTATAGGTGAAAATCAAGCAATCGAATCAGAGAAGCATGTTGTACGCGTCACGCAAAAAGAACGCCGAAAGAAGGGAGAGGGGGTGGGATGGCGCGAGTAATATACTCACGCGTACGGGCAAACACATCTGGCCCTACTGTCTTCAGAAATGATGAAATAAATGAGAAAGAAGTTGTGTGGTGGTTGAGTGCGTCTATAGATAAAAGGTAAATTAAAAGCAGTGATGACCTTCAAAAATCGCTTCTCTCATCACTAAAGGCTCGGCCACACGAGCGGAAACTCGCAAATCAGTCCCGAGGTACGATTTATAGCCTCTTAGCCGACTCTCCCAAATTGAGTCGTGTTTAGACACCACTAGAACTGAGCCTCTGAACAACAGGGACTGCTGACGGCTGACGTTCGCGGAAGCGGGTTTGATTTCCACAACTAACCATTTTTTTTTATAATTTAGGTTATTTTGGCTTTTTTTAAGGTTAACTGGAAGAGAATGCTCTCTAGCATTAAGTTCGCCTATGTACGATACATTTTGTTTATGTGCAATAAAGAATTTTCTATCTATTTTGTTCCACTGCTGGGCAAAGGCCTCCCCAAAGGACTTCCATTTCTCCCTATGCTGAGCTTCCCCCCATCATTAATTCAACTCAATTCATTTATTTCAGATCATGCTAATCCAATTTGTTAGTACACAAATAAAATCTTGAAAAATAATGTTAGTAACAGCGAATCACGAGACAAATACATTTATTTACATTGGATTCAGGCCTCAAACAGATGTTGTTAATCCTCTTATTCATAATACCAGCTAGTATAATGTATTCCTGTCACTGTCACTGTCATGCCAACGAAAAGAGACAGCTACAGACTTATAGGTCTGATAAGCTATTGGCGCGCTCAAAGACCATAATGATTATCTTAATAACTATAACCAAGCAATTCTTGTATATCCTACTAATATTATAAATGCGAAAATTTGTAAGTATGGATGGATGGATGGATGTTTGTTACACTATAACTCCAGAAAGGCTGAACGGATCTTGGTGAAAATTGGCACAGAGATATAATATAGTCTGGAATAACACTTAGGCTACTTTTTATCCCGTGGGAATATCGGGATTTTAAACTACGCGGGTGAAACCGCGGGGCGCTACTAGTAATATTATAATTGTTTTGTTACCTAAAAGGAGATAATCAAACTACTGCTAAAATTAATGTCACATTTTTGAAAAACTTAAAAAAAACTGAAACAGCTTCACGACTTTGATCCCCAGGCACGGTAGATATCCTCTCAGTACTAACTGAACATTCTTTTAGGATGTCTAAGAGGGGTAGTCAGAGGTACGTCCAAACATTACATTGGGCGCATACCCACATTTTGCAGTAGTTAGTATTCCATACTGACAGGTTGCAAGCCCATCGCCACTTGAACATTTTAGAGAAGAAAACGAATCATTATGTATTTGTATTTTTATAACGTTGTAAAGTTATGTCAAAGCAGTGTGCTGGAAATCTCATTGAAAATAACACAGCTTTCGCAATTAGAGTTCTAAGAAAAGTTCTTACTTGTACTTTGTGACTTGGTCAACGCTTAATTGTATCCAAGTTACGGAATATCTGAAAGTTTCAGCGCAAATTGTGCTTTATTGCAGTAGTGTAAGATCATCCGTATTATATAACTTGCGACTAGTTTGCGAAAAGCGTAATACAAGCAATCTTGCTATATTGCAGAAAAAGCATATCTGCGTGTATCGCATACCTATAAAAAGGCATCGGGTGTTTTTTTATGAGAGAAAATACAAGCCTAGCTAATAAGGGTGGTAGCTAGCTTTGTATTCTCTAATAAACTCAACTTCAGGTAGGCACCTGAAGTTGAGCAGCTACCTCTGCGTATAACAAATGCATTATTCAATTATTTCACTTGACACTTCAACTGAGGGCGCGCGCTATGCGGTATTTTATATTATAAACGTGAAAGTTTGTAAGTATAGATGGAGGGAGGATGTTTGTTATTCTTTCACGCCGGAACAGCTGAATGGATCTGTATGAAACTTGGCAGACAGATAGATTATAGTCTGAAATAGCACATAGGCAACTTTTATCCCGTGGAAATACCGGGATTTAAATCTGCGCGGGTGAAACCGCGGGGCGCAACTAGTTGCAAATATATTTTTGATTACCAAAACTCGTTGGTGCTCGAGCTTTGAGCCCACGACCTTAGGATCGGAAGGCGGGGTCGCTACCACTAGACCAGCGCCTCTCAATCTTTTACTGAATAGTTTTCATTAAAAGTAGGTACAACAACTCGGCTAAACTTTAGAGCAAATTTCATCTGCTGGAAACCGGTTAGGAGTGACACTTCAGTTTCACTCGAGCTGAGCGCTTTGTATGTACTTTCTTAGCGTTTTGAACTGAATAACTTCAGTTTTCAGATGTAAATTTCAGTAAAAATTGTAAATTAGCCTTTTCATCGAGTGAGGAAAGCGAAAGAAGATCTTTGTGATAACTCGAAACTTGATCATGCAGTTGGTTAGTTTAATAAATACATATATAAATAATGCTGGACAATCCACACAGCACCATCTAGCCCCAAAGTAAGCTACTCAAAGCTTGTGTTATGGGTACTAGATAACTGATATATTTAACACATTATTTACTAACATAGATAGATATTTGTTATAATACATAGAAAACACCCAGACCAACGGAACAAATTTCTGCAGATCGTACACAAATTTGTTCCGAGGCGGGAATCGAACCCGCAACCTCTTGCGTCGCAGGCGGACTCTCGCTCGCTGAGCCATTGAGGTCAGCAATGAATAATGATATGAATAATGATTGCAACTAGAAATATTCTTTATGCCCACGATATTAAATGTCATTTTACAACAAGCCCTAACTCGTTGTGTTTCAATTCAACCCCATATCAAAACGAAGCATTAGAGAATTATCCTAAGCCAACAACAAACAAACAGTTCAAAGATCTCTTTGATGTGAACGGATTCAAATATTATAAATGTTTGCGTTAATTATTGTTAATTTTCAACTGTAACTTTTGGGAAGGCAATGTTTTGATTATGATGACTAGCTCCCACCGGCTGCTTTGATCGTTTATTAGAACGAAGTCAGCTAATGTACTTCTCGCTCGCTCACTACAATATTTTGAAAATTTAAACCCACTGAACTTGTATTAATTAAGATGGTAGGTAATCAATCAGGTTGTGTGGAATCATACTGCACACACATACACACATACTGCACACACATACACACATACTGCACACACATACACACATACTGCACACACATACACACATACTGCACACACATACTAAATCTGGATCAGAAATAGTTTTATTACTAACATTGATTTACTAGTTATCGTAATAAAACTTGCCACTTAACATCAGGTAGGGCAACTGCTTGTTTCTTCAGCTAGTAGTAAAAAAAAACTAAGCACACGGTGAATTTTTCAAGTGTCATCTATGAGGATCAACCATAAGTACTCAAAGAAGTCTCACACCCAATTATGTTGAAAATCAAAACTTTATACCTATATTTGTTAGAGATTTTAAGAAAATATATATTCAATTAGACCTTAAACTAAAAACCTTAAAAATATAATAACTAATAACTAAAATATATTATTAAAAGGAGTCAACTTTATTAGATTTTTGAGAAATCAATATTCCAAGTCAGGAATCAAACCCATTGAAATGTGAAAAAAATACACAATCATTGTTGTATTATACACCATTTGATAGTGTCGTTATAGAGATGTGAGATTGCGGTCAAACGTTTTAAGTACCTATAAGTTTTTTTATGCAACAAGCAGATGGAACAAGCAGATGCCCTGATGTTAAGTAGTGACCATCACCTATAACAAAGCATTGCCTCGTAAGTCACGCACGATAGGAACGTGCCCTACGACGCACTACCCTGCGTCCATCAACTTGAGTCATACAGATGTTAAGCCCCATGTGCCTGTAATTACACCGGCGACCACACTCTTCAAACCGAAACACAGCGTTGCTGCTTGGCGGCAGAACAAGGCGTGGTGGTAGTACTTCCCCGGACGCGCCACACACAAAGAGCTCTACTACTCTTTAAAAATCTCAAAAGGACAAAATCGCAAATCATTGTATATTGAAATCTAGTAATAATCGACGTTTCTTATGAGCTGGTATAAAAATGATTTATGTAGCTAACGAGTAACGAGTGATAGATGTAGTGTTAGATAAATTACATTTGGGACTGGATCATTTTTGCTGGCGCGTTATTTTGTTTTTGTTTCAAGCGTTCTTTCGTTTCTTATAATTGTAGTAGAGTCACCCCCGGTTTCTGAAAGCTCGATCAACACTAATCGGCTGTCAAGTCCCTTGCTATTTCAGCTTTTACTTCAAATCAGATAGAGATAGCAAGGAACTTGACAGCTGATTAGTGTTGATCGAGCTTTCAGAAAGCGGAGGTTAAGGCAGTTAAGGTATGTAAGATTTGTTTTTTAATTATCACTAAGATTCAGTTCCACCATACGCAATAAACAGAGCGTAAACTCCATAAACAAAATCCATGAACTACGTAAACTGAATAAACAAGTAGGTAGTTAACGTATAAATACAAATCTCTTGCGCACATTTAGAACGTCTGTCAATAAAGATACATTGTACAGTGCGCTATAAAGTGCGACAGTAAAGTTTACGACGACAGAACGCTGACTGCACGTACTTTTGTTGCGGGGTGTATTTGTTGCACAGTGTGGGATGCATTTCAACTAGGAATGTATATTTTTATTTCCTTCCTGTCTATCTAATTTGAAGCAAAAGCTGAAATAGAAAGTGACTTGACAGGCGATAAGTGTTGATCGCGCTTTCAGAAACCGGCGGTCTGTCTTGCAAATGTTAACTTACGTTATAATGGTTTTTTAATTTGATGGAATTCGCATTTTACTAATTATATCTATAGGAATAAAATATACGTACTTCGTTTTGAAATGTATGACTAAAGCTCTTTTATTACAGGATATCTTGATTCCTAATTTTTCATCATCTTCGGACCCCCATATCATTTTGATTCTGATTCGGAATGGATGTTTTTTATGTAAAAGTTAGATAAAGACACAAACGAGCTAACGGCCCACCTGATGTAGGAGATCTATTTGATGCGAATTGAATTTAGTGAGGCGTAATCTGTCTACGCCTCACAAAAGGATTCAAACTTTGAATCCGTGTATTTACATGCATTTCATTCGATAAGATATAAAATTTAATACATTACGCTTTTATCTAGTAGTAAATAAATAAATAAATAATGCTGGACAATCCACACAGCACCATCTAGCCCCAAAGTAAGCTACTCAAAGCTTGTGTTATGGGTACTAGATAACTGATATATTTAATACATTATATACTTACATAGATAGATATTTTTTACTATACATACAAACACCCAAACGAACGGAACAAATTTCTGCAGATCGTACACAAATTTGTTCCAAGGCAGGAATCGAACCCAAAACCTCTTGCGTCGCAGGCGGTCTCTTGCCCGCTGCGCCACTGAATAGTGTTTTGCTTTCACGTTAAAACATAGTTTTAAAATGAATGAAGTCAGTGTTATACCTTCAAATACAAGTCCGCATACAAAGACTTATTCGAAGTGCAGCTATAAGAATGTTTAATGTAAGAGTGTGACTGGGTATTAATGTTGCCTTCACACAGTTCAAGTAGAATGAGACAGTTACTCGGCTTGTCAAACGTACAAACTGTTATCATTTTTAAAGCAAACTTGTGGTTGTTAAAATTGCTAAAGAAATCACAGAAAACCTTACAAATTCTTTTGTAAGTGTAATATCTTTTGAGGATATTATGGAGCCAAATAAAATACGTAGTTACAGTAATTTGGTATATTGGAGCAATGACTCAATGTTAATCGACCAGTGTCGTGTGTGCAAGTGACAAGCATTAATTATTAAAACTAATTCCTAACGCCCACATGGATGCACTGCGTTTTGATGTGAGCTGCTATTGCAGTTTGAGAAGGCGTTGGCCTGAACATGTTCCCGGCCGTTGAAAGAGACCTTTCAACTCCATTGAAGTTCCTCAGCCGTGGGAAGCTTGCAGAGCCGGACTAAGGAGCGTCGTACGCAGCCTCTGCTTGTGGTGACGTCAGCGACCCTGGCTATTCCTTGGGATCCGGTTATGAGTCGTAGAACGCGGCCAAGTCTCCACGATAAGGGAGGAGCGTTGTCTTCAGCCAAGAGTACCATGTCTCCTATATTCAAATTGGCCTTGTTAGTTCTCCACTTCGTTCTCTGCTGCAACTCCGATAGGTATTCATTCTGCCATCTCTGCCAAAAGTGCTGGCGTAGCTTTTCAAGACGCTCATAGCGATGAAGCCGACTTTCCTTGGCATCGCCCAGGTTCGGTGAAGGCAGAGCAGTCAACGGCCTCCCGATGATAAAGTGTCCTGGAGAGAGGGAGAGGAGATCGTTAGGACAGGATGATAAGGGGCACAAGGGGCGACTATTCAAAACCGCCTCCACTTGTGCAAACAAAGTTAAAATTTCTTCGAAAGTAAGGTGACTATTGCCAATAACACGTTTTATATGGTATTTTGCCGATTTAACACCGGCTTCCCATATGCCACCGAAATGAGGAGTGTAAGCAGGTATGAATAAAAATTTAATTGATTGCTGACCTGCAAAATCAGACAAAGGGTTTTGCATTTGTTGTATGAATGATCCTATCTCTTTAGCTGCGGCTACAAAGTTTGTTCCGTTATCACAAAATATTTCATTTGGTTTTCCTCGACGCGCTATGAATCGTCTAAGCGTCATAATAAACGCGTCTTTGGTTAAGTCGCTGACAGCTTCCAGATGTACACATTTATAACGTAAGCACACAAATAAGCATAGATAGCACTTGATTAGCCGGCATCCACGACCTTTGCGATTCATAATCAAAAATGGACCGGCAAAATCTATACCTACAGATATAAAGGGATAGTCTGTACCTAAACGCTGGGGCGGTAAACTTCCCATTTTTGGGGATAAAGTTTCACCTCGAAGACGCCTGCACCGCACGCAGTTATTAACGGTACGTCTGGCGAGGTGGCGACCGTTGACCGGCCATACATTTTCCCTCACAGTAGCCAATAACAGCTGTGGGCCAGCGTGCATGTTATTTACGTGTTCCCTTTCAAAGTATAATCTAGTTAATCTATGTGAGGCATGTAATAAAATAGGATGTTTCTTTTCGTAACTACAAGTTGACGCGTCAATACGCCCACCTACTCTAATTACTTTGGTTTTATCTAGAAACGGAGATAATGACAAGAGTTTACTTTTACTACTTAAAGGTTTGCATTTCAATAATTATGTCTCCTTCACTCTCAGAGAATGTTTACTAATGTAGTATATGCAGATACGACCCAGCATTCGCACAATGTTTAGAGGTAGACAGAGAAAGCAAAACACTTCCATGTACTGTCTCACCTCTCGCCAGACTCATTCTTGTTCGTGCGCGCACGGCGTTCGCACAGGTGTATCATTGTTTTTACTTCGATCGAGCGATGGCGAAAAAATTCCGAAAAAAAGACGTTGAGGAACCAAAGAAGATAGATGGATGGGAGGAAAATTATTGGAAGAAGTTTCGTGCAACTATTGACCTCTTTTCTTTTATATTATCCGTTGTATTCTTCGGATATCCTCGTTGCATTCATCGAGCGGTGCATTATTTGCAACTACCATGCAAGTACCGGCCTTTTACTTTTATAGTTTTTTACATATCCGCTGTATTCTTCGGATATCTCGATGCATTCATCGAGCGGTGCACTATTTGCAACTAACATGCAACTACCGACCTTTTTACTTTTATAGTTTTTTTTTTACATATCCGTTGTATTCTTCGGATAATCCTCGATGCATTCATCGAGCGGTGGCGTGCACTATAATACATATTTTGTACCTAGTGGGTACCTAGTGTTTCGTTGCATTCAACGATAACACATATTTTTATCTTTACTTATGCACCTACCCACATATACTATGCTATGTGCCTATCAGCCCCTTGAATTCTTGGGATGTATCAAATTAATGGTTATTTCGTTGTATTCTTCAAATAACCGAATTTTGTGAGAAACATGTTCTGTACTAAAATTATATTTGGCTAGCGGCCGCCCCCTTTCGGTTTAACCTTTCTACTGCAGCTGTACATTTTATTTTTTGAGGATATTTATTCTGTTGAACAGACCATTTCGATGCATTAGTTGACTGTTCATTTCCTACGGATATCGAAGAAAGGTCTAAAGGAATACCACTGGTAGGTATACCTATGATATTGTTGCTATTTCCAGCGCTGGATGGTATATTATATACTGGAGCTGATCTAAAGTACAGCTCTCGACGTTCTTGCGACATTAGAAGTTTATATTTACTGAATAGTGGCCATTATTGGCTTCAAGCCGGTAAAAGCTTAAGCCGGCAGCTTCAAAAGCTCACTTTGTGGAGTATGGTGATAATTTTCAAGCCGATTTGGCCTGTATATTCTACTAGAACTTTTTTTCTTCAAAAAGAAACGAATATTAAATTTAAGAAATAATCTGAATTCTAAAATATTATCACTTGCTATTGGTCTACTCTAAACTTGGAAATTGGCACTATGCTGGTCGATACCTGCAGATTTTTGTTAATAGATAAGCAAATACAAAACAAGGTCAGCTTGGCAAAGTATGTACTTTTAGCCCGAGGCAATGTCATTATATGTATTGAAAATAATTTTGATATTCCGGATGTCATCCGCACGCTAAGTGATGCGGCTAGGGTAGTAGCTGATTCTGATGACGTATTAATGGACACTTGATAATCCCTGATTATGCCACTTGTCGATATATCTTTGTTAAAACCATTCAAAGATAGAAAGATTAAAAAATACAGCTGATTCAAGCAGCTGTTTCTCCTAATAGAAATTTATACGTGAGACGCTCATCGTCTTGCGGTGCGAGGAACCAGCGTGGACGGTAAGCAGAGTCGGACGGCGTCATACCTGACGAACCTTCGGCGTACCCGCCACAGAACGCGGTGCACCCACCGCCCGCCGTTCGTTGCAATGCTAGCCCGCGCCACACGAGCCGGCCTGTGCGGCGCCACCTGGGCAGCTAGCGAAGTAGGTACATCGGTAGGTAGGTACCTACCTACCTACCGATACGCTATCTTAGACTCGCCTCGCCGCTACTGCAAGTACACGCAAGTCGTCTGAAGTTCTTTCGAACGAATGATCGCACCTATCACTAAGTGCTTTGTTTTATGATACTTTTTATGAATAGTGGCATAAGTATTCCGAATTTGCAATTGCAGCGATACAAAAAGAAGTAAAGTATATTTAGAATACCTATACTCAGACTATTGGAAGGTGCAATCCAATTGTAGGACAATCTAAAAAAAAAAAAAAAAAAACTGGTCAATTTATTTTATACCTATTTTAAAACAATTTTAAAAGTACGTATATTAAACGGAACATTTTACGATGAGAGGCACAGAAATGCTTCTAAACTCGTACTCAAGGATCCCGTATGTCTAATTCAATAAATAAAATAAAAGAAAAAAGATATATTTTCAAGGGCTTATAACGAGTAAAAGCGAAATATTTTCGTAAGGGCAATGTGCCGTTAACATTAAAATTTGTGAATTTTCTACAAAGCACTTTAGAAAGGCTTAAAGGCAGTTTGGCGCTAGAGCGCCAAACTGGGAACCAGATATTGGGAAATTAATTGCTTATTAATTAATTGAACAATAGTGCTTAATAAAAGCTACTTGCTAGTTTTTAAGCATCCTAATTTGATACTGAGATTATAATACCTAATGTTTTTACACCTACTTAACTCGAAAAGTCTTGAAATTATTCTAATGAGCTTAAAAATAATTCAGATAAGAGCATTTCCGTGATTGGTATTTAGAATATTTAACTACGGCATGTCCAGCTATATGGCTAGTGGTTTACGAAATCCTTCTAAAGGGTTACGTTGGCCCTACTTAAAAATAACGTTAGCTATGAAATATTTCCGTAACTGTTATCGTGCGTGATGACCTGATTTGGAGACACAAAAACATTTCCTTTCTGCTACAGAAGTTCTATTCCCAACATGATCTGATATGATTGGGAAGTTTTTTTTTTTTTTTGTTACTGATGCTTCGAACACTAATAATAATTGGGGGTGTGTTCTGTGGCTCTGAACGAGTTGGGGGATGTGGGTCCACCACGTAACAATCCAATTATAATAAATTACTAACCTGGAACTGGTGCAAATTATTTTTGGGAATAAAGGAGTTGCAGAAGATAAAAGAGATTGTGATATCCTACGCGTGGACAATAGTTACCTACAATTACTTGGTATAATTCTTGCTACTGCCCAGTATCCACGTTTTACCTAAAACAGTAATTAACACGATTTGGAAATGGTGTGAGTCACACATGTCGACTATTTTGTGTTCAAGTCGTATATTCTTTCTGCTGAAAATATATAAGCAGACGCAAAATCTAGGACGCTTCATATTGATAAGGAGTACGAATTAGATTTTTATGAGTTAAAACATTTTCATAAACCAAATATTGACTTATTTGCGTCACGTATCTACGAGACATTTGTTTTAAAAAAAAAAAAAAAATGCTTGGTTTGATGTTTTAAAAATTAAATTAATTTCCATGCGTTCCTGACGTTTGACATAACAATAATAATAAAAATAAAAAGGTTCTTATCAGTCAACTGGTATTGTTTGTACCAGTTGGTATTGGTTGGTATAAGTTCTGAACGTCTCAACCGTACCCTTGGTATATGTATTGAAGAGATATTGGTTCTCTCTCCGAGTAAATATCTTCTTCTCTCTCCTTGCATATCAATAACCCGTTTCATCAAAAAATCTCCCTGGTAGTGTGTCTCATCAAAAAGGCTTTCCACAGCCAATCTTTCCTGGAATTAGCATTTGGCGTTTCCAACTATTTCTGTTTTTTCACAGGATGCTAGATCACAATACCTAAAATGTGTTATGCTTTGGTGGAAGTTTTGTGTAGGTATCTACAAAATAATAATGTTTTTCTTGAATGAAAAAAAGATCACCTTTATTAAAGTTTCTTACAACTTGTTTCAAGTATAATCATCTTTAGTATATTTTTTGAATAATCATACATATTTCTTTGATATCATTAAAAAAAAAAAAAATACGTTTAGATATGAAAGTAAAAGATAACTTTCCTTCAAAAACATTTTTTTACAAAGATAACATTCCCATGTTATTTTATTATTGAAATCCGAGTATAGTACGGTTTATATTAGATTTTGTAGTTTTAGAAAACTACAGATTGGTTCATTTAATTTCGAATTTTATCAAAAATTTGTCATGCTGTTCGTGCTATCAACTGGCCGTAGAAAACAAACATTTTTCGATTCAGATTCAGATAATATCAAATCTTTCGATCAAGCTTCCGGGATTGACTGACAGAATGCAACCTTCTTTAATCGGCAACATCCATAATTAGGAAGATGATAATTGACGTCTTGTTCTGACCGAACAATCCATTGAACACTGGATTCAACAAACGCTTGCTGATAGTGGCATCGATATTTCTGCTGGTAACTCACAGCCTCTACTTTAGCCACTTCTCGGGCTAGATTCAGTTTCGACGTCATTTCATGAGTTGGTTTTTTTTTTTTAGGCCGATTTTTTGTGTGTACTTAATATTATTTGAGTTCTACCATCTTATAACTTTTACGATTATGGTTCTGGTGATCAAGATTTTTTCGCATTCAATTTTTTAATTTTGAGTATTTTGTTTCGTGCTTTTTTAAAGTTCTATTTATTTTATTTTGCGTTATTTTATAATGCTTTAGTCTTCTGTAATTATTCGTTAATAATTTAAATAAGTACCTACTCAAGCAAGCTTTTACGATTATTTTTTTTGCAAAGTTTAACCTATTGCTTCTTTTATTTCATCAATAATTTTTTTCTCTACCCATAGATAATCAAAGAATATCTTGGTGCATCATTGATCTTGTTCTCTAAACATCTACATTAGTAAACATTCTCTGAGAGTGAAGGAGACATAATTGAATGATCAAGCGAGCTTACCTGAAGCGAAGCTCGATCTTAATTATGTCTCCTTCACCGAAGAGAAGCAAGGTCCCTCCCTTCCCTAGAAAAGTTCCCCTGAAGATCAATGTTGCTGTAACACTACTCTGAAGATAATGAGTCTGGCGAGAGGTGAGACAGTACATGGAAGTGTTTTGCTTTCTCTGTCTACCTCTAAACATTGTGCGAATGCTGGGTCGTATCTGCATATACTACATTAGTAAACATTCTCTTCGGTGAAGGAGACATAATTAAGATCGAGCTTCGCTTCAGGTAAGCTCGCTTGATCATTCAATAACTCGTATTCGACGGGGTATGACTGACCTTGAGCTATGATGCACAACAGATTTAATGACTCACGCAGTTCCTCCGTCGATAAGCTACCTACGCGCTTATTGTGAATGTTTTTTGCATTAAATAAAAACCTTCGCACGTAAGCAACTGATCTTTGCAGTTTATTTAAAGATGAATACCTATTAAAATCAATAATAGATTGACCTATTTCTAACGAATTAACCTTTGTTTCTAATAAAATACTTAGTGGTTTCGAATTTAAAACTGGCCACTCAGACTCGTCCTTTAAGAGGTAGTCAGGGCCTGTCCACCATAACGACATAGATATCAATTGCTTAGTATCTACCCCCTTAGAAACTAAATCGGCCGGATTTGATTCAGTGGGTACGTATCTCCACGCTTTAACGGAGGTAAGTTCTTTTATTTCACTGATGCGATTAGCTACAAATATTTTTAGTTTTGATGCGTCACCCTTGATCCAGCTGAGCACTACACTTGAATCACACCAATGAATTAATTTTCCCGGCCTGTACCTGAGTGAATCTAGCACCGATTTAGTAAGTCTAGCGGCTACTAGGGCCGCGCACAATTCTAGCCGCGGAATGGTAGTGGGTTTCAAGGGGGCTACTTTAGACTTAGCGCATAGTAACCTGATAGTGACGTTGTCATTAGGACTTATTGTTCGTAAATAAATACATGCGCCATACGCCGATTGCGAGGCGTCACTGAATGAATGCAATTCTATTGATTTAGGAGAATCACCCAGTACTAACCTGGGGATTCGTAGGTTCGATAACCATTTTACGTTGTTGGCAAACTTAGTCCAATCATTTTTTATATCTTGAGGTACGGGTTGATCCCATTCTAACTTATGTTGCCACAACTTTTGTAGCATGATTTTAGGTAATACTACGACTGGGCTTAATACACCTAATGGATCAAAAATTTTAAAAGCATTTGACATAATATATCGTTTAGTTATAATTTTATCGTCACAGTGGGAAAACCCTTTTACTGGAAAGTGAAGAGTGTCACTAGATGGGGTCCAACCCAGCCCGAGAGTACTTGTTGACTCACTGATGGTTAAATTGTCTTGTTTGTTTATATCTAAATGATCGAAAATTGATGGGCAATTACTTTTATATTTTCTAAGATTGAACCCGCCTGCACTTAATGCATTAGCTATAGACCTTTGTATGTAAATTAATTGCTGTGGGTCATCACTTCCCGTTAAAATATCATCACAGTAAAAATCCTTCTGGATAATGGTCTTGATGAGTACATCATCATGTTCCTCACCCAACTGCCACAAACAACGTGTAGATAGGTAGCTGGCGCTAGCCGTGCCGTACGTTACGGTATTTAAGGCTAGGGTTTGAATGGGCTGGGACTCATTTTCTCTCCATAGGATTAATTGTAATTGTCTATCATCATCATCAACACCCACTTGACGGTACATTTTCTCAATGTCTCCCGTCAGTAGGTACCTATGCTGTCTAGCGCGTAATAGTATTGAAAAAAGCGAGTCCTGTACTGAGGGACCTACCCTTAAAATGTCATTCAAAGAATAACCAGAAGTGGAAGGGGCGGAACCATCGAAAACCACTCTAAGCTTAGTAGACTCACTCTCCTCCCTGATAACAGCGTGATGACACAGGTAATAGGTAGGACCTAACAATGCATTCCTGTTACATAATGATAGATGACCCAATTCAGCATACTCATTAATAAACTTAGTATATTCTACCTTTAATGCTGGATCTCTTTTGAAGCGTTTTTCTAAATAAATAAATCGTTTTTTAGCTAAATTGTAAGTATCGCCTAAGCAATCAGCGCTTTCTTTTAGAGGTAATTTAACACAAAACCTACCCGTGCTGCTTCTAGTAGTGTGAGTGCGGAAATGTGTCTCACACTCATTTTCACTTTCATTCATCATAGAAACCTGGGGAACTTCTTCCAAATCCCAGAATTTTGTTAACATTTGATCGATGTTTTCATTATCAGATTGAGAAATTATAGCGTGATTGCAGTGAATGCCTTTAATTTTATTTTTTGTTGATTGAATTGGCCCGGATACAATCCAGCCTAATTGAGAAGATCTTAATTTAGGATTATTGTTTCCTAGGGATAACTGTTCATTGCCAAGTATATCCCAAAATAGATCAGCACCTATTAGAACATCTACAGGCCCTGGTTCATGGAACTTTGGATCAGCTAATTGCATATTTTTAGGCAACTTCATTGAGCTGATGTCAATAGGAGCCTTTGGTAAATGACCCGTTAATTGATTTAAGATAAGACATTGTTGCATTATATTAAACTTGCTGTTTATAGATTTTAATCGTATGGTACAACTTTCGTTTACCACGTTGGTGGCGTGATTGCCTATACCTATGACCTTTAGACAGTCAATGGGGTATGTTTTTAATGATAATCTGGTTTTTAGGGACTCAGTTATAAAAGATGACTGACTGCCACAATCCAATAGGGCGCGAACTGTGATCTTTTGCTGATTCACTGGGTTCGACGCTTCGATCATGGCAGTAGATAATAGAATCTGGCTAGTATCTTGATTGGTATGATTAACGATAACTCCACTTGAACCATCATCATCATCAGTGGCCAAGTGAGCAGATAAAGATTGAGGTTTGTGAAGCAGCCTATTGTGTCGCTGACCACAACCGTCCTCGCGACATGGACCTATGCGACATTCGCTTTCAGGGTGACCTTGCCTAAGACAGTTCATACATAATTTATAGTTCCTTACGTCCGTCAATCTTTCATCAATCCCTTTAGCCTTGAATGTAGGACAGTCATAAATCCTATGACGCTCATTGCAAATTATGCATAAAAATATGTTTGGCTTTCTATTGTTTTGATTATTACTACCTTTGCTAGTACTCGCAAACGACTTGACAAAGGGAGCAGCATTTTTTACTTGAGGCTTTGATGTATTGGTTTCAGTTTTATTATTGCGACCTAAAGACTCGAGCACGTTAGCGCGGTCTGTCAGGAATTTATAGAAATTTTCTAAAGTAGGTACGTCTTCTAGAGTGTTACGATATTCTTCCCACTTTAACAGAGTCTGACTATCCAGCTTAGAGGAAAGCATAAATATAATAAGTACGTCCCATTTATCAGTCGGCTGCCCTAAACTGGCTAAGGCGCGCAGATTTTTGGTAACATGATCGACTAAGAATCGCAGAGAGCGTTCGGTTTCGTTCGGAAGGTGTTTGATGTTAAAGAGTGAATTGAGATGATGATTGATCAATACCCTTTTGTTATCGTACCGATTGCATAGCAGTTTCCACGCTTCACTATAATTATCCGTGGATACCTCGAGATTAGAAATTATTCTAGCAGCATCACCTTCTAAATATGAGTTTAAATAGTGAAATTTGTGTACATCTTTGATTCTGTCATTTTTGTGAATTAAACTTTCAAATGTGTCTCGGAATTCTAACCAGCGGAAATATTTACCATCGAATTTAGCTATCTGAATTTGAGGTAGTTTCAAACCTATCTCTGAATGATGTGGTTGAGGATCATCTATACAACATGACGCATTGTGAACTGATTTGCGTCGTAGCTCGCATTCAATTTTCTTTGAAAACCTTTCGACTAAGGTCTTTGCTGTGGCTAAATTTATTATGATATCTTGCTCAATAGAATCACGCTCATCAACCTCGGCCGAAATGCTTTCACAGTTAAGAACCTCTATTTCACTTTGCAGGTCATCGACCCTAACCGATAACGCTTCAAATTTTGCAAGTTTTAAATTTAATTCAGTTATTTGTATATTATTTAACTCTGTTTTACTTGAAATATTAGCTAGATAATTTCTAAATTTAGTGATCTGTCCTTTAGCGGACACTCTTTTCGTTAACAATTGTTTAAGTAGTTGTTTATCTTCAATCTTAGGTTCAAGAGTCATTTTAATAAAAAAAACTATTTACTGGAATGAAATCGAAAGATCTAAAATTTACTAAAATGAATGGGCTCACGTTCCTCGTTTCGGTGTTACTTGCCGTACAGGAGGCCGGTGCGCGCGCTCATCTAATCCCGGACAAGACCAAGGTCAGTGGCTGCTGCTGCGCAGTGTGCAGGCAGCTCCCTCAATGTGGGTACGCAGCGCTCTTGGCGGTCTTCAATTCAACTGGAATCGTCGGCAAACACGTTCAAATAGGTTTATTGGCAATAGTAGGTTAGGCACAGAGGTACCTACCCACCAGAAATAACAAAAAAAAGGAGAACCTATGAGAAAAATCACGATAAAAAGTGAATGAAGATTGAAGATATCAGTGGAAAAGAGCTTAAGATTTAATGAAATTACCTGAATTTACTTGATTTGCAATAATTTGCTTCAGTATATTAAAGTATTTACTGCAAATTATCAAAGTTGGAAAAGTTTTTTTTGTATGTGGGTATCTTTGCAACAAAAGATGATGAAATATCGTATCTAACAATTTAGAGGTTTGGCAATTAAATTGCATACAAATACTTGCACAAATGGATTAGTATTTTGAATAGTTAAATAGGATTTTATAGGAATATTGGATGTTTGGATAAATGATGTGAATGAAGGAATAGAACACTTATCTTCGGTCGGACGCGTTGGCTGCTCGAGGTGATTCTTTAGATAAACCACTGCTCGAACCCTGGCTGCTTAGCTTGACCTGGTGTCAGTCTTCATCCACAGGAACCCGTGGCTTTAGTATGTCCACTGCAAGGCTCCAATTCTTGACCCAACAAAATGGCGTGCGTGCGGCGTGTTCGCCGTTTGCAAATTCTTGAAAGTTATTGTCTTCTTTCTTGATAATCGCGGTTTTATTGTTCCCCTCATGGGCCACCATGTAATATCTTTTGAGGATATTATGGAGCCAAATAAAATACGTAGTTACAGTAATTTGGTATATTGGAGCAATGACTCAATGTTAATCGACCAGTGTCGTGTGTGCAAGTGACAAGCATTAATTATTAAAACTAATTCCTAACGCCCACATGGATGCACTGCGTTTTGATGTGAGCTGCTATTGCAGTTTGAGAAGGCGTTGGCCTGAACAGTAAGGTTTAACGTGGTGTATGGCTAATGTTATTTTTAAATAACTTTAGCCATACGCTCCTAGTGTAAACAATACACTAATGCGTAGATATTAACAACCAACAGTTATAAATACATTTTTAATACAAATAAAATAAAAAATCATTTATTTTAATAGTTATCTTGCTGTACGTTAGTGTAATAAAGTTTTTTTTGTTGCCTTCAGTGTTTGTCTAATAGAAAAAATGTTAGTACAGATTGAGAATGGAGTGTGAATGAGAGTGTGACCCAAATATTATGTCCTGCCTCGGGAATCAAACCTACCCCTGACATCACCTGTTGAGTTGAAAAGTTATAAGATTATAAGACTGGGCAATGCGTCACGAACAATATCAATGCCAAGTAGCTGTCTACTAGCCAGTAACTAACACAGTGTAAACACCAAGTGAGCGTGTTTTAGTAGTTCATTTAGTTGAGCTTGCATATACGGCAATCGTAAACTTTTCCGAAACATTTTGCGGTATGAGAAAGTAGAATATTCTTATACTACTCAAAGTTTTTAAGTTTTACCCAGTCTCAGTCCTACCTAACACAAAGTGAGAGCAGTTGGAATAAAAGTATATCTAGGTAATTCTAGAAGAATACGACGATACGTCTCTTCGTCTCTTTGTCGTATTCTTCTTCTAGAAGAATACGACGAAGAGACGAAGAGACGACCTCTGTGGCGCAGCGGGCGAGAGTCCGCCTGCGACGCAAGAGGTTGCGGGTTCGATTCCCGCCTTGGGAACAAATTTGTGTACGATCTGCAGAAATTTGTTCCGTAGGTCTGGGCGTTTACTATGTATAGTAAAAAATATCTATCTATGTAGGTATATAGTGTATTAAATATATCAGTCAGCTAGTACCCATAACACAAGCTTTGAGTAGCTTACTTTGGGGCTATTGACCGTGTTCTAAGAAACCGTCGTTTGAGAATAATTTTATATTATAGTTCTCGATTGGTGACTGAATGAAAACAGTGTGGTGAAAGCATTTAAAATATGGCTCAAAGAGGTTTCTTTCAAGCACTTGGCACATGTTTTAGGATTACCTACATTATTATATACAGGATGTCCCAAAAAATAGTGTCAAGCGAAAGTCCAGAGACAGAACACCCCTTGGGGTACCCTAATCACCCCCATGTATTTTTTGTGTCTTTAGAGTTAAAAAAAATCTTCGAATTTTAGACTTGAACACCTTAAAAAATTCTGTTGCTAATAACAACTAAAAAAAATTAAAATATTAAAATTCGTGTACCCCAGGGGTGATGTATCTCTGGACTTTTGCTTGACACTATTTTTCGGGACACCTTGTATATTCTATACTTTAGATTATGTAACGCAAATTCTTGAGATGGTGAAAAACTTTAAGAATCACTTTGAATTCTATATTCAGTGGAACTCGAAAGTCAATGATAAAGTTGAATTAGATTTTAAAAAGTTAAAAACGGAATAGTTAAAGCTTTTCAACATTTCTAGGTGAAAATGTATCACAAATTGCTAAAACCTCGGAGCAATATTTTAATTAAAAACTAGTTATTATATCCTCACGGATAGTTGGTAGTCGCTCTGCCTTCTGCGCTATAGGCCGTGGGTTTGATCCCCACCGAGAACAAACATTTGTGTGATGAACATGGATGTTTGTTCTCTGTCTGGGTGTTAAAATATGTAGGTATTAGTAGCGTCCCGCGGTTTTACCCGCGTAATTTTAAATCCCGGTATTCCCACGAGATAAAAAGTAGCCTATGTGTTATTCCAGACTATAATATATCTCTGCGTCAATTTTCATCAAGATCCGTTCAGCCGTTCTGAAGTTATAGAGTTACAAACGTCCATCCATCCATCCATCGCATTTATAATATTAGTAGGATTTCCAAAAAAATTATAAAAGTATTGTATTATCAGCATTAGGGACTAAATAGTGCTGTGTGGCTATAAATATTTATATAATTTTTATCAACTAGCTGATGGAACTAGCAGATGGCCCAAATGATGTTAAGTGGTAACCATCACCTATAAACAAAGCATTACCTCGTAAGGCACGTACGATAGAAACGTGCCCTACGATGCATTGCTCTGCATCAACTTGAGGCATACAGATGTTAAGCCTCATGTGCCTGTAATTACACCGGCGACCACACTCTTCAAACCGAAACACAGCGTTGCTGCTTGGCGGCAGAAAAAGGCGTGGCGGTAGTACTTCCCCGGACGAGGCTTTCAAAAGATCTACTACTCCTATTTATATATTACAGTTTTACTTTACCACAATGTGTTGACGGTAAAAATATGTAAGATAAATTGTATTGTATTTTCTGAAATAACGCACAGATGGCGGGTTTATTTACCATCCCGTGGTTGTTTATTTTCAGGATCGCAGGAATAGAAATGTAAATGTAATGTTTGGACGTACCTCTGACTACCCCCCTTAGACATCCTTAAAGAATATTGAATTAGTACCTACTTGGTACTGGGAGATCTGAAGGGATATCTACCGTGCCTGGGGATCAAAGTCGTGAAACTGTTTCAGCTTAGTTTCAGGAATAGAAAAGAATAGAAAACTCTTTATTGCACACCACAAGGATAATAACACATTAAAAACAAATATAAGGTTCTAAGTTTAGTGAAGTACAACGGGCGGTCTTATCGCTAAAAGCGATCTCTTCCAGACAACCTCCAGGACAACAGTCCTCTCTTCCAGGAAACCAGTGGAGCGGGCTCGGGATCGTTCTTCCTGGAATTTTATACAATGTAGGGCAGCGTCCAGTGGTGGACTTCTAAAGGCTGATGATAATGATTGTCCAGAGATAGTTCACATTATGTGTTTACCTTGTGTGTATTGTGTCGCCTTGTTTTTTAAATGTTTTAATGGACTAGCGGCGCCCCGCGGTGTTACCCGCGATTAAAAAGTACGTGCTTTCGTAGCGGCCTGTCCCGACTTCGCACGGTAGACATCCGAACCCTCCTGGACCCCTCCCTCGACCCAACCTACAGCCACCCCCCCTCTTCCCAACACTTTTGGTCGCTTGAAACCGAAATCTAAGCTTTAAGACATTTCAAAGTAATCCGTGTTATTCAAAATTCAATAAGAAAATTTGACTTTGATAACGAAAAAATTTCCAAATAAAATACATTTCTCTTTAATGATATTCTAGGTTTGCGGTTGAAGGCATCCAGCCAAAACCTCAATCCACTCAGGACCTACCTAGCTTGAAATCCTGATAGCGCTAGAAACTTAGCACTAGTTTCAGTAGTAGAGCTCATTGGTTTATAGCTCAACCGCCGTAAACTCGACCCTCCTGATGGTATGCGGGACGCGGGGCGTAATGAATGAATGAATGAAAAATTATTTATTGTACACCAAAATTTACAGAAAAAAGAACACTTAATAATAAAAAATAAAGTAGTAGGTACAATGGGCGGTCTTATCGCTGAAAGCAATTTCTTCCAGACAACCTTTGGATGAAGAGAATTGTTAAAATATATATTATATAAAGATTGGTTTCAGGTGCACGAGGAAATTTATAAGAAAGGTGGTCAAAAACATTACACAAATAAAAAAAAATACGCGTACACATACAATACAATACGTACACACACACGTACACATGGCATTGCGTCGCAGTGAGATTGGCACACACACCGACACAGACTGATTGATTGGTCGAGCGCAACCCGCCCTGCGTCCCGCATACCATCGGGAGGGTCGAGTTAACGGCGATCTGGCTATAGCAAGCTGAAGTGGGCTGGTAATGTCTGCCGAAGAATGTTGCTGGTTCTTCTAGGTATGGTCACATGGAACTGGCACCTTGATTCACATAGTTTTTAGATGTTTAAAGTGATCCTTGTGATTCAACTAAATAAATACATTGCCTTTGATAACCACTGGCTTAAATGAGTTCTGGGCAAACGAGGCCGCCTATATAGGAGGCGATGTCCTATTTTTCTCTATTTATAGTTGTGGTTAAAGAATTTATTTCTCAAAAGAATTAACAATTCACTTGATGAGAAGTAGTAACTTTAAACTTACATAAATGTTTTACAGCGAGCATACATACATAACTATAAATAACTATATATTTTTTTTTTTTTTTTTTTTGAACTAAAACAAATTAAAATCAAATTCAAATTATTATGTTTTTAATAAACTTCTTGGAAAATAAATATACTACCATCTATTACACCCGGGCAATGTATCTCACAGATATAACATTGATAATAATAAAAAACTCAAAACGTAACGTGCGAAACATCCTTATTCATTTCACATAGGCAAACCCTTTGCTGCTAAAATAATTAATTTCTGCACGTTACATAAAAATATTTCTACATCAAATATGAAATAAAACACATTTTGCAAACTCGCTAGTCATGAATGCCTCAAAAAACTAGTGCTCTAAAAATAGATTTCTCAATTTTCAGTTAAAGATACATAATAAAACCACACGTTCAAATGTGAGAAGTCAGAAGAACTTTACTATCTCTTTCTAACCTATTTACTTGTGTATACAGCGGTCTCGTTCACACCGCGGTACAGAATTTAATTTGAGTAAAAGCAACAATTTATAATTCTGAACAGACGTCATAACCTACGAAATAAATAGACCAAAAGTCAGTGGTCGGGTTTTTATATCATATTATTCTTTTGGTTTAGGTTTTGAAGTGATTTCTATCAAAAACCTACGTTTGTTAGTCAGTATAGTAATTATACTACACTAATATTAAAAAAACATAAAAACTAATATTTATTTACATATTTTTACTGAAACAAAGTTTCCAAAAAAAAAAATCCACAAATTTATGTTTTTTTATCTGTGCCTTTTATACTATTTGTGTCATCATTTTCAGTCTGCTAGACTGTTGGGCATAATTAAGCTAACCTTCTTGGTACCTATTATTTATCTCCATTCTAATGTCGCTAGCATTTGAGTACCAAAATACACAACCAGGCACGAGTGTTTGCTGTCTTTAGTGTTCCTACAATTTACCGTATTTTTTTACTATCGTCAGCCTGAAAAAGTCTACTGTAAGACATATCTGTCTATTTAGACCTAAAAACATTATTTCAGAAACCGCTTGAAATTGAATCCTTAAATTCACAACCAAGGCACGAGTGCATGCTGTCAAATTTGCTCTAGTGTTCCTCAAGTTTGACGTCTAAAAATCGCTACCAGCTCCAGAACTAATACGGAAAACATTGAATATAGAAAACAGGTTCTTGCCAAAAGTGCGTTAGCAACGTTTATTTTATTAACATCATTTGTTTTTATTGCTAGGATTTTCGTATATTTGTGTAGCTGGTTCTTTCTTGATCATAAAATTTGAAAGTACCTACTGGTACTTACTTTTTTACTTGTTATACGTAGGTATTATATTACTACTTTATGAGAAAAAAAAATTATTGTAAAAAATATTATTAATAAATTGACCAAATGTTAAGCGATTATCTGTGTATTGCATTATATTGCATTGAACATCTCCATTAAAACCGTAGTAACACTCCCCACCTGATGCTAAACGTTTACAACTGCTGACAACGCCCGCATTATTTCATAGAGCATGTTGATTAAAAACTTGCTCTGTGTCATAAGACCGCGTAGTCCACTAATCCAAAGAAGTAACAAATGAAATTTGATATTTCAGTTGAAAGATGAAATTTCTTTACGATAGTAACACTCAATTTATTTTATATCTCAACTACTTTCTCAATTTTCACCGTCTAATAATCTATTACGAAGAAAAATTCAAATAAAAGCCTTATAACTATAGCAGTAGAGATACAATTCGCATAGCTTTATTTTAGGGTTCCTCAAGAAAGTTTAACGCGTCATTACGCCAGCTATAACTTGCAGGAAGGTCGTAAAATAATGTTATCATAAACATGTTTAGATGTGAAACTAGTATTGGATTTGCCGAAACCAATAAAAGCTACGAAAATAACCTTTACCGACAAAAAAGAGAGGTTGAGAATTTGGGCTTTTGCGAATAATGTGATTGAACCTTCTACGAATCGAAATTTGTACGCTCAACCGCTTAATTTTAAGATAATACTTTTTACAACATAATAAAAAAGTTACGGCCTTGATGGTGAATACATTTTGACATTTGTGTCTTTGTGGTGTTACTGCACATAGCATTTAAATTCCTTACACATATTGTACCGATATCCGATATTGTGTTGTTAGATTTATTTTTATTTATTTATTTAAATTCACAAAACAGATTACAATCAATTAAGCAATAATAAAAAAGTTACAGTTCATACTTTCGTCGTTAGATACGATACTTGGACGTTATAGTCAAATTTAACATGGAACTTGTTTCTTTCGAAACAGTGTGTCTCCTTTGAGTCCTTGACACATGTTTTTAGAACTTTATTAAGTTATAAGACATGTCGGTTTCCGTTTTCCTTCACCATTTCAGAGATTGGCACTGTGCACATGAAATTTTCAACACAAAAGCTCATTGATGCACGTTTGGTTATGAAATAAAGTTTTATAGAGATCTTTATGATTCAAATGAATCATCATCATCATTATTTCAGCCCGTATGCACCCACTGCTGAGTAAAGGCCCCTCTTTGATACGCCACACTATCCGATCTCCTGCCATCCATTTCCAGCACTTGCGCTCCAGCACTTCCAGCATATATCGTTGACAAAACGGGCAATTCTAATGAATAACTTAAGAAAAACATTATAACTTTGATTTTAGGTTTGTACGAATTTCACTTCTAGGAACATAAAATAAATTTATTTTAAATATAACAGGACAGGTTCAACGTGAGAGTGAAATGACGCTTAAAGTCACGTTTTAGTTTTGTTATTGTTAGTTGTGAGGATAAGGTAAAGAATTTCCAATATAAATATTTGACCAAAAGTGGAATAATAAATATCTTTATATTTTCCCGGAAGTATGGCTTACCTTTGCTTTAGCCAAATTTCTGTGTATGACTTTCACATTCTTATATTATTATTGTTATGAAAACCAATGTGATGTGTGTGGCTGAATTATGTGCTACCCACTGAACCAATTGAGATTAAATATAGAATTGTATTAAATGAAAATGTCTACTTTCCTTCTTTTGTTAGATTAGTTACTGTATTAATAGGTTCAAATAGTGTAGGAATTCTAGTCTATAATATGTCTAGTGTTCTAGTGTCTATTTCATACAAAATATCGGTAGGAACCAAGCTGAGTTTGTTGGCTGTTCTTCTAGACTTTGGTTTGTGGCGTGGAACTGGCACTAGCCTCACCTAGTTTTAAGACGTTTTAAAGTGATCCGTGTGATTTTATTGAATAAATATATTTTGACTTTGACATATAGTTTTAAACCTGGATTTTCTAAAGGATACTTTTATCATAACCATATTAATCTATAACAAAGCATTGTTTGTGTGGCTTTGAAGAAAACTGTTTCAACAACAACAACACAAAAACACAACAACAAAGAAGAAAATTGAGGTGATGATTGAAATGATTTTAATGATTGTTTTTTAGTAGGCTTCAAAGGTGGTTCCATATTTAGAGAAATTGACTCATCGATTTTTACAAAACCAAAAAAAAATTATTACTTTTGTTTTGGTATTCCCTTCAGCAAAACTTTCGTTTTATGTTTTGCAGTGTATTCGAAGTCGGTTTTTTTAACAAAAAAAGTTAATAATTATCTTTTAAGACAATAAATGACAAACCAACGTAACTTTTGCTTGAAACTATTTAAATGGCACTTGACATTAGCAAGATTGTGCGTCAAAATGACAGACACAAAAAATAAATAAAATAAATACACGAAAGAAGAAGAAAGTTATCTGGGGTTTTATGTATTCATTTAATACGATATCCTAAGTGCTGTTTAGTTAGGATATTGGGAGACTTTATAAAATGAGAGAATCGTGTTTGGGCATTAAGTAAACAACTTTAGGGACGTTTTAGATGTGTCCGCGTTTATGAAGTAGGCATGTCTTGAATAATTATTAGGTATTTTTTATCTGATTTGTTTGGGGAAAAAATGGTCAAAGACAAGCTTGGCTATTACGTATCTTGCGACAGGTTTGCGACTAAGAGTAAGTTATAGGTAAATTTTGTGACGAAGCTTTTGTTTCACCTACCACCGACCGCTTGTTTGTTTATTTTAGGTTTTAATTGTTATTTTTATTATATTTTAATGTTAAATTAAATTTATGGATCCGTGACATCTTAATAAAATAAAATTTGATTTTTTTTTTTACCTTTTAGGCCACTTCTAGGCCTCTGTCATGGCTTAACGATTGCTCAAAGTAAGAGTACTTTGAGCAATCGTTAAGCATTTCGAAGAGTCGAAGAACGGCAGCGTTTAGATGGAATTACCACTTATTATGTCAATTATGTAAATATACAAAAAAACTCCGTTTATTTCATCCCTTTACATTTTTAGTGGAAGTAATAAAATAGGTAGTTCGAAATTACAATAAAAATAACCCAAAACTTAACATCTTCGATCCTTAGGCATAGGTAGTAGATCTGAAATCTCTTAGTACAAAGTATTAACACAAAATTTTTTAATGACGTAAGAAGTGTAGTCAGAGGTACGTCCAAATATAACATTAGTAATAAGTGTCCATCAGAATTAAAATGATACGAGCAATCAGGTAAAATAAGTCCAAACATGACACAAATCGCGGATGTGCGTTTTAAAATAAAAGTGTGCAATACAAAATAAAACAAGGTGTACCATTTACCATTTTACTTTTCATCGAAAATATCAAACAATTCCGCTAAAATATTCAACACGCATTTTGTGAGAGCCTAACGCTCTCAAATTCAAGTATTTTACATTCGTTTTGCAAACGTTTGCAAACGCTTCTATTGTCATTGTAATATTACACGTTTGGGACAAAGATTAATAAATAAAAATGTAGGGCCTCATTCATATTCCTGTCGGCTCTATAGAGTATTATTGTCACTGTCACTTTCATGTGAACGAAAAGAGAGAGCAACAGACCTATTGGTAATTTCGGCTAAAAGAGCCTCCAGCGACTAATATGAATAAGATTAGCCAATACTGTCACCATGACTTGAACTTCTCAGGTTGTGAAAATTCACTTTGATTAAAGAAAAAAACAGCTTCACCTTCAGGCACGGTAGATATCCCACCATGCCCACATTTCAGTCAATGTAAAAGGTTCGGCAGGCCTAATCAATACAATTAAGGCGGTAGCTTTGTGACCTGTGTAAGGCTGAGGAATGAATGGATGAATGAGTGGTTGAATACTAATGGAGTTTTAATTGTTGCATTAAGTAGCCACAGTTTAATATTTAGTTAGAGCATTTCAAGATGCTAAAAAAAACCTATGTCAGGCAGTTTAATGTATACCAGAATAACTGTTTGACGAACATATGTTAATGATTTAATGTGCAATTTGTAAACTAGCTTGTAAATAAACCCTTTGTACGCCCATTGGCAGGATCTAGTGTGCTATACATAAACATGACATCTGTTTTTTTAACTACCTAGATTTACAGAGAATAAATGATTTATGATTTATGCAGAACGCGTGCATGAACTCTACCGTGGAAATAAGTATTTCAAATAAAACATAACATTGTAAAGTGCTATTAACATTATTTCAAGCGATCGCGTTACAAAGCAAAAGCGAGCGTTGCATTAAAATGGTTCCGTAACACGAAATGACACGTGGATAGGGTGACAAGCCGGACCATTCCGTAACACGAAATAACACGTGGATAGGGTGACAAACCGGACCATTCCGTAACACGAACTAACACGTGGATAGGGTGACAAACCGGACCATTCCGTAACACGAACTAACACGTGGATAGGGTGACAAGCCGGACCATTCCGTAACACGAAATAACACGTGGATAGGGTGACAAGCCGGACCACTGGTTCGCCACCTAATTACACGACCTAAGTTTAATGCTTTTTACCATAATTTGAAATATTACATAGTATACGTAGTAATATACGTAGTAATATTACGTAGTATGTGTGGTGTGAATTTGAGTGATAGAACGAGGAATAGTGTGATCAGAGAGAAAAGTGGAGTGCAATAAGACGTAGTGATGAAGGTAGAAAAAGGTATGCTAAGATGGTTTGGGCATGTAGAGAGGATGGATGAAAGAAGATTGACGAAAAAAGTGCATCAGGCGAGTGTGAATGGGACTGTTGGGAGGGGAAGACCTCGGCGGACCTATCTAGATCCGATAGCAGATGTTCTAGAGAAAGGCCAGGTCAAGAGTACCCTTAACCGACGAGCATGTATGAAGAATGTTATGAGAGTGAATGAGGCGAAAGAGGTATGTCAGGATCGTAGCAAGTGGAAATCCGTGGTCTCTGCCTACCCCTATGGGAAATAGGCGTGATTTTATGTATAACAATAATAATTATTAATAATAAATAATGCTGGACAATCCACACAGCACTATCTAGCCCCAAAGTAAGCTATTCAAAGCTTGTGTTATGGGTACTAGATAACTGATATATTTAATACATTATATACTTACATAGATAGATATTTTTTATCATACATAGAAAACACCCAGACCATCGGAACAAATTTCTGCAGATCGTACACTAATTTGTTCCAAGGCGGGAATCGAACCCGCAACCTAATGCGTCGCAGGCAGGCTCTCGCCCGCTGCGCCACAGAGGTCGTCAGAGGTATGTATGTATGTATGAAAAATTACATGGGTATTTATCGCGTTTTACCTTTATTATTTTCCCAACGTAGCGGCTGTTTCAACAGCCAATAATATTACCAATACCCGTGTAATATTTCAAGTTATGTGATAAGGTCGCGAAAGTTTCTATAAATATTTTACTATTTTGTATTTCATTTTCGTTACGCCAGCCTTATAAAAAAAGACAGACGTCACGCAAAACATCTACAAAGAAATGGTCAACAAAACTCAGATTTAGGTTACTGTACAATATATTATTTTATTTATTAGCGGTTGCTGATTGGATAAGGTGGCCCAGCTGCTGTTAAGGTAAACATCACGTAAGAGCGGTACAGCTCTCTAAGTGTGGCTCGTCCGGGGAAGTACTACCACCACGCCTTTTTCTGCCGCCAAGCAGCAACGCTGTGTTTCGGTTTGAAGAGTGTAGTCTTAGTGCCTGTTGATCATAGTAGTCAATTTATTTTACCTAGAAGCTATTTCTTTTTTTCTATTCACATACCGGAACGTAGATTTACGCGAGACATACATTTTCTATTGTGTCTGGAATTTCCGCATAGAGGTTCAATATAACTTTTTTAAGCTACACGGTACAAAGTACACGGATATTGAACAAATAAAAAAGCCATGTCAACGGATCATACAGAACTGGAAACGCAATGAAACAATGTTGACCTGAAACGAACGAACAAAAAAAGCCGTCTCCGTGCCTCCATCGAGTTATCCGTCTGTTTGGGGAACATTGTACGGGGGAATGTCTGACGAACCAGCGTGTTTGTTTGATGCAAATAAATCGCGAGGGACCGGCGCCCTCATCACAGACGAATCGGGATATCTACCGTGCCTGGGGTATGTTGGATCACCATGTTGTCGTATGGCTTACGTTTCAGTTTCTAATCATCATACACTTTTGATGTGGACTGTACTACAACGAGTTTAATTTACCTTATATCGATTTTAATTCACAGCAAAAATCCATACCTGAAACAATAATATTATTATTACAATGGAAATCCATTGCAAAAAAAAGCTGAAAAATATTTTACAAAATATCGACAAGTTGTTACAATAATAATTCAGATCGTTGTGCAAGTACAGCGTTGGCTACTCGATGTGGCACTTAATAGGTGTTCTAAAACCTGTGTCAGGAGCTTGAAGGAGCCCTCAAGAGGCTTACTCAGAATACTTTCACAGTTTCGAAAGAAACCAGTGAAACAACTAGAAAAATAGGCTTTGAAATATTTAGCTGTTTTGTTAAATGTAATTTGTCCTCATTAAAAAAGTCCTTCGCAGACAGTAGTTATTAGAATGATAACATGGTGACATGACAAAATGATAACATGGTATACATGGATAGTTGCTTTTTAATGTAAAAATTGTACGTCCTTTTTCTATTAAAGTAGTGTCTATTGAGACTATAGGTTAGTTTAAGTATCCAGTCTATGAGTTATTAGAAAGTTTTCACTAAAATCCGACGATTTTGTGAATTATAATTTAATTTATAAAAAATACTAAGCCTCATTCATAGTCCCTACCGGTTTATAGGGGAGAGCTCTATAAAGCATTCTTGTCATGCCACTTTCATGCCAACGAAAAGAGACAGCAACAGACTTACTGGTCTGATATGCTGATGGCGCGCTCAGCTACTATTATGCTTTAAACTTTGATCTTACCGGTCATAGCTAGACATGTGCCAGATCAAAATCGGTAACTGTACTGAACGCTTTGCACGTATCTGAATTTAAATGTACCATTTTGCATACAAATTAGAACATGAGTTGGAAATATTTCATTCGTTTCGTTCAAATCGGTTCGTGTAGAATTTGATTTTAAATTATAATTGTATTGACTTTGGATAACTGTATTTTTTCTAGTTTTTCATTTTATAAAATCTCAAGGATTGCTTATTTTACTGTGCTTATTATATTCTATTGAAATAATATTTATGAGTTTGTATTATTTTCTATAGTTTTAAACATTATGGGCCTTGCTACAAAAAGTTGTCTAACTTTAAACAATGTCTAAAATTAGCGCGGTCTCTGTTTGCCATTACGCAATGGCAAGAGATGTCAAAAGTTTAGGCAGTGTTTAACGTTTGCCTATTTTTCTGTAGTAAGGCCCTATTTATCCAATGACATTATTTTTATGTACAATCCCTACCTGAAAGATAATTAGTACACTTACCACTTACATTTTGAAATAAAATAAAATAGACAAGACATGAAAGATTTCTCAAAAAGCATTAAATGAGATCCCTTGAAAAGCACAAGAGCTGTATGTGTGAGTGTGCTCCACAGATGCACACATGTGCAAGTGAGCGTAGACGGGATCTGCTTGAGACTTTTAAAATGCAAGCATTTTACTTTTAAGCTTAGTTAGTGTTTTTTTATAAAAACATTAATTAACTCATAAATTACGTGTAAAAAATAAGTTTTTTAAGAGTAGTGGATCTCTTGCAGTTAGTATAAATAAATGGTTTTCCTTATTCTCTTTTTCCCTAAGCTATAACTCACAGAGGATGCTAACTAAGGATGTGCCCTACGTGGCATTGTACTGATGCCATCAATCTGGACACTTCTTGGTCGTTGCCCTCTTGACAGAGTGGTCGTGGTCGTCATATCGGGGCAGTGGCTCGCGTGACCTTTTGCCTTCAAACTTCCCCTGTACCACCAGGCACTCAGCGGATACCTCTCCACGATGAGACACGTGCCCAAAGAACGTGAGAATGCGCGACTGCACAGACTGCACAGTGGATGATAAACGCTGCTTGATGCCGATGACACTAATATCCTTTAAACCAGCAATAGGTACACATCCTGCTTACAGACAGGTAACTTCCCCGGTCGAACATTTTCAAAATACTTACTGCTAACCATAGTTTTGATGTAAAATATCAAAATAAACATATTTTTTAGTATTCATTCTCAGGTATCATTTATCAGGAAGAATAATGACGTTTCAGCGTTCTGCGCCATCTATCGGATGCAGCCGAAGATATCCCAAGAGAAATATTTAAGCAATCCCATCCATCACAATAAGAGTTGCTATTCAAAGCCAAGTTTCGGCCTGACGCCGAATTCATTTTGGTCCTAAGCCGAATCCAACCTGAGGAGGAAACTAAGTTTTGTCGATAAGCGCTTAGTTTGAATGTTTACATTCTATCACCAAAAAAAGATACGAGAAGTTGCAAAATACACCTAAAATAGTTGAGCTATGAGTTGCCGACCAAAGAAAACGATGTAGAGTTAACTCAAATGATCCAAATCAGTACCAGTTGGATGGAGCACATGGTGCTGGCAAAATTATGAGTTTTAAAAACTCAGTAACTTAATTATTATACTCGTAGCACTAAAATAGACGATCGTCACAATTTGAATCCCAAAACGTGGAAGCTACCATTAATTAATTAATTTCTTGACATTTTATTAAGTTATTAAATCGTTAGGATCTCGAATAGAAAAATCTGTCGGCTAAATTTGAATCTACAACCCTAACTTCTGAATCAAAAGCCCCCACTAGACCATCATCATCACCCACTCTTATAAACACCAGTACCGATCACCAGTATTACTTATTTTTTACGGTTTCTATGATGTATGTATTTACCTTACCTATCCACTTATTTTCTTCTGTTTTATGTACGTTGCACCTACCTGTTAGTTTTAAGTATGTAAGTCAAACTAAATATGTTTTCTTTCTTACAGTATCACTCCCTGTATCGATTATTTATTTCGTACACCTTATTCGGCCAAAAAGATATTCGGCCAAAAAGATATTGCCCGAATAGTGTGCGCAACTCTAATCCAAACTAAAGGAGTATTCCTAGGTCTTCAATAGAAGATTGATTATACAAAATAGGTATTATCTGGGGTAGATTTATGTAGGCCGTATTCAACGGAGGCTTATTTCTATTATAAATCGAAGGAAGATTTCCATGTTGCCTCTAATAATTTATTTCTATGAATTTCAAATAATATTTCTATTATATTAAATAAATAACGCTGGACAATCCACACAGCACCATCTAGCCCCAAAGTAAGCTACTCAAAGCTTGTGTTAGGTGCTAGATAACTGATATACTTAATACATTATGGCTATATTACATAATAGCTATATTATGGATTTTTTTAGTAGGTATGGATCAGACGAACTCCAACTAGTTAGGTTAAATTTTGACAAAGAGGTCATCCAAAGATTCAAACTCGATGGACAGTGTTCGGGAAAATCACAGTCAAAGTCAAAATATATTTATTCAATAAAATCACAAGGATCACATTGAACACATCCACACCCTACTTCTGCAGGCTGATGACGATGAAGATGGCTTTAGCTTTTGTTTCATAATTTTATTATCACTGATAAGTTCCTTTTGTAAGTTAATTTTTATTTACACAATTAGGTGAAAGTTCCATTACAATAAATTATAAAATTCTGTCCAAAAAAAATAAATGTGCCTTCACAAACAAAAATAGAAATTTCCCATTTTCCATTTCCCTCACAATGAATAACCCTGAAATATTGCACCCCATAACCCTTCGAGGCACTCATAACAAAGAAACGGACAGACAGCAGGGCACAACTGACCCTAACGAGCCTATCGAGTATTTATAGGAGACTATTCACGGCAGTGGTTATTCAGACTACCGCGCCACGGACTGTGGGCTCAAATGGCTAGGTCACTTCGTACTGTCGCACTTATAGAGTATAAAATATATTGGTGGATTTGCTAAATCACATTGTAATGAACTATTTGGTGCCATTATCGTGACTTTCGCATATATCAGCAGCATTATATTTATTACTAGTTGCGCCCCGCGGTTCACCCGCGCAGATTTAAACCCCGGCATTCCCACGGGATAAAAAGTAGCGTATGTGCTGTTCCAGACTATAATCTATCTCTCTGCCACGTGTCATCCAGATCCGTTTAGCCGTTCCGGCGTGAAAGAGAAACAAACATGCATCCATCCATCCATCTATCTATCCATCCATACTTACAAACTTTCGCGTTTATAATAGTATAATAGGAAGTAGGGTTTATTATTGTATAGTACGCAGAGTGGAAGAAGAAAATCTGTTGTGCCGCCATTAACAACAATAATAATATTATTGTTTTACATTGTACATTGTTGTACATTTTTTTTTTTTTTTTTTTTTTTTTTTTATATTTGATAGACTGTCCTTTGGCCACAATCTCACCTGATGGTAAGCGACGATGTGGCCGACGATGGAGCAGAACGGTCTAGAAGACACCTATTCACTCTTGCCTTGAAGAGGCCCAAATTATAGCGATCAGGAAAGACAGACGACGGCAATGAGTTCCACTCCTTGGCGGTTCGCATAATAAATGTGGACGCAAAGCGCTTAGTACGAATGGGTGGTATATTTACCAGGTATGGGTGGTACTGAGCCGTACGCCTAATCGTCCTGTGGTGGAAAGGAGATGGAGGTATTAAGTCGTGCAGTTCCTGAGCACATTCACCAAAATGCAACCTATAGAATATTGAAAGGCAAGCAACTTTGCGGCGATGTTCTAGGCTCTGGATCTTAGCCTCTGCCATGTGTTGCTCGCCTATTAGTCTGAAAGCTCGCCGTTCTATCGAGTCCAAGGCAGCAAGCTGGCTATATTATGTATATACCTACCTATAATGTAAAGGTTTTCAGCTCAGCACAGTTGGGTGTATTAATACTCAACGCTAATTTTCAGCTGAAACCAAAGAAGGAGAAGTAGTAGATAGAGGCATAGGATTTAGAATTCGGTAATTGGTTTTAAACTGAGCCAGCTCATTTTATTCTGAGCTGTGTATTCAGGCCTCAGCCACACGGTAGGAAAGGGTTAACCATGTGGTCATAATGACCACTTCACGGCTTTATTTGTTTTGGATTAGTGCTGGCCACTAGTGCGTATCGAATTGACCCACGGAAAATTTCACGATATGAAATCTACCGTTATGGTGTTAAGAGGCTGACAACCGATAAACAACTTCTCGCCTTTCATTCAATACCTTCGAAATCGAAAATGTTAATAATGAATTGTTTAAATTTTGTAATGGTTTTCTCTGAAACTTTGTTCTTTGCGATATTTCAGATAGTCATTAAAAATCGCAAAGAAGAAATATAGTAGGAACCGGATACAGAAATCTTCAAAAATATTTAGATGTGTCACCATACTGGCCATCTACTTGTTCCGTCAGCAAACAGGTTGTAAAAAAAACATGAATCTATCTCTAGGATCAACTTTAGTTGAAGAACTGTTTTCAACCACTGTTTTACTAGTGTTATAAAACTGCACCCCGCTACAAGTTCCTAGGAAAACATATTGTTATCTTTGTAACAACGTACACTCCAGTAAAATATTCTACGTAGTTTGATGTTGTTTGACGGTAGTTGCGAAAAGTTGTATATACATATAAAGTATATATAAACATATAAAGTTGCGAGAGTAAATTACACATTTATTAATCCATTAATATTTTTCTCACTATTTTTTAACAAATAGCCGATGGAACAAGCAGATAGCCCTGCTGTTAGGTGGTAACCGTTACCTATAACAATGCAAGTAAGGCAGCAAAAACGTGCCCTACGATTCACTGGTCTATGTCCATCAACTTGAGGCATACAGATGTTAAGCCTCATGTGCCTGTAATTACACCGGCGACCACACTCTATAAACCGAAACACAATGTTACTGCTTGGCGGCAGCAAAAGGCGTGGTGGTAGTACTTCTGCGGATGAGCCACACACAAAGAACTCTACTCTTATGTGTGTATGTGGTAACGCTACTTTTTTTTCAATAAAAAAACAATACTTAACAAACCAGGTACCTTACCTATTGACCACTTTTATATCTCTCTCAGGGCCCGACCAATCATAGTCTCGAGACGAGAACCGACGCTCAGCAATCAAAATCGAAAAACCCGCCAATCCATCGAATCGAAAATCCAAAACAAATAAAATATTTACCCTCGGGGCTGCAAATAATCATCCCCACAATAGTAAGGTGTCCAAAGAGGGGTTGGGACTGGAGTCATCCTGCGGACAAGTGGCGCACCACTCATTTTTTGAAGTGGACGCTGTGGTTTATTTGTATGGGTTAGTGAAGTAAGGATAATCTAAAAACAGTGATGAGGAAGTATTTGGGGAATCCTACTACTAATTATACGCGAAAGTTTGTAAGTATGGATGGATGGATGGATGTTTGTTACTCTTTCACACCGGAACGGCTGAACGGATCTGGATGAAACTTGGCAGAGAGATAGGTTATGGTTCAAAATAGGACATATGCTGCTTTTTATCCCGTGGGAATACCGGGATTTAAATCTGCGTGTGAAACCGCGAGGCGCAACTAGTAAAAATGTTGTCAAAATTTTATAGAACGCCATAATAGTCCCAAATTAAGCTAAGCCAAGCTTACATGGAAACCAGATTACAGAATGTGTTAATTTCGTATTTTTTACATTTTTTTTTTATTTCTCGGTGGTGTCCACACCGCAACAGACAGATGACCTGAGAAAAAGATTGACAAATATGGACCGTATTACAATGGCATGAAAGTGACAAATGCCGTCGAATGACAACATTCTCAACACTCTTATAACAACAATAAATAATCTACGACTTCTCTTAAGTTGCTATTTTAATAAGACATGACTGTTTTTTTTTATTCATTGATAGACTTAAAAAAAAACTATAAACTGTGCAGAAAAGTTTGCTTCAAAACTGAATTTAAACTGAACCTCGTATAGTATCCTGCATAAACTAAGAGAGTATTTTTTTCGGTGTGTGTGTGTGTGTCTCAAATAAACGTATCACTATCACTACATAGTCACTACATAGTGTAAAACAAAGTCGCTTTCTCTGACCCCATATCCCCATGTCCCTATGTATGCTTAAATCTTTAAAACTATGCAACGGATTTCAATGTGTTTTTTTTTAATAAATAGAGTGATTCAAGAGGAAGGTTTATATGTATAATACATGCATGATATGTGCACCCGTGCGAAGCAGGGGCGCGCGGACGTATTGCTAGTCCTGCATAAACTAAGAGTGTGTGTGTTAGGTGTGTGTGTGTCTCAAATAAACGTATTCTATTATATTGTATTGTAGAATAGCCTCCAGTGACAACACAGTCTGCGCACCTGTGAAGAGTCTAAAGTGGCTCGTACCTGAATGGCTAAGTTGCACCCTCGCCCCATTGAAAACAGGCTTTTCAGCTAAAAATGAACCCACGCTTATTAGTTCGTGTAATTTTTAATGACATGTTTTGGGTTTTACAGTTTATTTTCAACTTTTAGTACAAGTTGGTGTGTTGAGGATTTTTGAATAGAGATTAATTTATAAGTTTTTAATAGGTTCAGAATAGTAATGTATTTCAAGCAATTATGAATTTGAATATTGAAACCTATATTCAACATATTTTTTCAGGTTAATGATGCTCGTAGTTTTTTAATACCTACATTCAATATTTAAAGAAAAGTGTAAAACTGAAACTGAAACAGCTTCACGACTTTGATCCCCAGGCACGGTAGATATCCCTTCAGATCTCGCAGTACCTAGTACTAACTTATGATTATTTTGAAGATGTCTTAGGGGGGTAGTCAGAGGTACGTCCAAGCGTAAAAGGTTGACCATAAAACAAGTTTTCATTGAGATATTCCTTGGGTATAAAAAATATCGTCTACTATCTGCAGGTACTAGTATCATAGCGCAAATAAACTATCATTAATTAAAAAAAAACTCAAAATGACACAACAAAAATAAAAACAATACGATAAAACATTGCACCTCCAACAATCGACACTCCAATTAACTTAACAATTCGAAATTCGAAAAAAACGCGCCTATTTTAACCCGTAATATCTATGCCGGGTCTAAAGTACCCTCTGCTATTCAGTGGGGCTCGACCTGAGGGCACTTGTGTCCCAGCCTCTATTATATACCAAGTGGGGTTTACAATTTCAAGATTTAAGAAAAATAAAAAAAACCAGTCGCCTGTTTTTAGAATTCAGGTGTGCTTTGGATTTAATTGCGAATTAATATGCTTGGAGTTGCTTTGTTAGCAGACTATTATCTGGTTTCTGAAAGCTCGATCAAAACTAAACAGCTGTCATGTGACTTGCCATCTCTAATTTGAATAGCAAGTGACTTGACGCCAATTAGTTTTGATTGAGCTTTCAGAAACCAACCTTAAGCACAACCAACTTTACGCATCGTGCGCAAGAGCTGGATGAGACTAGCAGAGAAGTAACTCTTTGCTCGTGCGAGGAAGTACTACCACCATCTCTTATCTGCTGCCAAGTAACTTCGCTGTGTTTACGTTTTAAGGCGTTGACAACACCTAACATTTCTCTCGCTCGCACGATTCGACATTTTGAAAGATATAAAATCACAAATTCCAATTTTGAAAAATCGCAAACAACCATTTTGTGTGCAATCACATTACGCATAGTTTGGTAAAAATTTCATTTTGATTGATGCAAGTTTTCCTACTTAAAAGTTTGCTTGAGTACGAAAACTAGAAAAGCAAAATTTTAAGTAGGAAAACTAGTATCGATCAAAATGATTTTTTTATGAAACTGTGCGTAATGTGATTGCACACAAAATGGTTGTTTGCGATTTTTCGAAAATAGGTTTAGTGATTTTATATCTTTCAACAAGTCAAAACGTGCGAGCGAGAGCCACATTAGCTATTGTCTTCGTCTTAAGGGCGTCCCACGCTTCGTTTAGTTAAATAAAACAAATAATATTTGAGGACTTTTCACACCGCCCTACCTAGCCTCAAACTACGCCAAAGCTTGTAATACGGGAACCAGATAACTGATAGTTATGTTTTTTATAAATACATTCTTTAGATAGGAGGGAGGCCTTTGCCCTGTCTAAAATAAAACAAATAAAATTAATTCTTAACACCAATCATTACAATCTAAATAATATCTTAAATGTGAAAGTTTGAATAGATGGATGTTTGTTACTCAATAATGCCAGTACGGCTGAATGGATCAGAATGTTATTTGGCACGGGGATAGATTATAGTCTGGAATAGCACATAGGCCTATTATCTTGTTGGAATATTTACCGGGATTTAAAACCAGGATAAAACCGCGGGGCACAGCTTGTATACGTATATATTGATTTTTGATTTTATAAAACTGAAACAGCTTCACGACTTTGATCCCCAGGCACGGTAGATATCCCTTCAGGTCTCCCAGTATCAAGTAGGTACTAATTCAAGATTCTTATTCTTATTCTTCTTTATATAATACTAGCTGGTACCCGCGACTTCGTCTGCGTACTTTTAATCTCTTCAAAGGTGGCCTATGTCCTTTCTCAGGGTCTAAAGATTGTCTGTGCCAAATTTCATCAAAATCGGTTGAGAGGTTTAAGCGGGAAAGCGTAACAGACAGACAGACAGACAGAGTTACTTTCGCATTTATAATATTAAGTAGGGATTCCAGCCACGAGAAATTCAAATTCAACGTGTAAGCTTAGTCGCCCACTGTTGAATACCTTGTTTATTACCTTTAACTAGAAGCCATTTATTAATTTCTTAGAAAATAGTGAATTATCTCAAGTTTAAATTGAAATTCATAAGATCTAAGACACAGCGTAAACAAACACAGTACGTAATCTCCTAAGGATACGTATGTTAATGTGCTTTGTAAACGATTGTGGCAATTCAATTTCACAGTTCTAAAGCCACAGTGGAGATGTGCAGTATTATGTTTATACGATTCAGTCAAAATTGGAATGAAGAATATGTTACAAGAGATTTAGGAGACAATTTCGTTTTAATTATGTTACTCTCTCATGCGTTCAATTGATATGACAGTTATTTGGTTTCAAATAACAGTTGGTAATAATGCCTCTGTTGTTTTTGATGTCATTTTAAGAGTAGTAGAGCTCTTTGTGTATGGCTCGTCCGGGGAAGTACTACCAGCAAGCCTTTTTCTACCGCCAAGCAGCAACGCTGTGTTTCGGTTTGAAGAGTGTGGTCGCTGGAGTAATTACAGGCACATGAGGCTTAGCATCTGTATGCCTCAAGTTGATGGACGCAGGGCAGTGCATCGCAGGTCAAAGTATTGACTAAGTATTTGTTTGTTGATCTTAAGGCATAAAAACCTTTCCTTTTATCAAATAGCTGTTTAAATTATTAAATTGTTAATAGTATTGCCATTCAGCGCGGCAATGCAGCCAGTGTCTTGGGTACGCTTCCGACTGGCACTGATTTGGATCAGTTGAGCTATCTATAGATCGTTTGCAACGGTCTGCAGATAGCTCAACTGTTTTATATGTATTCTGTATATTTTGTACATTGTGTAAATAATAGTAACTATTAGTTGTAATTTTTTTTGTAAATTAAATTGTTTTATTTATTTCTTTGATTCTAGTTTTCTGTATTATTGTTTTCAAACAAAAAAGGTACTTAGATAACTTTTGTTTTTTTTTTGTTACTTGTATATTGATAAATTTCCGACATCATAAATGTTTGTTCTCTGTCTGGGTGTTATATAATATTATAAGTATGTATATTAAAAAAAAAAGTATTATAAGTAGTATATCAGCTATCTGGTTCCCATATTACAAGCATAAGCTTAGTTTGGGGCTAGATAGTGCTGTATGGAAAGTCCACCATTATTTATTTATTTTATTTTTATTTATCTATTTAAACATTTGTGCATATTATTATTTCCATGATAGATACATGAATATCTTTACCACCCTGTGTACGTTATGTAATATTGATTAATTGTACTTTGTTATATCGTCACACCAAGTTTAAATGTGAATCTGTACATTTAAACTTGGTGTGACGATATAACCTTCTGTGTGAGCCCACACTGTGACAGCCTACGCAGTTAGTTTGTGTATACAGTTTCAGAACCGCTTTAGAAAACATAACGATCAACTCTAGGAACGGAGTTAATCTTCTTACGTTATTTATTCTGTGGAGTAATATCGCAGTAGATATTTAGGTAAATCAATTTTGTAAAATAAGGTTTCTTTGGCGTGGTGCTGGTGGCCCACCTTATGTTGAAGGCTGCCTCTGCCTATAATAGCTCAACGAGGACTAGCACTTAACATCTAGTGGGCTTTTGCTTCATCCATTACCAAGTAGATAAAATAAATTATACGATCATCTGTGACCTACTGTTTTTTATGCCCAAACCTCACTCGATTGAATAGCTCATAGCATATGATATAGCATCAGCATAGCTTCAATATTGCATAGTAACAAGGATCATACAAAAGAGCGATAGGAACCAAGCCGTAAGTTTGTTGGCTGTTCTTCCAGGCTTTGGTCGCGTGAAACTGGCACCTAGAGTCACCTACCCTCAAGACGATTCAAAATGATCCTTGTGATTCAACAAATATACCTTGTGACTTAAACTTTTGAACTTTGCTTTATTTAATCACATGAAACACTTAGGTAGGTACCCCCGGTTTCTGAAAGCTCGATCAACACTAATCGGCTGTCAAGTCACTTGCTATTTCAGCTTTTACTTCAAATCAGATAGAGATAGCAAGTGACTTGACAGCCGATTACTGGTGATCGAGCTTCCAGAAACCGGGCATTAGCTGCTCCAAAATTGAAAACAAAACATTTATATTTATGAAGATAACGTTTGGCTGTACCAGTAGCTGAGGAAATTGATTTAATATGCTTTTGTACTTTTTATCTTTATGTTGAAGCGGAAATTAATGGGTTTTATTGAAAAATAATGTATTCGAAGCGAGTATAAAATAAGCGGGCTGGATCCACCCGTGTCTTTCATTAACCTGGTAGGGATAAAATCTATCTTGTCGTAATATAATATAAATCCTTTCACCACACTGATTCTAATGAAACTAGTGACACGACAAGAAAAAAAAAAAAAAAAAACAGCTTTACGACTTTGATCCCCAGGTACGGTAGATATCCCTTCAGATCTCTTAGTACCAAGTAGGTACTAATTCAAGATTCTTTGAGGATGTCTAAGGGGGGTAGTCAGAGGTACGTCCAAACATTACATTTGGCACATACCCACAAGACACGACAAGAACAAGAAAGAAAATAAGATGTCTCGCAATTGACAATGTAAGTTAATATATTATTAGATATTATATTAGGTAGAAATTATATTTATAGAAAATATATAATTATACATTTAGAAAACCAAAAATGTATCAAGTATACAAAATCCATTTGCGCCAAATTCTATCATTTACAAAGACATAAAGAGGAATTCCAAAATTCATCTACCTACTTAATACAATACAGACACCTGTTTATCATTCAGCATTATGATATAAAGCTGTAAAAGAACCGACGCGGATAAGCGACCGAAAACGACAGCGCATACGGTTGTCAAGTTTTGAGCTTTGAAACCAGAAATGAGATAAAGGAGCATGTTTTTTTGATCCTACAAATTATTTAAAAAATGTATGACCAAGCCTGCCACATGGTTAATTTGAAAGATCATCTCAAGTGCAACATTTTTTGTATGAAATCAAAAAAATCTGTCCTGCAAAAATCTAGATACTATAAGCAAATAATTAGTAAACAGTGCAGTCTTTCTTTGCAGCTCTGCGCTTGGCGCTTATAAACTTCAGGTTCTATTTTGTTGCGTCTTTGCACACATAGTAACTTCAAATGAATGAGTCGATCAACAATGGGTTCAAGCCTGGGGAACGCAAATTTTTTTTGGACCAGGGCTCATAGTTAAATAAACATTCTCCTTTGGTGTCTAAACTGTTGTTTAGAATAGATTTTGTGACTCGGTGTAGTTTATCCGTTTCATACGTATAACAAAATGAGGTAAAGTTTGCACCCATAATAGCTGGACATAGATTTTCCCAGGAAGAAAGATTCTGAGCGTTCTTCATCCATCTTCATGCGATTCTTGAGACGTTGTTGGTCCATCGAATAGGAAGGTATGCCTCGCTTCGTTTTGCTGGTGATTGCATTTCGTGAATCTTTATTCCCCATTTATTTTAAATTTTTTCAAGCTTATGACTGCCCATTACCACTCCCAACTTGTTATTAGTGCGAGCAAAAATGTTGTCAAACTGTAAAATTGTATATTAATCATACAACATTTGTACTCTTTGACGTGTATTATTCTTACCAATAGACAACTATAAAATATGAACAACTATCTCAAACAAAACAATCAAATCAATACTTGAAATCTGAGTGAAATATGAAGCTATGGCCTTGTTATTTTTGTACATTTATTTGAACCTCAATCATGTTGCATAAGCTTTTATCTTGCTTCGCTCGCGTCGGCTTAGCAGCAGCTTTATTCGTTCGAATGGGAACTTCCCTTTTACAGAATTGAAAACAACTTGAAGTTACAAGTTCACAATGTTTACGAGTTCCGCAACTTGCTTTACAATTTACAACTTTACGGCTGAGTTTCGAGATAAATCTATTAAATTATTATATAATAAACGATTAAATTGTGTGAAACAAAAGTTCAGATAATACCGAAATTGAATGGTTTTATTTTTTGTAATTTATCAAATTATTCTTTTTCTATACTAACTACTGCAAAATGTGGGTATGTGCCAAATGTAATGTTTGGACGTACCTCTGACTACCCCCCTTAGACATCCTTAAAGAATCTTGAATTAGTACCTACTTGGTACTGGGAGATCTGAAGGGATATCTACCGTGCCTGGGGATCAAAGTCGTGAAGCTGTTTCAGTTTCAGTTTATTCTTTTTCTCGTTGTGTCACTAGTTTCTGTCGGAAGTTGTGAAAGGATTTGAGTGTGTCTTATACCGGCTTTTGACTATGAGATGTAAAATGTATAATATTACTTCCCGAGATGTAATATTTTATCGTTCAAAAATCGATAAAATATTACATCTCGGGATGTAATATACATATTTACATCCCATAGTCAAAAACCGGCTTTATAGAGCCTTCTTTCTAGAATTTGACAAACGTTTAAGAAATTTTAGGGTGAGTAACGCCATCTCTTCTTTTGTTATATACCTGTTATTCATAAATTTGAAGAGATACGCGACTTAGCAATACTATTTATTAATAATGTTTATGTGTTTGCTTTAGTTATCAATAAATAATGTTCTTTTCATTTCATCCGACCAACGGGCTGGTAATTAATGATAATTATACGAGTAGCTACGTCTGATAAATTTGGGAATCAAACTCACATTTCTAGAAAGCTGGCCTAGTTCCCGTCACGCTTGTACAAACACCCCTCCATCGCATTGTCTCGTTTGCCACAAAGAAGTAATTTTAACCGTTAACCTTGAAGCTGGGCAGGACGCGCCGGACTCACGCTTGGCTGCGCACTCCTTCGAAGCCTTTACAGCGACGACACGATTGTACATTCAATACAGAGTGCTCGTAGTCTTGGTAAAGTGGTACCCGCCAACCTTAGGTACGCCCCGCGCCCTAGCGTTGCAGGCTTACATCCAGTCGCGTATATCTATCCTACTAATATTATAAATGCGAAAGTTTGTAAGTATGGATGGATGGATGTTTGTTACTCTATAACTCCAGAACGGCTGAACGGATCTTGGTGAAATTTGGCACAAAGAGATATTATAGTCTGAAATAACACATAGGCTACTTTTATTCCCATGGGAATATCGGAATTTAAAACTACGCGGGTGAAACCGCAGGGCGCTGCTAGTGCTCGCATATGGTGAAATAAAATCATCGCAATTCGGAAAAATGAGATCGTTTTTTAGCATATATTTTAGGTGATGGTTACAATTTAACATCAGAAATCACCTGAAAAAAAATTGCCTTATAAGTCACGAACGATACCGAACTTATGTTCATTACACCAATGTTTGTTCTCGGTGGAAATATAATAAAAAAAAGTAATAAATAAAATAAAAAAAAATGAAAATCGAAACGTATCAGCTAACAACTGAGCTGTGAAGGCCAAAAAAGTCTAAGCCCACAGTATTTATTTGATAACTCCCGAACCCGTTGTTTTCGAGTAAAGTCGTATCGACGTCGTACGGTATAAATAGTGTCGAGTCAACCGCCGCACGACATCGGGTAACCGCGCGAGGACGCTCGCCTGACTGCACACATGTCCTTTCTCCGACACTTTATTCTACTTATTTGTATTTTGACAGTTTCTACAAAACCTCATGCTTGTTACGATGGAAACATTCTGCTGTGTAAAAAATTATCTGTTTCCGTGAATGATATTTTGGCATGGCATCTATGTTTTGTTTTTGCAGTTTGGTTAGTGTCACTTTTTGGGAGAGATTTCTCAGCTGTAACATTTGTTTTTGTTTCGGGGTATTCGCTTATGGTATTTTTTATTGTTTCCTATCTAGGGAGGTGTTGTTTCGCTTTAATTTGGATAGTGTTTCAAACATTACTACAGTTTATAACACGAAGCAAGTACTAACTCAAGATTCTTTGAGGATGTCTAAGGGGGTCAGAGGTACGTGCAAACATTACATTTGGCACATACCCACATATTGCAGTAGTTAGTATTCCATACGTGACAGGTTGCAAGCCTATCGCCGCTGTTAGAATACTAACTGGTTTCCTCACGATGTTTTCCTTCACCGTTTAAGAGCACTGGCATTGCGCACATAATTTTTTCGATAGAAAAATCCATTGGTGCACGACCGGATTCGAACCTGCGACCTTACGGTCGGAAGGCGGGGTAACTCCCACTAGACCTATGAAATACCTTTCTGGAATCTAGCCTGGGAGAGTCCCAACGCTGATGATGATAAAAACCTTCACTCCCAGTACGTACTGCCTTGAAGATTCCCACGGATCGCATTAAAATTTATGTAGTCATGCTTCGTTGGTTCTTTCTTTAGCACTCTTTACTTTTTATCATAACCATTTTATTGCTCACTGTGCCTGTGTTTAGCTCGCAATGTGTGAAAAACGTCATTTTTTTCATTCATTTATGAAACGATTTGAAAAAATATTTTTTTTTAAAATATTTTTTTTACTTCAAGATTTGCTTCTTAGAAATTTTACCAAAATTGGTTTTGTGGATCACTATCACTACATAGTATAAAACAAAGTCACTTTCTCTGTCCCTATATCCCCATGTCCCTATGTATGCTTAAATCTATAAAACTACGCAACGGATTTTGATGCAATTTTTTTTAATAGATAGAGTGATTCAAGAGGAAGGTTTATATGTATAATACATGCATGATATGTGCACCCGTGCGAAGCAGGGGTGCGCGGGCGGATCGCTAGTTCGCTATAAAATCAATATAAAAGGAATAAGTTAGTGATTACACAAAGCAACTGTTAGATTAGTGGGTTGTCTTCAAGGCATTGGTCGCGTGGAACCTTTTTTTTTTTAAACTGGCACTTAGTTTTAGCCTAGCTTTATTACTTTCAGAGTCATCCTCACGACCTCAGTGGAGCAGCGGGCGAGAGTCCACCTGCGACGCAGAGGTTGCGGGTTCGATTCCCGCCTCGGAACAAATTTGTGTACGATCTGCAGAAATTTATTCCGTTGGTTTTCTATATATAATTAAAAATATCTATCTATGTAAGTATATAATGTATTAAATATATCAGTTATTAGTAACCATAACACAAGCTTTGAGTAGCTTACTTTGGGGCTAGATGGTGCTGTGTGGATTGTCCAGCATTATTTATTTATTTATTTGTATTTATCCTAGTGATTCGATTGAATAAACTAGACTTCGTTTGTGTTTGGACAAGCCTCTGACGGCCTCTTAAGAGTTTCTGAGGGTTCGAGAACTAAATGCCAGGAGAGCTGATGAGATGTCTACCGTGCTTGAATTACATCGTGAGAGACTAGGTTTTTTATCCTTCTCCCACAATACTAGGTACTACTGCGTTGGGTTCCCACGGGATATTAATATTAATGTTAACGTCACGGTCTGCTAGTATTGTAAGTCTTTTTAATTGATTAGCGAGCAAAGCGAGTTATAACTTTTAACTCATAGACAAGTTAGACATTTGGCATTATTGTGGACACATGCATTTGAACTTTCAGGTTTTTTAACATGCCGGTTTCCTCACGATGTTTTCTTCACCGTTTGAGAGTACGGGCATTGTGATTTGAATTTTTAAACAGAAAAACTCATTGGTGCATGACTGGCTTTGAACCCACGGCCATAAGCCCGCTCCACATGTTCGTGATAATGTGTGGTCGTGGGTTCAAAGCCAGTCCTCCACCAATGAGTTTTTTTTCGTTTTAGGACTGATCCTATAAATGCGTGGGTTCAAAACCAGTCGTGGTTAGGGTGAGGTATGGTGTTTTAGTATGGGATACAATACGTTTCGCTACTAAAGTTAAATTTCATTCGTGAGTAGGTCTCTGTACAACGCGAGCAAAGCCGTGTGTATAAACGAAGCTACTAAGCACGTTCCCACGGATCACGTGATATTAAAACTCGCCACGCTTCGCTTGGTCGGCACCATGTTGACCCCCAATGACCTTGTTTACGTACCTTGTAACACGACCCTATATTTTTCTTTTAGAGTACATTAGATAATGATATATATTAGACTAGTTGCGCCCCGCGGTTTTATCGGCGCAGATTTAAATCCCGGTATTCCCACGGGATAAAAACTAGCCTATGGTGTTATTCCAGACTATAATGTATCTCTCTGCCAAGTTTCATCTTCTCTGCCAGGCTTTTCCGACGTGAAAGAGTAACAAACATCCATCCATCCATCCATCCATCTATCCATCCATACTTACAAACTTTCATGTTTATATTATTAGTAGGATTCAATAAACAACATTAAAAACAAGCGAAAGTTGAAAACCTAAACAGCTAAAATCTAGGCGGTATTTCCACTTGAGGTAATCTTTACCAGAAATGTTTTGTGTGTGTAAATGATCGCGGATGTGAGCTTGCGGCCTGTCATGTATGGAACACTTCTGTATAGTGTGGGCTTGTAGTTGCACGTACCTCTGAATCCGCGGTGAAAAGTAAAAGAACTTGAAAGAATTACCCCCCGTTTCTGAAAGCCCGATCAACACTAATCGGCTCGCTATCTAGACAGAGATTTGAAGTAAAAGCTGAAACAGCAAGTGACTTGACAGCCATTAGTGTTGATCGGGCTTTCAGAAACCAGGGATTAAAGTGGTAATTCTATTCAGATTTATTTTCAGGTTAATAATTAAAGTTTGTCTTCTTAAATTGTTCTCAGTAACATTTCAAAAAACCTTGTTATTTTTAAAAAAGCTGAATATATTTTAAGAATAATAAAAAAAATTAATTATCAAAATCGGTCTAAAAATTTATGCGCGAATCATACATAAAAAAGTATAAAAATTATAAACGCGTCGATTTGATAGCCTCCACTGTTTATTTTTCGTCGGTAAAAAAAAACAAATAATGCGTAAGTACCTAACACAGATTACTTGCTAGTTTGCTAGTCATTCTATAATTGCTAAATCACATTTGATGGGAATCGACACCAGCGGATAAGTAAAAAAAACAATGGGAATCACGGATCGTCCCAAGTGGATATAAAACTCTTAGGGCTTCCTATCACATTTCATCATCCTCGTTATTACCTTCACAATAAAGTTTATTTTCGCTTGGCTGCATTTTGTATAATTTCCCACGTCACCAACTTGTACAAACCTTTGTGGTAAGTGTTATGTGGAACGCGTAAGGTTGTTTTTTGCGTGATTGGAAGTTCTTGTAACTGGCTGCGGTTTCATGTTCAGGATTTCAATAGTTGACATGACAAGACTGGTGGCATAGGTTACTTTGAGGAGATTTAAAATAATGTTGATATAATTTGAGCCTTAGTGTTATGGATATAGAGGTTCCAGATAAATATTTTATCAATAAAGCTTAGAAGCTCGTGTGTGTTTATTCTGTTTTATTTTCTACCTAAAAATAGTGTTATTGCCTGTTGTACTGAATAGCGTCGATGGGCTTGTAACCTGTCATGTGGTGGATGGACGTACCAACAACTACATAGTGTGACCTCTGACAAAAAATTTCTTAAAGAATCCTGAGTTGATACTAAGTTATATGAAGGGATATCGACCGTGCCTGGATCACTTGGTATGTTAGTACTTAACTAGAACTGTTATATTTGCCCCTAGCACGTGTTTAACGAAGTATGCTGTTTTTTCTTGAAGAAAAGTTACCTAAAAATAAGAGGTTGAGTGCGCGTCAACCAAAAAGAACGCTCCAAAACAGTGAAGGGGATATGTTTGCACACAAAAAATATTCGCGCCATCACACCCTCCCCCCCCCCCTTCTTTTGGCGTTCTTTTTGCGTGACGCGCAAAAAGTCAAGAAGAAGAAGACTAGAGATGACATCCAGTGTAATAAATAAAACCATTATGCTCCTTTTCCATGTCCTCCACCCTTCATTCTCCTCTTTCCAGGCTATACCATTTTCTCGTCAACTGATATGCACCATATACAGATGTTCAGATTTTTTGAATAAACTCTTAATGTTTATAAAGACTAGACAGATGAGCGTCCTTAAATAACTAACGTTGACAAGGGTGACTACGAACAAACCAGTTACAAAATAAAAATAGTGGCATTTAAAGACATTTGAGTGCTCTCTAGGGTCTTATGACTCTTGAGAAAATCCACAATAACAATATTACCAGTGCAGAAAGCTGGCTCCAAAATATGCAAAGAACTTTCAACCTTATTCTAAAGTAGTTCAGCATAATACAGCCTGCACTCTTCTAGTAACAACCTGCAAGCAATCTTGAGCCTTATATCTCAGCGGGTTTGTTATAAAATAGCTAGCGAAATTCTACCCAAATAAAATCATACTTTACATTTCCACGATTGGATTCCCACTGCACTGAGAACAATCCCGAACTTAATAGCCTTAGAATTTTGAATTCTATTACGAAGGTGCTTAAACGTAATATCGTTTGCAGCGAGAATTTGTAAACGTTTTGTTGGTTTGAATTCGAAATTCGAATTTTGTGTAGTGCTTTTATGACGTCATTTTGAATTTCGTAAATGTTCCCTAAGGAAAGATGCTTCTAGCTTTTGCACTTGGATTTTCTTGCCATTTTTCTGGTTTGTGGTCCTTGTTTTAAACACCCAACATATTTTTCAACAAAATACATACCCATAATGATTTAAGTAATATATTTTTTTTATGACTTTGAATGTATATTTCATTTTCATTCGTTAGTTTTTCGTTCATATCGTTTCGTATTAGCCCATCTGTTGAAGTTAAAATTACAGCCTTCATTTAATAATTATTAGTAACTAGTAGTTACATTTTAGTCGATAGAACTCTTTATCGACTAGCCATAGAGCTAATTATAGATTACTAACTTATGCTAAGTTCGCTCAATACAATCTTTCATTGAAATCTCAACAGGTTATGGTAGCCCAGTGGTCCTGACCGATAAAACAGTAAAAATAAAGTGTAAAATCAGTGCAAAAAGTAAAATTGTCGTACACCGGTGCATGTTACCGGCAGCCATTACCGCATTGCCCTCGTTGCAAATTTGCCGTGTTGAACTTTTTGGCGAACTCGAATCCTCGTTGCAATAAAAATGTCTTCAAATAACTCGTTGCTGAGTATTACAAAGCTAACGGGCCGTGACAATTACAATACCTGGCGATTCGCTGTAAAAACATATTATCTCCAACATGAGGAGCTATGGGAATGCGTGGAGGGAACCGGCACCGACGCCAAGAAAGAGAATAAAGCAAAAACAAAAATAATTCTCCTGATCGACCCCATTAATTACGTGCACATAGAAGAAGCTAAGACAGCTAAAGAAGTATGGGATAACTTATCTCATGCTTTTGATGACTCGGGACTGACACGACGAGTTGGTTTGTTGAGAGATCTCTGTACAACTACATTGACCGGATGTCAAAATGTGGAGGACTACGTCAGCAAGATAATGACAACAGCACATAAGCTAAGGAATATTGGGTTCAAAGTAGATGATGAGTGGCTCGGTACCATGCTGCTCTCCGGTCTACCCGAACAGTACAAACCCATGATCATGGCTGTTGAAAGTTCTGGCATACCGATAACATCAGATGCTATAAAAGCAAAGATACTTCAAGATGTGAAAGATGACAATGACTCAAAAGCATTTACAGCGAATAAAAGTGGCAAATCAAACTCAAAGAATAAGCCACGTTGTTATAATTGCAACAAGTATGGCCATTTCAGTAAAAACTGCAGAACAAATAAAAACAAGAAGGAAAGTCCATCAAGCTATTCTGCTGTGTTTATGGCAAGTCATAATAGCAAAGATGACAAGTCATGGTTTGTCGACTCCGGGGCATCTTGTCACATGACTAAACATAAAGAATGGCTCAAGGAAATGGTTACTCCTCCAATCAAAAACATAAAAGTTGCAAATGATAAAACATTACCTGTGAAAAGCTGTGGTCAAATAAGTCTTGATGTGTTCGATGGAAAAGGACAGCAAAACAAAATTCTGTGCAAGAATGTCCTTTATGTACCAGAATTGGCTACTAATTTATTGTCAGTGAGCCAAATTATCAGAAATGGTGGTCAAGTAAAGTTCAACAGTGAAGGCTGTGTGATTTTAAATAATTTAAACACAGTGGTGGCTACAGCAAATTTAGTCAATAATATGTACCGGCTGAGCACAGAAGAAGCTCATGCATGCATATCCGTGGTTGATGAACAAGATGCATATCTGTGGCATCAAAGAATGGGCCACTTGAACTTCCGGGACCTAGAAAAGCTGAAAGACTGCACTCATGGAGTGAGTTTCAAAAAGCCTGCTGATATTTCTTGCGTAACATGCCTTGAAGGCAAACAGGCTCGCTTACCCTTCAACCATGAAGGTACAAGAGCAACACAGTTGCTAGAATTGGTTCACTCCGATTTATGCGGACCAATGGAGACAACATCTCTTGGTGGAGCTAAATACTTTCTTACATTCACTGATGACTTTTCAAGAAAAGTGTTTGTGTATGCTCTCCACAACAAAACAGAAGTCCTAGAAAAGTTCAAAGAATTTAAAAATGAAACTGAAAATCAATCAGAAAGAAAAATAAAATGTCTGCGTACTGATAATGGAACAGAATTTATAAACAAAGAATTCTCCCAATACTTGAAGAGAGCTGGAATCATACACCAAACAAGTATTCCCTATTCTCCACAACAAAATGGCCTGGCAGAGAGAATGAACCGTACTCTAGTTGAGAAAGCCAAGTGCATGCTTCTAAATGCTAAACTACACAAGCATTTCTGGGCAGAAGCCCTTCTAACAGCAGCACATGTCTACAACAGATCCCCAACTCGAATTCTTTCATTCAAAACACCAGAAGAGATGTGGAAAGGAATAAAACCAAATGTGAGTCACCTCAGAATATTTGGGTGTGAAGCAATGGTTCATACACCAAAAGAAAAGGCTAAAAAGTGGGATGCCAAAGCGCAAAAGATGATTTTCATAGGATATTGTGAACAATCAAAAGGTTACAGATTCATAAAACCCAATACAAAGACTGTAATCAAGAGTAGAGATGTAGTGTTTTTCGAATCAACTGTGGAAAAGAACTGTGTTCCGGTGAAGTTGACCGAGTCTCCAAGTGACATTGACAGCGACGATGACAGCTGCAATGAGACATTGACTTCCACAAGCACAATACTAGAAAATAGCTTAGACAGCACTGAAGAATCTGAGTACTTACCTGCAGAAAGTATTGATACTCCACAAACTACCAATACAATGACTCTTAGACCAAGGAACAAAGAAAGCCAAAACGAGAACTGTTACTTGTGTGTTGAAGAAGCAAGTGTAAATACAATACCACTAACTTATAATGAGGCTATTACTTCAGCAGATGCAGAGCAATGGAAAAAGGCAATAGATGATGAACTTGAAGCTCATCACCGCAATGGGACATGGAACCTAGTTGTAAAGCCAGCAGACTCCAAAGTAATTGGTTGTAAGTGGGTGTTTCGTATCAAAGATGAACCATCAGGCCTCCGCTACAAGGCTAGACTGTGTGCCAAAGGATATTCACAGAAGGCAGGTTTGGACTACAACGAAACATTCTCACCAACAGTAAGGTATGATTCTATTCGATTATTACTGTCCATAGCTGTTCAACAAAGTCTCCATCTCATTCAATTTGATGTAAAAACTGCATTCCTCTATGGTGTTGTTCAAGAACACATTTACATGTCTGTCCCTGAAGGTTTAAAAACTGAACATAACTTGGTATGTAAATTAGACAAGGCATTGTATGGTTTAAAACAAGCACCCAGGTGCTGGAATGAAAAGTTTGATAATGTCTTGAAAAAGTATGGGTTTATCAAAAGTCAGGTAGATCAATGTGTTTATATTGGGTTATACAAAGATGTTAGATGCTATCTTCTGATCTATGTTGATGATGGATTATTGTTTGCTCAAGAAGAACATGTACTGAATGATATTTTGAAAGATCTCAGAACTAACTTTGAAATCACAACATGTATACCTACTAACTATGTTGGTATGCAGCTGGAAATTTGTAAGACCAGTATATTTATCCACCAAACTAAGTATATAAATCAGTTACTGAACAAATTTAATATGATTGATGCAAGCCCTAACAGTGTTCCTGTTGACCCACATGTGAAGCTGGAGAAGCCGGAGTCCCCACCAGGAAAGAACATACCCTACAGAGAGGCAGTGGGATCTCTGATGCATACAGCCATAGTAAGCAGATCTGACATAATGTTTGCAGTGAGTCTGGTGAGTCGATTTTTAAATAATTATAATGAAAGCCACTGGAATGCTGTCAAGAAAATTTTCAAATACCTGAATGCAACCAAGAGCTATGGGTTGTGCTATAAACAAAATGAAAATGATGATTTGGTAGGATACAGTGATGCAGATTATGCAAATGATGTTGAGAGCAGACGCTCAGTAACTGGCTATGTTTTCATCAAAAATGGAGCAGCAGTAACTTGGTGCTCTCAGCGCCAACAGAGCGTGGCTCTATCCACAACAGAGGCGGAGTTCATGGCCGCCTGCGCCGCCACCAAAGAAGCGATGTGGTTAAAGCAATTATTGTGTGATTTAGGTGAATTTAAACAACAGTCTGTGTGTCTAAATATTGACAATCAAAGTGCAATAAGTGTGATAAAGAACATTGACTTTCATAAACGGTGCAAACATATTGATGTTAGATATAACTTTGTAAAGGAAAAGTATTTTGACAAAGTAATTGATCTCAGCTATGTCTGTTCAGAGCAGCAATATGCTGACATGTTTACAAAGCCTTTAGCAAAAGATAAGTATCAAATAAATAGAAGTAAAATAGGCATGATCAGCAAGTAATTGATATTGCTATCTGAATATTCATGTATGTTGTGTGTATCTAATGAGGCTCACATTAAAATAGTGTTTAGAAATTAGGTATAGAGTTGAGCTGATGTAGGTAGTTATTATTTTGTTTTAACTTTTTCATGATGTTTACTTTAGTTATTTTTCCTGTTAAAATATATACAGTAGAAGGCTCTAATTTGGTGGGAGTGTTGAAGTTAAAATTACAGCCTTCATTTAATAATTATTAGTAACTAGTAGTTACATTTTAGTCGATAGAACTCTGTATCGACTAGCCATAGAGCTAATTATAGATTACTAACTTATGCTAAGTTTAGTCTATGGATATGTACATCCTTCCGTTTTCGCATCATCAATGCCGAACAAGTGTAAAAGATCTTTCTTCAATAATATAAATATTTCCACTCGCTCAATACAATCTTTCATTGAAATCTCAACACCATCTGATGTCGTAACAACCATGTATAACAAAACACAGCCTCGTCAGTCAGGCACGATAGTAACGTGCCCTACGATGCACTGCCCTGCGTCCATCAACTTGAAGCATATAGATGTGTGTGTGTGTGTGTGCCTGTAATTACACCGGTGACCACACTCTTCAAACAGAAACAGCAATGATGCTTGGTGGCAGAAATAGGCGTGGTGGTAGTACATCGCTGGACGAGCCACACACATAAAACTCAACACGGTACCTAACAGCTTTTCGAAAGATCTACCTTCCATTTTCAAATATTGATCTTTAGAAAAACCTATCTAAAATAAATAAAATCATTGAACTTAACTATATATTATATTTGATCTCCTAATACAGGTATACATTTACTTAAAAGGAGATCTCAAACCCTTATAATGTAAACATAGATTAAGTTACTGAAATAAACAATTTGAATTTGAATATTTAAAACATTTATTTAGCCAATGAGTGCCATTCAAAAATGTGCGCGAAATTCATAAATTCGCGAATTTAATGTTAATTTGCCTGATGCATGTAATACTATGGGATGTGCTAATATTGTATGTGCAATATTTGGGTTGTGGATATAGGGTTGCCAAAATATTATATAAATCATAATACATAGCCACACCTACTAATACAAATGGTTCAAACAGTTGAAACTCGTATCTTCATTCTAGATTAAATCATTAAACTTACTTTTAGGGCTACCCCCACTCAAATACACACACACACACACACAGCTTCACGACTTTGATCCCCAGTCACGGTAGATATCCCCTCAGATCTCTCAAGTACAATAAAAAACATAAAAAAACAGTCGAATCGTTTTTTTTAAGTCGATTAAAACCGTGCAAATTTTATAGTTATAGACAACATCAATAATTGTTTTTCTTATCAACTTATCTATATTCTTTTGTTTGACAGCCCTAGCTACCATCATTTAATCTGAATCACTTTTAACTAGATTTCATCTGCTCTCGAAACTGAAGCTGAAATACTGAAAAAGTCGACATAGCTACTGGCAATATATTGTTTTTAATATTATATGAACTTTGTTTTTAATATTTTAGTGAAATATCAATTTTATTTTAAAATTCGTACTTCGCTTATTTTTTTGTAAACGCAGGTAATATAATTAAAGAAGATGGTATTCGAATACAAGTATGGATTTCGGTGCTTTACCTGGCAACATTAATTTCATTAGAAATTAAATTTTAATCTTATATTGAAAACATCTCAAATTCACACTCATTATATCCAAAGAAGATAATTTCGAGTGATTTAAAATAAAAAAAATATAATTAAATTTAAATAATAATAATTTCTACTGACTCCATTGGAAGTGGATGGAAATGTGAAATCATCACTAATCATCACTTGATTCATGTTTTAGAACTTTAGGTTTACTAACAGTTTCCTCGCGATGTTTTCCTTCACCGTTTGAGTCTAGCTCTGTGCACAAACGTTTTTAAACAGAAAATCACGTAAGTGCATGACTAGTTTTGAACCCACGACATTAGGATCAGCGGGCGGGGCGACCACTAGTGCTTTGCCAGTGATCTTGAAATGACAACTTTTCAATCGGGTTCTTTGGATGATTATAGGTAGTTCAGTCACATTCGTTAAAAAAGCAATAAATACACAAATAAAATTAAAATCGACTATTTCAGACCACTAAGTCCATAAAACGTTAAAAAAACGCTACATAATACGCGCGCCACAGTACACTCATGCACAAAACATCCGCAGTACAACGGAAGCGAATCGCGATAACACTGTGTACTCGGCTGTACGCGGAAAGGTTAAATGTGTCGCATGTAAGGTATTAAGTAACACAGCCGGCTGTTTTTTTGGTTTTATTTTTACATCACTTAGGCACAGAACAAGAATAGTTATTCATCCAGAGATGCACTGGTTTTGAAATAAACTATACCTTCCTTGTAATTTATAGTGCTCGAAAGGAGGCAATTTGATGGGTTTTTTTTTAAAGAACGGTGCCTTTTAATTTATAGTATTCGAAAGGAGGCAATTTGAGGCACTCAATTCCTTTCACCACACTGTTTTTGAAGAGAAACTAGTGATCTGATAAAACAAAACCTACATAACTGGCTGAGTATATCAAAATAATCTCACTGAATTAATGATTACGAAAGTAGAAACACCTTTTATCACAATATGGTTTCCATATTACATGCTGTGCTTAGTTTGGTCTAGACGTGCTATGTAGAAAGTCCATCATTATTTATTTATTGCATTACTACACATAGGGCACGCCTGCGGTGTAAGTGACACCCAGCTCGTGCCCTATGTGGCATTGTATTAGTGCCATTAATTTATATATCTTTATTGCATTGCACTATTAATTTATTGTATTACCACACATAGGGCACGCATGTGGCATAAGTGACACCGCGAACGTGCCCTTTGTCGGATTGTATTAGTGTCATCACTCGGAGACGTAGTGTTATGTCTCACGTGTCTACTACCAGCACTCATACCCTCCAATGCTTCGCACAGCAATGCTCACATCACTGTTCACATCACTGTTCACATCACTGTTCACACAACAATAATAAACTTAGTTATCCTACCTCTCTAATTCGAAACAAGTCTCCGAACACTTTTGTCTATAAATCTAAAGTTTAGCTATGTTTCTGTTCCTGAGAACCGCTGACCGTAAAAACTCGCCACGGGCTTCAAGTTAGACAATAAGGCCCTGATGCTTGTGTGCCATCACATTGCACACAAGTTACAGGTAAGCAAAATTACAATAATCTAAGCAAGTTTTCCTACAAAAAGGTTAATCATTACTCCTGCAAGCTTACATAACGTAGAAGATGATACAACAATAAACTATTTTTTTTATACAACTAACTGATGGAACAAGCAGATAGCCCACCTGGTGCTAAGTCTACCATCGCCTACTATCGCCTGTAACAAAGCATTGACTCGTAGGTCACGCACGACAGGAACGTGCCCTACGATGCTCTGCGTCCATCAATTTGAGGCATACAAAGCCACATGTGCAATTATAGTGATGATGACGTAAAAGCAGATGAATGTTTTTACGTGTTCTGGGTTTCAAGTGTCAAACTTTCTGTACTACATATCAAGTTCATCTGTGACATTACGATACTACATATTCCCCCATCTGTGCCGATTACGACTCGTAGTTCGCCCCGAACTGAGATTAAGTGACGCGACGCGAACGCTCCGAAAATATAAGTAAGTAGTAGACAGAGGCAAGTCCAACCAAACATTGTGTTTGGACTTGTCTCTGGCTGCCACCTACTAACTAAGTATGGTAACCAAGTTTCAACTGAATTGGCCTAGGTATTTATTGAAGAGTTCCGTTAAACAGACCTTGGCTCCATCATCAGAACAGGTCACTATCACCATTTAATGAGAACCAGTACCTCTTAATATTTTTCAAAAAAAAATCATTGAAAAAACAAAGAAATTAACCGACCAGTAGAAAAACCTTGAGGCCAACGAAACTCTTAGAAATGGGAGCTCTTGAGTAATTGGTTATCGTAATTTAACTTTTTTGTTGTATCTCAAAAACCGTGCATCCTAGAAAAAAAATGAAAATAGTTTTGGAATGTCCCAACCAAGCCCTTTCATATGACATGTAATTTTATTTTATTGCTTAATTTTTTTTTGCCCCCTTAAAAACCCCCATAATTTAATAACCCCTCATCCGATTTGACTCATATACTTACCAGTAAATTTCTCAAGTACAAGCTATCGATTTACCAAATTTCATGCAGATCGGATAAACGGTTCTCAAGTTATCGTCGGACAAACATACAAACAACCACACATACATACACACATAAAATGCCAAATCGCCCAAGTTGATTGTAAGATTTTCGTTCGCTTCGCTCACTCAATCAGTTACCAGCGAGTAAACAATGGTCCCATTCAAATTTGAGTCCTATTCGACAAGTCGTTTTTGAGTTATAGTATGAGTGTATTTTCAAGTTAGTTTTTTTTTGTTATAAGAAAAAATAATTGAACACAGCTTGCCCCTTTATTATTTCAATCATTTACCACTTGCATTCTCTAACAGAGCAAGTATATTTTTTACTATTTTGAACTTACCTGTTTTATTACGGCCGGTTTTTAGCGGCATCATATTATCAGATATGAATTCGATAGGTATTCCCCAGTGGTTTGGATTAATGTCCTTAAACTAACCGGAGGAAAAACTAGTGGCACCTCCCGACTTCGCTCTCATCAAACTCCCGAAGGACGTCACGTGACCACTACTATTGTTTGTATTTTTCATTTTTATAAAAGTCCAGCTCGAAGGACATGTTACTTGTTTTATGAAATTTATGAGAACAATAAAAAAGGGTTTTTAAATAAGAAAAAAATAATGCCGGACAATCCTCACTCCACCATCTAGCCCCAAAGTAAGCTACTCAAAACTTGTGTTATGAGTACTAGATAACTGATATAGTTAATACATTATACACTTACATAGATAAATATTTTTTATTATACCCAGAAAACACCCAAAACAACGGAACAAATTTCTGCAGATCGTACACCAATTTGTTCCGAGGCGGGAATCGAACCCGCAACCTCTTGCGTCGCAGACGGACTCTCGCCCGCTGCGCCACTGAGGTCGTTGCTGAGAAAAAGATTTAAATTCTGAAGTTGATTGTAGTCTCACTGGGACGATATTTAAAATGTAGGTAAAAAATTTAGGTAAATAATTAAACAAACACTTATGTAATGAGCATAGATGTTTATTTTCTGTCTGGGTGTTATTTAAAAAAAGGTATACAAGTATTATACCAGCTATCTGTTTTCCATAGTACAAGCTTAGCTCTAATAAAATGCTAATTACAACTGAATAGAACGTAAAAAAAAAGTAAAAATAGGCTATCGAAAACCTTGGTAGGGGCGCAGGTAGGCGCTTCGAAACTTTGATCTACGTCCAGTGGGGTGGCAACAAATCACTACACGCTGTATAGCGTTGTAAATTATGGACACCCTGTATACGCATGGCTGAAATTGAGGCGTTTTGCATCACGAAAAGGTTTAATTTGGTGTACCCTGTATGCCTGGATTTTTGAAAATGTTTTCTTTGTGGAAGAGATATTTTGTTTGATGACAGAGTGAATAGGAGCTCAATACCTTTTTTACAATTTGACGACAAACGCTTGATAATAGAACAAGCAGGTGATCCACCTGATGTGAGGTGGTAGCCATCTCCTATAACAAAGTACCAAAAATGTTCTAAAACGTGTGTCATGTGCTCGATATAAGGCACACTTAAACCCCTTTCACCACACTGTTTCGAAAGAAGTGACATAATCAGAAGAACGGATAGACTGATTTGATTTCAGCATATATTATTTTGTTATGTTTCTCTATTTTTTTTCGACTATTTTCGTCGAAGAAAAACAATTATCCACCAAACTACAAATGTAATCTGGCGATCGCTAATCCGATCTGAGTAGCTTGGAGTCTTTAGTCAAGATCTCCGTCATATACAGGGTGTTACAAACTTAACGTTCATTTAAAACGGGATATTAACTAAGATTTGTGAGTTTGATTGTTTGATAAACCATGATTATTACAAACATGTATATAGTCTTACAGTTACAAGTCTGTAGACGACCTCAGCGGCGCAGCGGGCGAGAGTCCGCCTGCGACGCAAGAGGTTGCGGGTTCGATTCCCGCCTCGGAACAAATTTGTGTACGATCTGCAGAAATTTGTTCCGTTGGTCTGGGTGTTTTCTATGCATAATAAAAAAAATCTATGTCTATCTCTATCTATCTATATCTATATAAATGTAATTATATAATGTATTAAATATATCAGTCATCTAGTACTCATAACACAAGCTTTGAGTAGCTTATTTTGGGGCTATATAGCGTTGTGTGGATTGTCCAGCAATATTATTATTATTATTATTAACTTTTGCTTAATCATCATCATCGTCAGCCTGGAGAGGTCTACCACGTACTTTATATATTTGCATTGTCTGGAATTAATTTCCATTGTAAGGAAGGGAGATCAGAAACATTTACTGCGGAATATAAGTTTACGTATTCATTTGTCTTAAAAAATACTGAGTTTAATTACAATGTACCAGTTTAGACTTCTGATGTGCAAACATTTTGAAACTTGACTTAATTATTATAATATTTCTATTAAATTATTTTTACAGAGCACCGGTAGTCTAGTGGGAGTGAACCCGCTTGCCGATCGTAAGGTTTCGGGCTTGAATCCGGCCGTGCACCAATGGATTTTTCTATCGAAATATTGATGTGCGCAATGCCAGTGCACTCAAACGGTGAAGGAAAACATCGTGAGGAAACCAGTTAGTATTCTAACAGTGGCGATGGGCTTGCAACCTGTCACGTATGGAATACTAACTACTGCAAAATTTATGTGCCAAATGTAATGTTTGGACGTGCCTCTGACTACCCCACTTAGACGTCCTCAAAGAATCTTGAGTTAGTACTTGGTACTGAGAGATCTGAGGGTATTTCTACCGTGCCTGGGGATCAAAGTTGTTAAGCTGTTTCTGTTTTTTCAGTTTCAATTTTATTAACTTTTTTATATTCTACCTATTTCTAGACACCCTGTATAGCGAACCACCGTTTCTCTAATCTCGATCAGGCGTTCATCAAACTAATGAATTTGCCTCTAATTTTCCGCGCTGTTGCTCCTCACTGGCTAATTCTAGACTAAGATAAAGATAAGATAGCGGCTTTGAGGTCAATGCTTAGGTCGGGGAGGTCAAGTTAATATGTTTAAATATTTTAATAGTTTTTTTACTATTAGAACACAAAAGGAAAGTGGATAACTTACAGGTCTTATCGCTTGGATTGAAAAAAAAATCTTGTATATTATAACCTTTTATTTTTGCTGTAGTAAAATAATAATATAAAAATAATGAACGTAACATTTACAACAATCAAAGTTCATTATATTTATATTATTATTTTACTTGAGCAAAATTAAAAATAAAACGTTATAACAAAGAAGACATTTTTTTCAATCTAAGGCTGAGAACTCACGAAGCGGTTTTCACCCGTGCCCGCCGCGGTGGCAGAATGGAGTTTTATTTTCAAAACTCACGAGACCGGAGTTTTGTGCGGTTACGCACGCACAAAAAGCCGCCGGTACAAGATGACTGCCGGTGCAGCGGGAGCCGCAAACAATCGCACACGCCGCGGGCGTAAAACGCGTCGTGAAATGTGGTTTAATTTTTTACTTAAATATCTGTATTCTACAAAGGCTGCGGGCCCGCAACCGCGGCGGGCACGGGTGAAAACCGCTTCGTGAGTTCTTAGCCTAAGACCTCCTGTGGTTCTTCACTCTCCTTGTGTGTTCTAACGTAATATTTTCAAAATTTCTTGAATGACAACTCAGTAGGTAGTAGCTCTGCCTTCTACCTGCAAGCCGTGGGTTCGACGACACAGATCAAATATTTTTTTGGCATTTTTTTTGTTTATTTTTTTTTATACCTATAGAGAGACACTACATCGTATGGTAATAAAAGCTGTCAAAAATGTCACAAAAGAAAAGAAGAAAAGCCCAAACTCAAATACATTTATGGATGGTGATCACTCAGGGTACGGTTTGCATAAAAACCTACCCGACTGGTGACAAATGGGGGTAGTTTCTCTACGCGCCCCGAAGGGCATAAATCAAGTGGTAGCGTCAGCAGATCTACCGCTATTGCAAATACCACAAGAAGTTATTGAAGGTATATAATATAGGGAGCATTATAAACATGGGGAGGTTTTGGTGAAGGGCTTGGATGCCTCTTAAAAAAATTTAGGAAAAGAAGGCACACACAAGCGTAAAAATAAGCATTTAATAGACATAGAAAGACATTTATTTGCCAAAAAAACACACATACACATACAAAACAAAAAATGAAATTTTATGTCGTCCGGGGCAGTACTTACTACCTCTTTCTGCCGCCAAGCAGCAACGCTGTGTTTCGGTTTGAAGAGTGTGATCGCCGGTGTAATTACAGGCACATGAGACTTAACATCTGTATGCCTCAAGTTGATGGACGCAGAGCAGTGCATCGTAGGGCACGTTCCTGTCGTGCATGCGTAAGTCATGCACGACAGGAACAATGCTTTGTTATAGGTGATAGTTACCACTTAACATCAGGTGGGCCATCTGCTTGTTTTATCAGCTAGTTGTATAAAAAAAGCATTAGGTTCGCGTATGTACTACATAGAGCAATAAAGAATTATCTTATTTTATCTTATCTTACCTCGACTTGTTTACCAACGCTACGTCGAGGTAACACTTAAGGGTCGGTTACTTCAAAACGGGTTATGTAGCTTCATTTCAGTAAGAATCGCAAATAAAAATATATCAATAAAAAGTATTACCTCAGTGGATATATAATATATCCACTGATTTTTTATCACAAAAAAATTCTCCAAAAATCGCCAAAACTATAGAAATATTAGGTAATGCGCCCCGCGGTTTCACCCGCGTAGCATTGATCTCTGTATTTTCACGGAAAAAAAGCCTACATGCTATTCCAGACTATAATGTACTCTGTGCCAAATTTTATCCAGATTCGTTCAGCCATTCTGGAGTTATGAGTAACAAACATCGATTTTAGTGGGATAATGGGATGAGATAGCTAAAATGTATAAAATTTGATCACATACAATAATTCATTACAGTAATAAGTTGTATATTAGCTATCTGGTTCATTTTAACTTGGACAAGCTAGCTCGATAAAAGTATTTTTTTTTTTTATTCTACTAGCTGATGGAACAATCAGATGGTCCACCTGATGTTAAGTGGTAACCATCACCTATAAACAAAACATTGCCCCGTAGGTCACGCACAATAGGAACGTGCCCTACGATGCACTGCCCTGCGTCCATCAACTTGAGGCATACAGATGTTAAGCCTCATGTGCCTGTAATTACACCGGCGACCACACTCTTCAAACCGAAACACAGCGTTGCTGCTTGGCGGCAGAAAATGGCGTGGTGGTAGTACTTCCCCGGACGAGCCACACACAAACAGCTCTACTACTCTTATATAAGGAATGTTCACCAATATTCATATATTTTTCTAAGCGGTTTATAAACTGAAACTGAAAACTGAAACAGCTTTCAGTTTCACTTTGATCCCCAGGCACGGTAGATATCTTTTCAGATCTCCCAGTACCAAGTAGGTACTAATTCAAGATTCTTTGAGGATGTCGAAGGGGGGTAGTCAGAGGTACGTCCAAACATTACATTTGGCACATACCCACATTTTGCAGTAGTTAGTATTCCATACGTGACAGGTTGCAAGCCTATCGCCGCTGTTAGAATACTAACTGGTTTCCTCACGATGTTTTCCTTCACCGTTTAAGAGCACTGGCATTGCGCACATAAATTTTTCGATAGAAAAATCCATTGGTGCACGACCGGATTCGAACCTGCGACCTTACGATCGGAAGGCGGGGTCACTCCCACTAGACCACCGGTGCGGTTTATAATGGTGGTTTTATTGCAGTTTTCATCAATACTGCAAGCCTAGCCATTTAGGGGATGCAATTTCAGAAACCACCCTTAAGGCACAACACATCGTAATATACAGCGGAAGTTTACCCACTTCCGTTTTGTAATCTACACCAGGTGGTAGCCGTTAACTTGATGTAACGTCTTTGAAATATTATATTGTTATTTAATACTTGAGGTTACGAGGTAGTCAGGGGCAAGTCGAAGCATTCTCCATTATAAATGAGAAAACGTTGATGTTTGTGGCTCAGTGCTGTAACGGTTTGACCGATTTGGGTAAAACTTTGAATATGTATAAGCTGTCCAAATTTTCAGTCTTGTGACCTATCCTTAGGAATTTTGATTAGTATTTTCCGATTTGCCTGACGATACGAAAAACGAAAAGCTGAATATAAAAAAAATCTCAGACTTTTCATTCATAAATTTTGCATTGCGCATTATTTGACATAAAAATAATGTTTGTGTAAGGGCAGTCCGGGCGTGAATAAAACGCGCGTTAGGTTTGACGTCCTTTTATTGTGGCAACGGGGGGGGGGAACAGCGTTACGCGGGTACAGTCAGATAATGTACCGACGTTGGATAACAGAGATTCGCTCTCGCGCCGTGTGTCAGGGTCCGGGAGCCGGTCCGCAAAACAACAGGGTGCAAGGGTGAATTTATTCGATTATTAACTGGTCCGGAGGATCCGTATCCGCATTAATAATCGCTACCTGAGCAAGCTCGATATAATTCAAAATCTTCATCCGAAGTGATTCAGATGGCCAAACGCAACGATAGCGCGTTCTAATCTACTACTAGCGCCATCTAGTTCTGTTCAGCGTAAACCTGCGTTACATTCTCCCCCTATGTTCATGATGGCGTCCCGACGAGTAGAACATCAAAAGGCTTACTGTGTCTTCTTTGGTCTGCCTCGTTGCCTCCGCGGAGGTATATTTGTTGACGTCGTGTCTATCTTTTTAGGACGGCCCCTTCTTCTAATGGGTTGCACTGGGGCGGGTAGGTTACTGGCATCGCCAGAGTAGGCTTTCAGAGCCGAAGTGTGGTATGTCCCAATGGGCTGGTCAGGCTTATCTGGGTTCGCTAGGACGTACGAAGTTGCTCCAAGTTTTTCTTTAATAAGATACGGCCCATCCCGACGCGGGGCAAATTTTGAACTAAGACCCTGGGAGGCTTTACTTATCGCATGTACTGTGGCGAGCACCAGATCTCCAGGTTTGTATCCTGGATCAGGTCGGCGTGACTTATCAGCCTGTTCTTTCCTGTTCTCCTCTTTAGTTTCCCTTATCTCTCGCACCCTTCGTAAGGTTTGGGCTAGGAGTAGCAGTTTTGGGGTGATTTCAGGTATGAAATTTTCTGAAAGCACTATTTGTCTCAGGTCATGGGAATTATCATCCGGTGTTCTTAGTTCCCTGGCAAATGTCAAATACGCAGGTGTATGACCTGTAACCAGACTTGTAGCGGTATTCATGGCATATCTTATGCAAGCAAGTTGATCCGCCCAAGTCCTATGATCGTCCTGAACCAGTATAGCTAGTTGCGTTTTCAGATCCCGATTTTTCCGTTCCACTGGATTGGCAGCAGGGTGATATACAGGTGTGAACGAATGTTTGATATTCAAGCAATAGGTTACCTGCTGCATTACTGCACTGACAAATTGTGGACCATTGTCACTGAGAAGTCGCCTTGGCATTCCATAGCGCAAGAAAACTTCGTTTATTAAGGCGGTAGCGCAACTATCAGCACTTGCGTTTTCTAGAGCGAACAATTCCACCCATCCACTAGCAATGTCTTCCACAATCAAGATCCAATTCTTTCCAGATGGAGTGGTAGGTAGAGGCCCGAACAAATCGAATGCCAATGTTTCAAATCTTTGGTTGATAGCCGTGGTTTGCAGCAGTCCAGCTGGCTTAAGGTTAGAGGGTTTGAATCTTTGGCATAGAATACAATCCTTGACGTAACTCTCTACAAAACTCCTCATTCCCTTCCAGTAGTATCTGCGTGCTATTCTCTGGCATGTTTTGTCAATCCCATAGTGTCCTGCCAATGGTCCATCGTGATATGCAGCCAACACATTAGCCCATTCGTGCTGGGGCACTACGAGTAGAGCATTATCACCGTCTCCATCAGGGTCGTATTTGTATAAAACCCCTTGGTTCATTACGTAGCCCTTTCCGCTCCAATATGTGGCATTCTCATTCGACTCGGATTCCAGGGAATCAATGATCCTCTTGATCTGTTCATCCATCATCTGATTCTGCCGAATTTCTCCTGAGCTACGTGTGGTTGCATCGACCACAACACTACACACGCCACAATCTTTATTTGATTCCTCACTACAAAAGGGACGAGATAGAGCATCAGCTACGATATTTGCCTTTCCTGGTATATATTTTATAGTGATTTGGTAAGACTGTATGATCAAGGCCCATCTCGCCAAACGTCCTGTTGGCGTTTTCATAGACATTAGCCATTTCAGCGCTTGGTGATCAGTCACTACAGTGATGGGCATGCCTTCTATATAGCCACGGAACTTGGTAAGCCCCCATACTACCGCAAGTGCCTCTCGTTCTGTGGTGGTATAATTTCTTTCTGCAGGGATCAGTAATCTACTTGCGTATTCGATAGGGTGTTCATCCTCACCCTCCCCCTGCACTAGTAATGCACCAAGCGCATAATCACTAGCATCAGTCTTCAGGATGTATGGCTTAGTTCCATCCGCTTGTGTCAAAACTGGAGCGGTAGTTAGGCATTTCTTCAGGCAGTTAAACGCATCCTCTTGCTCACTACCCCATTTCCATATGGTATTCTTTCTGGTTAGCGTAGTCAGAGGCTCACTTTTCTTGGCAAATTCCGGAATGAAGCGACGGTACCATGAGCATGTCTGTATGAAAGAAAGCAAATGCTTCAAGTTTCTAGGCGCCGGAAGTTTTGCTATAGCACTGACTTTTTCTGGATCCACTTGCAAACCTTCCGGGGTGATGCAATGACCCAGATATTTCACCGAGGCGCAAAAGAAGTGACACTTCTTGGGGTTGACATACAGGTTGTTGTCCCGCAACGTTTTGAGAACTTTGTCAAGGTCATTCGCATGCTCTTCAAAAGTGGTCGACAAGATAATCAAGTCATCTAGGTACGCCATTATTTTTACGCCGTCTAGGGCAATCTTCACGCGGTCTATTAGGCGCTGGAAGGTTGCTGGCGCGTTCCGAAGACCGAAAGGCATTCTTATGAATCTGTAGAGCCCGAACGGTGTAATGAAGCTCGTTTTATCTCGATCTGACTCTCGAACTTTGACCTGCCAATAACCAGCGCGCAGATCCAATGTAGTCATGAATGGCGTAGGCTTGGCTTCATGCAACAGGTCATCAATCCTTGGCATCGGATATGTATCTGCGACCGTGATCGCATTCAAGCGTCTGTAGTCCACACACAAACGTATAGAGCCGTCCTTCTTGGGTACGAGGACGATCGGAGCAGACCAGGCCGAGTGGGAGGGCTCGATAATACCATCTTTCAACATTTTGGCTACTTCTTTCTCCAGCAGGTCACGTCGGCCTGGTGAAAGTCTATACGGGGGTACTGCTATAGGTCCATGTTCACCAGTGTCAATCACGTGTTCGGCCAGTGATGTAGCTTTACTTCCCGGTTCAAAGACTTCTTCGTGTTTTTCCAGCAGGTCTGCAATATGCTTCTTTTCCTCAACGTCAGTGATCCCCACCTTGACTGTCTCCAGTGAGAAAGCATTCAGCCCAATGTCAACACTGGCGTATCCGGGAAATAGCGCCTCTGTTTCTGGAGAGAGTTCGACATTCGCATTGGCGATGGCTCTTTCTGCATCCGCGTACATATAGTCGACATATGGAGAATAGCCGTCAAACACCGTGGCTTTGTATCTTTTACTGGGCTGGGTATCGTCGTGTACTCCAGGCCAGGGCGGAAACTCGTTGGCCTCTAACATCATACATTCTGCTTCGTTTGTTTGCTTTGGGGCCTCATTGGTCGGTGCCACTAGTTTCTTATCTACTGCGTGCACTGTGGTTGGCTCATTCAATTCTTCCAGGATCAGATCATATTTGTGTCCCGGATTCATGGCGAAGTGCCAGGAAAGCTGTGGCAAATCTATGATGATACCAGCATCCTGTAAGAATCCAACACCGAGCAACGTTTTGTTCTCCCGGGCCTCAGGAAACACTATAAATGTCGTTGGTATGACATATTGGCATACGCGCACTGGGACCTTGGTAGACAGTACCTCCTGTCTTCTTCTGACTCCATCCGCCAATGTCACTGTCACCGTTTGACGTCCGAAGGGTAGCCCCCTCCTTTCTAGGCACCGGTATAATTCGTACGATGCCACACTGGATTTTGCACAAGTATCCAAGTAGGCGTTGCCTACAATATCTAGTATACCAATACCGATGGTAGGTCGCGGTCGTGCATCCGTGCTGATGTTCAGTGCGCAGAAATCAATCTTGGCTTCCTTGCTTTTAACGGCGGCCCTGTTTGCAATACATGTTGAGCATTTACTCCTCACAACTCCTGGGGCACCGCAGCCATAGCAGGAGAAGGAAGGTTGTGATGGAGAAGGGGCCTGGGTGGAAGCAACATCCGTATCCTTCTTGACCATCAACTTTTGCTTCTGGCGACATTCTTCAACTTTGTGACCAATACGGCGGCAGTAATCGCAGCGTACTTTCTTGGCCTTAGATCCATCTGAAACATCTCCAGGCTTGCTAGCGTCCTCCTTTAATAGCTTTTCGGCTCCAGCTTTTTCCCTCGTCAACTGTTCCGCTCCTCTAGCAGCGGTCAATAGTTCATCAAAGTTTTGAACTTTTTCACGGGGTACTCGCTTTCTTATGTTTACGTGCAGCTGCCCGTATACCATATCCAGCTGCTGTTGTTCGGTGTGTACCGGTGGTGGAAGTTGCGCGAGGAGCGCTCGACTGTTCGCCACGAACACTTCTGTCAGCATGTCAGCCGGTTGACTCTTCGCAAACACCTCTTGGTAAATAAGGTAAGCCGGTTTTTTGGGTGCAAATGCGTGACGAAGGCGCATCTCGAATTCGCTCCACGTCTCGATACCGCTCTTTGCACTTTGCCACCAGATGCTAGCTTCACCCTTTAGAATTAACGGTAGGCACATAATTGCATCCGTATCGTTAATTTTGTGTATCTTCTTGAATATCGAGGCAGCCGCCAAGAATTCTTCAACCTGGGCGGTGTCTCTTGCTCCATTGAAGGTAACTGTTGTATCCGAAAATGACTTCTTCGAATCTGTCATCGCTGTTCCTGTCATTGCTGCTGCCGAAACTGCCTGCATTGCGGCTGTAGTGATCGACGCTACGAGCTCCTGCAGTTGCTCCGGTGACATATTCACGTTGGTGGACGTCATCTTCACACGCTTCTTCGCCGCTTTAGATGACGACGAGGACTTGATGATGACACGCTGAGGCCTTGTCCTTAGTGTAGGTCCCTGGGGAGTCCCGGCACCGGAGGCGTCCTGGGACATGAACCCAATGCCGTACGTTGAGCGCCAATTGTAAGGGCAGTCCGGGCGTGAATAAAACGCGCGTTAGGTTTGACGTCCTTTTATTGTGGCAACGGGGGGGGGAACAGCGTTACGCGGGTACAGTCAGATAATGTACCGACGTTGGATAACAGAGATTCGCTCTCGCGCCGTGTGTCAGGGTCCGGGAGCCGGTCCGCAAAACAACAGGGTGCAAGGGTGAATTTATTCGATTATTAACTGGTCCGGAGGATCCGTATCCGCATTAATAATCGCTACCTGAGCAAGCTCGATATAATTCAAAATCTTCATCCGAAGTGATTCAGATGGCCAAACGCAACGATAGCGCGTTCTAATCTACTACTAGCGCCATCTAGTTCTGTTCAGCGTAAACCTGCGTTACATTTGTATTAATTTATAAAAACATAATAATATTATGTAACTTGTGGACTTTCCACACATTACTATCTAACCCCAAACTAAGCCATAGCTTGTAATATGGGAACCAAATAGCAGATATAATACATAATATACTTTTTTTTTAATACATACTCATAATACATAATATACTTTTTTTGTAATTACATATTTATAATACATAATACACCCGGCGAGAGAACAAATATCTAATGTTCATTACACAAATGTTTGTTCTCGGTGGGAATCGAACCCACGGCCTAAGGCGCAGAAGAAAGAGCTACTGCCAACTGAGCTATGAAGGCTGTCAAATAAAAATAAAACAGTTCAAATAAAACGTAAATAGTAAAGTTCGTCTCATTAAGGATTTCGTCAATTCGACTATAGTATAGACCCTTACAATCAGCAATCACTCAACATACACTGCAGGCCACAATAACGGTGCCGACTGAATTAAAGTCGGACAGTAAGGCCTGCGTACATAGCTTGGCAAAAACTCATTCAACTGATGAACTGCCGCTAAACTCTGTTGCAAAGACAAAATATATTTAATCAATATAATCATAAGGATCTGTTTACATTATCAAAGTAGAAAAAAATTGTTAATATTTATTAATAATTCAGTAAAATCACAAGGATCACTGAAACGTCGTCTCTGGCACCCAGTCACCTAGCTTAGGTGACTCTAGGTGCCAGTTCCACGCGACCATAGCCGAGCGGAACAGGCAACAAACATGGCTTGGTTCCTACCGCTTGTCATGCATGATGGAACGTGCCCTACGATGCACTGCTCTGCGTCTATCAACTTGAGGCATACAGATGTTAAGCCTCATGTGCCTGTAATCACACCGGCGACCACACTCTTCAAACCGAAACACAGCGTTGCTGCTTGGCGGTAGAAAAAGGCTTGGTGGTAGTACTTCCCCGGACGAGCCACACACAAAGATACATACTTATCTATTAGCCAGTAGACTGATAAGTTTGCTTTTTTTGAAGCAATTTTATGAGTAAGATAACTAAATACAATGTGCAACGGCCTTACACGCACAAAAGCATCGCAATTAAATATCCTCGCTCGAATTTCAATTATTCACGGCTTCATTCCGAGTGTGTACACTTTTTCGTGGCTCGAAGTGTAAATCGTGATTATCGACGTGTTTTAAGTGAATGAATTCGTACGTTTAATTGAAATTGGTCGGTAATTAACTGAATTGTCAGATTGTCTTCATTATCGTGCAAATTAATGGACGAATCAGATTACATAGGTAAGGCCCGTAATCCACCTAAGCTGAGCGAAGCAGAGATGTAAAATTAGGGTCTAAATTACACGTGTGCTTACTATAATGCGCTTAATTGTGATGGTATAATACATGCCTAAAGTACCTTTAACCTTTGAAGTTCTGGTATTATATGGGTCGAACAAAGTATTATAATATACTAGCTGCGCCCCGCGGTTTTACCCGCGATTCAACGCGGAACTGGCACTAAAGTCACCAAGTTTTAAAACGTTTCAAGATGATCCTTGTGATTTTATTGAACAAACATATTTTGACTTTGACTTTGATTAAAATGTATGTCCTTTTTATTCCCAAACCCCCCTTGACCTCTCCCACTCCCCCCTCGACCTCTTCCACTCCCCCGAACGAACCCCTGATTGCAAAATGCAGAAATGTATCAAATGTTATTTTCGGTCTTACCTCTGACTACCCCCTTGGACATCCTAAAAGAATCCTCACTTGGTATTTGACGCTAAGAGACCTGAGGGGATATCGACCGTGCCAGGGAATCAAAGATTGGTTATTATCTGTAAAAAAATCCGTTTACTTTAGCCGAAATAATATTCAAAGAAGGAATTTTCCTGAAAATATAAAAATCGCATGAATACTTGAATCTGGATATTTACTTACCCACGAGTGTGTGGGTTTATTTAATATTTAAGAAAACCGGAGTGAGTTTCGATGCAATTTTCAGTGTGAATTTTTCAGTGCTTATTAAATTCACTCTAATTACGTTTCAGGAAGTAGTGGAATGCCCGTGACTTGACTTGCGTTGATACATGTATTCTTTAATAAAATTTTCTAATGCTATCACTATTACCCTATGCTAAGTAAGAATAGAGTAGTAGAACTCTTTGTGAAGGGCTCGTCCGGGGAAGTACTACCACCACAACTTTTTCTGCCGCCAAGCAGCAACGCTGTGTTTCGGTTTGAAGAGTGTGGTCGCCGGTGTAATTACAAGCACATTAGGCTTAACATCTGGTATGCCTCGAGTGGATAGACGCAGGGCAGTACATCGTAGGGCACGTTTCTATCGTGCGTGATTTAAGTACGAGGCAATGCTTGTTGATGGTTACCACTTAAAATCAGGGCCATATGCTTGTTCCTTTAGCTGGTAGTACAAAAACCACGCGAGCAAAGCCGTGGTTAGCAGCTAGTGATATATAAGAAAGGAACTGCGGTCAAATTACTACAAGTTTGCTAAAATGATGAATGTAAACATCATATCCGTCATCATTATCTACCATTCTGACATTAGTTCGCAAAGAATGATTCCTTCAGGAAACCCACAGGGAACCATATTTATATGCAATATTCTTATTGACAACTTTGACGAGGGTTAGGGAAAGTTTGGCGGAACCCTAATTTTTAGCGTTGGGTCAGCACGCACTACAACGCACTCCTTCACATTTAAACATTAAAATTAATAAAAAACAGTCTTGTAGTTTCTAACGATCGCTTATGCGCAAATAGATTTTAGTTTAATTTAACGAAACATTTTTGAGTATTTCTCAAACAAATTGTACGTAACTAAAAGTATTTACGAAATATTGTTACGAAATTTTACTAAATAGTAACGATTTTCTTTCTTATGTTACTAATTTAGTAAAATTTTTTAACAATATTTCGTAATTTTTTTTTACCATTAAGTGGGCTGTAAGACCGATTGTCTATAGGTAATTTGCATAGAAAAACAGATGGAGTAAAATATGAGTAAAATAGTACGGAACTGAGCATAAACACAGTAACTATTTCCGGATTTCCGAATTCCACAGAGAACCATTTCCGAACTTTATGTAATCATTCAACTTTGATCTTGTGCTAGTCCAGCAACGCTCATACATCAATAACTTCACAGCTCAAGCCGTGGGTAGATTCCTACACAGAATTCAAAAATAAAGCGGTATTTATTCAATACAGGAATTACAGGCACATAGGCTTAACATCGGAATGCCTCAAGTTGATGGCCACCAGGCAAGTAGGTTGTAGGTATTGTATTACATTGTACGAGGATCATACAAAAGAGCGATAGATACCAAGCCGAGTTTGTTGGCTGTTCTTCTTGGCGTTGATCGCGTGGAACTGACACTAGAGTCACCTAGTTTAAGGACGTTTCAAGATGATCCTTGTGATTTTATAAAATAAACATTATTTTGACTTTGACTTTGCAGTGCATCGTAGGACACGTTCCTAACGTGCATGACACGCGAGGTATTTCTTACCATCTTACTTACTTTAACATCAGGTGGGTTGATTTTAACAAATAGTCTTGGAAAACAAAAACCGGTGGTCTTATTTTATCCTACTAACATTATAAACGCAAAGGTTTGTAAGTATGGATGGATGGATGGATGTTTGTTACTCTTTCACGCCAGAGCGGCTGTACTGATCTGGATGAAACTTGGCAGAGAGATAGATTATAGTCTGGAATAGCACATAGGCTACTTTTTATCCCGTGGGAATACCGGGATTTAAATCTGCGTGGGTGAAACCGCGGGGCGCAACCAGTACCCTATATTTTTGCCAAAGAAAATGACCTAGTATTCTGCAGAGATATCAGACACTAGTTTTTTATCATTTTATGTATTCTTTAGTAATATTACATTTATCACGGCTTGTCCGAACTTTCGACAACCGCTAACAAAGGTTTGAGCGGATTGTTAGCCGACTGACAGAAGATTGTATTCTGTACTTTTGATTTATTTGCAAATGTTTCGCCATTGTTCGGGTATTTTTGTGTTAAAATATCGTTGCTTACTAAGAACTGGGATCATCACGAATAAATGTGATTTTAGACGACGTCTTTCGTTTGGAAAGCCTTTTTACCTTTCACCACATTGGTTCCTTCATCAGGAGCCAAGATGCTCGTTTAAAGTACCAGGAGTTCAGTAATTAAGAGGAGATGTAAAAGGATTCGTAAAGTCATTCATTGAAGAACATACCTGAAACAAAAAAAAACCATATTAGAAAAAACTATGTCGATACGTAATCTCAGCTTGAATTTAATTTATTATCTTGAAAATACACATAAACAAATAAACTTTCTTAATTAGTCTATGGTAAAAAAATGTTTACAAAGGAAATTACAATTAATGGTACAAGTATTTACAAAATTTACAAAATACAATATAATATGAAAGAGTTGAGCTACCTACGGATCGTTGCAAACGATCTATAGATAGCTCAACTGATGGTTGTTTAAACGAATTCAGTATTATTACTCTTTTCTGTAATATTCACTTTTATACACCTATTTGTTTTTTTATAGAAAAAACTTGGAAAAGAGACGCACAGGAAAGAGGATGCTGGCAGATAATGAAAGAGGCCTACACCCAGCAGTGGGTGACACCGGGATGAAATGATGATGATAATGATGACGCTTAGTTTATATTAAAAGTCGGTTTAAAAATATAAGTAACTAGTTGCACTCCGCGGTTTCACCCGCGCATATTAAAATCCCAGTATTCCCACGGGATAAAAAGTAGCTTATGTGCTATTCCAGACTATAATCTATCTTTGTGCCAAGTTTCATCCAGATCCGTTCAGCCGTTCCAGCGTGAAAGAGTAACAAACAACCATCCATCCATCCACCCGTAATACTACTATTGGCACAAACCCACGTTTTATAATAAAATTATGATCCTTATAAAAAGAGCTCTACTACATCACGGTACCCTCAAAATGCGGGTCCAACTCACTCTTGGCCATATCATTTTGTCAACACAATGGTAAGTGGTAACCGCAACCAATGATAACAATACTTCACATTTTTCAATCTCTACGTACAATAAAAACTAAAATTACCTCTATTTACATTACTATAGGGTTTAAAATAGCTTGAATTAAAAAGCACTAAATCATTTACAAGCGTTCACAATCGTAGGTAACTAATGATTGTGAACACGCAAGGAATCAATTAAAAAATGTTTTCTATAATACTTCAAGTGAAATTCGATCTTATGCTAACGGAATAGAGATCAAAATGTTAGGCAATTGTTATAAAGAAAATTTGCGTGACTTTTGTAATGGACAATGTGATTAAACACCTTAATATTTAAGTCGAAATTCAATTTCAGCTATTTCTTCGAACTAAACGGAACCTCATTTTAACTTTTCACGGTATAATAACCTCTATTTCCTTGTACTTAGATTTAAATTCCTCTGCAGAAAATTCCAAGAAAGAAACTTTGGGGTAATTTTTGTAACAACAATTAATACCAATTTTCGGGGCTGTGTCAAAAAGAATAAAACTTTAGTGACTTTAATAGATGAGAAATGGTTGCTGTTACACGGTGTGGCACGAAGGTTAGGCAAATATTAACTTAATAATATCCTTCGACTTTGCATGGCCGTATTTTACAGCCAACGACCCAAGTTGATATTAATTTTATTAATAAAAATTAATAATTACGTCGTACTTTTTTTTTTACGTACCTACTCTTTATTACATTAATCACATCACATTTATTGTCTTAGAAATAAAAACCACAAGACAAGCTTAGTAGGTAGTCAGCAGTTAGGTATATAGTAAGTAGGTTTGGGGTGGTCAAAAGCATATCCAATAAATTTTAAATTATATTTCTGACAAAAATATAGTATTTATTGTGTATAAAAAAACAGCAATGAGGGTCAGTCACTGTTTTGCTAGGTATGCAGAAATTTTGCTATAAAAAACGCAATAAATTATGTGGTTTGGTTTTTTTAATCGTATGAAAAAAGTCAAAGATACAGAGGTTTTAGTTCAGTAATCTAAACAACGTGCACGAAAATGCCGCGACTCGCTAGAAGAAAATTAAGAACTTGCCGTAGGCATTGCTACGAGCGTAGCTGTTCGTAGCACGAGGTCTACGAAATTAGCGTACCTACAAAATATTGCTACACAATGCGCTTATATGCACTTAAAAACTTAACACATTTAATGCCTCAAGTTGATGGACAGCCGTGCATTGTAGGTCACGGTCCTATCGTGCGTCACTTAGGAGGCAACGCTTTGTTATAGGTGATGGTTATGATACCCTAATTGTATGCTGTGTGTTCTTGTGGCCAATAAAATACTGTCTATGTATATGTTTACTGTCTATGGTTACTACTTAGTATTAGGTGGAAAATTTGCTTGTCCCAGTAGTATAGAAAAGAAGCTGTATGCATTACAAATATTTATGATCAATTAATCCTCCCACATTACGTAAAGACACGTAAAGAACAGACACAATCCAACAAAGAAAATGATACCTTCAAAGGCTGGGTATCTGACGGTTCTATCCTATGATAAATCACATCTGCAACCGCCAAGCGAAAAACAGCCGTAACCTTGAAGATTTAAAACTGAAAGTCGCAAATCAATCGATGGAAAATCGTTTGAGGTTGAAAAATGGCTCCTATTTCTTTCTCCTTACAATCGTTGAGTAAAGTTATTGCAGATGATTTTGAACGGTTGTTGCGTGGAAATATGGTTGAGTTTTGTTTGTTAATTTAACCAGAAAGCACTGCGAAGGGTTTTTATAGCTAATGTGTTAAAAATAGAGTTCAAATTAGTGTGTATTATGTAAAGCAGAGAAGGGACGTGGACGTATTGGATAATTTATTAAAGTTTTTTCGTTTTGTTAGGTATAAGATTAGGTCGATTCGGCTGGGAATACCTTTTTCAACTTTTCCTTGCTGAAGCGAGAGATCATTGTATTAGGCTGATTAGGCAGTTTTACGGACTTTTCCGTAATTTTCAAAAATTCGTCTTGTGTACGGATATTAGATTTATGATTTTTTAATGGGAGGGCATTTAAAACCCTCTTTTTAGCAATGTATCGTGATTGCTACAATTTCAATAAAAGGCAAAATAATAGTTATAAAAAAAAACTAGTTATTAATTATCGACCACCCTACAGTTATGGACCCCTTGAGACAAAATCGATCAAAATAGATAATAGTAGATCGCACGTGAACGAAAGAGACAAAGACATGACGGTATATTATAGTATTGGTTTCATGCGATCTACCATTTTCTTAATTCTACCAATTTTGTCTCAAGTATTAGTAACATGTATAGTCATAGTAACATGATTAGCAAGTAGTAACTATTTTCTACCATCACATAAAAAATACATCCAACTAATGAATAGAATATTTAGATGATTATCTACCACAAAATGTCACAAAAGTTCTTGTAAGCTTTGGTCGCGAGAAACTGTCGCTGTTCACCTTTCAAAGTGACGTTTCAAAGTGATCCTTATGATTGAACTGAATAAACATCATTTGATTTAAAACATAGTAGAAACATCACGCAACATTGCTTCCTATTCCATAAGCAAGTAAGATACAAAATCCTAAAGAGACAGCGCCTTAAATATTGATGTGAGCAATCACAACTATACAACCAAAGCCCCGACAGCAAATGTGTAATTAAACCGAATCAATATATAAATAATACCACGGTGACGGCCAGAATTTAATATACCTACCTTAAAAAATATTACTCTCATACAATTCCAATAAAAAAACAAAATCACTACTTATTTGCTTTGTTCACAGTTTCATTGAGCTAATAAAACAAACAAAAAATAGTAATGTGCTGCGCAAACAACACAACAATAAACCGTAAACGCCATTAATTACGGACGAGCAATCAGTGTGACCGCAAAATATCGTTCCCGTCACAATATTTGCGTGCTGTCATCACTATCGCACAGCGGAGAGAAGGCGCAGCTTGTCCACTCCTGCAAGTCATTCAAATAATCATCGCATGTTTTATTCATCAGCACAACAACATTGGACGAAGTTTACGGTACCTAAACGTTTCGATAGTTTACACGATGCTCCGGAAGTTTCATTACATAATCAATAATTATATTAGAACTAGTTGCGCCCCGCAGTTTCACACGCGCAGATTTAAATCCCGGTGATCCGAAAACATATATACCTATGATTGCTGATATCACTCATTGCTCAAAACGCAACGATAGCGCGTGCTAATCATTCCTGTGGCGACATCTAGTTATTATTTAGGAACTAAAAATGTATCAGCTAAATACGGTAAAATGCTAAATATCTGCCAACACTCGGTATTCCCACGGGATAAAAAGTAGCCTATGTGTTATTCCAGACTATAATTAATATCTCTGCCAACTTTCATCCGGATCCGTTCAGCCGTTCCGGCGTCCATCCATCCATCCATACTTACAAACTTTCGCGTTTTTAGGTATTTATTAGTAGGATAAGCTACAAATGTATAGCTTCTAATGTATAATGAAATGTTTTTATCACAAATGAACGACACATATTTATGATACACATTTAGTGACTACCATGATCTATAATAAAGTATTGCCTCGCCAATTATAAACGACATAAACAAGCTCTTTATACACCCTACGTCGTCATGTGCCTATAATTTCACTTAGTGTGGGTGTGGGCAGAAATAACCATGGTGATTATATTCCCGGACTTAAGTATCCCGATGCAACCCAGCTGTTTATCCAAAGCTGTACAAATTATTGCGGGATTTCGGTAACACGATGAATTTATTCAAAGTTCAAACATACGCACAATTAGCACGACCGCTAAACCACGCCAATCAACGGACACGAATCCGGTGAGTTATGATATGTACGGATTATTTGAGCTGTTTGAGCTGTTTACGGATTAATTAAACTTATGAGTAGCGATATGGAAACATTGGTTTTTGATTTGCGGTACTTGATATTTGATTTGAATGCTATTTAATAACTGAAAATCAAATATAATTAAAACGTAATACATTCACTCAATGCTCAAAAAAAATAACGATAAAATGGTTTATTTCACTACTTTCAAAAGACACTCGACTGAGACGTACTTTTATAAATGGACAGACAATTCTTTATTGCAAAAATAAGACATACTCTAAACATGCTAGCTTAGTGCTGGATAGCATTATCTACCAGCTACCTTCAGGGTAATGAGAACATCTTATTACATTTGCAAATAGTCCTTATCTCCACACCCCCACACGAGGTTTCGAAACTAGGGCCCTTATTCGTAATGTCGTTGAGCGCCTCAATAGCTTATCGGACCAATAAGTCTGTTGCTGTCTCTTTTCGCTAAGTGATAGTGACAAGAATACTATAGTGAAACGCTATAAAATGACAAAATGACAGGGATTATGAATAAGAGGGTTACTGTGTAACCCTCGATAGGTCTGAGACAAAGATTTTATAATGTTCCAAAAAATATTCTCTGAGCGAGATTTGAACCCGCGACGAGATCTGAGACAGGCTTGAATGAGATATTATTGTAGCCGATGTCACCACTTGTTAAATGACAAAACAAGTGTCGTGCACTAGTCGCAAAATAAGTTTTAAATAAAATTCTGAAATAAAACTACGAGATGTAATTGGCGTAGGTACGTTTAGAAATCGAGTTGTTTGTGGACAACAAGATGGCGGACCGGTTGTAATTTCGTAATTACTCAACAGAAACTTTTCAAACAGTAGCCTGATTCCAATAATGTCTGTAATCTTATTTTTGCCTTTAATGTGTCCATTTGGCAACATTTTTAGACCAATTAACCCTTTTAAGTGCAATTCAAGGAAATTAGGTCGGTCGTTTTGGGGTTGAATTTTACAATTGTAACTTTACGCTAATATCACCCTTGATGGAGAGGAAATAGAGGGGAATTTAGTGAGTATTTTTAAATTTGTTTTATGAGTTGAGGAAACATGATATGAATTCTAATGAACCAGAATAACGGATGAAATACACTAAGTAGTGAGCGCTGGCGGTGTAGTGGTAGTGAGTCCACCTTTCGATCTATAAGAAATTGATACTATTTGATATTAATACTTTACAGTCAAGTCAACCATCATTTGTTTTGAAGAAAATGGTAGCAATTTTCTTCAAAACATTCGAGGCATTTTCGGTCAAATCACGATATTATGAACACTTTTATTCCAGATGCTTACGCTTTGTGCTAAGACCTCAAGTAATGTTGGTTAAAATACCACCGAAATTACACAACACAACTCAAATTAACAGTAGAAATGTTTTTATGAAAATGCTATGTTTCTTCGCTAATCCCCGATTTCTAAAAGTTCGATCAACACTAATCGGCTGTCAAGTCACTTGCTATTTTCAGCTTTTACTTCGAATTAGACGGACATAGCAAGCGACTTGATTAGTGTTGATCGCGCTTTCAGAAACCGGGGGTATAAATGTCAGAAAACGAGCCTGGTAAAACCATTCACTGTTTGTATTTTAATGTCGATTCAGTTTTTAATGTTAGGGAATTGAAATAAGACATTTTTTTTTTATTACATATAGGCAAAACGTTTGACCGCAATCTCACCTGATGGTAAGTGATGATGCAGTCTACGATGTGGCACGTTTACCTAGAAAATACCTGTTCACTCTTCTCTTGAAAGCATCCAAATTATAGGTATTCGGAAAAACGGACAAAAAAACGCGCGACGACAAAATAAATAAAAAAACGACGCGTTCACATCAGGTCACGATTGACCAGACTCATTTTCAATTCAAACAGTCAAAGTGCTTAGGTATACATATTTAAATTTGGCTAAGTTACAGTGAAATCAAATCACCCCATTTTCCGACAACCCTTAAAATATTATTCTTAAAATTATCTACGCTGTCAATTTCAATTAACTTGACTTATTAGGGGCGGATTACCCCTTGTCCTTTCCTCTTAAGCACAGTATAGTAAATATACAGAAGCAATGCTTCGTCCCCATTGACTGTGCCGCCTGTTAGATTAAAATCATTTCCTTTTTTGTCAACTTTAAAGTAGAGTCGGCAAAGTTTTTTATCAGATTTTTTATCTTTAGATGGTAAGATTTGTCATTAATAATCTAGCTGCTATTTAGTTCTGGAGTTACTATTCCACTTAGCTAAGATGATCATTACGTATTTGAACAGCGTTTTAACTAGTTTTTATAAAAAAACATATCACAGGGTATAATAGTTGAGCATCTTTTCTGGAGTCTAATGTAATATTGTGCCGTTCTCACAAGAGGTCACTTAGAACGGTGACAAAGATTGGATTTATGGAATTAAAAAATCGGTTTTAGAGCTGCAGCAGAAACCAACTTTCAAATATGATATTATTTTTTAAGTTTTATACACCAAACTACATAATTATTTTTATAAAAATCATTTTGATATAAACGATGATTACGTAAGTATACAATACAACGTATTTTTTTAAACCATTTGTCTGAAAAATACTTCAAAAGACTTAAGCGGATGTTGAGCATGGCCGCAGGTTAGAAGTTTATTTTAATTTCATTGAAATAAACTGCACGATAATCCCCGCAGATTATTTCAGTAATTATTAAATTAAATTATTTAATTAATTATTTTATTATTATTATTTTGTAAAACTCAACAATTTTATCGTGAGTTTTGAATGAAACAATAATATTAAAATAAAATGAATAAATTAAACAAAATTGTTGATATTTAAAGATAATTTAAATTCTCAGTCTTTAAAAACAGTTAAAACCCGAATATTTCACTCTCAGTACGGCAAAAAATATTAGTCCGCGACACATTGCATCCATTTGATTCAATCATTCACTCTGAATCCATTCATTCATTCACTCTGACATGTTCACTAAACATATGTTTACATCACATAGAAGTGATACCCACTTCACCCAAATCTTCTTTTTTATTGATTCTCTATTATTATGACGTCATCCACTTCTTAATCAATCTAATATTAGGCTAGAAGTGTTATGTTACTCAAAATAAAACGGATATTAAAACCGGCCGAGTTTGAGTCGGAATCGCGCACAAACATTTCTGTACTTATGTACGTTTGTCTATAAAAACGGCAAAAAAAATTACGTTTGTTGTATGGAAGCCTCCTTAAATAGGTATTTTATATATGTTGTTAAAGCGGCAATATATACATGATCTGTCATAATTTCAACTCTCTAGCTATCACGTTTCATGGGATATACAGCCACATTCATTTAAATTCAATCTTTCAGCCACATTCATTCACGAGAGAGGACAGACAGACAGCGGAGCCTTAGTAATAAGGTCCCCGTTTTACCTTTTCTGTACAGAACCCTAAAAGCACATTTTAAAAATGATTTTTATTAAAGAACTAGCACTGAACACAATAAATAATCTTTCAGAAAATCTCACTTTTAACCCAATACCTTAGGCTAGAAAGGCTAGACCGCTACCACTAACCACTAAAGACAACTAACTCTTAATGAATTGAACTTTTAATTTTCTTTGCTAAACTTTGCAGGTTCGCTTCTATAGTATAGAGCATTATCTCTCGCAGTGGACAGTCATTGTGACAGGTGACCACCAGGGATTTCATCCATTACTTTTTAGGGGGTACTTTATTACAGGGTTCTTTTCGCTTTTCGGGGTGTTTCGGGGTGGTAATTGTGAAGCTGAGAGTAATTGATTAATGGGGCATTCTTTGTTTGTTGTTCATTGTTTTATCGCTTAAATCTGTACAATTTTATATGGAAGTTGGATATTTTTTATTTGGACATTGGTATATAGAAGATACTTCTTTGCACACAACATAAAAATACAACCAAAAACAAACTTAAAACTAAAAGTACAATGGGCGGCCTTATCGCTAAGTAGCGAACTCTACCAGACAACCGTTGGATGAAATGGACTCAATAAATTTAGAAAGGACCCTAGTGTGCGTGGATATAAATAAAGAGAGTTACACCTCACTCATACCTCTACATACCTCTGACGACCTCTGACGCTCTCAAAGAATCTAGAGTTTTCACTTGGTACAAATGATCAAATGATGAATGAGGGAATATCTACCGTCCCTACAGATCATTTTATTTAATACTAGCTGGTACCCGCGACTTCGTCTGCGTACTTTTAATCTCTTCATCTCTTTTTTTCGCAATAAAAGGTAGCCTATGTTCTTTCTCAGGGTCTAAAGATTGTCTGTGCCAAATTTCATCAAAATCGGTTAAGAGGTTTAAGCGGGAAAGCGTAACAGACAGACAGACAGACAGACAGACAGACAGATAGACAGACAGATTTATTATATAGTTGGGATGAACATGATTATTCAGATAATTTAAAGAAAATAACCTAAAACATTAGGAAAACTCACTGCATTTCTCCAAACTAGAATCCAAACTTTCGCACTAAATAAGAACTGAACTAAAGCTACTGGTCCACTAAAACATTGCATGTGCATTGAACTTGAAGCTAGTCTTATCACAAAAATCTATTTCTATTCTAAAATCTCCCAGTTGTTATAATTATGTTTGGCGACGAATGCTATATAAATAAATACCGGTGGATTTTCCACTCAGCACTATCTCGCCCGAAACTAAGCCAAAGCTTTTGATATGGGTATTTAAGCTGATATACTACTTCTATACTTTTTTGTAAATACATAGTACATTTATTATTATATAACACCCAGACAGAGAATAAACATCTATGCTCACACACAAATGTTTGTTCTCAGTGGAGATCGAACCCACGGCCTACGGCACAGAAGGCAGAGCTACTACAAACTGAGCTGTGACGGCTGTTTGGGTAAAATCTTTTCACCACACTGTTTCGAACGAAACTGGTGCCACGACAAGAATAAGATATTCAACAACAACTTAATAACTAATTATGTTTAAAATACAAAGTTATGATGTGACAAATGTAAAGTTAACTCAGATTTTTCTTATGCACGAGCTGCTATAGTGGCCAGTGCACTTAATGCTCCATAAGTAATATACCAGAGAAAGTTTTAATTAGTTAAGTTTAAAACTACTAAAATAATGCCAGAACTAAAAATACGGAAATAACTCCGAAATTTCTGGCGTTTCTTCCGAAACGACATCGAGAGAACAGCTGCGCTTATCCTGGATTTTGAAATGCAGTTTGGTATTTCTTAGCCAATTCAGTAAATACAACATTCTGTCAATTGGGTGACCGCTTGTGGAGTTTTCATTTAATCTTTTTCTTAAGGCTATACAAATAAGGTACGTTTTTCTATCCAAAAAATGTGGAAAAGGAAAACATTGTAAGAAAAACGGCATGTCATAACGCATTCTATGAATTTTTTTAAAATTAATTAGTCTTTTTGGGTCGCACTTAAAATCCTTTCACCACACTGTTTCAAAAGACTAGTGACACAAGAAGGTTATAATAAGTTATATGTATAGGATCTATTTTAAACACAAATTTGTTTCCCATACAAGCTTGTACTATCAGTAATATTGGTATTTTATGCAAATACCAATATCAAAGATTGTTTTGATTTTTAACCTACTTCAAAAAAGGAAGACGTTCTCAATTCAGCGGTTTTTTTATGTTTGTTATCTCATAACATCCAGAGGATCAAATCGCTATTAGATAAAAGTTACTGAAGTACATTATTTTATTCTGTTACTACACCATGGACTGAAAACTGAAACTGAAACAGCTTCACGACTTTGATCCCCAGGTACGGTAGATATCCCTTTAGATCTCCCAATACCAAGTAGGTACTAATTCAAGATTCTTTGAGGATGTCTACGGGGGGTAGTCAGAGGTACGTACAAACATTACATTTGGCACATACCCACATTTTGCAGTAGTTAGTATTCCATACGTGACAGGTTGCAAGCCCATCGCCGCTGTTAGAATACTAACTGGTTTCTTCACGATGTTTTCCTTCACCGTTTAAGAGCACTGGCATTGTACGGGTCGTTAAAGTATAAAAGATGGTTTGAATTGAACACGTGATTTATTTACTGAAATTACTTAAAGAATTAATGAGAGATGTGATCGAGCCGCGGTGTTAATGTGGACTGACTGGCAGCCGCCCGGTACCCGAGCGGTTCCCGGAATATGCATACGTTGCACTATTGTACTGTGTGAACTGTACATAGTCCGGGGCGCCAGATGAAGTGATGAAGCTCGATGATTTTGTTAGTTTACGGATATGGATAATGATATAAGGTGATAGAACAATGTCTTGTTAGTAATCGCAGTTATGAGACCGACATTATTCGCTTGAAAACCTTATCCTACTAAAAGTGGGTGAAGTACTCGTGTCCTTGTATGTTTTTTGGCACTTCACTTCATCGACCCTAGGTGTAACACTATTTTCACCACACACAACACTGAACACACTACACTCTTGTACACTGACGCTAGATGAGCCCGCCGCTGCTGTCGCTGATGCTGGCGGCACGGGCGGCGCGCTCCTCGGCAGGAGCGCGGCCCGCACCGTGCTGTTGCCCGGAGCGGCGGCGGCGGCGGCGGCCGAACGGCGCGCTCGCCACCAGACCAGCGCGGCGCCTGCCAACGCTGCTGCTGCTACTGTGTATATTGCGACGTAGTGGTGTACGTCGTGAGAAGACATCTCTTTGTCGTCCCCGAGGTCGAGATGGTCAGCTGCTGCTTTCATCTCTACGATACGTTTGTCGATGCTGTCGATCGATCTTAACAAAGTGGTGTTGCTCTCCTTGAAAAGTCCGGTCGGTATCGTGAGGTTTATTATGTTGTTTACGTGTGCGATCTCTATAGAAAGTACGTCTGGCTCAATATCTAGCTTATTAGTGTGCTGTTTGTGTGACACGATAGTGAATGAATCGCCCTTGATGACGCAGTTGTTCCCTAGAGCGATAATGCTCACACCTGTTAGTTGTTCCTGTGAAACTTGATATCCACAGATAAACTTTACGGTGCATTGACCGCAACAGGTGAGCATGAACTTGTTTACATAGATAAGCTCTGTCCATGTATGCTGACACGTGCTTATTATTGTTTTACATTGACCTTGTTGGTAGTCCTTGACACATAAATTGTCACCAGATGCTTTCTGGTACACCGGCTTCTGTAACTCACATAGATGATTATCTTCTTTGAATTTGGTACATTTTTGTTGTAACTCGTACTCCGAAATAGGCAAGTAGGTATCCTTTTCTATGTTGATTGCTATATACGGCGCTACTGCTGCAACGCTAATAGCGGCGCTCCCTACTTTCTTAGGAACTGAATAAGTCTTGAACAGCTGATAATTATCCCTATTCACCAAGGGAATCTGCAACTCGAAGATGAAGTATTTCGATGTCATACGAGCCCTCACTCGTAAAATCTTGTAAATTGCTGCTAGATCAGTCTGGATGTTAGTCGTAGGCAGTGCCAATTCTTTGGACAACTTACTGGAAATGGTGCTGAGTTCGTCATGAAGCTGCGTCGGTGTAAGAAGATGGAAGTTGAATTCATGAGAGTTTGTGATAGTGTCCAACAGAGCGTCCTGGATGTTTTTCAGGTTGTTAAGAATGTTGCCGTTATCAATTGTGTTTCATTGGAAGTCCATTTTCGTAAGTTAAATCCGCCTAATTTTAGAAGTTTTATGAGATCTAATTTTAGTTGCTTTGCGGATTCAATGTTGTGGCTTCCACTTAGAAGATCGTCCATGTAGAACTGGTCTTCCAGGACCCTGCTTGCTTCAGGGTATTGATGACGCTCGTCACTTGCTAGCTGCTTCAGTGTCATCATTGCAAGAAAAGCTGCTGCTTTTGTACCGTATGTGACGGTTAAAAGATAAAAATCTTGAACAGGTTTTTCTAGTGAGTCTCTCCACACTATTTTCTGGTATACCTGCTGGTCTTCTTGTACCAGAACCTGCCTAAACATCTTTTCAAGATCTGCAACGTAGGCGTACTTGTACTGTCGCCAGTTGAGCACCAGTGAAAGAAGGTCCTTTTGTAGATTCGGGCCTCGAAACATCACGTCATTTAGGCTGTAGCCGCTTGATGTACTTCCCGATGCATTAAACACGACCCGTAGTGCTGTTGTCGTTGAGTCAGCGCGTTGTACACAATGATGCGGCATGTAGTACCCGGGTTTCTTGTTACCGGCGGCGCTTGTTGCCGCGCGCATGTGACCTAATTCCTGGTATTCGATCATGAAGTTTTTATATGCATTTTCGACATGATTATGTTTTTCAAATTTTCGTTCTACTTGATAGAACTGTGCCAATGCTTTTGGTCTTGATTTACCCAGCTTTTCATCTGCGTCTGAATGCAGAGGTAGACGCACGACGTACCGGCCATCTGCTTGGCGCTTTGTCGTTGATTTATATAGCTGTAGGCACTCTAAGTCTTGTGTAGACATATTATTTTGATCGGCGATATCTTCAATGGACCAAAACCTGCTGAGGTCGCTATCGTCGGTCAATACCACATTGCAATGGTATGATTTGGTGACATTTGCACTGCCACTTAAAATCCAGCCAAATCGCGTCTGTTGAGCTATTGGCGTAGATATATCTGTATAATGTCTGATGATACCTTCCATGATGATCTCTGAGTAGACGTCTGCTCCCAATAAAATATCTACTGTACGACTTCTATTAAACTCAGAATCTGCTAGTTGTATGTTTTCTAAATGAGGCCATGATGGTTGCTTGAATGTGTGATTAGGCAAGTTGTTGACTACGTGCCTCATTACAAATGCTTCGATATTTAGTTTGTATTCAGTGTGAAGAGATGATAATGAAATGCCTATTATCCCCTTGCACACCATTTCCTTGGATCCTACCCCAAAAATGATGCCCTTGCATCGCTTGCGTTTAATACCTAATATTTGGGCGGCATTTTCTGAAATGAGGGATGTTTGTGATCCCTGGTCAATAAGTGCCCTAAGTGTTATGTAGGTACCATCGGCCTTGGTCACGTTTACCAGCGCGGTTGCTAACAGAATTTCCCCTGCCCCCTCCTGTAAAACATGTGCATTGCCCCTTTGCTGACTCTGCTGAGAATTTTCCGCCTCACACGGCAGCGATGAAATCCGAGATCTGCCTGTTGAGTTGTTGTGCAACAAGGTATTGTGTTCTCCTGCGCACTCACGGCATCGACCCTAGGTGTAACACTATTTTCACCACACACAACACTGAACACACTACACTCTTGTACACTGACGCTAGATGAGCCCGCCGCTGCTGTCGCTGATGCTGGCGGCACGGGCGGCGCGCTCCTCGGCAGGAGCGCGGCCCGCACCGTGCTGTTGCCCGGAGCGGCGGCGGCGGCGGCGGCCGAACGGCGCGCTCGCCACCAGACCAGCGCGGCGCCTGCCAACGCTGCTGCTGCTACTGTGTATATTGCGACGTAGTGGTGTACGTCGTGAGAAGACATCTCTTTGTCGTCCCCGAGGTCGAGATGGTCAGCTGCTGCTTTCATCTCTACGATACGTTTGTCGATGCTGTCGATCGATCTTAACAAAGTGGTGTTGCTCTCCTTGAAAAGTCCGGTCGGTATCGTGAGGTTTATTATGTTGTTTACGGGTGCGATCTCTATAGAAAGTACGTCTGGCTCAATATCTAGCTTATTAGTGTGCTGTTTGTGTGACACGATAGTGAATGAATCGCCCTTGATGACGCAGTTGTTCCCTAGAGCGATCGATCCGGCTCGAAGGACCATTTGATGTACGGGTCGTTAAAGTATAAAAGATGGTTTGAATTGAACACGTGATTTATTTACTGAAATTACTTAAAGAATTAATGAGAGATGTGATCGAGCCGCGGTGTTAATGTGGACTGACTGGCAGCCGCCCGGTACCCGAGCGGTTCCCGGAATATGCATACGTTGCACTATTGTACTGTGTGAACTGTACAGGCATTGCGCACATAAATTTTTCGATAGAAAAATCCATTGGTGCACGACCGGATTCGAACCTGCGACCTTACGATCGGAAGGCGGGGTCACTCCCACTAGACCACCGGTGCTCTCCATAGACTTATTGTTTTTATAATAACTTTTCAGTGGGTGGACCGATTCTGATGATTCTTTTTTTAGTTATGTTGTCCCACATTAATTTGAGTCTGATTTGACGAGTCGTTTTTGACTTATAGTAGTATACGTGTATTTTCCCTTGCTTTAAAGGTGGTTTTTTTCTTAAACGAGATAAAGGCTTTCCTTTAAGTGGTCGCCATCGGCTGACGCTATCAAACAAAATATGGCTACGTTTCCTCAAAAACGTGAAGTGATCGTAAAAAACAGGATCGAACTAATAACTTGCGTTCAGGACCTTGGGCCTCAATTGTGGACCTTTTTACGAGGCCAAGTTACGACTCTGCCACAGATATAGGGAAAGGGCCGGACCACTTTTGTCATTGCCCATTTTTTTAAATAAAATAAACAAATGAATATTGGTGGACTTTCCACACTATATAGCACCAAACTAAGCCAAAGTGTTACGGGAACCAGCTAGCTGATACTTTACGTGGACTTTACTTACTTTGCGTGGATACTTTTTTCAATAAATGTTAATAAATATTATCAATTTCTATTGTTGTAGCAGCTATTAGCAGACCTAAATAAATAACCTTCAACATAATGTACCACAGTACCTACCTATGTAGGTTTAGTTATAATATTAATCTACATTACTACACAAATATTATATAGAGGAAAGATTTGATTGTTTGTTTGTGTGGATTAAAAAAAAAGGGATCCTTACTAAAACTCCAATAATGTAAATTAAGGCGTAAAAGAATGACCTAAAAAAATTACATACTCGCATTGGGTCCGCTGCGAAAATTAATGGTGATAAAATGTAGAGGGGGGGGGGGTGTTAGAGTTGCGAAGCCGAGTCAGTAATAAACGGACTGCGTTTCAACATGTAGTAATTTACTCTGTATGTTATGCACTAATAATGTGAAGAGTGTACCAACGGTTCTGATGCAGCTGTGGCTTAAGAAAAGGCCTCGTCCTGTAAATTTAAATTAAGACTTTGTGCAAATTGAGCCGGATTACAGTTTGTTTATCTTCGCGGCTCGTGAGGACGCAAGGCCGTATTAAGGACGCCTCGAGGCCTCATTTCGGAAACTTAACTTAAAATTTGCAAGGATCACTTTGAATCGTTTTACAGTTTTTAAAAAGGTGTTAATTGACTAAAGTCTAAATGAAGTATGAAGTAGTTAGGTAAGCAAGTCCGGGGAAGTACTACCAGCACGCCTTTTTCTGCCGCCAAGCATTGCTGTGTCTCGGTTTGAAGAGTGTTGTCGCCGGAGTAATTACAGACACATGAGGCTTAACATCTGTATGCCTCAAGGTGATGATCGCAGGGCAGTACGTAGGGCACGTTTCTATCGTGCGTGATCTAAGACCAGCGTGGAAGATCAGTTCAAGTAGCGTATGCTGCTAATAGCAGTTATGCTGAGTGATGGCCAATTTATATTTTTTTTACTAGTTGCGCCCCGCGGTTTCACCTGCGCAGATTTAAATCCCGGTATTTCCACGGGATAAAAAGTAGCCTATGTGCTATTCCAGACTATAATGTACCTCTGCCAAGTTTCATCCAGATCCAATCAGCCGTTCCCGCGTGAAAGAGTAACAAACATCTATCCATCCATTCATACTTACAAACTTTCACGTTTATAATATTAGTAGGAAGGATATGTTTTTTTATCATTTATGAATTTTATTAACGTGATGCACAAATAAATGGTTATTAGAAAAGAATAGAAGATTTTTAATTGACACAAAACACGGGTACATTATGACAAAACCAGAAGAAAACAAGTGAAACTTAGCAGGTGAGTAGATATTGAATGAAATTCCACATTCACTTGGGTGAACCTTGACGGAATAGCACCGCTGACGATGACTACAAAAATGTCACTCCCGGTTTCTGAAAGCGCGATCAACACTAATCCGCTGTCAAGTCACTTGCTATCACCATCTAATTTGAAGTAAAAGCTGAAATAGCAAGTGACTTGACAACCGATTAGTGTTGATCGCGCTTTCGGAAACAGGGGGTTAGTCAATTGGGTTAACTACGTATGTATATTCTAAAGGTCGATAGTGTTTGTAAGCGTTAAATAAGGAACTTATTATTTAACGCTTACCAAACGCTATCGACTAACGGAAAATCCGAAGGTTTTAGACTCTCATCTTGTTGAAATGGTTACCGTATTTTAACGGCCGTAAGTTCGTTTATGGCAAAGTCTACCGGCAGTGTACTTCTCGCTCGCACAATTCATGATTTCGAAAAATATAAAATCACTAGTTGCGCCCCGCGGTTTCACCCGCGCAGATTTAAATTCCGGTATTCCCACGGGATAAAAAGTAGCCTATGTGTTATTCCAGACTATAATGTACCTCTGCCAAGTTTCATCCAGATCCGTTCAGCCGTTCCCGCGTGAAAGAGTAACAAACATCCATTCATCCATCCATCCATCCATACTTACAAACTTTCGCGTCTAAATATCAGTAGGATAGGAAGGCGATAATGGCGGTTATAGTTTAGAAACCACCCTTAGTCTACCCCTTTCATCCCTTACATCAAATATTTTGCAAACTCAACGAAAAGATCAATCCGTACAATTACGTAAACTGCGACGCTGCTATTTCTACCCGCAGAGTTGTAAGCACAGATGTTTCACTCAAATACTCGCTTGCTAAGTAGTTTCTGGCTTAGGACTCGAACGCATTAAGCAACCAGTGGCTACCACTTTTTTATTACAAATTTTTGATAGCACCAGCATGTCAAAGTTGGCCTGATGTTAAGTGGTGACCATCACCTAATAACAAAGCATTGCCCCGCAAGTTAGGTTGGCCTGATGTTAAGTGGTAACCATCACATAAAACAAAACATTGCCTCGTAAGTGACGCACGATAGGAACGTGCCCTATGATGCACTGCCCTGCGTCCAACAACTTGAGACATGCCTACAGATGGGCCATGTGCTTGTTTCAACAGCTAGTTGTGTAAAGTAATAGATTACTCCACAACTTGTCCATCACGGGCGAAACTTTGAAACTATCTCTATCCTCTTTCTTTATAGGTCATACGCCCACTGTAAAGTGAAATAGGCTCTGTTTGACAATCGTTATTTTCTAGTTCGCATCCATAACCTTTTGCTAGCTGAGCTTGAGGTTAGAAATAGTTGCTTCGATTTGAAATCAAACAATCGAATTCATTTTTCAAATAAAAACCAACAAAGTCAACCAGTATAGAGTTTGTATATTCTGATGGAACAAGCATGAAACCCCTTGATGTTAAGTGGTATCGATCACCTCAAAACATTGCCTTGTAAGTTACGCGTTATAGAAATGTGTAATGTCTGCCTGCATACATTTTTTTACTTGTCATAGAATTATACTAGAACCATTAACTGGGAGGCAAACAGAATTATAGTCTAAAGAAAGTCAAAAAGTATTTATTCAGTTCACAGAATCACAAGAATCGCTTAGAAACGACTTAAACCGCTAAATCAAAGTGTAAGTTTACACCTCCGACTTCCTGAGACGTCCTCAAAGAATCAAAATAAGTGTTTCTTTATTTTGAGTCACCCTGTAGGTTTAATAATATTTCTACTTAAAAATGTGAAAATTTGCGAATAAATTTAATTGAATTCTAAATCACAATCATTGTAATGAAGATTTCAATGGCGTCTTGTTAGGGATTATTCAAAATGTCTTTTGAAAAGCCATGATTTGAAACACCTTTTTTCAACATTTTTACTCACTTTAAAAGTACCCTTCTTAAATAATTTAATAAAATTATAATTTGATAGCAACCGTCTAGTGGTCGCGTTGAATTGTGATGGTTGTAGGCTTGGATCCGGCCATGCACCAAAAGCGAATCACGGGGAGAATATCAGTGAGAACGAGTAACCCACGGCCACGACGTAACTTGATGACCTCAGTAGCGCAGCAGGTTGCGGGTTCGATTCCCGCCTCGGAACATGTTTGTGTACGATCTGCAGAAATTTGTTCCGTCGGTCTGGGTGTTTTCTATGTATAATAAAAAAAACCTATCTATGCAGGTATATAATGTATTAAATATAACAGTTATCTAGTACCCATAACACAAGCTTTGAGTAGCTTACTTTGGGGCTAGATGGTGCTGTGTGTATTGTCCAGATTTATATTATTATTTAATAACATACAGAGCTACTACATACTGAGCTGTGAAGGCTGTCAAAAAATTAAAATTGTTTGACAATATCTATCGAACCCTTCTATTTTTGTTCGACATGCGACATCAAAAGAAATCTATTTCTAAATGACTAACAATTTGACATGTGTCAGTTCACAAGTAGAAGTAATTGATGGCCTATTTATAGGCTGGTCTGTCATTAGGCATTACTGTGTCATTTTTGATGAGGTTTTTAATGTTTCGCCTTTCACAAACGGTGTTATTATGTTTCGCTATGCGGTTTTCTATTTTAGTACTAAATGCTGGTGGTTTATATAGGGTGTATAAAGTCCTTATATTTCAACTTTTTTTTTATTCTATTGTTGGGTTACTATTTATAGCAAGACGAACATTTTCACCGATAAGTTAGTTTTTGGGAGTAGCCTTTTTCACCCTGTATTTAAACAATACCGCTGCGCTGTCTGAATGTAAGGGGTTTGAAACCAATTGTGTTATATTTTTTTGTTTGATTTTAACTACTAATATTATGCACATGAGATTTAGAAAAAACTACTTATTAAAAACAAAAAAAAGTTTTTTGTTTAGGTAATTTTAATAGACTGTCTCTTGACTACAATCTCACCTGATGGTAAGCGACGATGAAGTTGATGTTGGAGCAAAACAGTCTAGAAGACACCTTCACTTCTGCCTTGAAGAGGAATTTGACAGTAATGACATTAATTTGACAGATATCTCAAGCCTGTCGCGTAGCTGTTGCGTGATACGTAATACAGGGGCATACATGCAACTGGGGCTGATACAAAAATAGTGGAATAGAAACGTAGCACAGTTCAAAGGTAAAATCATAACATAGAAAACTCATGTTCTTTGTTACAGAAAATCTACTTTAAGTCTACCTTTGTTTTCTTACAAAAACAAAAGTATCTCTATACAGTTTACAGTCTAAACAAAAATAAAATTCCCGAGAACATTTCAAAGAGAAAACCCACAAAGGTCCTTTGGGTGCAATTTTGTGACACAAAGTATTGTACTACATCATCCATTTTATCGTGACCCCTGCGAGTATTCGTGTCGGACACGAGCGCACTGACTTACGGAGGGAGGACCGTTGCTTGCGTGTCAATTTAAACTGGACGTGTCTTGACTGTCCGATTTCTCGAGAGCTCTGTGAGTTGAGGCGTTTAGGCGCGGCGCGGGTCTGGGATGGCTGGTTATGTCAAGACTCAGATTTCTACGTGGTAAAGGTCGACCTTAAAGCATGTTATTGCAGTTATATTTCTTTGTAAGTATGTCGTTTGTGTGGTTTTTTTGTTTTATATTGTGGGGTGTAAATCTGCGTAATTTCGTCATCTGCGCCAAGTTTGTGGAGTTTTTATTTTTATCTGTGGTCGGGGTTTGAGGCCGTGGTGCGTCATCAAGCGACACTTAAGGTGCGACCATAGTCTGAAGTTGTGGAACTTTGTTTGAGTGGAGGCTCGTTTGGACGAAGCTAGTATTTTACTTGCACGAGGCTAGTAGCTAATACAAACACGTCCTAATCATTGGTGTACTACGCTATAGGACAAGCACCTTTGTTCACCTAGTTTTATTTTATTTGAACTCCAACGGACAATTATTATTTATTATTGCTAATTTAGCTTGGAACTGGCACCTAGAGTCACGGAGCTTTAAACCGATTCAAAGCGATTCTTGTGATTCAATTGTATATCAGATAGATAGTGACAGGACACATAAATAAAACCAAAATTCATTAAAATTAAAAAGCTTACCACACATGATTAAAAAACAAAAATACCGCGGGCTACTTGTTCTGTTTAGACGTTACTATATTGGTTACACCCTTTATTAATAGCTAAGCGTGAACACTACGCAGTGCTGTTGTTTTAAATCGGTGATGGAAAACATCATGAGAAACCCCGGCTTAGTCAGCCACACATATTGACCAGCCTACCCCAGAACCTACCCCATCTAAAGCCATCTGCCAGCAGCACAGCGAGTTTCAAAGCAAGGATCAAGCGTTGGTTAGTCGAGCAGGCTTTTCACAGCTACGACGAATTTATTAGTACCTAACGATGTAGGTAATGTGTATACCTGTAATGTGTAAACGTGTTTTACAATTTTGTCAATTTTTATTTAATTTTTTTATCTCTTACTATTATATTCTTCTTTTGACTTGTAAAATTTTTATTGCCAATAAATTACTTTGACTTTGACTTTGACTTTGCCATGTCTAAGACACTACAGCACCCCGTAAAATGGGGTAAGAATAAATAAGTTGCCCCAGATGCTGAATAAGACATCCACTAAATGCAAAGACCTGAAACAGCTTCACGACTTTGATCCACAGGCACGGTAGATATCCCTTCAGATCTCCCAGTACCAAGTAGGCACTAATTCAAGATTCTTTGAGGATGTCTAAGGGGGGTAGTCAGAGGTACGTCCAAACATTACATTTGGCACATACCCACATTTTGCAGTAGTTAGTATTCCATACGTGACAGGTTGCAAGCCCATCGCCGCTGTTAGAATACTAACTGGTTTCCTCACGATGTTTTCCTTCACCGTTTAAGAGCACTGGCATTGCGCACATAAATTTTTCGATAGAAAAATCCATTGGTGCACGACCGGATTCGAACCTGCGACCTTACGATCGGAAGGCGGGGTCACTCCCACTAGACCACCGGTGCAAAGACCTCTTAACTTAAATTTAATTTATGTAACGTTTAAGCATAAAGACTTGTAAAATCTGGTTCAATTTAAATGAACGCTCCAAAAATAAACCGTAAGTAACCGGCTGAGCTGTAAAAGATAATTCTTTATATGTTTGCACGCACATATCCTCGTAAACCAGCGACAACAGCTTATGGGGAGGTTATGGGAGGTTTATGGCTTCATAATAAAACTCAGGCGTTATCTGACGAGGCGTTTTGACTTGTGAGGAAACTGAAAAAACCGAAACAGCTTTACGAGTTTGATCCCCAGGCACGGTAGATATCCCTTCAGATCTCAGTACCAAGTACTAACTCAAGATTATTTGAGGATGTCTAAGGGTACGTCAAAATTACATTTGGCACATACCAACATTTTGCTGTAGTTAGTATTCCGCATACGTGACAGGTTGCAAGCCCATCGCCGCTGTTAGAATACTAACTGGTTTCTTCACGATGTGTTCCTTCGCCGTTTAAGAGCACTGACTTTGTGTACATGAATTTTTCGATAGAAAAACCCATTGGTGCACGACCGGATTCGAACCTGCGACCTTACGACCTACTGGCTGATTTCATCAAGATGTTTTTCTTCACCAATTGAGAGTACTGGAACTGAGTACATAATTTTTTACCAGATTAGAACTCACGTCCTAGCGATCGGAAGGCCGGATCACTCCCACTACACCACCGGTGCTCTTTTCAATAAAAAACTATTGCAATAATACTACCTACTCTAGTTAGATTACATAGGATACTAACACATGCCTAAAATTTACTTTAGAAATACTAGTTGTAGCACAAAACCCTGTAAATTTACCTCCATCTTTCATTTACATAAAAACATACTAAACTTACAACACTGCCTACAACCGCACAACATAACATTTGCCTCTCATAACATAATTATGTCGGTAGGTACTTGTTATAAAGTTATGTCCCCAAATAGAGCGGTACACAGTGCAATCGCCTATAACAATGAAGCTAATGTACATTACAGCTTAGGGCCTTTCCACACACGTGGCGAGCGGTCGTGGCGGGGAATTTTGAGTAACAACTTTATATTGATACGTTATATTGACCCCACAACACAGGATATATTCCTAGGGTGGGGATCAGCGCAGAAACTAATCCCATTCACTATTATTTTCTATTGTTTAAAGTTCTTAACTACAAACTTAAAAAATGATTAATTGAATACAAAATGTAATGTAGTGTAGTACCTACCTATATTACAAACCTAATGTTATTTGCACCAACTCATGTACCTACCTACCTCTTACTTAAGTATAAGCTTAAATAAGTTACGGTTAGTTATTATTTTACTTTTTAGTCTATTTTTTTTTGTGTAACCTTCTTGTGCCAAATAAATAAATTATTATTACTATTATTATTGATGGCACAATTTTTAAAGAATATAAAAGTGTTTTTATATTTTATATTATGCACAAGTTAATATGTATTTGTAACAAATACTTTGTTTTTTCATGTTATAGCATTTATGGCAGAAGAGAGTAGAGATTTTTGTGAAGCGATCGTTTCGAGCATTACGATCGCCATGCCTGTGTAAAATTAGAAGCACATGAGGCGTAACACGCATGTCTGAAGCTGATAGACGCAACTCGTAGTAGTAGTAGTAGGGCACGTTCATATCGTGTGTGACTTACGAGGCAATGTTTTTATAGGTTATGATTACCACTTACACCGGTGGACTATCTGCTTGTTATATCACCGGTCGTTAAAAAAAAACGCTTAAAATACAGTGATCCTTAAATATCACTACGTACACTAAAAAAGAGACCGGCCATGCATGAGCATAAAGACATGAGCCTATTTGCTTAAAACTCGATGGCTTGTACCTTTTTTGACAAAAGCAATCAACTTTTTTTTTTTTTTTTTTTTTTATTTATTCATCTTTTGACATATTTACAATGTTCTTAGACAGGTCACATACAGTTTACAAGTTTTATTATAAAATAATTGGAATTAAGTTATTATTATAACAATAGTAAATACACACAAATAATTGAAATTTAAAAATTAAAACACTGAAGAAAAAAGTCAATCGTCCTAAGAATAAAAAAAATGTTGCCAACAAATAATATAAATAATCAAGTCTGCAAAAGCATCGTCCGGACTAAAATTACATACTGGGGTAAATATTAAGTAAATAAAATATAATTACAATTACTATACAGTAATATCTACTATATATCTGTTATAAATATTGTTTTGTCTGCCATGGCTTCTTCAATTTTGTAATAACTTTTCTGGATTAATTGTTTTTTTATGAAGGATTTAAAACATACATCATTCATATTTCTTATTTCTAGTGGTATTTTATTATACAATGTAATCGATATACAGTAATAACTTTTTAAAATTTTGGTGAGTCTTGTTTTTCGACCTAATAACCGATCTTTATGTCTTGTATTATAATCATGTGTTTCTCTTACAGTCGTCAGATGATTTATATTTTCCCTAACATAAATTAAATTTTGATATATAAATTCCCCTGTCATAGTCAAAATTGAAAGATCCCTAAATCTGTTTCTACAAGATTCTAGCTGTCTTATGCCTAGAATGTAACGTACAGCACGCTTTTGAAGAATGAACACCCGATTAGAATCCGCTGCGATGCCCCAGAACACAATACCGTACGTCATTATGGAATGAAAATATGCAAAGTATACTTCACGAGCTGCCTTTTCTCCCCCAATTTCTTTAATTTTTTTTATTGCGTAAGTTGCTGAGCAAAGTCTTTTTGTCAATTGCTCTAGGTGCGTAGCCCAGGTTAGTTTGCTGTCTAACCATACACCTAGGAATTTAACGTTATTGGTAGGAGCAATATTTAGGTCATGTATAATACATGTAGGCAAAATTTTAGCTGATCTAGATCCCAAAGCAAATTTAATTACATTTGTTTTATTTACATTTAATAGCATGTTATTGGCTGAGAACCATTGTTTTAAATTATATATACTCTGCTTGAACTATACCTACTTAAAACCCATTTTGTTTAACGATAATGGTTGTATAATAATTTTGGCATCCAAGCCATTCCCGCGCGTGTATATAAGCCATAATGAGTAAATAATGTAAATGTTTCGGGCTAGTTACGTTACATGGCGTTATTTTAGTCCTCGTAAAAATTTACCTATTTTGTACTGTTTCTTAGTTAAGCACCGGTTCTTAGTTAAGTTAGAGCACCGGTGGTCTAGTGGGAGTGACCCCGCCTTCCGATCGTAAGGTCGCAGGTTCGAATCCGGTCGTGCACCAATGGATTTTTCTATCGAAAAATTTATGTGCGCAATGCCAGTGCTCTTAAACGGTGAAGGAAAACATCGTGAGGAAACCAGTTAGTATTCTAACAGCGGCGATGGGCTTGCAACCTGTCACGTATGGAATACTAACTACTGCAAAATGTGGGTATGTGCCAAATGTAATGTTTGGACGTACCTCTGACTACCCCCCTTAGACATCCTCAAAGAATCTTGAATTAGTACCTACTTGGTACTGGGAGATCTGAAGGGATATCTACCGTGCCTGGGGATCAAAGTCGTGAAGCTGTTTTTTTTTCTTAGTTAAAATAAAACTATTTGATACTTAACAACCACACAATTGACACTATATTAGTCAGTAATTACAGACAAATGCAATTTAACATATTAAAATAATAGAAACTGCACTTTAACGAAGTTTTCTTTCATTTATTCTACTTGCTGGTGTAATTAGCAGATGTCCCACCTGATGTTAAGCAGCAACCATCGTCTGTAACATAACATTTCTTCGCAAGTCACGGATGATAGAATTGTGCCCTACGATGCACTGATGCCCTGCGTTCATTAACTTTGATACATATTATAGTGTCTGTATTTACACCAGCAAACCCTTCAAACCGAAACACAGCGTTGCTGCTTGGCGGCAGAACAAGGCGTGGTGGTAGTACTTCCCCGGACGAGGCACACATAAAGAGCTCTACACTCTTACAGTAGATCTGTGATTTCACTCTCTTTACTTACTTAACTCAGTTATCCTACTTTACTTAGTTTGGCGCTAAATGACGTTGTGTGGAAATAGATTACAGTGCGGTAATACACTTAATTCCCACATAAAGACGCGGGTACAAGATACGCGACAAAAATGAGCAGTAACTGTGCCTGGTTAGTGTAGATAAACCTTTATGTACCACGATGAAGTTATTACCTCGCTGCGCTCAGCGATAAGACCGTCTTTTGTTATTAATTCGGCATTAAACGTTGAAGGAAAACATCGCGAAGGTAAGCTTTTTATGACACAGTGTTAGTGTTTCACTTTCTCTGTTTAGTTTTCGCCCGCTGATTCGCTTGCGTTTTGGTGTAGAAGTGTTTTTGTGATATAGTTCTGTGTAGGTCGCGTCAACCAAAAAGAGCGCTGTAAAACAGTGGAGGGGTTTGTTTACGCATGCAAAATACTCGCGCCGTCACACCCCCTTCCTCTCCTTCTGGCGTTCTTTTTGCGTGACGCGCCACCAATATCTGTGTGAGCAGTAATGAGAGCATTGCTGTGTGAAGCATTGGAAGGTACCTATGTGTAACGGTGAAGCTACAAACACATTGTCACGAGACTTAATGCGTTGACAACACCTAAAATACCTCTCGCTTGCACGATTCGACAATTTGAAAGATGTAAAATTACTAAGCCCAATTTTGATAACACGCAAACAACCATTTTGTGTGCAATTACATTGCACACAGTTTGGTAAAAATTTCATTTTGATCGATGCAAGTTTTCCTACTCAAAATTAGCTTGAGTACGAAGTACGAGAAAATTAAACTTTTAAGCAGGTAAACATGTATCGATCAAAATGATTTTTTTACTAAACTGTGCGCAATGTGATTGCACACAAAATGGTTGTTTGCGATTTTTCGAAAATGGGTTCAGTGATTTTATATTCTTCAACAAGTCAAAATGTGCGAGCGAGAGTCATATTAGCTCTTGTCTTCACTTTAACACTTCGTCTCAGAGGACTTGCCCTACGTTTATTGCACGTAGAGCACGCCCTCGTTGTTAATGTTTTTTTATATACAATTAGCTGATGGAACAAGCAGATGGCCCACCTGATGGTAAATGGTAACCATCACCTATAACAAAGCATAGCCTCGCATGACTGTGTGTGTGTATGTTTCTTTCATCATAAAGATATCGCATTTTTGGGCATTATAATTTGACCTAAATTTGAGCTGATGATTGTGTCATACCAAAATTAAATTAAATATTAAATTAAATTAAATTAAATATTAATTTATTTATTTCAGAAAACATTGCACATAAAACACAGTAATAAACAAGAAAAATAGTAATAATAATCAAAACATTTATAATCTTGTTAATGGCTGGTTATTATATTCATATTCATATTCATTTATTCATTGCTTCATGTTGTAGGTACAAAAGATCTTAGGGGGTAATAGGTATAAGTTCAGAACATGAGCCCCGCTGGGGCATTACAATGGCCTTTAGGCTAACATGATAGGGAAGACAGATGATGCATAGGCTCCTACCGACATATTTTTATACAAGTATAGGCGCTCAGGTACCTAAAGCCCAACAATGTACCTATAGATTTATCTGAAGTTATAATAAAATTTTAATACCTATTTAAAACTAGTTTACATAAGTCCCAAGCTCACAGACGACCTAGAGCCCCTAAGTCTACGGAGAGACGTGGGTTCTCTGTGTGTGCTCTATCGTCTGTACAATGGGGAGTGTTCTGAGGAATTGTTTAATTTGGTGCCCGCTGCTGAATTTCACCATCGCACCACACGCCGCAAAACAAAATTCCATCCTCACCACCTGGATGGCTGGTTCTCCTCAACTACTCGTTTCTCACGGTCATTTTTACCTCGAACGAGTAAGTTGTGGAACGAACTTCCCCCTGCGGTTTTCCCTCAGAGTTACGACATGGGGTCTTTCAAAAGGCGGGTTTATCTCTTCCTAAAAGGCCGGCAGCGCATCAGCAACACCCCTGGTGTTATGAGTGTCCATGGGCGACGGTGACCACTTCCCATCAGGTGGCCCGTATGCTCGTCTGCCTGCTTTGGCATAAAAAAAAAAAAAAAAAAAAAAAAAAAAAAAGTTGGTTAATGACTAGGTACCTATGTATTATACCTACCTATATTTCATCTTCCATAAATTCTGACAAGTTATTATAGCATTTATTTATGAGGAGCTTCTTAAGTTTTCTTTTAAATGTTATATTTTCAACTTCGTTCTTTATTTTATCTGCGATTTTATTGTATACTAATATTGCTCTATAGTAGGGACTGTTTTTATACATTTCTAATTTAGGTGCAGGGAGGACTAGCTTGTTTTTACGGCGGGGGTTTTTGTTGAATTCAAAAGAAGTTATATGTTTTCTTACAAACTGTGCAATTTCTAATATATATATATCGCCACATATAGCCACAATAACCTACATCCTACTAATATTATAAACGCGAAAGTTCGTAAGTACGGATGGATGGATGTTTGTTACTCTTTCACGCCGGAACGGCTGATCGAATCTCGATGAAACTTGGCAGACAGATAGATTATAGTCTGGAACAGCTCATAGGCTACTTTTTATCCCGTGGGAATACCGGTATTTAAATCTGCGCGGGTAAAACCGCGGGGCGCAACTAGTAAAGTCATAAAGCCCAGAATCAAATTGAAAAATATCAAAGGTTTTGTTTGATTATAATTACTTTCGTAAAAATATGGACTTTGAATTTGAAAACAATTTGAATAAACAAAATGAATAAGTAATAAATCACAAAGCAAGTACCTATTGAAATCTGTACCGATTGGATTTTAATTGGAATAAATGCGTTTTCAGATTTGACGTAGGTAGATTCGTGTACGGCGCGTAAACGCCGCGTACACGCTGCGTAAAAGCCGCGTATACGCTGCGTATACTATCCGTAAACCCTCCGATTTGGCGTCTAAATTCTCCTATTGTTTAAGCTACTTGCCAACTTACCATCACTATAGGTACCATCACTTCTAACAAACAATTGGCACGTAAGTCACGCAAGATTATCTCGTGCCCTACGATACTCTGCCCTGCGTTCATCAACTCGTGGATTACAGACTTTAAGATTAAGAATAGTCATCAAAGTCAAAATCAAAATATATATTATTATATTCAATAAAATCACAAGGACCATCTTGGCCATGACCACGACCATCAACATCATCATTCATGAGGATAGCTGAGGTATTGGTGCTATGTACCAGAGAGATACTGCAGCACATCTGGTGTTTATCCGCACCAACCCTTACCTTGCTTTCATACTACTGATCATTACCTGAAAAAAGGAAACAGCATTTAAGTACAAAGGACATTACTTAAAAAAAATACGGTGAAGAAAAACATCATAGGTAAACCAGGAGTTCTCACCGCAGCGATAATTTAACAACGAATGACAAACCATTAAAAAGTTTCAACTTGCGCTAATAATGCTTGGACGTGCTACTGACTAACCCCTAAGTCTTCCAATGACAAATAGTACCAAGATTTTATTATATCGCACGTCTGTTGTCTACCGTGCCTTGGACAGTCAGTCAGTCTTTTAAAATATTAAACAATACCTATTTTAGTCAAAGGATTTTTATTGAAAGGTTTCACAGAGTATTAGCATAATTGGACCAATGAAAGCCCTTCGAACAAATATACCTAAAAATGGCGTAAAAAGATTTCTACAAAAATCTGCAATACTTATAAACAGTAAATAAAAATAATTACGTAGAAGTAAGTTTGAAAAGAAATAGATATTGTGGTTGCAATCAATTAAATATTTAACTTTAAATAGGAACTTTTATGTAGTTTTTAAGCCACTAGCTGGACTTACATAAAACTTTCATACAAACTTTTATCCCCTATTTCAACCTTTTGGGGGTTGAATTTTGGAAAATCCTTGCTTTGTGGGTGCCTACGTCTTAAGAGTAATACGTGTGCGAAATTTCAAATTTCTAGCTCTGGGTTTGGCCTGTGCGTTGTCATAAGTCAACGCACAACATTTTTGCCTTTATGTTATACTAGTTGCGCCCCGCGGTTTCACCCGCGCAGATTTATATCCCGGTATTCCCACGGGATAAAAAGTAGCATATGAGTTATTCCAGACTATAATCCATCTCTCGGTCAAGTTTTATACAGATCCGTTCAGCCGTTCCGGCGTGAAAGAGTAACAAACATCCATACTTGCAAACTTTCGCGTTTATAATATTAGTGGGAGGATAGATAGAAGATCCTCAAGACGTGAAGACCTCAAGACGAAAGTGTTCAACCAGTGTGCGTTGCCAGTGATGACATATGGAACTGAGACGTGGTCGCTTACTATTGGCCTTATCACCAAGCTCAAAGTCGCACAACGAGCTATCATAGGCTATGCTAGGAATTTCACTACGAGATAGAATCAGAAATGAGGAAATCCGTAGGAGAACCAAGGTAGCCGACATAGCTCTCAGAATCAGCAAGTTGAAGTGGCAATGGGCAGGTCATATAGCTCGAAGAACTGACAACCGCTGGGGAATAAAGGTTCTCGAATGGCGACCACGAACAGGAAAGCGAAGTGTAGGACGCCCTCCTACCCGGTGGACTGACGACATTGTTAGGATCGCGGGTAGTCGGTGGATGGAAAGGGCTCAAAATCGTTCTTCCTGGAAACGGATAGGGGAGGCCTATGCCCAGCAGTGGACTTCCATAGGCTGCTGATGATGATAATGAGATAGAAGATAAGAAACCTTGTAAATAACAAATCATGACCTCTTTTTAATTTTGCAGTCGGGTAAGAACAGTCTCGTATTACTTTATTAAGCAATTTGCATCGGCCCTCCGGCAAAAGTACGCAACTAAAAATTACTCGCTTTCCTTATAAAAGCATTTTAGAAAATGCTTTAGAACGCGCTTCCTCTAACATGGTAGTTTGTAATCAGCTTAATATTTTAAACATGCATTTTGTTATTATAGCTAGGTATTATAATATTATGTTATCTTGAACATTTTTCATAAAATATGCAATACAAAAATCCCTAGAAAAATTCACTTGCAATATTTTCGGAAAAGCCATATTATTTTACAAAGTAAAAATTAAAAAGATATAAAACTAGCAGCACCCCGCGGTTTCACCCGAGTAGTTGTAAATCCCGGTGTTACTACGGGATAAAAAGTAGCCTATGTGCTATTTCCACATTATAATCTATCTCTGTGCCAAATTTCATCAATTCCCCAGACGAGACACACGCAAAGAGCTCTACTACTCTTGAAAAAGTATTTGGACGTAATCTCAAACTCTCAATATCCCTAAACATCCTCAAAAGATCCTGAGTTGATTTTTAATATAGAGAGGGAATATCTACCGGGGCTGGTGATAAAAGTTCCTGTTTTGTAGATTAGGTAGGTCTCTAATATCTCATAGTACCTAGTAGTACCTACCAATTATATCTGACAGTGATAATTTTTGATAGCTCTCACAGCTCAGTTGGTAGTAATTCGGATTTCAGCGCTGTTGGCCGTGGGTTCGATCCCCACCGAGAACAATCATACATAAATGGCTGTTTTGGGTTTCTAAGAGTCTATTTTATTAAAATCCTTTCACCACACTGATTCGACAGAACTAGTGACACAAGATTACTTTTTCTCATAAAAACCTACGCAGTAGTAAGGAACTGTCCTAGCTAACCTGTATTAGCTGTGTTAGTGTCAGATTCATGCAATTAACTGAACAATAGAATTCCCACGAGTCATTCAACATTATCAACCAACACCATACACCCTACTCACTTGTAATAAGGGCGTGTTTTGTATAACATGTTGACAATATTGTATTTACCTTTACTAAAGTGAACCTTAGCACATTGTATTAAGGAAGACTGTTGTACAGCTAATAAATTAGGTCATAGAATTTTAGACGATAGTTGAGTTACAGCTTTAAGTGGTTGTGTTAAGGGTTGTTATTGTGTGGCGGTTGGTTTTTAAGTCAAATGACTAGACTTACGTTATATCCGTGAGTATGTGGGAACCTCACTTTTTTGAGGTTATTGAGTTCTAGCTAAACTGGCATCGCAGCATAGTCGATAGTGACTCTGTCTTCAGCGCTGTAAGCTTGGGGTTTGATACCCAAACCAAACAAACATTTGAATGATGAAAATAGATTTAGATTTAATTATTGCCAAAATGTACAATACATACATCCTACTAATATTATAAGTGCGAAAGTTTGTAAGTATGGATGGATGGATGTTGGTTACTCTATAACACCAGAACGGCTGAACGGATCTGGATGAAACTTGGCAGAGAGATAATTATATTGTAGTCTAGAATAACATGTAGGCTACTTTTTATCCCGTGGGAATACCGGGATTTAAATCTGCGCGGGTGAAACCGCGGGGCGCAACTAATCAGTTATATTATAGCTTAGGTCTAAGGTAGCTAATAAGCGAGTACATGTACCCTGTAGGGCGCTGCAATCTATGTAGATATAAGGTAGGTACAATAGTTCATTCATAAGTGCTACTTATGACTACAGGTACTATAATAAGTAAGTATAGGCACATAGTATACACAAGCATCACTACATAGTATAAAACAAAGTCGCTTCTCTGTCCCTATATCCCTATGTCCGTATGTATGCTTAAATCTTTAAAACTATGTAACGGATTTTGATGTGGTTTTTTTTAATAGATACAGTGATTCAAGAGGAAGGTTTACATGTATAATACATGCATGATATGTGCACCCGTGCGAAGCAGGGGCGCGCGGGCGGGTCGCTAGTAATAGATATTTATTCTGTGTCTAAGTAGTTATTTAAGGTATATATTTAAGGTATATATTTAAGGTATATATTTAAGGTATATATTTAAGGTATATATTTACAAGAATAGGTTATAGGTATTTTCATATGAAAGAAAAATGGAAATTTAACAGCCTTCACAGCTCAATTGGTAGTAACTCTGCCTTCTTCGCCGTAGGCCGTGGGTTCGATCCCCACCGAGAACAAACATTTGTGTGATGAACATAGACGTTTGCTCTCTGTTTGTTATATAATATTATAAGTATGTATTTACAAAAAAAGTATATAAGTTATATCAGCTAGCTCGTTCCCATATCACAAGGTCTGGCTTAGTTTGGAGTTAGATAGTGCTGTGTGGAATGTCCACCACTATTAATGTATTAAAATGGATTTAACTAGTCGCGTGGAAGGCACCTAGATTCATCTAGTTTTAAGACGATCATTGTGATCCTTGTGATTTTATTGAATACATACCTTTCGACTTTGATACCCCATAGTAAATTGTCATATGCGTGGTCCGACTCGCTCTTGGCCAATGTTCACGTATTCCCGACAAAGTTGAAAGGTAAATAAATATACGTTTCAAAGACTTCCTATAAAAGGCCTTAATGAAGTGATTCGGTAACCTCAATGCCGTGTAACGAGGGAATCGACTGGAGCCGAGGGGAACAGGGATGCGTGGAGACTTTTTATTCGTAAAATAATCATAAATCATATTCTCTCTCTAAATCTAGGTAATTAAAAAAAACAGATGATAGCACACTAGATCCCGCCATTAAGCGTACAATGGGTTTACTTAAAACTAAAATAAGAAAATGATCTATTGTTTGAAATAAATATATATTATTTACAGCTGCGCCCCGCGAATTCACCCAAATATTAAAATCCCGGTATTCCTATATTCCAGACTATAATTTATCTCCCTGCCAAGTTTCATCCAGATCCGCTCAGTAGTTCTGGCGTAAAAGAGTTACAAACATCCATCCATCCATCCATACTTACAAACTTTCGCGTTTATTAGTAAGTAGGATAGCGAAAGTTTTGTCGAAACCAGCTTGAATGTGACGCAATCAAACCGAGCGATAATTTTGACATTGTTCAAAATCTTCTAATATTTTGTATGTCTATGTTCTAATATTTTTTTTTAGGGCAGTCTGGTCGCCCAGCGACAAAGCCCTTTAAATAAATTATAAAAAAAAAATTAAAATTAAAATGTAATAGACTGTTCATTGGCCAAACTGATGATAAGCAACGATGTAGCCGACGTTGGAGCAGAAAGGTGCAGAAGACTCACGTTTGTTATGAAGAGAACCGAACGAAACACAATTCATTATTTTGATTGAATTTGATTGTTATTGTTTGTTCCATTATTAATGTGAATTTTACTGTTATTTTATATTTAGTATCTACTCAATTGTATAAAGTCCACACCTATTACTTTTTTTTTTTTTTTTTTTTTATATAACTAGCTGATGGAACAAGCAGATGGCCCACCTGATGTTAAGTGGTAACCATCACCTATAAACAAAACATTGCCCCGCAGGTCACGCACAATAGGAAAGTGCCCTACGGCGCACTGCCCTGCGTCCATCAACTTGAGGCATACAGATGTTAAGCCTCATGTGCCTGTAATTACACCGGCGACCACACTCTTCAAACCGAAACACAGCATCCCAGCTATGAGAATGGCTGCTACCTGTTTGTATAAATTTTATAAATTTAGTCACTACTTTGTACACACCATTGACGCAAATAAATCCTGCTATAATATTATAAATGCGGAAGTTTGTAAGAATGGATGAATGTATAACTCCAGAACGGCCGAACGGATCTTGGTGAAAATTGTCACAGAGATATATTATAGTCTGGAATAACACATTGGCTACTTTCTACCCCGTAGGAATACCGGGATTTAAATCTGCGTGGGTGAAACCGCGAGGCGCAACTAGTGATTAATGATTATGATTTATGACAAGGAAGTCTCCATTCATTCCGTCAATTACTCTTCAATGTTGAATCAATGACTTTTTGCCGAATCTAAGCTCTCCTTGCTTCCTAATGTTATATTCGTCCAAATTATTAATGACTTCCTGAATTCAACCACTAACGTGACATCAAAAAAGGCTACACTTATTTAATTTCTGGACAAATTACGAGTATAATTTTATTGTGATGTGTTTCACCTGTCACGTGGGCATGCCTAATGTTTGGACGTACCTCTAGCTACCCTACTTAGACGTCCTCAAATAATCAGGTGTTAGTACTTGGTACTAAGAGATCTGATGGGATATCTACCGTGCCTGGGGATCACAGTCGTAAAGCTATTCAGTTTTTTCCATCACAAAAGCATCTTTTATTCCTTCATTGCCTCGCTAAACACGCACTTGAAATAATCTTTTGGATTTAAATCATATTAGGTTTGCCCTTCATGGCCCATAGATTTTTTCCACCCTGTAGATAGTTTTTTTTACTGGACAGTTCTTTGGCTACAATCTTACCTGATGGTAAGTGACGATGTAGCCTACGATGGAGCGAAACGGTCTAAAAGACACATATTCACTCTTGCCTTGAAGAGACTCATATTCACTCTTGCCCTGAAGAGACTCATATTCACTCTTGCCTTGAAGACACATATTCACTCTTGCCTTGAAGAGACCATATTATAATGGTCAGGAAAGACAGATGACGGTAACGAGTTCCACTCCTTATCGGTTCGCATAATGAAGGTACATACTACTCTGCATCCATCGACTTGAGGCATAAAAGATATAAGGCCTCATGTGCCTGTAATTGAACCCACAGTCTTCACATCGAAAAACAGAAAAACTTATAGTAAGTAGAGAGATCGGTGTTAATAGGTACCTACTTCGTTAGATTTTACCCCCTTTTTTCGTAGGATTAAAGATAAAGAAATCAACGAGCTCTTTGTGTGCGGGGAAGTTCTACCACCACGCCTCTTTCTGCCGCCAAGCAGCAACGCTGTGTTTCGGTTTGAGGAGTGTGGTCACCGGTGTAATTACAGGCGCATGAGGCTGCCTCGAGTTGGTGAACGCAGGGCAGTGCATCGTAGGGCACGTTCTACTTACGAGACAATGCCTTGTAATAAATGATGGTTACCACTTAACATCAGCTGGGCCATCTACTTGTTCTAACAAATAGTTGAATATAAAAACGTAGCGAAGTAAGGTACAGACTGTTTACTTTTATTGGATCTTTATTTGTCTTGCATAATAATTTATTAAAACAAGTGTTTTAATAAAACAACACTCTTTGAAGCACATATTTTGAAGTTATTTGACACAGGAGCATACATCAGCGCTAAATTAAAGAAAAATGAAATTTTAATTTTATAGTTCGATATGTTGTCATATTTGACATATTTTTTGTCACATTTGACGCTTACTGTCAATACTAGGATATAAGTACGTATTAAGGAAATTAGAATACAAAGGTCACTTTTTACAGCCATAAATAAAAAAAGAGAAAGAAAGAAGAAGAAAATTAACTAATTATATAAAAAATAAAAGTATATAAAAAATTAACTAAGGTGCTCTGCAAGGAATAAGATTGGTGCTCTAAAATGGGTGCTGTACGAGGAATGTCTCAATAACATCACAGAAGTTATAACATGTTATTTTCACTGTCTTGTAGCTCAGTCGTCAAGCCCTTGCATTGCATTTTTATCAATCTTGTAACAAATATAGTTTGCGACTTATTACTAGCGAAGCCGCTTGTTAGCGATTCTTCTTCTTGTCGTGTCACTAGTTCTTTCGATACAGTGTGGTGAAAGCATTTTATGTAACGATAAAGGGTATCTGCTCATTTCATAATAGTTTTCATATAATATCTATATATATAAAAATGAATTGCTGTTCGTTAGTCTCACTAAAACTCGAGAACGGCTGATCCGATTTGGCTAATTTTGGCCTTGAATTATTTGTGGAAGTCCAGGGAAGGTTTAAAAGGTGAATAAATATGAAAATGATGGGAATTAAATAAAAACAAAAAACTACGCGGGTGAAACCGCGGGGCGCAGCTAGTCTATTATATAAAAGGATAAAGTGATTGAATGATGACAACGCACAGGTCAAACCCTTAAAGGGCTACAGAAACTAAAAATTTCGCACACTTATCATCATCATTGGCCTTTTACATCTACAAAAGATAATATAAGCAACGTCTGTTATCGAGGTGCGGCACTTACGGAAATGATGTAGGCATCCAATAAGGAAGGATTTTTAAAATTCAACCCCCAAGGGGGTGAAATTGGAGCTCTATGGATAAGCACTATAATTTAAAAGGAGTATTATGATCTGACCTCTATCCGACCTATTGCCTCATATTTTTTGTGATCTTAGTAGTTTTGTTGTGTTTATAAATTTTAAAAAAATATAGTAATAGTTTACGTCCGAAATGGACAAAGGGTAGTTTCTTGTATACATTTTATAACACCTTTATCTACACAGTTTAACAATAAAATATTCTTATTCTATCCTGTATACCTACCTGATAATAATGCCGTAATAATGTCGGCGTCTGTTTTCATTGCTTTTGAATATTCATTGACAAATACGGACACCTTAAATATTACACCTATTTACATTGTGACACCTGTATGTACATGCCACTCCGAAACAGGTATAAATACAGTGGTAAACCCAGTTTTGAAGCACATCATAACTCCTCCGGATACGAAACGGGCATCTGTCATATTTCTTCTTATCTACCTGTAAGTATTTTTTTTTATTTGCGAAGTAGGTTGTCTACTACTTGTTGACGACCTCTGTGGCGCAGCGGGCGAGAGCCTGCCTGCGACGCAAGAGGTTGCGGGTTCGATTCCCGCCGTGGAACAAATTTGTGTACGATCTGCAGAAATTTGTTCCGACTAAAATCAGACCATGTTATCGATGCTTTAAACTAATCTTTACCCAAAAAAATCATTTTTTATGCATTTGTATAAGGAAAATATTAATAAAGTCCTTTTCAGGGTAGGCAACGCACTGACAACGCCCCTGGTGTTGTTGTTGTCTATGGGCGACGGTGACCGCTTACCATCAGGTGGGCTGCTAGCCCGCTTGTCCATCTATTACATAAACAAAATGCAAGGCTGTTTCTATACCTGTAGATTACTTCATGAAATGTTTAAATCGGACATTCCATTCAAAAGATATTACAAGCTTAAAAGCTTTAGTGCGCTATTAAAAGCGAACAAACGGGGCGCGCTCTCAGCAAGTCCGCTGAGGGCGGGGGAACCGGAAAAGTGCGAGCAAATCTGTGTCTAAAAAATGATCAAAATATATTTATGTCACCCACGCGGTTTATAAAGAAAAATTATATTTCGTAATAATATATCAGCGATCTAGTTCCCGTATTATCACTACATAGTATAAAATAAAGTCGCTTTCTCTGTCCCTATATCCCTGTCCCTATGTCTCTATGTCTATATGTATGCTTAAATCTTTAAAACAACGCAACGGATTTCGATGCGGTTTTTTTAATAGATAGAGGAAGGTTTATATGTATAATACATGCATGTGCACCGGTGCGAAGCAGGGGTGCGCGGGCGGATCGCTAGTAATAATAATATAATAATGCTGGACAATCCACACAGCACCATCTAGCCCCAAAGTAAGCTACTCAAAGCTTGTGTTATGGGTACTAGATGACTGATATATTTAATACATTATGTACTTACACAGACAAATATTTATTATTACACATAGAAAACACGCAGACCGACGGAACAAACTTCTGCAGATCGTACACAAATTTGTTCCGAGGAGGGAATCGAACCCGCAACCACTGCGTCGCAGGCGGACTCTCGCCCGCTGCGCCAGTCGTCAAGCTTTGGTTTAGTTTGGGGCTAGACAGAGCGGTGTCGAGAGTCCATCAATTCATTTCCATTGCAGAGTTGTGCTAGTGAAGAGGCATGACGTCATACGCAGCGGCAGCCAGTGCGGCGGTCTTAGTGCTGCAATCGTTGCTGACGTCTTTCGAGAACTCCTTAGCCCCCGAAGCCTATCTCTGCCCAACCACCACATCCATTGACACTGTCTGTAAGTATTGCTTATTCATAACACAACACAGGATATATTCCTAGGGTGGGGATCAGTGCAGAAACTAATTCCATTCACCATTATTTTCTATTGCCTAAAGTTCCTAACCACCAACTTATAAAAGGGTACCTACCTACGCTACCTTATTATGAACCAATGTTATTTGCACCAACTGGTACCTACCTCTTACTTAAGTATAAATTTAGTTATGTTACGGTTAGTTTTAGCTATTATTTTTCATCTTTGGTGTTTTCTGAAAGTCTTTAAGTGCATTTTTATTAATTTCAAATTTAAGGCTTATTATTATGCTGATGCTCTCATTCAGTGAAGGAAGACATCATGAAGATAATTATCAGTTAGTATTCTAACAGCGACTAAACGCTTGCAGCCTGTCACGTATTGAAAACTAACTATAATGCAAAATGTTGTGTGTTCTATTTAATTTTGTAAATTTTTGAGGAATGTAATGTGCAAGTGCATTTTCCGTTTTGTGATTTTTTGATCTTTTTGATTTTTTTTGCATCATCTTGTGTAGAATGAGGTCCTTTGTGTTTCTCTCAAATTTGATTGAAAACCATCGATTGTTTGATGAGCTATCCTGTTCATCGTGCTGAAGATCCTTATCAGATCTTCGCCAAACTTTTATGAGACCAACTTATAGTTACTACCTTTTAAATAAAAAAAGAATAATCGAAATCGGATCTCATTTGGTGGAGATATCCAGTATATCAAATAGCCCCCTTTTTGCCCTTTTTTTTGGGGGAAGTACCCCTCCAATCAAAAATCCCCGACGTCATATAACCTGTGTACCAAGTTTTTTTTTTTAACTGAATAGACCGTCCTTTGACTACAATCTCACCTGATGTTAAGCGACGATGTAGCCTACGGTGGAGCAGAACGGTCTAGAAGACACCTATTCACTCTTGCCTTGAAGAGACTCATGTTATAATGGTCAGGAAAGACAGACGACGGTAACGAGTACCATTCCTTAGCGGTTCGCATAGTTTCGTCCAGATCGGTTGAAAAATGCGACCTGAAATGAGAACAGACAGACAGACAGACAGACAGACATCCGGACAAACGCATTTTTGGCCAATGTGGAAACTGAGACGCTTCGCTCGCTTCGCTCGCTCGGTCAATAAATTATTATTATTAACATATAAGGAACAATTAGATGGCCCACCTGATGGGAGCACACCTTTATCAAAACATTAAATAGTCACGCACGACAGAAACGTGCCCTACGATGCACTGCCCTGCAACCATTAACTTCTTCGAATCGCACACGACGCTTAACATAAGTTAATACACTTGATAGTTAAGTTATGGTAGGTAGCTTGCGGTTCGTCTGGCTTCGCACAGGCATCCATTAATTTAATCATTCTAATACTTAATTAGCCGTTGCTACTTACTAAGGGATAATGAAGCATTACAAGTATAATGGTCTCAGAATTTTTTAATTCGTTAGTTTTTTAGTTTATTCGTAAGTACAATATAGTAATCTTTCCTCCTTATAACATCAGTGTCGACAGTGCACTGGATTATTACGTCATGTTAAATTTTAATGATACATACAATAATATTGTATGAACAAAATTCACAAAAGTGAATACAAGTAAGAATTTCCATCCATCCATTGATCCACCCATACTCACAAACTTTCGCGTTTATAATAGTAAGAATTTAAATATGTTAGTATGGTGATAAATATTAAATTGAATACAATATAAAAAAATGTGATAATAATTTTGTTAGGTGTTAAAATGTCAAAATTCATAAGGGGCTTCCTACACGAGCCAATACTTTAATAGTTAATTTAAAGGATAGCGGTAGCATCGTATATCGTTTTTTTTTTAATTAAATTTGAACCCAAGACCTTCCCCTTGACACGGGGCTGCGCTAACCACTTGCGCCATAGGACACGTAATCGCAACCGGTGAATAACTCATAGGGAAACGTGAGTTCGTTCATCTCAGGCGAATGCAAGAGCTAATGTGCCTCTCGCTCGCACGTTTTGACTTGTTGAAAGATAAAATCACTCCCCCCCCCCCCATTTTCGTAAAATCGCAAACAACCATTTTGTGTGCAATCACACTGCGCAAATTTCAGTAAAAATGTAATTTTGATCGATACAAGTTTTCCTATTCCAAAGTTTGCTAATGTACGAAAACTAGAAAAGCAAACTTTTAAACAGGAAAACTTGCATAATATATCAAATATTTTTGACCAAACTGTGTGCAATCACATTGCAAACGGTTGTTTACGATTTTTCAAAATTAGGCCTAGTGATTTTATATCTTACAAAATGTCGAATCGTGCGAGCGAGGGGTACCCACATTAGGTGTTGTCAACGCCTTCTTCTTCTTTTTATGTTTTGAAACATCTCATTTCAGTGAGCAATGATTACGACATAATGATTGTCGGCGGCGGCACCGCGGGCTTGACTCTCGCGCACCGGGTCGCCGTGTCGAACCCCAACATTAGCATACTTGTGATAGAGCAAGCAGAGGGCTGCGCACCATTCGAGTCTGTTGTAAGTACTCAACATTATGAAACTGAATAAATGACAGCTTCACGACTTTGATCCTCAGGCACGGTAGATATCCCCTCAGCACCGAGTACGAACGCCAGATTCTTTGTGGACGTCTACGGGGTGAAACAACAAAAAAAATCCTGAATTAAATCCTATTAAATTAAAATAAAAAGGCATTAATATAAAAATTATTAAAGAAAACATTTGGAACAAACCCACGCTTTCTAGTAGATAGTATTACATACCTGATATGTTACAAGCCCATCGCCGCTGTTAGAAAATTAACTGGTTTGCTTCCGATGTTTTCCTTCACCGTTATATGATAAATAAATTTTTCGACGGGAAATATCTATTAAGTGCACGAACGGCTTCAAACCTACGACCTTACGATCGCAAGGTCGGCTCACTCCCTCTAGACTACCGATGCTCATCATTTCCATTATCATAGTAGGCAAGTCGACTGATAGACAAGATCATACTTTTTTTACAAATCCTATTTACAAAATCATAGTACATCTGCACTCGCTTTTAAATTTCCAGAAAGAACAATTTTGTAACAACATTAAAAGGGGTTTTATACTCGTACTAGAAGAAAAAACATAGTATAATATACAAATATTGCTTAGACCCCAAAGCATGGCGTTAAGTAGTATTAATTCAAGAGTACCCAACTCAAGATTGAAGAAAAAAAGTATTTCAGGATTGCTATATTATATATACAATATAATTTAAGTAGATTATTTCTAAGAAAAACTAAGCGTTTGCATTTTCAAGAATCCGATTATTAACAAATAAAATTTTATATTTCAGATGCCTGCCTACTTTACCTTACTGCCCAACACAACGTATGATCGTAAGATGAAGATGTACAACGACAGCTTCTCCTGCCAAAACCTCAAGCCCGATAGCGGTATCCTCACGGCCGGCAACATGCTGGGAGGCTCGAGCGGACTCGAACACATGATATATGTCTCACCATTCCCATCCGATTATGACAGTTGGGCTACAGCAGCCAATGATTCCTCTTGGAGTTATTCAGAAATAGCCAAGTACTTTGCTATAGGAGAGAACGTGCAGGACGCGTGTGTCTTGAAACAAAATGCAATTTTGCATGGAACCAGCGGCCCGCAAATACTCTCAAAGCAGGTCAACTCCAAAATGAATAACTTCATCAGCGCTCTCGAAGAATTGGGTTATAATTACGTCAGTGATCCAGCAGTCGCCGGCGATGTTAGCCATCCTTTACTGAACGTTGGAGATGACTGTAATGGAATGAGACAGGGTGGCGTAGAGGCTTATCTCAGCAAACTCATTAATAAAACACAAGTTACAATTCTCACAGGTGCCACTGCTAATAAGCTCTTTTTCAACGACACAACAGCAACACAATTAGAAGTCAGTGTCGATGAAGTGACTTACAATTTAACTGTAAAAAAGGATGTCGTCCTTTCGATGGGAGCTCTTAAAACTCCTCAATTTCTAATGCTTTCTGGAATCGGTGACGGAGATGATTTAGCTGAGTTAGGAATTGAAACAGTCATAAATAATACGCAAGTCGGCAAGAATCTGATGGATCACCTCGGGATCATGGTCACTTATTGTATGGAGGACAGTAACGAGGCTACAACAACCAACCCACATAAGTTTCCGGCAGATATGATAACCAGCTACGGCGGTTCAACTATAAACGGTACTATTGAATACCAAGCTATTACTTTAGGCTTCCCTCCGCTATCGGCCGGCTTTCTCCAACTCTGCGGTACCGTGTTCAAGTATACCGATGCAATTTGCGATGCCATGTACCAGTGCAACTTAAACAGAACCATTGCTGTTGCAATTCTTAACCTGTCGAAACCGAATTCAAGAGGCAATGTATCCCTTACCTCGACGAATATGAAAGACGACCCAGAAATTCGATTAAACCTCATGTACGATAGGTCCGACCTACGTACTTTAGCGGAAATGGCTATGAATTTTGATAGCATTCGCAACACCACAGTGTTCAAAGAAATAGGCGTTACGATGGCCGATCCGGGTGTTTGTGCAGATGAAGTTAAAGAGACGATTGAATACTGGGAGTGCTACACACAAGCTATGTCTTCGACCATGTGGCATTACAGTGGCACCGCTGCGATGGGAACGGTGGTAGATTCAAATTTGCTTGTCAAGGGTACATCAAACGTTATGGCCGTTGATGCTTCAATCTTTCCCACGATACCTGGTGCTAATATCATGTCTACTGTAAGGATGGTGGGTGAGATGAAAGCCGCTGAAATTCTCAAGTCTTATGCTTGAAACTCTGAGTGATGATAAAATTTGATTGTGTGTAACAAAACTCTTCGTTATTAAAGCATCAATAAAAAAACTGTATTAATTTCCTATCATAGCCTCATATTATTAAACGTGTATGTTGAGTATGACTGTATAATGCTAGTATGATTTTAACGAAGGACCAATAATTAAATAAAAATAATAGTACCAATCTAAATAGGTAAGTAGGTATACTTGGACAATGGTTCTTTGCTCGAAATAAGGCAGATAATCAAGTCTGTCACCTACCTCACCACTTCCACGCGTACGTTTATCCAAGAGGGTTTGCACGGCAAGTCCTGGCTTCAGTATCCGGGAGGCGGGCGGTCACCAAATGATCCAAAAACACCATCTAAATTGGCACAGCACTGCGAGAACGTCTCACACAACAAATAGGTACTGCACGGCAGTGAAATGAGCAAAACTTGTCTATCCACGGAATAGTTTCTCAAGATTATTGAGATCGCGACCGAATGTAAGTAGTCGCACAAGCCAACTGTTCGATGCTGTCGCGTAGAGGGCGCGCGATGCATCGGCCCGTCAATTCAAAACGACGGTAGTCGTAGAAAAGCGGATGGCAAACATAAATTATCTACCTTCTAAAATGAGCAAAGACCCAACATACCCCCCACCGAAATTATCATGATAATTTCAGTATAAAATAAGAATTGCTATTGCAAGAAGTATGTAAGGGAAGATTGCCTTTAAACGGACAAGAATATAATTATTACACAGTTAAAGTTAGTACAAATGTATTTAAGTTAGGTAAAGTAACTAATATCTAAAAATGTATAAAAAAAATATGAAATTAATTAGTATAGGGAAACGGACAAACCTTGTTAACAGGTCTTTTAACTATTCCCTTTTGCGTCCTCAGAGTAACGACGCGAATTATTTTATCAGGGCCTTCATGGAGACGCTCCACTCGGGCCCGGACCCAGTTAAGTGGACGAATCAGCTCAGATTTGATGAGAACTAAATCACCAATTTTAATATTAGGAGGCGAGGTGAACCACTTTGCTCTTTGCTGCAAAGTATGCAAGTAGTCATCAGACCACTTTTTCCAAAACGTTTGGGATATTTTTTGCATACACTGCCAACGTGACAGTCGGTTCATACCTACGTCTTGAAGGTTGTGCTCGGGCACGGCGAGCAAGCTTTGACCTATTAAAAAATGTGCAGGCGATAACGTTTCGAACTCATCAGCATTGTTAGATAACGGACATAGCGGGCGCGAGTTCATTACGGCTTCAATCTTACAGAAGACAGTAGTGAGCTCCTCAAATGTGAGTGCCTTGTCACCTACTGCCCGAAGAAGGTGGCGCTTGGCCGACTTGATACCGGCTTCCCATAATCCGCCCATCGAAGCTGCTGTAGGAGGAATATTTTTCCATTCAATTGAACGAGTTGCGCAACCGTCTGCTATCAGAACGTCATTTTCATTGAAAAAGTTGCAAACATCTTTCAATTGTTTCGCAGCGGCGGCAAAGTTTGTCCCGTTATCGGAATGCAGACACGAGCACAGACCACGCCGCGCTACGAACCGATCAAGCGTGGCTAGAAAACAATCAGCTGATAAGTCACTAAGTACCTCAATATGTACCGCCTTTGTAGAAAAGCAAACAAAAAGGCACATGTAGCATTTTAGAATTTTTGCGTTACGATTTAAACTAGCCTTTATGTAAAACGGCCCACCTAAATCGCAACCGACATGATCAAAAACCTTGTTTGGTTTTAACCTTTCAGCGGGTAACGTACCCATGTACGGTTGCATGGAAGTAGGGTTGCATTTAAAGCATGTGATGCATTTTGACAACACACTTCGAATCACACTACGAGCGGATACGATCCAATATCGTTTGCACAAAATTCCTTGTAAGGAACGAGGTCCTACATGTAGGTACATTTTATGAAAATGTTCGATTATTAAACTTGTTATGTGGCACCTTTTATGTAATAACAAGGGATGCTTGCTACTGTAGGGTAAATCTGCTTGGGAGATTCTACCCCCCACCCTGAGGAAACCATGTGCATCCACGAAGGGTGAAAGCTTCCGTAATGAGGAAACAAATTTATCATTTTTTATCTGAGCGATCTCATTACAAAAGTAGGTATTTTGCGTGTGTTTAATAACAGCGTCATGGGACGCATTCAACTCGTGAGTTGAGATCGGACCGACAGAACGGTCATTCTTTGGCAGCCTACAATTTTTTATAAATCGCAAACACCAAGCGACAACACGCTGCAATTTATTGAACGAAGAATATTTTTCAAAAAACGTTTCTGAAAAGTCGTTCTGAACATCTTGAGCTGGACAAGAAAAAGTATCAACGTTTGTCTTCAGCTCTAAAACGTCAGTTTTATCACTGATGTAAAAAGTACTGATTGGCCATTGATGAACGTCATCAGATAGCCAAGCCGGACCATGCAGCCAAAGTTCATAATCAGCTACGAGCTGAGTAGGCATGATGCCGCGCGAACAAACGTCAGCGGCGTTGTTTTCGCTTCGCACATGAAACCAGCTGTTTGACGGAACCACCTCCACTACTTGAGCGACACGACTCGAAACGAATGTTTTCAGTTTGTAGGGAGGGGTTTGTAACCATGCGAGTGCGACACTGGAATCCGTCAACGCAGTTAACTGAAAGTTTAGGTTTTTAATATTTTTTCGAACGAACAAAACCAGTTTCGACAACAACACGGCAGCCATAAGCTCGAGTCTAGGTATCGAAAGCGGCTTGATTGGCGCGACTTTGCTTTTACTGATAAGCAGTCTAGTCTTCACGTCATTGTTTGCGTCGATACTGCGTACATAAATGCATGCTGCATAACCACTGGTCGATGCGTCACAAAATGCAATTAAATGTACTCCGCAGAATTTAGGTATCAGCATATGTCGCTCGATTTTAATTGACGACAGACTTGACAATGACGCGATGAAAAGAGACCATTTGTCACGCAAATCAAGTGGAAGAGGGTCGTCCCAACTGAGGGAGAGCTTCCACAGATCCTGCATTATGCACTTCGCTAGAAATGTGCACGGAGACAAGAAGCCGACGGGATCAAAAATGCTGGCTAGCAGTTTCAGCACTGACCGTTTAGTGTACGTGCTATCTGACATGTTGTAATCGAATGAGAAACAATCGGCGGTTGGCAGCCACTTAAGACCTAAAACTTTTAGAGATGAGCACACGGTGTCATCGCCAAAGTTTATCGCGACTGCTTGGTCGGCGCCGATCCTAGAGAGTAATTCAGGGGAATTACTTGCCCATTTACGGAGATCAAAGCCACCTAACTTTAACAGAGCAATGAGCTCGTCCTGTAACGTACAGGCCTCCGCGACATCTTGTGTTGACCACAAGACGTCATCAACAAAACATCCTTGCATGAGGATATCAGCAGCTTGAGGAAATAGCTTGCCCTCATCACTCGCTAGCTGTTGCAACGTGCGAACAGCGACAAAACCAGACGATCGCAACCCGTAGGTATTTGTAAGAAGTTCGTAGGTTTTTATTTCATGCGAAGGCGATTCCCTCCAAAGAATGTGCTGATAACATCGCTCAGCAGGATCAATTAGGACCATTCTATAGAATTTAGCTATGTCAGCGGTAAAACAAACGTCATACAAGCGAAAGTTGAAAATAATTTTCAGAATATCATGGTGGAGCTTTCTACCTGTAAGTAATGTGTCATTAAGTGACACACCGTTTGAGGTAGCCGCTGAGCCATCAAATACCACTCGCATTGGCGTAGTGGTACTGGAGGTCTTTACCACACAGTGGTGTGGAATAATATACCTACTCGGTTCTGTACCTACGTACGGTTTCATATGACCTAACTGTTCATACTCGCGCATGAAGTCTACGTAGGGCGATTTTAACTCGGGTGATCGAGCGAAACGTCGCTCCAGATGTTGTAACCTACGCACGGCGTAGTTATAAGACTCGCCGAGGACGGCGCACTTCGGGTGCTTTAGGATAGGCGAGACGTACCTACCGCTATCGTCCCTATAATGACGCTCAGAATAAATTTCTTCGGCAAGCTTATCATCTCGGCTGATAGGGTTGTCACACGGTGACTCCTCTATTTCCCAAAATGATTTGAGTTGAGTGTTGATGGTGTCACTATCACTGGTGTACGACACCAAATTGCAAGACGTTGCAATGTTAGCGACATCATCGGAAGTACACGGTACTTCAATTTTCCCACACAATACGAACCCGAAAACACTGCTGAGTGCAGCGGGTAGTGTAGGGCTGACAATAATTTTATTACCGTCGTAAATGTCAGGGAATATGTCACCTGCAAGAATGATGTCTACAGAAGATTTTTTATAGAAGTAAGGATCTGCTAACAAAAGGTTTTTATAATGCATGGAAACTTCTTCGGAAATTTCCACCGTAGGCAAGTCGGAAGTTATCCGTTTTAAAATTATAGCATCGATTTTAAACGTGGGATTGTCGCTATGTCTCGGCTTAATAGTGCATGAAGTCATGCCAAAGTTTTTGACACTACTTCCAGCTAAACCAAAAATATTAAACGGACATTTTTGACGTGACAACCCTAGTCGTTCTAAACAATTTAATGTTATAAAATTCGATTGAGCGCCTGAGTCGATAAGAACGCGACAAGCTTGCGGATTACCAAACGAATCTATAACATTGACCACAGCCGTACCTAATAGGACCATATAGTTCTTCATGTTGTTACCGCTGGAAGAGTGCGATGTTTTAGCGTGCAATGTATGCGTACCTACAGCTGGTGACTCGGCGCTGCTATCTCGGGCGGGAATGGATCGCGCAGCAGGACTGCCCTTTGAGTCTAGGTGCAGTAACGCATGATGACGCTGATTGCACGTAAAACATCTGAAGTCACTTCGGCAATCGGCAGACGAGTGGTTTTGCTTCAGGCAGTTGTGGCACAACTTCAAATGGTCAGCACGGCTGACTCTTTGCGCCGGGGTCAATTCACGGAATTGATCACAACGAAAAATCATATGATTTTTACCACAATGTGCGCAATCAAAACCTTTCGATTTATTATTACTGGATTGCGTCTGCGAAGATAATGCCTTCCTATTCAGAGTTTCACTAGACTTTTTTTGTGTGGTAGGTGTAGGATTCCTACCTTGCGTAGCTAAAACAGAAGTAGAATAAGATTGCGAGTGTTCCAAAATCTTTATTTGGTTATGAACGTGAGACATTAACTGATCATAGGTAGGTATGGTATTTTGATCGATACCTTGTTCGAATGTTTTTCTTGTGATGGGGTCTAATCCCCTCAATGCTATATGACACAGTACATAGCTAGATAAGTGCTCGATGTTTAAAGCATGTATAGCGCGATAAGAATGATCGAAAGTTTCAATAAAATTATTTAAATTAACTGGAGATTCCGATTTGAGCGCGGGAAAGTTAAGCATCTTATCTAGATATTTACCTACGAGCATCCTATTGTCTTGATATTTATCAAGCAAGGACTGCCACACTACATCGTAATTACTTGAAGTAATCGGCACACTTTTAACAATGCTAAGTGCGGAACCTTTTGTGCATGACAACAAATAATGAAATTTATCGATGCTTGAAATACCTGTTTGATTGTGCACCAAAGAGCAAAATGTTTCATAAAACGTGGTGAAGTTCTCAATATTCCCATCAAATGTGAACAATTCAAGCTTTGGTAATCGTGGTCGTATGTCGACATTTTGATTTTTCTTGTCTACGTGACCGCATGGTGGAACGTCCGCCATTTTGGGAGTGTGCTGTGAGGCGCACAGCTTTACACGAAAGAATAAGTCATCGAAGCTAACCAAATCGTTATCTGAGAATTGAGTTTCAGGTTTTAAAGTTAATTGCATTTCATAAATTTCCATACAAATACTTTCGAATGATTCACGCAGTGAGGTTATCTCTGAGGCACGCAATAGGAACATTTCCTTGAGAGAAGGATGATTTTCAATTTTATTAGATAAATCAAACACTTGTTGCAATTGAGAATAAATGCGTTGTTTTTTAGCAAGGCATTTGTTAATATTACGAATAGTGTCCAATTCCTTTTTGGTTGGAATCGGAGTAGTAGTTACTTCTGATTGAGACATTTTTAAATGTTAGAAAAAATACTATAAATAATTTAAATGAATTTATATCCGGCTCGAAGGACCAAAATGTTGAGTATGACTGTATAATGCTAGTATGATTTTAACGAAGGACCAATAATTAAATAAAAATAATAGTACCAATCTAAATAGGTAAGTAGGTATACTTGGACAATGGTTCTTTGCTCGAAATAAGGCAGATAATCAAGTCTGTCACCTACCTCACCACTTCCACGCGTACGTTTATCCAAGAGGGTTTGCACGGCAAGTCCTGGCTTCAGTATCCGGGAGGCGGGCGGTCACCAAATGATCCAAAAACACCATCTAAATTGGCACAGCACTGCGAGAACGTCTCACACAACAAATAGGTACTGCACGGCAGTGAAATGAGCAAAACTTGTCTATCCACGGAATAGTTTCTCAAGATTATTGAGATCGCGACCGAATGTAAGTAGTCGCACAAGCCAACTGTTCGATGCTGTCGCGTAGAGGGCGCGCGATGCATCGGCCCGTCAATTCAAAACGACGGTAGTCGTAGAAAAGCGGATGGCAAACATAAATTATCTACCTTCTAAAATGAGCAAAGACCCAACAGTGTAAAAACAACGATGGATATTATAGATAGATTGATAACTCTTTATTGTTCACCACACAGAAACATAGTACAGGATTAAACCATACATAATAAAGATAAAACAATGGGCTACCTTATCGTTGAGAGCGATCTCTTCCAGGCAACTTTCCAATGTATTCCCTCTGTAGCATACACAGCTAACCGAAACATCACGGATGACTTGCTGCTACTCTGGGAAGACAACGGGACAATTGTTTTTTATTAAATGGACGAATGTTTCATTTTATTTAATGTATGCTTTCAAGGAGCCATCATTCTAATTTTGCCTTCAACAAATTATGGCTGGGTGCTTCTATAGGTAATATGCTCCGGCAGACAACTTCATAGGCAGAGACTTGGGTGAGTCTATCTGACTTCGCCAGTCTAAGGGGCACAGTAACGAGCGCTGAACGAGTGTGGCCCTCTCCACGAGTTCTGAATTATTTGAATTTTCCACCTACCACACCTTCCACCGTAACCTTAAGAATCACATATTTTTTCTATGCATTTTGCTAATGGAACAAGTGAATGGCCCATATGGTAACTGGTAACCATCACCTGTAACAAAGCGTTGCCTTGTTTTCCAGGTACGTTACGGACAATACGATGGCCCATTAACTTGAGACATAAGATGTTAAGGCTCATGTGCCCACTATCGGGCTCTTTAAGCTATTGCTGCTTACTAGTTGAAGAGTGTGCTGTTTTATTAATTCGTTTACTTTTCCTTTCTCTGTTAGATTACCTATTGTAATAAAGCTTCAATAATAATAATAAATAAATAAATAATGCTGGACAATCCACACAGCACTATCTAGCCCCAAAGTAAGCTATTCAAAGCTTGTGTTATGGGTACTAGATAACTGATATATTTAATACATTATATACTTACATAGATAGATATTTTTTATTATACATAGAAAACACCCAGACCATCGAAACAAATTTCTGCAGATCGTACACAAATTTGTTCCAAGGCGGGAATCGAACCCGCAACCTCTTGCGTCGCAGGCAGGCTCTCGCCCGCTGCGCCACAGAGGTCGTCATAATAGTCAATAATAGTAATAAATAATGCTGGACAATCCACACAGCACTATCTAGCCCCAAAGTAAGCTATTCAAAGCTTGTGTTATGGGTACTAGATAACTGATATATTTAATACATTATATACTTACATAGATAGATATTTTTTATTATACATAGAAAACACCCAGACCCTCGAAACAAATTTCTGCAGATCGTACACAAATTTGTTCCAAGGCGGGAATCGAACCCGCAACCTCTTGCGTCGCAGGCAGGCTCTCGCCCGCTGCGCCACAGAGGTCGTCATAATAGTCAATAATAGTAATAAATAATGCTGGTCAATCCACACAGCACTATCTCGCCCCAAAGTGAGCTATTCAAAGCTTGTGTTTTGGGTACTAGATAAATGATATATTTAATACATTATATACTTACGTACAATTACATTATATAAGAGCACCGGTGGTCTAGTGGGAGTGACCCCGCCTTCCGATCGTAAGGTCGCAGGTTCGAATCCGGTCGTGCACCAATGGATTTTTCTATCGAAAAATTTATGTGCGCAATGCCAGTGCTCTTAAACGGTGAAGGAAAACATCGTGAGGAAACCAGTTAAATAGTATTCTAACAGCGGCGATGGGCTTGCAACCTGTCACGTATGGAATACTAACTACTGCAAAATGTGGGTATGTGCTAAATGTAATGTTTGGACGTACCTCTGACTACCCCCCTTAGACATCCTCAAAGAATCTTGAATTAGTACCTACTTGGTACTGGGAGATCTGAAGGGATATCTACCGTGCCTGGGGATCAAAGTCGTGAAGCTGTTTCAGTTTCAGTTTTTATATAATTACAATAGTGTAGGTATATTACATTGTAACGAGGATCATACAAAACAGCAGAAGGAACCTTTTTTTGTTGGCTGTTCTTCCAGGCTTTGAACTGAAACTGGTCGCGTGGAACTGGCACTAGAGTCACCTAGTTTTAGGACGTTTAAAGTGATCCTTGTGATATTATTGAAAAAAAAAACAATTTTAACTTTGACTTACTAGCAGGAAATTTATGAATCGCTAGCGCGTTCTAGGTCTTGTAAACGTTATCTACGCCACTCTAGCGATCGCTTACATAACTTGCGTTGGCAGCCAAAAGGAACGCAATTGGCAGTGGGTTTCCACTGAGCTTCGTAATGGGGAAGCGTTTGGACAGTCGCAAATTATCAGGTACCTCGAACCCGATTTTCATAAGTATCATATAATCATAACCATAAGGCGATTATGGTGTCATAGTTCACACAAAAATCTAAGTGCAATCGATACGGTCAAACTGTGTGCACAAAAAATCCCTAGAACTACCTAAGTAAATGTAAGTATTCAAGTCTCAACATCCTAATCCATGGGATATCGGAGATATGAGCAGTTAAAGTATGCAAATAATACATTTTTTTACTTGGGAGTTTTGCAGTAGACCATTTAAGGTTTTTTTAAGGTAACACTTAATTTATTATTACACTACACACCAGTTCATTCGAATGCATAAGCTCTAATCACATCACATGCAGAGTTCAAGGACCTGTAATAAATTGGATGTTCTAGAGAGTATAAAAATAGCAAAAACAACAGATATCCTCCAATGTGGGAATGCGTCACGCATTTTTCCCAGTGTCCCAAAAAAAAGGTGATAGCATACCACACTACCATCTAACTTTTGTCATCCTAAGTAGCTGATATCCATTTAGTACGGGCGTTTGTCCGTTTAGATGGACGCTGGGCAGTGCATCATAGGGTACGATCCTAACATGCGTGACTTACGAGGTAACGCTTTGTTAAAGGTGGTGATTACCATTTAACATCACGGGCCATCTACTTGTCCCATCAAATAATTGTACAATTAAAAAGTAGCGTAGTAAGGTACAGACTATTATTTACTTTTATCGAATCTTTATTTGTCGCGCATAATAATATTATTAACACAAGTGTGTCGAATCGGTATAAATACTGGTATAAGTTGGCACAATTTCATTCACTTTTTCGCCACAAAAGCATACTACAGCACCAAAAAGTAAGAATTATTTTTTTTATTTATTATATAATTTTTTTTCATCCCACCATCTCGGAAAGAGTATTTTTGCACTTCAATATCTGAGTGCAAAAGCCGTTTTTATTCTCTAGAGGATAAAGTAACCGGGTGAGTGTGTGAGCGCGGCGCGGCGCGCGTGTGTAGGTACCGGGTGAGTGTGTGAGCGCGGCGCGGCGGCGGCGCAGCGCGCGCGTGTGTAGGTACCGGGTGAGTGTGTGAGCGCGGCGCGGCGGCGGCGCAGCGCGCGCGTGTGTAGGTACCGGGTGAGTGTGTGAGCGCGGCGCGGCGGCGGCGCAGCGCGCGCGTGTGTAGGTACCGGGTGAGTGTTTGAGCGCGGCGCGGCGGCGGCGCAGCGCGCGCGTGTGTAGGTACCGGGTGAGTGTGTGAGCGCGGCGCGGCGGCGGCGCAGCGCGCGCGTGTGTAGGTACCGGGTGAGTGTGTGAGCGCGGCGCGGCGGCGGCGCAGCGCGCGCGTGTGTAGGTACCGGGTGAGTGTTTGAGCGCGGCGCGGCGGCGGCGCAGCGCGCGCGTGTGTAGGTACCGGGTGAGTGTGTGAGCGCGGCGCGGCGGCGGCGCAGCGCGCGCGTGTGTAGGTACCGGGTGAGTGTTTGAGCGCGGCGCGGCGGCGGCGCAGCGCGCGCGTGTGTAGGTACCGGGTGAGTGTGTGAGCGCGGCGCGGCGGCGGCGCAGCGCGCGCGTGTGTAGGTACCGGGTGAGTGTGTGAGCGCGGCGCGGCGGCGGCGCTGCGCGCGCGTGTGTAGGTACCGGGTGAGTGTGTGAGCGCGGCGCGGCGGCGGCGCAGCGCGCGCGTGTGTAGGTACCGGGTGAGTGTGTGAACGCGGCGCGGCGGCGGCGCAGCGCGCGCGTGTGTAGGTACCGGGTGAGTGTGTGAGCGCGGCGCGGCGGCGGCGCTGCGCGCGCGTGTGTAGGTACCGGGTGAGTGTTTGAGCGCGGCGCGGCGGCGGCGCAGCGCGCGCGTGTGTAGGTACCGGGTGAGTGTTTGAGCGCGGCGTGGCGGCGGCGCAGCGCGCGCGTGTGTAGGTACCGGGTGAGTGTTTGAGCGCGGCGCGGCGGCGGCGCAGCGCGCGCGTGTGTAGGTACCGGGTGAGTGTGTGAGCGCGGCGCGGCGGCGGCGCAGCGCGCGCGTGTGTAGGTACCGGGTGAGTGTGTGAGCGCGGCGCGGCGGCGGCGCAGCGCGCGCGTGTGTAGGTACCGGGTGAGTGTTTGAGCGCGGCGCGGCGGCGGCGCAGCGCGCGCGTGTGTAGGTACCGGGTGAGTGTGTGAGCGCGGCGCGGCGGCGGCGCAGCGCGCGCGTGTGTAGGTACCGGGTGAGTGTTTGAGCGCGGCGCGGCGGCGGCGCAGCGCGCGCGTGTGTAGGTACCGGGTGAGTGTGTGAGCGCGGCGCGGCGGCGGCGCAGCGCGCGCGTGTGTAGGTACCGGGTGAGTGTGTGAGCGCGGCGCGGCGGCGGCGCTGCGCGCGCGTGTGTAGGTACCGGGTGAGTGTGTGAGCGCGGCGCGGCGGCGGCGCAGCGCGCGCGTGTGTAGGTACCGGGTGAGTGTGTGAACGCGGCGCGGCGGCGGCGCAGCGCGCGCGTGTGTAGGTACCGGGTGAGTGTGTGAACGCGGCGCGGCGGCGGCGCTGCGCGCGCGTGTGTAGGTACCAGGTGAGTGTGTGAACGCGGCGCGGCGGCGGCGCAGCGCGCGCGTGTGTAGGTACCGGGTGAGTGACTAACACCAATATTACAGTGCCAAACAAAAATATTACACTCAATTTAAATAACTGTAGTAACGTTACTTTCAAATTTTCTTAATTATACCTTAGTATTATTTTTTTATAATTTAAAGATTATTCTGTAATACTTACCTGTCATAATGTAGTAGTTAATACCTAAACTGAAATAAAAGTACCTATCTTGTGATTGTAAACGCTTTTTTTTGCATTTAGTCATTTCCTCGCTGAGGTGGAATGAAAAGTTACGTGTTGCACTCGAGTGCAAAGATTTTTCACCTCGTGCTCTTTTGATCCCTCGCTAACGCTCAGGATTCTAACCTAGAGACTAGAAACCTAGAAACCTACCTAGAAACCTAGAACCTAGAAATTAGAATCCTTCGCTTGCTCGGTCACCAAGCCATTTGTCTGTTCTTCTAGACTTGGTCGCGGGGAACGTGCGCCTAAGTGTACCTAACTTTAGGACATTTCAAAGTGATCTAACTAATTAACCCTTGTTCTTTGACTTTGATTTAAAGATGGTGTCATACACGGCGGCCGCCAATGCGACCCTCGTAGCTTTGCAAACGCTACTGGCGACTTTCCAGACCAACCTATCACCTACAGCCTACCTCAGCCTACCTACCGCTGATGTCGACACTGTCAGTAAGTACAACTCTAACAAATAATCCATCCCGTCCTTCCTGTGAGGCCATTCTATTGTAATTAAAGTAAACAAATTCAATACCAGGCGGATTAGTGGCTTGGCCCTATCCACAGATTTTTATGAAACTTGAAATAAATATAGTTTGTTACCCAGTCAATTATACATATTTTATATTCATTTGGGTTTTGTCCGTACATTTTTTACATACAATAATAGAAGTGACAGTCTCACCTGACACTAAATTAAGTCATATACTAGCTATTATCACAATCACGATGACGACAAAGAATGACTGCTAGTTTCTTCATTATGTTTTACTAGTTGCGCCCCGCGGTTTCAGCCGCGCAGATTTAAGTCCCGATATTCCCACGGGATAAAAAGTAGCCTATGTGTTATTCAAGACTATAATGTATCTCTCTGCCAAGTTTCATTCAGATCCGTTCAGCCGTTCCGGCGTGAAAGAGTAACAAACATCCATCCATTCATCCACACTTACAAACTTTCGCGTTTAAAATATTAGTACAGATTAGTACAGATATTTGCTAATACTAATGCGTTTAAAATTTTTAATTTCAGTTTTCACGGGCAGTTACGACTACGTTATCGTAGGTGGCGGTACTGCTGGCTTGACGATGGCCAGAAGACTTGCAGAAAGCAAGTGTAATAAAAGCATTCTAGTAATTGAGCAAGGAGGAATCCCACCGATAGAATCTATTGTGAGTATTATAAATATAAATAAATAAATAAATATTAGTGGACTTTCCACACAGCACTATCTAGCCCCAAACTAAGCTTATGCTTGTGATATGGGAACCAGATAGCTGATATACTACTTTTTTTGTAAATACATTCTTATAATATTATATAACACCCAGACAGAGAACAAACATCTATCATGTTCTTCACACAAATGTTTGTTCACGGTGGGAATCGAACCCACGACCTACGGCCCAGAAGGCAGAGCTACTACCAACTGAGCTACGTAGGCTGTCAATATAATCCAACTAAGTCGCAAGGGACCGGAAAGAGTGGCGTATTAGAGAGGAGGCCTATGCTCAGCAGTGAGTGCAAACGGGCTGACATGATAATGATGGATTGGAAGTGATAGTTGAAGTTGCTATAGGCAGGCCAAATAACTCAGAGAACCAATGGCCACCGGAAAGTAATGAAGATGGCTACAACTCGCTCTTCTTGGCAACATATTTATGTGTCACTGAGTAAGACGAGCCAGCATGCAGAACTTTAAATCAAGTTTAAGCTTGGATGATCTAGGCTTTAGATTCTTGTGGTATATAACTCTTTTTTCTGGAGCATCAAACAGATAAACAGTCGAACAGACAGATAAAAATTCTGTAAATAGCTAAGTAGCATAGTAGTATTAAATAACTGAAGTACACTCACTCCACCCTACAGATACTGAACCTGTTAATTTAAATCAACATTGAATATATTTCAGTGGCCTGGCTTATTTACAACACTTCCAAACTCGGTTTACGATCGTGGTATGAACATCTACAATGACGGCTACTCCTGCCAGAACCTGAAGGGAAATATCATCACTTCTGGGAAAATGCTGGGAGGCTCGAGCAGTCTCGACCACATGGTGCACCCATCTCCCGTAGCGAGTGACTACGACAGCTGGGGCACTGCTGCCAATGACTCCTCCTGGAGTTTCCCTGATTTCGCCAAGTACTTCGCTAAAGAAGAAAACGTGCAAAACGCGGGTGTGTTAAAGGAAAATGCAACGTTACATGGAACCTGTGGCCCGCGCATTGTCTCCAAGCAGGAAAGTCCATCAATGAAGAGCATCATCAGCGCTTGCGTTGAAATGGGTTTCGAATTAGTGAGTGATGCAGTTGGCACTGGTCAGATGAACTTTCCTTTATTGGGCATCGGAAACGCGTGTAGTAAAATGAGACAGAGTAGCTTCACGTCTTATTTTAGCAAAATTGATGATAAAAAAAGGGTAACACTGCTCACCGATGCAACTGTAACTAAGATTAATTTCGATGGCACAACAGCGACAGGAGTACAGTTCAATGTCGGTGACTCGAGCTACAGTATCAATGCGACAGAATACGTCATTATGTCAGCGGGAGCTATAAATTCTCCTAAACTTCTCATGCTCTCCGGGATCGGACCCTCTGCTGTCCTCGAAAAGCTCCAGATTTCAGTAGTCGTAGACAACCCATATGTTGGCCAGAATCTCATGGACCACCCCGGGACAATGTTCGCTATCGGTATGGAGAACAGTACAGAGACCGCACCGGCTGCGGACTTAGCCAAGTTCCCGGTAGATTTGCTCACGAACTACGCCGGTTCGTCTAACAACAAGACAGACATCCTAAACCTAATGATACGCTTCGGTCCAGAATCCAGTGGTTTACTCCAACTCTGTGGTTCTGGATTTAAATATTTAGATGCGATTTGCGATGCTATGTACGAGGTAAACACTAAAAAGGCCCTGATGACTGTAGTAACATACCACTCAAAAAAATCGGTAGGCCATGTCACCATTAACTCCACAGACGTGAACGAAGACCCGATTATAGTATTGAATCTATTGAGCAACAAGACTGACTTAAACCTGTTCGCTGAGTCTACTAAGGCTTTTGCTGATATTTGCAACACCACAGTGTTCAAAAACTTTGAAGCCGAACTGGTCGATGTGGGAGTTTGTACAGAACATGTTAAATATTCGCTTGAATTCTGGCAATGCTACGTTTTACAAATGTCTACGACTGGTTATTCTTACAGTGGTACTTGTGCAATGGGAGCGGTGGTAAATTCAAAACTAGAGGTGAAAGGGACATCGAAATTCTTGGTCGCTGATGCCTCTGTTATGCCTGACCTCCCTGTTGGTACTATCATGCCTACTGTGCTAGCAATTGCTGAAAAAGGCGCGGACATGATTCTGGGCGATCAATTTTGCGAAGGAGTTTAACCAGACAATGTATTAAATACTTCATTGTGCGGATATAACTAACATTTTAATAAGGTTAATAAATCATTTAATTTTGATTTGATTTCCTCGCGATGTTTTCCTTCGCCATTTAAGAGCAATTTGCCATCAAATATTTTTCTAACAAAAAAAAACAATTTTTTCACTCTATGGACCACCAGTACTCTCCTTAGTCAAAGTCAAAGTATTTTTATTGCATAAATACATGTATGAGAAGATGTCAAATAATTATAATAATGTCCAATGTATTCTACTTAAAACTAGGCGTGCAATATTTTTGATTACATGATAATATATAAAAAGACAAAGGAAAAAAGAGACAGTCAACAATATTACTATACACTTAATAAATACTACTATATACTTAATAAATAACTTTAAAAATTAAACATGTTTGAACAAACTTCTAAGCTATTCTACTACTCCACCAAGCATCGATTTTGATACTTAATTTGTTTTGTTTCTTAAACATGGTAAATATTGTAATCCAGACGTATAGGTCGCATCAACCAAAAAGAACACTGGAAAACAGTGGAGGTGATGTGTTTCAACATGCAAAATACTCGCAACATCACATCCCCTCCCCCTCCTTCCAGCGTTCTTTTTTCGTGACGCGCACTATACCCTAAATGACGCTTATCGAACTTGATTGAGCGCCTTTTGAAAATTACTGTTTTCACTGCTGTTTCCACGAATTATCTGTTGGGTCTATTCACCAAAAGTTTTTTTTTTTCTGTTTTGCAACAGTGTTATATTACACTACACGACAGTACATTCCAATGCAAAAACTCTAGGATAGAGTTCAATGAACTGAAATAAACCGAAGGTTCTAGAGAGTATAAAAAACAATAGCAATGAATTTTCCCACAATCAGTGTAACTTTGTTCTTAGGTATAACCAATCAATTTCAAGCTCTATGCAACTGTAAAGAAAGTCTATATTATGATACTTCAGCTAAACAAACATGGTATTCTTACTTTACCGTAGGAGAGACTATTTTGTGATTTGTAAAAATCATAAAGAAATTGATCGTTTTTATTGTTAAACTTCGTCAAGATCCATTGAAGATATTTCAGATGGTATTTGGCACGTCGAAACATTACTTAATACTTAGATGACCGAGTTTTGCTCGGTTGCTTAACAATGCCATCTACTGAAGTAGCTTAAAAATAATAGTATTACTCGCCAATAGGTGTCAGGAAGTCATATTTTTCAGCTACGTATGTTTATGTTTTTCATTGCCTGAAAACACGGATAAAATCATTGTCATGAAAATCATTGCAGCCGTTTCCGAGAGAGTAAACAATTCTACTTCCTATACTAATATTATAAATGCGAAAGTTTGTAAGTATGGATGGATGGATGGACGTTTGTTACTCTATAACTCCAGAACGGCTAAACGGATCTTGGTGAAAATTGGCAAAGAGAGAGATTATAGTCTGGAATAGCAGATAGGCTACTTTTTATCCCGTGAGAATACCGGGATTTAAAACTACGCGGGTGAAACCGCGGGGTACAACTAGTTAAAATATACACGGATTTCTCGTTTACAGGTAATAGATAATATAATTACTAGCGAACAATCAACCATAAATAAGATGAAGAGAAATATATCAATATAACACTTAATATGGTCTATTATGTCATCGAATATTGCAAAATCTTCGCAGATCTTGCGAAGATTTTGCATAGTCTTTCACACACCACGCCCCATCCAGTTTGCATACTCAATGGAGACGGTACTAGGAAATCAGCAAGGGGCTGAAAATCAGGCCTGGAGACTTGGAGGGGATGTTCTGACATGGAGTACCACTCCATCATCATTTCCCGTGCATGTCTTTATAGATGAAAAAGGGAACACTCCAGGGAACGAACGACGAACAGCAACGTATAGAATAGAATATTCGGAAGACAACCACTCAGCCGAAGCAGCCAAGAAATGGCGCTGCTGGTTGTACAAGCAAATGGCCTACCTGATGCTAAGTGGAAGTAATCACCTATAACTAAGCATTGCCTCGTAAGTCACACACGATAGGAACGTGCCTTATGCTCTGCGACCATCAACCTGAGGCATACAGAACGACAGGTATCAAGTTGTAAGTTTGTTTCCTGTTCTTTAGACTTAGTTGCGTGGAATCTTTACTTAGATAGACCTGGAGCCTTATTCACTGTGACCATTTGCACCGCGATCACAGCTAAGACAAGGCAGCCGGTATCATACGGTCAGGGCAAAGTATCTCCTATGTTATAAAGAATAAAGCCCAACATCAAGTTTTGACGTTTCACGGTTTGGGGCAAGGAATCTCCTAGGAATCTCCTATTGTCATAGAGAATAATGCCCCTGCTCTAAGACGTTTTATTTTATATTGGCGTTAATGGCGCGTACTCGCCGCGTTGTCGGCTTACAAAGAGATAAGAGACGCATGACAAAGAGATTTTTGCTTGGTTTGGTCATGGCACAGGCTAGTAGGTTGCTAACTCTAAGTCCTTGACCTCTAACCTTAGTCATGGTTTGAGAAATTGTAACTCACTACATAGTATGAAACAACGTCGCTTTCTCCGTCCCTATATCCCTATGTTCCCTTGTCCCTATATGTGTGCTTAAATCTTTAAAGCTATGCAACGGGTTTTGAAGCGGTTTTTTAATAGAGTGCTTCAAGAGGAAGGCTTATATGTATAATACATGCATGATATGCGCACCCGTGCGAAGCAGGGGCGCGCGGGCGGGTCGCTAGTATCGGATATAGTATTGGCATGTCATTGGAAGTCTATATATGGGTTTTTCGGCTCATTTTGGCCCTGTTGCAAGCCCCTAGCTGCGCGCCTGTGCTGCCCTGAGTCAACATAGTTGAAACTTGTCGCGCAACTTGCGCCTCTGCATAAGTGTTTGTTGATTAACTTGATAGGTGCCCTACGGACTGAATATTGAGGAGTTTGGAAGCCGGTGTGATGTACTTTCCGCTTACGTTAGCTTTTAGTTCATGCTTTACATTTTGTCTAGTTTTGTTTTGGTTTCAAAGATCTTTGAAGGATGGCAACTAAGTCTTGAGTGCCTGGCTGGCTTGTCCCGAGCAACTGGCACCGATATTCACCTAGTTTTAAGTTCTTCTACTTGTCGTGTCACTAGTTTCTTTCGAAACAGTGCGGTGAAAGGATTTTAAGTGCGCCTCAAGAGACTCCTTTCGAGAACTTGACACATGATATAGAACTTGTTAGGTTTTACAACACGCTGGTTTCCTCACGATGTTTTCCTTCACCGTTTGAGAGTACTGGCATTGTGCACATACATTTTTGAACAGAAAAACTCATTGGTGTGCGACTGGTTTTGAACCCACGACCTTAGGATCGGAAGGCGGGGCTGCTACCACTAGACCACTAGTGCTCTCATGCAATAAAAAATGGGTGGTAGCCAAGAAGAAAGTCTATTTCAGCCTAAAATGCAACTGCAAGTTTCCGATGTATAAATAAAACCCCAAAGCAATCAATTCAATAGAGACGTCAAATATTTTAGGTTATAAAAATGGCAATAAATGGTAAGTAGAGCACGTAGGACCGATACGTTAGATATTAGATAAACGTACGTCGAACGTGGCTGTACGTTATCGTATTAGCCATTACAGCCGCCATTACAAAACACCGTGTCAACTTGAAACTTGTTTAACTGCTCGATGTAATGGTTTTTTATCATTTGCTGATCGACCAGTGGCCCACATGGTGCTAAGTGGTAACCATCACATCAAAGCGTCTCATCGTAAGTCACGCTCAATAGGACCACCATGCTTAAGGTGAAGACAAGAGCTAATGTGACTCTCGCTCGCACGTTTTGACTTGTTGAAGGATATAAAATCACTACTCCTATTTTCCAATTTTCGTGCGAGCGAGAGGAAAATAAGGTGTTGTCAACGCCTTTATCAATTCGAGGCATATAGATGTTAAGCCCCCTTGAATTTCACTTTCTTCAAATGGAAACACAGCGTTGTTGCTTGTCGGAAAAATTAAGCATGGTGGTAGTACTTCCCCGGACGAGCCACACACAAATAGCTCTACTCTTGAATGTATGTCTCGCCTACGCCTTACATAGTTTTATTGGCGTACTGCAACAAAAAACTCAATCGGTGAAGGAACACAACGTGAGGAAACCGAATGGCTTTCTTAGCGACGATGGATTGCAACCTGGTGAGTGTGACGGATAACATAACTATTGCAAAATTTAGGTATGAACTAAATGTATTCAAGTTGATGGACGCAGGGCAGTGCATCGTAGGGCACGTTCTTATGGAGTGTGACTTCGAGGCAATTCTTTGTTATAGGATGATTACCACTTAACATCCGGTGGGCCATCAGCTTATTCCTTCAACTAGTTGTGTAAAAAAACGAAGGGCAAGACGCGCCTGGTGTGGTCCACCCGATGGTAAATAGGTATATTTTCTTTTATAATGGAGATAAATATTATATTGATCCCAGTTTAGAGAGAAAATATTGCCTATAAGGTATGTACGAGTTTACCGTGTCTACCATTAAAAAGGGTATCAACTTTAACAATAAATCCTGAAACTGCCTAAATTTCAGAAACCCTGAAAGAAATACCTTTATTTCTCATCCAATTCGAACAAAATAAATCTAGATAGAACCTACACCAAGTTTTATACGCGCAATGATTGAAACCAACCTGATCGAATCCACTGTCACACTTAACACAATGCCATAAGGTCGAATTCCTGTTGATCGAACGATTGGTCGGCAAAAAAAAGTGTGACTGCAAATTGCGTCCTAAATAGAAAGGGTAAAGGTTACCTTTTGACTGTGTTGTACCACGATCGTGTTTGATGCTGACAACTTTATCTCGAAATACTTTTGGACCGTATTTTAAGGGCTACAAGATTGGTTTTGCAATGGGAGCGTGTGTGATAAGTTGGGGTAGGAAATCATTTTGTTTCTCGTAAATTAGGTCACGTCTTGGTGAAGACCGCTGCATACAACCAGGCAGTACCAGCATGCTGTGTATTTCTTATTCACAGGCACATTTACTTCTTCTTCTTTCTTTTTTTATAGCTCCTGTCTAAGGAACATCTTGCCAGTGTCAAGCTTATATCAAAGATAAAAGTTTCCGGTCTCGTCAGTCCAAAGTCGAGTCAGTCAATTGTTTTGTACAAATGGTGGCGGTTTCTTGAAAACATTTTAAACATTTTCGGTCAAATCACGAAATCTCATTACACTTTCATTTCATGCTTACACTTTATGCTAAGACCTCAAGTAATGTTGTTAAAAAAACTTGTTTGGATATCCTACTAATATTATAAATGCGAAAGTTTGTAAGTATGGATGGATGGATGGATAGATGTTTGTTACTCTATAACTCCAGAAGGGCTGAACTGATTTTGGTGAAAATTGGCACAGAGATATATTATAGTCTGGATAACACATAAACTACTTTTCATCCCGTGGGAATACCGGGATTTAAAACTCCACGGGTGAAACCGCGGGGCGCTACTAGTAAGTAAACGTTGTATGACTTTTTAAAAATTTATCAATCAAAAGTTCATTATGCTTTCAAATTTTTTACCGACGATAGAGTTTAGTCCTCAATTTCAATCCATCAATCCATTATGGTCAGAACCTTCTTATAACGAGGTTATACCCTGCACGGGGGCCTACCCCCGGGCCTAGGGGATGCTTAGTCGTTATACCTTACGACTTTTTACAACTAAAGGCACTGGTGGTCTAGTGGGAGGGACCCCGTCTTTTGATCGTTATAATGAAAGTTTTAATGTTGTTGCAAAATTATGAATAAATAAATATAAATAATACTGGGCAATCCACACAGCACCATCTAGATAGCTCGAAGAACTGACAACCGCTGGGGAATAAAGGTTCTCGAATGGCGACCCCGAACAGAAAAGCGAAGCATGGGACGCCCTCCTACCCGATGGACTGACGACATTGTTAGGACCGCGGGAAGTCCGTGGATGGAGAGGGCTCAGAACCGTTCTTCCTGGAAACGTATGTGGGAGGCCTATGTCCAGCAAACTGTGGATGTTTTTTGGCTGTTGATGATGATGATGATGCTGAATAATAAAGTATTAACACCTAATCACTACATAGTATAAACCAAAGTCGCTTCCTCTGTCCCTATGTATGCTCAAATCTTTAAAACTACGCAACGGATTTTGATGCAGTTTTTTTAATAGATAGAGTCATTCAAGAGGAAGGTTTATATGTTTAATATATGTATGATATGTGCACCCGTGCGAAGCAGGGGCGCGCGGGCGGGTCGCTAGTAATCCATTAAAATAGAGAAACGACAGTGACCAATGACTGTCGTGTCGTAAGTCGTATATCTCTAAAAGGCGCTCGCTACGAATCCCGCTGACTCCCTCGCTATCAGCAATGATTCATTTCAACACGTTATGTCGACTTTAATCTCCTTATCCTCCCCTTATTGTTTACTATCGGATGCCGGAGCGAGACAGTGTGTTATCTCCTTTTAATAGAGAGAGAAGGGAATTTATTTAGGATGTAGAATTAAATAAAATGAAATTTGTGAAAAAAGCGGAGACGAGCTTACAGCCTGTCATGTAATATAATACCAATTACTGTATAGTACTGGTGATGCTGAATCTAACAATGGGACGTGTCACTGACTAGCAACATTTTCATTTAGCAGACATTTTCAAAAAGTTGGTACTTGGGTCAATGTCATGATGAGCCTTTTTGATGCTCACAAAGAAACTTAAAATCATTTATCTATACCGTTTCTAAGACACTATACGTTAAAGCAGAAAACGTCCCTAAAGTAAATGCTACTAACATGGCATTTATATCTACATATAAAAATGAATCCTTATTTCCCTTGGTCACGGCATCACGCGTGAACGGCTGGGCCGATTTCGCTAATTCTTTTTTATGTTTACTATTGTCAGGAGAAACGTTCTAAAAATAAATAAATAACAATTTTCCATACAAAATGTTCACAGGTGTCCTAACTGTCAAACATCTTACATTCATTAGGCGGGACGAAGTTCGCGGGGTCAACTAGTTATAAATAAAAATAAATAAATAAATAAATAATGCTGGACAATCCACACAGCACTATCTAGCCCCAAAGTAAGCTATTCAAAGCTTGTGTTATGGGTACTAGATAACTGATATATTTAATACATTATATACTTACATAGATAGATATTTTTTATTATACATAGAAAACACCCAGACCATCGGAACAAATTTCTGCAGATCGTACACAAATTTGTTCCAAGGCGGGAATCGAACCCGCAACCTCTTGCGTCGCAGGCAGGCTCTCGCCCGCTGCGCCACAGAGGTCGTCAAAAATATAATATATTATAACAAAGACTCGTTCTACGATAAATTAAAACAGCTTAAAATTAATATCTTGTCCATTAGATCGTCTGTCAGTCTGCGAACACAAGTTTCCCTAAGTACCTACCCTCTCCTTCTCCCTCTCCCCCAACTTAAGAGATTACACTCAATCAAATCAAATTGTCTCAGTCTGCTGCGTCGGGACTCGAACCTGCACCCTCGGAGGGTTGTTATTGTTACACGGGAAAATTAAGGGGTGTTCTAAAAGTGTATTTATGTAAAATGTGGTAAATGAATTGATTATTATTCCTAGATTTGGTTTGATTTATTATAGTAAAAGGCTCGTCTAAGGAAGTACTACCACCACGCCTTTATCTGCCGCTACCAGCAACGCTGTGTTTCGGTTTGAAGAGTGTGGTCGCTGGTGTGATTACAGGCACATGAGGCTTAACATCTGTATGCCTCAAGTCGGAACGCAGGACAATGCGTTCCTATCGTGCGTGACTTACGAGGCAATGTTTTGTTATCGATGATGGTTACCACTTAACATCTGCTTTTTCACGAGCATGTAGAATACAAAAAACTACTACGTAATAAAGTCTTCTATTATTATATATCTCGGCTTGTGCAATAAACACCCTGTATAATAGGGTAGACACATTGTCATGTTACGACCGGACACATTGTTACTTTTATTTAGAGTGTGTGACTGGAATACAGATCGGGACCATTCGACACGTTATGAAACTTTCATCGTTTCTGTTTTGTGACGTTTTCGCTGACGCCATTTGATTATGTTAAAATTTTTGGTCAGTGTGTGTTTAGGTCATCTTTATCATCATCAGGCTGATGAAGTCTTCTGTTTAGTTAATAAACTGTGTGTGTGTGTGTGTGTGTAACTGTGTGTTAATAAATAAATATGTTTCTTTCTGTCTAATTATATTTCACTTCTCCAGTTTTTTATTTTATTTGTATTTATGTTTAATTGTAGTATCTTTGTAACAAAATTTATGTATCATAGTTACGTATCATTATGTAATGTGTCTGTGTAGTTGAATAAATGTATTTTCTTTCTATGTTTTAGTGAGACAAATATAAATGTACGTTTTGCCTACTTTCAGAACTGGCACCGCGATACAGGCTTGCGGGGACCACCAGCAAACCTTGTTAGACAACGATGTTAAAATTAAATATAATAAATGTATGAAAAAACTACATTTAAAACTATTCTCAGACAATCTTTTTTATATTATGTACAAGTAGGTGTCTCACAAAAAATCATTTATCAAGCGTAGTCAGTTTCCAAACTCTGGAAATTACCCCTTTTTTATAAATGTAAAGACAGCCTAGAGTCTACGATATTTTATTTAAAGTCTAGGCTTTAAATAAAATATTCTTTAAACCTTGGAAAGGTTACCGAGCAATCTAAGGGGATGTCTACCGTGCGTGGATTACAATCGTATGGATTTTTTTCCAATTCTTAGAGTAAATCCCCTTTGACAGGGTTGGGGTAAAAAACGGCCTAAACAAGGCGCAGGGTCACGCACAAAAACGATAAACGGAGCGTCGCGGGTAATCGCCTGAGATATCGTCGCTAGGGGTAGGCAGGGGAAGGTCGCACTTATCTTGCTTGCTTTCAAATGATTTATTGAAGATATATATTTTTTCGAAATAGATGTCGTTGATTTTGTGGGTTGAATTAGGATGTTTGTAAGTATGAATAAGTATTGTAGTAACATCTAAAAAAATTAAGTAACAAACGAGGTGAAGATATCAAGATACCCCAAACAAAAACTTTGACAGATTATTTTATATTCGAACCAAGCTTATGATTAAAATCAATATTTTATTGGTTTAACGCTTTTCCCTACACTTAAGACAATCACAAAGATTTTTAGCTGGGTATGTTCGAATAAATCTTGAAGGAAGTACTAGTACATTGATCTATTTTCATTCGATGGACAAGAGTTTTAGATGTCCATCCATAATACAGGTTAGCCTGGAGTAGATAGATATTTAATTTCTTAGTTTTATTTTAAATAATCCGACGTTGTTTTTCTTCACCATTTCAGCTGTAAGGAACTGTACAAAATGTAAATGCACACCATTAAACTTTATTCTGCGAGCAAAGCGATCACATTTACACATTGATGTAATGCGGAGTCAACGCATCTTTGTGAGCAAAGAATGGACTGCAGTCACACCGAGGTGTACAAATGCTATCCATATTTTTATACGAAATGTATCAGATCTAACTTCGAAGGGATGTAGATGTGGGAATGGGAATGCAGTAGCAAAACCTAGCTTTGTTAGTTGCAGAGCAATGCAGTATTACATGCTCCACAGTTTCTTTTTACTGAAGACAGCCGCAAGCCACGAGTTGGTAGTTTAGTGCGTTTAGTTAAGCTTAATGTCGAGCGAGACACGCTCAAACTTTTTTCGACCAATATGCTGCCACTTCAGTAGCCCCTGTCCTTACCGTTGAGATCATAATGGCTTGTGATGATGCCTACCATTAGCTTTAGGCTTTCGCGTAACTTGCACTTGTGACTTCATTATTACAGTACGGTGTAAATAAATCCTGAGGACCCAGTCTAGAAGCATTATCGTATACAAAACGCAGCGATTTCACAACTCCCCCACTTCAAATCCATTGGATCCATACCATTTCACTGCATACATTACTGCTCTACTTCACTCATAGCTTTCAACTCTAGTACATAAACAGCAGTGTACATCACGCGTTGAGAAAGCGTTGTTTTAGATAAAGATGATGGATATCCTTTTATGGGGCTCGTGATGGGGAGATTATGACGGGTATTGCGAGTTAGAGGAATTTGTTTGTTTTTAGGTTATGTAAAGGTTTTGTTACGAATAAAATTGGGCTAGTTAAGAGGCTGATAACCGCAAAACATTTCTTGGCTTCTCACCTTTTCTACCTAGAAATTGAACTAAGTATGTACTAGTTAAAGTAGTAGAGCTATTTCAATTGTGTGTGGCTCGTCCGGGGAAGTACTACCACCACGCCTTGTTCTGCCGCTAAGCAGCAACGCTGTGTTTCGGTTTGAAGAGTGTGCTCGCCGGTGTAATTACAGGCACATGCGGCTTAACATCTGTACGCCTCAAGTTGATGAACGCAGGGCAGTGCACCGTAGGGCACGTTTTTATCGTGCGTGATTTACGAGGCAGTGATGGTTACCACTTGGCATCAGGTGGGCCATCTGCTTGTTCCATCAGCTAGTTGCATAAAAAAAATATTTTAGGATAGCTTGTTTGGAGTTTATACACACACGGATATGCATCAAGATCACTTTACTACTCACTTTATGCTTAAATGTATGCTTTTACTCTGTACTATGTTTCTGTGTGGTGAACAATAAAGAGTTATCTATCTATCTATCTTTATGATATAATCACCGCTATTATTCGTTTATGCGACCTTCCCAATGTCGTCGTTCTGGTTGGTTGCCTTTACCCTTATTCCCCAACCTCAGCGTAATATCTACTCCTTTCACCACACAGTTTCGAAAGAGCCTGTGACACAAGAAGCGTGAGTCAATCACAGAAACAAACATGGAGCACTCAATCGAGTTTTTACAAATGAAATAAATTCCACGAATCAATGCGAGGCGGGACGCTTAGCTGCTAGGGATGTACTTTTCTAATATAAATGGAATGTGTCGATAGATAAAAAAACGAAGACTTACAACTTACAACTAGAGCAATTACTAATAGATAACTAGAAAATGTAAACAGGAAGTATTAAAAATATGATTATCATTTTGTTATTATTATGATGACTAGTATATCTAAGCACCATAGACATTTTTTTTTTTTGGTATGAAGCTCTCCACCTTTTATTGAGATGAATAAATTAACCTCTGATTAAATTTTTCAGTTTTTAACTCCTTAACTATTTATATCAATAAATACTTATTTTATATTCCGTAGTTCAGATTCCGTTTTTCCAGCGGGTTCTGTTTGTAGACTCGTTATAATTTGCTATCAAATTTTCCCAACAAAGTTTTCATGCGTTCATCGATAACACCGAGTTATTTCATCGACATCGTCCCCTCCCTGCCAAGGAGGAAGCTTCGCCATGTTTCCTTCCTAAGATGGATCTATCCGCACATTATCGTTCACTGTTAATGACCTGCTTGATGACGCCTCTAAGTACTTACATGTAGAAAGAGACGGAATGAAATACGTATATCTGTCTCACAATACTTACGCGGAACTTCATTTTCAGACGGAATAAAGATACAAAGATATTTATAATGTCCCAAAATTTATCTGAATTGGATTTGAACCCATGTAAACGTAACGTAAGCCCCGTTTCAAGGGGAAGGTGGGGTCAAACCTAAGCTTAGTAGAGTACTTTATGTGTGGCTCGTCCGGGGAAGTACGACCACCACGCCTTTTTCTGCCGCCAAGCAGCAACGCTGTGCTTCGGTTTGAAGAGTGCGGGCGCCGGATAAGGCACATCTCTATTCCTCAAGGTGATGGACATTAGGGCACGTTCCTATCGTGCGTGACTTACGAGACAACGCTTTGTTTAAAGGTGATGGTTACTAGGTACTTAACATCAGGTCATCTGCTTGTTCTATCAGCTAGTTTTAAAAAAAAAACATTTTATTTATTTTTATTTTATTTTTATTCATTTATTTAACCATTGCGTTATAGTACTATAACATTGGCATGTCAATTTTTACAATAATGTCTTATTCTAATACACTTACACATAGGTACTACGTTTGCAAATCATAGAATGAACAGCTCAGGTATTCATTTAAATGGTAAAATGGGTGGCCTTCTAAAAAGGTTCTAAGTTTGTTTTTAAATCCAATTATTGAAAGTTTTGTCATTTCTAAAGGTAATTTATTGTACATATCAAGTTTTTGACAACTAAAAACTTACCAAATGGGCAGTATTATCGCTTAGAAGCAATCTATCCCATCGTTCGTAATGCACCCCCTACGGACGTAGATAATTATTCGTAATCCTAAACCCCCAGATTGTATTCAGCCCCTACCCGCATCCCCTACAGGTCGTAATGCGAAGATGCCGAAATCGTCTCTTACCCTATAATGTTATGGGACTTCTAAAGGGACAATACTCAAGAGAGCGTGGACAGTAGAAAACCAATCTATTAGTAGAACCATTATGACAAAGAAATGGTTGGATATATAATTTGATTATCAATTGACTAATAAACATTTGAAGAATGCAAAATGATAGCCAATTTTTTTTATTACTAATGTAAAAATATTACTTATATGCTTTTGGTGAGCTTACATCGTACCTTACAAAAACACTTACACTACAACTCCCATACCTTTCAAATGCTCCACATAGCAATTCTCACATAGCTGCCAACACATTATACAGGTGCTAGTACGAACTCTTTCTCAAAAGCCCTACGAACTAATTTATGGTTACAGTTCATACTTCGACAAGCTCTTTTCTATATTATTACTCTTCAGAGGCTCTCAGACAGCCATTGAAAGCAAGAAATAGTAATCGAAAACACTCAATACATAAGTGGTATTTATTGCAGCCCTCAGAAGCTTTTAATCCGGGCGAGATTGATGGAAGGGGGTGGTTTTAGGGTAGTTTTGATACGGATAATAGTGTATTTTTAGATAGGACAGTCGTTTCGAATATTTTTAGCATTGTAGTTGACAATTGGTTGTGTTTTAGGACGGCCAGATTTTTTACACTTAATAGACCATCCTTTGAGTACAATCTCACCTGATGGTAAGCGAAGATCGGTCATCGTTGCCTGTTTACGGGAGACCTAATAGAAAGTTGTCTCTCTCTTGGAAATCATATTAAATAAATAAGCTTAAACCTAATAAAAAAACAGATTATAGTTATTTAATATTTAAGATCCTCACTTATATTTATTTGTTCTGCGTGAGAATCGAACCAACGACCTACAGAAGGCATAAATACTACCTCCATAAGAATGGAATCTATCAAAAGTAAATTACTTAACGTAAATTTAATAAAAAAAATACTTTCAAGTAAGTTTAAGTAGCCGTACTAACCTTTATATGTTTAGTTAAGTTCCACTAACAATATGGATCATTGACTTATGAATTTCAATTGAAAAATAAGCCGTAATAGTTTGGTCTGTTCTTCAAGGCTTTGCAAGAAACTGACATCTACATTCATCTATTCAAGCGGTTTTATTGAAGAAAGCAATTCACAAAAAGCTAGCAATATTTCTTGAAAAGATTTCAGGCGCTAATCTAAGCTACAGCTGCACAATGGCGTTGTTTTAATCGGCGAAACAATGGAATCTAAATAACCTTTTGTTGTAAGATCGATGGGATGAACCGAATTCAGGGTTAATTTACCAAATATTCATAGATAATATTTATCTGAGGGGATATCTACCGTGCCTGAGCAAAGCCGTAACGGTGTTTCGTTTTTCTTTTAACAATTTTCTTTGTCACAATTTTTTCCTTCACGGTTTAAAACACACTCAATTTTATATTTGTGCGCTAGCCTATAAAGTCTTGAAACCACATGAAACTAGGTTTAACAATTACGCACTAGGTACATAAACCTTTGTACAGGAACATAAAGAACTTTTTCCTCGAACCAACACGTCCAGGGCCCATAGTAAACCAGTCCACGTAGTGGCCTAAGGGTGGGGCACGGCTACTCCGAAATTACTCCGAATCCGGCATTTTGAACATTATAAGAATATTGTTTTTTGTTAAACATGAAGGAGGTTTTATGAACTTCTGATTTAAAGTCAAAAAAATCAAGAGATAGTTATTCAGATGAATCACAAGGATTTCTTTGAAACGTCTTAAAGCTAGAAGAGTCGAAGTGCCAGTTCCACCTTTTTTAGTATAAGTACATAAGAAATCCTTCAGGCAAGTTGATCTCGCAGTATTGGTTTAAGGTTTTTTTATAAAACTAGCTAGTGGAACAAGCTGATGGCCCACCTTATAATAAGTGGTAACCATCATCTGAATCAAAGTAGTGCCTCATAAGTCATACAACAGGAACATGCCCTACGGTGCCCTGCGTCCGTCAACTTGAGGCCTACAGATGTTAAGCCACATGTGGCAGTAATTTCATCTTCAAACTGAAACACAGCAAGCAACGCTGCTTGGCCTCAAGATGCAGTTGAGTAAAGGTATCAATTTCGAGCAAAAAAAACTCGAGCAATTCTAAGCGCTGAGCTATTGCCTCTGCTTAGCTGCAACACACACGGACCTATAAAATGTTTATCAATAGAATAAGTTATTATGTTTGTGTTCAAAAAGTTTGTTTGTTTTATAATTTACTTTTGTTCGTTTATGTTGTTTTTTATTTCTCTTTTTTGTGTGTATCAGTTGGGCAAATGAATGTGTTATCTATCTATCAATTTTTCGGAGTATGTAGAACTAAGTCCGTTTCGGAGTACAACAGTGACGTCACTAGTCGGCGTGCCGCGTAAATCTGGCGGGACCGCAAGCCACGGACCGCGGCGCTTGTTTAGGAAGGTCCGCTGATAAATATTGATTAAAGAACACTCTTGTTTACTTTTCTTATTGAAATTGGGTCGTTTTGTCGCTAATATGTGACTACGGGAAATACAGAGCACCCGTGGCCTAGTGGGAGTGACCCCGCCTTCTGACCGTAAGTTAGGGTCAAACCTGGTCTTGCACCAATGAATTTTTCCATAGAAACAGTGCTCTCAAGTACCGGTGAAGGAAAACATCGAGAGGAAACCAGTTAGTCTTCTTATATTTGGAACATACCTAACCTAAATATTGCAGGTAGCAGGTTGCAAGCCCATCGGCGTGGTTAGAACTAACTGATTTCCTCATAGTGTTTTCCTTCACCGTTTAAGAGCACTGACATTGCGCACATACCTTTCTAAATAGCAAAAATCCATTGCCACGGGATTCGAACCGAAATCTGACGATCAGACGGCGGGTTCACTTCCACTTAACCACCGAAGCATTTTACCATGGCATATGTAGCATTGGCTATTTTAAATTCAGGTTTCACGCGAGTGAAACCGCGGGCAGTAGGTACCTACTGCGCCATATTTATTTTCTAAATGGTATGCAAACTCGTTCAGTGACGTAACAATGTTACGATAGTCTAGGTGTGCGAGCAACCCTAGGGCGCATACGGTATTTGCGAACGATACTGACGTGCGGACGGAACGTTTTCGGGTAAATCGTTCAATAAATAATTACGTTAATTTTAAAAAAGGGCTCTGAATCCTAAGCTATGAATCCTAAGCTATGAATCCTAAGCTATGAATCCTAAGCTATGAATCCTAAGCTGGGAAAAAAGCTTTCAGAATGGACCCAAAGTTTTTTTAATGAATCCTACTAATATGTATTATTAATGCGAAAGTTTGAAAGTATGGATGGATGGATGGGTGGATGTTTGTTGTATAACTCTAGAACGGCTGAACGGATCTTGGTGAAAATTGGCACAGAGATATATTATAGTCTGGAATAACACATAGGCTACTTTTTATTCCGTGGGAATATCGGGATTTAAAACTACGCGGGTGAAACCGCAGGGCGCTACTAGTCCCAACTAATATTATAAATGCGAAAGTAACTCTGTCTGTCTGTCTGTCTGTCTGTCTGTTACGCTTTCCCGCTTAAACCTCTCAACCGATTTTGATGAAATTTGGCACAGACAATCTTTAGACCCTGAGAAAAAACATAGGCTACCTTTTATTGCGAAAAAAGAGATGAAGAGATTAAAAGTACGCAGACGAAGTCGCGGGTACCAGCTGTCTATATAACCAGTTGAATTCAAGTCATAATCAGAATTTGCTACAGAAACAAAAACGATTGAGAATGTACAAAATAATTCTAACGATTCACCATTTCCCGCGTACAAATGCAAAACCAAGCCGTTTCCGACGAAAAAAAAACATTCGGATTCCTTGAATATTATGTGGAACGGAAGGAATTTTGGCAAATTCAATAATAAAAAAGCGTATGAATCGACGTCCCCAGGCATTTGCTACGAATTACGTCGTGGTAGCGTTCGCAACGCACTTTTGGAAAAACCGGTTTCTTACGCGAAAAAACCGGTATTATGTCAAATATTCATATTAAATTCGAAAAGAAAAAGCAGATAAACTACCTGATGTTAAGTGATAGCCATTATCTATAAAGCATTTCGTTGCAATAGTCATCCATCAACTTAAGGCAGTCATTTTCCTAGGAACAACACCCTCCAAACCGAAACTCAGCGATGCTGCTAGTCGGAAGCAAGACTGTGGTAGTTCTTCCCCAGACGAGCCACACACAAACAGCTCTAACAGAGAATTTCGATATTTTTTCCGGTATTTCAGGATCACCAAGACCCCATTCTACAGAGTAAGGGTTAATTAGCGATGTTCGTTTTGCCACCAGTACAGCACCTATGGAAATCGTGAAGTAAAATTGGGTAGTCATTCCACAAATTGCATTTGACCTACCCCTACGGATTTATATTAAATCTGGCAATATTCGCCATAAGGTCATTATGGCGTGACGAAATAATTTAAATATGGCCCGCAGAAATGCCGACGCCATTTTTAAAATGATTTTAGATAAATTGCCATTATAATGTCATCGACGATATTCGAGGGGCTATTTTGGTATCATTAGTAGAGTGAGTATAGTGGTTTAGAGTTAGTTTTTTATTCTATATCTATATGTGGAGACTTATTATTAGCCTTTTGTTTTATATAGTATTCTTGATTTATATGTATGGTGTGCTGTTAGTCTTCCTTAAACAAATAAATAAAATAATACAAGCGTGTTAAACGAAAAAAAATTTGCATTTTTAGGTTTAAGGTGAAGTGGTAGCCAAAATATATATAATGACGCGTTTCGACTCCACGGAAAATTCATTTTAAGACGGCAAAAACAACAAAATATTACTTTATTTTTATTGATAATAAAACTTGAATACATTAATTAGTAAATTATGGGACCTGAAACACGATTGACTTTATTTGGCTCGATACAAAAAAATCACAAAGATGCCGTAAAATCTTCATTTTTAGTACGTTCTTCTGATCGAAAAAGCAGTTTTATTCGATAGCGGTTAAAGATATTCGAATTACATTTTCGCTAGCGTGTTCCCTGTGAAATACTCCAGTAAGTTATGGATTTACTTTTCTGGATAAAAGTATATTTAATTTTTAAATTAATTTTATCCAATGGAATTGAGCGCGGGCCGGCCATGCCGCCGCTCTCGCCTCCCGTCAGTCAGCCGCAGCGCGTCGAGGAGAGCACCCGTGTACAACTTTTTTGCGCCTGCTACAGACGCGTTTCTAAGCCAAAGGAAAGTTACAGCCAAAAATGGTAAATAAACAAAACCGAAAAAAAAAATTCACGATTGAAACTCAAGCAAGTGAGATTGATGAATTTGAACACGTAAGTCATTTATTTATTTTAATAGTAACAGTTATTGCCAATTCATGACCCGTATCATTACTAGGTAGGTACCTACCTAGGGTACTTTTTTCATAGAACTATAAAACTACACTCACATGATTGTATTGTCTCATTAGGTACCTATAATAAGATTGTACCCTATCTACCTAATAACTATCTCATAGGTAGATCTAAATTAATACCTGGTTAACCTAGGTACCTACTTATTTCGTATGGAGTAAGACGCGTGAATTATTGTATTTTGTTTCACAATCCTTCCTACTATAAACGCGAAAGTTTGTAAGTATGGATGGATGGATGGATGGATGAAGGATGGATGGATGGATGGATGGATGGATGGATGGATGGATGGATGGATGGATGGATGGATGGATGGATGGATGGATGGATGGATGGATGGATGGATGGATGGATGGATGGATGGATGGATGGATGGATGAATGAATGGATGGATGGATGGATGGATGGATGGATGAATGGATGGAAGGACGGACGGACGGACGGACGGATGGATGGTTGGATGGATGGATGGATGGATCTGGATGAATCTTGGCAGAGAGATAGATTATATTCTGGAATAGCACATAGGCTACTTTTTGTCCCGTGGGAATACCGGGATTTAAATTAGCGCAGGTGAAACCACGGGGCGCAACTAGTATTGACATAAAGTTCCCGGACGGACGAGTCTTTAGAAATGCACGAACCACCTACCTACCTATTCTTGATATTCGACTATACCCAAATATATTAGGTATATTTTACAAATACGAAAGTATGCATGTAGTAAGATGTAGGTACCTAACCTACTCGAAACACATCGTGGAATAGCAATCAGTAGGTGAGGTACCCATACCTTTTCGGGCTAGTTTTATGTATTTTTGTAAATTGAAGGGTTTTGATATACTTTCCCCGGTAGACGGAAACCGGTTCTTTGGAGTATTCATAAGAATAAAAAACCGGTTTTTGTAGGTGACTATAAAAAGTGTCCTAAAATGCTTCTCCGTCATAATCACGCACATTTACCTAACTACTACAATGTCCAGTGCAATCTAATCTATTTGTTTACCCTTTAATTAAGTAATGTAATAAATGCAAAATAATGTTTGTTTGGATGTATTATTAAATTTAGTTTCCTCGTATCGTGAGGTATCCGAATCACCCCCAGGTACGTTCTGCGGTTGTTCAGTTTTCGAGTTATGAATATCCGGTTGTATCACGCTGTTCACGCTGAAATGGCTAAATTGATTTCGATAAATGTTTGGAAAACCGGTTTTCATTCGCAATTACAAACATTTACAATAAATGTCAAATGCACTTATCTCAATTGTTTCAGAACACCTGAAAATCTGCCTTTACCTAGTGGAATATGAGTGTGAAACAAGATTGGTCAAAGAAATAACCGGTCGTAGAATTGTCGACATTGTATTTTTTTTATCAATTGCAACAACAAAAACACGAAACACTTTTTCGGTGCGATTTCAGCTGGTGCTGGTGCTTTATAGATATATTTTACTGTATTTATATAAAATAAGAAGTGTTCGTTGATCAAACTAACGTACCTGCACACTAAAACGCAAAAAAAAAAATCGATTTTTTTTTTTAAAACGTTCTGTATGCAGGTTGGCCGAAACAGTGACGTGCAAAAATACAATTTAGTTTCCTCGTATCGTGAGGTATCCGAATCACCCCCAGGTACGTTCTGCGGTTGTTCAGTTTTGGAGTTATGAATTTTTTTCTGAAATTTTGAGAACTTGCGACCAAAAAAGCAAAAAAAAAATGACTTTTTTGCCCTTTTCTTTTTGCAACTGTATCTTCACGAGTTGTACATTTATGCAAAAAACAATCAGCTTCGTAACTTTGATGAAAGTTATAAAAATATCGGAGTAAAGTGACATGAAGTCACCTGTTTAGATTTTTAATTTCAAGTAAAATGAAGTCATAATTAATAGTTACAATTATTTACAAAGTGTACAAAATACATTTGAAATAGTTGAGCTATGTATAGACCGTTGCAAACGATCTATAGATAGCTCAACTGATAATAATAATAATAAGTCATAATAATTCAAACCAAAATTTATCACTTTACTCCAATATTTTCATCAAAGTTACGAAGCTGTTTGTCATATAAAAGTACAACACCTGAAGATACAGTTGCAACAAAAAAGCCATAAAAGATATTTTTGGTCGAAAGTTCAGAAAAATTCAGAAAAAAATTCATAACTCGAAAACTGAATTATCGCAGAACATACATTGGTGTGATTAGGATACGATACGCATTATTTTTGGACGTCACTGTTCCGACCACCATATTGTATTGTAATTATATTGTACTGAACCCACTTGAATTAAAAAAAAATGATTCTAAAGATGATTATTTCTTGCCTATATTATACCACTGACTTTATACGGCTTATTATTGGATTATACTGTAATTGTATTGCACTGAACCCACTTGAATAAGAAAAAAGAAGGATTGTAATGATGATTATTTCATTAAAATACCTACTATCTACAGGATTTTAACAACTTGTCTCATTATCTGAAGCAATGTCTTCTATCTACATCTCAATCAAAATCCCAAAATATTACAGTAAAATGGGACATCCTAACTTTTTTAATTTAATAATTATGTATAAACAGTTACATTACCACTATAAAGTTTTGAACTAAAGAAATGAAGCGTTTTTTTTCGTCTCGTAAAGTCGAGAAGTACTTCACTGTCTTGGTATTTCACTGTCTATACATTCAAAAAGATGACGATTTTTGGAAAACCAAAATGGAGCCAAACCTCGTCAGCTTTTATTATAATCATATTCTTCCAGAGTTGGTAGATTCCCGCCGAGCTCGAGGTATGCTATTGAGAGGATTTGAAAAGTAGTCTATCAAAATTGGACCATCGATGTGTGGAGCAGTCTATGCTTGCATGAAACTGTTTATAATAAAACGAATTTAATAAAAATACCGATTTTAATTTCTGGAAAAGCCGGTTTTAGTAAAAAACCGGTTTACATTCCCTAGTAATTTCCGATAGACATTCACTAAAACACACGAAAAAAAGGTGGGCTTAGGTAGATATTTCAATTCAAAATAACTTGAACGACTCGCTGAATTCTAGTAAGTGGGGTAGGTAGGAATGGATACATAGTAGATCTAGGTGATCTACTATGTATCCATTCCTACCTACCCACCTACCACAAATAAGTAGCTGCAACCCCAACCAGTAGAAAGCTTGTGATAGGTAACTAGCTGTCGTTATAGGTACCTATATAATAGTCGTCATCGTCATGGATAATGTTTAGGTTTAGGTATTAGATAGATAATAGTAGGTAGGTACCTACCAACTTGTTATGACTGACCGAGCTGCTACTCGTATGAGCTATATACAGGGCGACGTCCGCCCCTCTACGTCTGCTTCACCCCCTCAAAAACGACTCAACTAGGATCTCACCTCACCTTAATGAGGTTTTAAAAATATTTTTTAAGGGTCGGTTAAGGTTTAAGGTAACTTTTCGTATTTTCTAGAAATACGTGGTACACTAACACAATACACGCATTTTATGTGCCCAAAAACTAACACTAGACCCTCTAGCTCAGTAAAATAAATAAAAAAATAGCGAAAATAAAGAAATATTTATTGAGCCTTTGGAAAGAACATTTTTAAATGATCGGAAGCCGCATTCAAATAAAACGTTTACCAATGACTTAATATTCACATTTATACTAGAGCACCGGTGGTCTAGTGGGAGTGACCCCGCCTTCCGATCGTAAGGTCGCAGGTTCGAATCCGGTCGTGCACCAATGGATTTTTCTATCGAAAAATTTATGTGCGCAATGCCAGGGCTCTTAAACGGTGAAGGAAAACATCGTGAGGAAGCCAGTTAGTATTCTAACAGCGGCGATGGGCTTGCAATCTGTCACGTATGGAATACTAACTACTGCAAAATGTTGGTATATGTGCCAAATGTAATGTTTGGACGTACCTCTGACTACCCCCCTTAGACATCCTCAAAGAATCTTGAATTAGTACCTACTTTTCTTTTACTTGATACTGGGAGATCTGAAGGGATATCTACCGTGCCTGGGGATCAAAGTCGTGAAGCTGTTTCAGTTTTTTTTCATATTAATGGAGAGATAAACACAATTTAAATATGCTGCTGTTAATTTACTTACAAAACAAAATGAATAAATAATAACAAATTGACATCGGATTTATCGTGAAACCAAATATCACAAGAGCAGATTTTTATCAATGTAATAAAATTTCTATTGTCTCTCACCGTTTGAGATCACAGGAAAAGCGCACATAAAATTTTCTAAAAGAAATTACATTAGTGCAAAATTGACTTCGAACCCTTACGATCAGATGGTGGGGTCACTCCCGCCACCGGGCCACCGGTGCCAATAAAATATAATAACAGCTAAAAAGCAATTCCCTCCGCCATATTTAAATTATTTATAATACCATTCGGGGTCGGAAGGGCGCATTCCTCGCATTAAATAAATAAAGAGCAGGAAGTGTTAACGTGTGCCGAGGTTGCGGGTTCGATTCCGGAGGGAACATTTTCGTTAATTAGAATGCGTGACTTATGTACGAGGCAGGTGTTTTGTTAATGGTGATTTTTACCACTTAGCATCAGGTGGGCTGTCTGCTTGATCTATCAGCTAGTAGCTAGTAGTATAAAAACATAAAAGAGTTATCTGGTAACCGCTATCCTACTAATATTATAAACGCGATAGTTTGTAAGTATGGATGGATGGATGTTTGTTACCCTTTCACGCCGGAACGGCTGAACGGATCTGGATGAAACTTGGCAGAGAGATAGATTATAGTCTGGAATAGCACATAGGCTACTTTTTATCCCGTGGGAATACTGGAATTTAAATCAGCTCGGATACCGCGGGGCGCAACTAGTATACAGATAAATAGAGAAGATCAGAGAATAGAGGCTGAGAGATTCTAATTAAATAATAAACAAATAAATAATGCTGGACAATCCACACAGCACCATCTAGCCCTAAAGTAAGCTACTCAAAGCTTGTGTTATGGTACTAGATGACCGATAGATATTTAATACATTTTAGACTTACATAGATAGATATTTTTTATTAAATACTTAGAAAACACCCAGACCATCCAGTTAGTTACTTGATATTATCATCAAGAGCATTGCACGTTTGAAGTTATAATTAACTCTTGATTCCTTTCATCCACCAAATCTACTCACTGCTCTTACAGGAACTAAATATTGGCTGAAACAATGCGTCGGTTGCAATCGACAGGCGACACTGAAAAATCCCCAAAAGCTTTTAAGCCGACGCGGCCGTGCGGACCCGCTGACTGTATCGCACTATATTGCGGGTAGAAGAAAAAGAAGAATGCTTTATCTCAAAATACGTTAAGAAAAGGGAATGTCAAGGGCGAACTGAGGTCATGGAACTTCCGTGCGTTACAAGCAGAGCACATGTGATTTAATTAAAGTAAAAATAATGTTTATTCAATAAAATCACAAGGATCACCTTGAAACTTCTTAAAACTAGGTGACTCTAGGTGCCAGTCCCACGCGACCAAAGCCGAGAAGAAATCCTGGTAGCATTCCCGCTGTCCTTAAGGTTATGGGTTAAAACCAGGTCGTGCACTAAAAATACGTATCAAGTGCTTGAGCATCTCTGAGACGCACTTTAATCCTTTAACCACACTGGTTCGTAACTACATGACATGATGAAGAGCGTATTGCACTCACGTGTTACCACAAAATGTCCATAGGCTAGGGTTACTGCTTCCCATCAGGTGGGCCGTAAGTAAAAATATAAATAAACTAGCTGATCCCGCGGCTCTGCTCGCGCTTGTTTACTTTGCAAATCAAATACAAACTTTCATCCCCTATTTTATCCCCTTGGGCGTAGAATTGATCAAAATCCTTTCTTAGCGGATGCCTACGTCATAACATCTACCTGCATGCCAAATTTTAGCCCGATCCGTCCAGTGGTTTGGGCTGTGCGTTGATAGATCACTATGTCAGTCAGTCAGTCAGTCAGTCATCTTTGAGTTATATATATTTAGATAAATATTGGTGGACATTACACACAACACTATCTAGCCCCATACTAAGCCAAAGCTTGTGATATGGAAACCAGATAGCTGATAATATACTACTTATATACTTTTTTTGGAAATACATACTTATACATATTGTTAGACGAGACCAACCCTCATAACAAAAATGGCGCCGAGCGAATATAAAAGGCGCGCCACAAGCGGCGCGCGGCCACTTCTTTTCGAGACTTCGTGCGATGTAGACGTTTTCTTAATAATCGAATGTTCATTTGAGTTTCATATTTTCTGGTGTAATTTCGTTCTTAAATTGATTTAATAATAAATGTTTAGGCTTTTGTAAATTGCTTTTTAAAAAAACTGTTTTTGCTCTTCTTTCCCAAAATCAGAAGTGGGATAAAAGATCTCACTCTCACTCTAAAATTAGCTGTTTTTCGGTCATTTTCACAAAGTGCTATTCGATTATAAACGTCCGCAAAGTACGAGTCGAGATACCCTCATTTTGTGGTTATTTTTCTTGAACGTTGTGTCTGTGTTTTTCGAGTCTGTTTCTACGTGTAGATGGATAGATCGTCTCGATCTCGATCGCGTGTGCACCGCTCGCGGAGCCCGCGAGGTCGGCGTTCCCGCAGCAGGCACTCGCAAGGACGTCGCTCGCGCAGTGTTTCGCGGGGGTACACCCCGCGACTTACAGTGCGTTCTAGCCGTAGTTCTAGCCGGGCCACCGCTAGCCATGCTCTCCGTGCACACCGCCGATCGCGAGGGCATACGCCGCGACGAAAAACACGGTATCGTAGTCGGAGTTCTAGCCGTAGTGAGTCTCATGTAAGTAGACGTGATTGTAGCCGCGACCGACGCAGTCATCGTAGCTACCGAAGCCGAAGCCGTCGTCGCGATCGTCTTAGCCGTGAGTCCTGGCATACCATCATGTCTCGGCTACAGGCTTTGGAGACGCGCACGCAACCGGCTGACTCGGCTGGGCCCTCTTCTCGGAACAATACCGAGCAAATAGTGGAGGCTATTCAGTCGCTTAAATCGGTAAGTAGTCGTAGTTACTACGTCTCAAATTTCGATCCCAATATTCACGAAGTAGACGCCTGGTTTTCTGAGGTGGACAGGGCCAAGATTAGCAACCGCTGGGATGATCGTGAGTGTTTGTCTCGTATCGGAAGTTGTTTGAAAGGTGACGCTAAAACATGGTTAGATGAGTGGGTCACTAGTGACCGCTCGTGGAGTAATTTTAAAAACGATTTTAAATGTTTGTGCGTGAGCAAAATAGATACGGCTAACATTTTATTTGAAGTGATGTCAACCGATTCAAACAAATTTCGTACTTACGCAGAATATGCTCGAAAGTCTTTGCTCCGTCTGCGTATAGTCAAGGGCCTCAGCGATGAGCTTATCACATCCATCGTGTTGCGTGGAATTAAGGACCCACATGTGAAGGCTACTGCGACCAACGCTAAATTGGTCCCAAACGATTTGGTTAATTACCTATCCACGTTTTCGAAGCCTGGTAAGGAGGTGGTTGCTGATACTAAGGGTAGTCGGCGTTTAGAATTAAATGACGGTAGCAACAAGACATCAGGTAACAAGCGACCATTTCGGTCATCTCGTTTCAATCCTAATTGTTATACATGTGGTGAGTCGGGTCATAAAGCGGCTACCTGTTCTAAAAAGCCAAAATCGACTTCTGCCACAGGAAACGATACTCAAGTCAAGCCTGCCGATAGCCAGAATTCGGGCTCACCATGTGCTTATTGCAAGAAAACGGGTCATCACATCAGTAAATGTTTTGCAAAACAACGGTCCGAGCAACGAAATAAAAATAACGTCAACTTTTGCTCGACCCCTATGCAAAAGCGCACTGATGTGGTAGTAGGTATCATTGAGGGTATACCTGTTGACATTTTAATTGACAGTGGTGCTATTGATGTTTCACTTATTTCTTCGTCGGCGGTGAACCATTTCTCATGTCAGCAAAAGCCAATAAAACGTCAAATTAAAGGGGTCGGTGAGTCAATAACTTTGGTACACTCTTACGTCACTCTTGTCATCGAGCTGGACGGTATATCGTTGGAAGTAGATTTATTGGTGGTACCCAGCGAGTGCATGAATGCTCCAATTATTATAGGTACGGATGTGCTGAATCGTGATGGCGTAACGTATGTTAGGACAAAAAATTCACAGCGCATTATACGTGACCTCGAGCCTCTAGCGATATCAGCTGTGGAGCCTGACGAGCAGCGTTCGGTTAAGACATCTGTAACAGGTGATGATTTGAACGAGCTCACTGCCATTCTGAATGAGTATGCAGACTTCATGATCTCAGGTACGGCCACTTCTACTGTCACTACTGGCTCTATGCGTATCCAAGTGATCAACGATAACCCGGTGTACTACCGCCCCTACAAGATGTCTTATGATGAAAAATTAAGGGTACGGGACATCATCAAAGATCTTCTCGCCAAAGGAATCATACGTGAGTCTGAGTCTCCCTACTCTAGCCCGGTTCTGCTTGTAAAGAAGAAGGATGGCTCCGACCGCATGTGTGTTGATTTTCGTGCGTTAAATAGGATCACAGTTAAAGATCGATACCCGCTACCTCTAATCGACGACCACATTGATCGATTAGGCAAAAGTAAATATTTTTCAACTTTGGACATGGCTACTGGCTTTCACCAGATTCCCTTGGATGAGTCATCTATTCCCTTAACAGGATTCGTTACCCCGGAATCACACTATGAGTATGTTAAAATGCCATATGGTCTAGCCAACGCACCTATTGTTTACCAACGCATCATTAGCAAGACATTACGTGACCTAATCGCTGAAGGAAAGGTATTGGTGTACATTGACGATTGCTTGATACTCACTCCTACAGTCAAAGAAGGTTTAGAGGTATTACGTAATGTGCTTTCGACTTTGACGAAAGCAGGATTCTCAATAAATCTGAGGAAGTGTTCGTTTTTGTGCACTGAAATCGAGTACTTGGGTCGTGTGATATCAAATGGTGAAGTGCGGCCAGCCGCCGGGAAGGTTCAGGCTCTTGTCGATTCTGTTGTGCCTCAAAACGTCAAGCAGGTACGACAATTTCTAGGGTTAGCAGGCTATTTTCGGAAGTACATTTCTAACTATTCAACCAAAACTGCTTGCATTGCGCGTCTTACCTGTAAGGACGTTGAATTTTGCTGGGGCACAGAACAGGAGCTTGTTCGCCAAGAGATTATCACCATTCTAACCAGTGCACCTGTACTGGTTATATTTGATCCGAGCTTGCCTACGGAGGTTCACACGGATGCAAGTAGTCTTGGGTATGGTGCAATTTTACAACAGGTTCATAAGGATGGTAGTCGACGCGTAGTGGCTTACTATAGCCAGGTCACGAAGGGGGCTGAGCCAAAGTACCATTCTTATGAGTTAGAAACCTTAGCTGTCGTTAAAGCTCTAAAACACTTCAGGCATTATTTGATAGGGGTGCAATTCACTGTAATTACTGATTGTAACGCCCTCAAGGCGACTCAAAACAAAAGAGACTTGTTACCGCGTGTAGCAAGATGGTGGATCTTCCTTCAAGATTATAACTTTCAGATAATGTATAGGCGGGGCGCCATGATGCCGCATGCGGACTATCTTAGCCGTAACCCATGTAATGCTGTCAATAACATTGATCGCCCTCGTAACTGGGCTCAAATTGCTCAGGCAGGAGACGAGGAGACTCAAGCTATGATCCAGGCACTAGAACAAGGTCAATTGGACCCATCAAGGTACGTGAAACAAAATGACATTCTGTATTACCGGTATACGCCCACGGGCGAAGAGTCAAGACTACTTTGCTACATACCCAAGGGTCATCGCTTGAGCCTCCTTCGGATCTTCCATGACGAGCACGGTCATATAAGCACTGATAAAGTGATTGATTTAATCCTAAGACATTTCTGGTTTCCTGGTCTTAGACCATTTGTTGTAAAATACACAGCTCACTGCTTGACATGTATCGCCCACAAGCGTGTACCACGCGCACCGTTACAGCCCATCACTTCATGGGACAAACCCGATGTTCCGTTTGATACACTACATGTTGATGTTTTGGGACCTCTCCCAGTGTCGAAAGGTTACAAGTATGTCATGCTTGTGGTCGATGCATTCACAAAATACTGTTTGTTAATGTTAATGAATCGTCAGGATGTTGACGAACTTAAGCGTGTATTTAAGTTAGTTATTTCTCTGTTTGGTACACCTAAGTTAATTGTATCGGATAGGGGACGTATGTTTGAGTCAGCGGGTTTCACATCATGGATGCAAGTCTTAGGCGTACAGTTACATCACATTACACCAGAAATGCATCACGCCAATGGTCAAGTTGAGCGTTATGTTCGCACGGTTCTTAATATGCTGCGAATCGTCGCCAATCAACAAAAAAACGAATGGGCTGATGAATTATGGCAGTTGCAGCTTATTCTAAACTTGACGAAGCAGAAAAGCACTGGAACCTCTGCTCTCAACCTTTTGGTCGGTCACGAAAGTGCCACGCCTGTAATACGTTCTCTGGTGCGAGACGTTGCTATCACTCAGGCAGGAACTAATCGAGAGTCTAGAAGAGAGATGCTCAGACAGAGGACGGCCGAACGGCTGACGAGAAACCAAGCACAACAGGATGCGGTTGTAAATGAGGATAGGCGTCCACCTCGGGCTTTTCAAGTAGACGACACAGTTTTTGTTATTAAATATGCCCAGTCTCAAGGAAAATTGGACCCTGGTATGCGAGGACCCTATCGAGTTGTTAAGGCCCTTCGTAATGGTCGATATGAACTGAGGTTACTTGCCGGAGCGTATGGGAAGACCACCTATGCGGCTGCTCAGTTCATGGTGCCTTGGAGAGGAGAGTGGACCCCTGAGACGTGTGCTGCTTTTTTTGAAGGTGGGTCTGAAGTCTATGTGGTATGCAAACTTTAAAGCGCCTATGCCTATAGCTTATGCGGTACGCGAACTTGGAGCCTCTTCCGTTAGTGAGAAAAGTCTATGTGGTATGCAAACTTTAAAGAGCCTATGCCTATAGCCGCCGTAAGGTATGCAAACTTTAAAGAGCCTATGCCTCGTTGGAACGGTGCGAAAGCTTTTCGGTATGCAAACTTTAAAGAGCCTATGCCGAAAAGTCGCTGAGTGGCAAGCAAACTTTAAAGAGCCTCTGCCGTGTAAGTGCTCAGTGTATGTTGTTATTTGTGTACGTACATGTTGGTGGGTCGACCCTTTATTTTAATATGTGGTTGGGGGTTATTGGTTTGTGGTTCTCAAGGATCATAAGTCAATACTTTCCTAAACTACTTTAGTTTTCTTGGTGTTGGGTAATGGTGTTCTTAACTTTAGCTAAACCTAACCTAACACACACTAAAGTGTCAAATTATGTACAGTTGGCAAGCTAGTAACATTAAACAACTGATTTCAGATACAACTGATGATTCAGACTGCCCAGGTGATAGAGATCAGCTTGCGAACTTGCCTAGACTGGAAGCCGACCAGCCAGGACCCTCGTCGAGACCGGATGAGATCATTGACGCCGGGCTATTGAACAGATCTCTACCTGTACTAGACGATTGTCAATTAGAAGAGCCTGACAGGGACGTCAGGGTATCAGGAGAGGCCGTGTTAGACGAGACCAACCCTCATAACAAAAATGGCGCCGAGCGAATATAAAAGGCGCGCCACAAGCGGCGCGCGGCCACTTCTTTTCGAGACTTCGTGCGATGTAGACGTTTTCTTAATAATCGAATGTTCATTTGAGTTTCATATTTTCTGGTGTAATTTCGTTCTTAAATTGATTTAATAATAAATGTTTAGGCTTTTGTAAATTGCTTTTTAAAAAAACTGTTTTTGCTCTTCTTTCCCAAAAATATAATATTAAATAACACCCAGACACAAAACAAACATCTATGTTTATCACAAAACTGTTTGTTCACGGTGGGAGTCGAACCCACGGCCTCCGGCACAAAAGGCAGAGCTACTACCAACTGAGCTGTAAAAGCTGTGGCGTATTGTTACAATATAAGACACTCTGTATCTTAACAGCTAGGGCTAGCTACCAATAGAGATCTGAATATAAATACATACAATCAATATTTGCCACTTCTGATCTTAAAAGGTACAACATCAGTTATAGGTAGATCTAACTTGATATAGACAGATCATTCTCCGGCATCGGATAAAAATAATTAGATTTTTCGAGATGGCTGGAACGCTTCGTCTGCGCAAACCTAGTTTCAGACCACGTCAGTACGCTCTCGTTCGTTTTGTGCAGTCCTGCATCGCGCTGACCAGCCAGCTAACACACACATGGCTAGATCACTTGAAACAGGCGTGCGTTAGTCAAAAAAATAATGCGGTTATATAAAGATCAGTCAAAAGACCATTTCGTTTTGATAACTTTTATCATTTTTTACTAATTATTACAAACAGTGGCTCAAAAACTTTAATCAAAATAAAAATAAAAATGATTTAAATCTTATGAAAAAATTTAACTTCTTGACATGTATTATAATTATATTATATTAAATTCAATAATAATTATATACAATTTTCCAATGCTACCGAAAAAAGATAGTAAAGAACAAAGTACAGGTAGTCGTCACAAATACTTCTATAGGTAATATCGCCTCACTCGCTCTCATGGTGGAAGTAACCCGGTCAATCGGTTGATGAGAAAACAATACAAATGCGTCGCAAGCTCGTGACGTCACGATTGTATGCGACATGCGGAATGTCTATAAATATTTTCTTGTTTGTTTTGGGCTCTATTTGTATTTCTTGATTTGTACATTCATGTTAATAAATTATTATTATATTGTATTTGATGAATTTATATTTTAAAAATAACAATACCTACGAGGTTATATTAAAATAATAAAAACCGTCAACCCCAGTTGCCTTAGTTTAAAATCAATAAATTAATTTATCCTATTAGCCCGCTGTACTTATATTTTTTTTAATAAAAAAAATATAACTCTATTTTTACACTAAGTAAAAGTAATAACGCTTTTTGTTTTTGTTACAAGACTATTATAATATTTACTAGAAATAAATCATCGAAGTATCGGATATAATCAATTAAAGTAGATCTATCTGTTTGAAATGAGCTATGCCACAAATTCTGCAAAGGTCCACTACTGGATTGTGGTATGCAGTATGCATCAAGCCATGTTTTCTGATGGAAATGGATCTGTTGACGGAGGACGCTGTTCTGCGAGAGTGACACAGTTTTTAATGAATTGGCTTTGAGGCGACGTTTCGTGTTTTTGATGTTTGCTCGAAGAGTCGTCGTTACACATGTAAAAATGTAAAATACCGCGAAATGAAAAGTTTCATAGACTAAACATACCTCTTTCGGAGTGAGCCGCTGGCAGCCCGGCTGCCAAGATGGCGACCGCCAAAATTGTTGTCAGCGCCATCTCTTGAGTAACACAGACACGGCACAGACTCAAACCATCACACACTGCACTGTTGCTTCACTCCACTGTATTTACTTCACTGTTACGTGTCGTTAGAACATGTTGAGTCGTTGTCGTTTTGAGCGTGGCCTGAAAAAAAAGAAAAAATATTTGAAAATTCATGCAAAACTTTATTGGACGCGCATGATGTTATGCTACTGCATTGACTGGATGAAATACCTACTTCACATTTTTGGATTCGTTTTATAGTGTGTGTGAATAACTTTTGAGACATAAAAATCTTTGTTGATACTTCACATTTTTGGAAATGTGATTAATAGATTAAACATTAATAGACATTAATAGATAAAAGTTTATGAAAAAATGTCATGTCAAAAAAATCACACCTGTCCCCAGGCACGGTAGATATCCCCTCAGTTCTTCTATTACCTACCAAGTCTTAAGATTATTTGAGTATTTCTAAGCGAGATAGTCAGAAGGTACGGCCAAATACAAATTTTAGCACATTAATCGCATTTTGCATCGTATAGTTGGTATTCCATACATGACAGATACAGGTCACGTCAACCAAAAAGAACGCTGAAAAATAGTGGAGGGGATATGTTAGCGCATACAAAATACTCGCGCCATCATCACACCCTTTCTTCCTCCCTCCGGCGTTCTTTTTGCGTGATGCGCACTATAGTAAATTAACTACGCCTCTTACTAAAGGAGGTATGATAATATAGGATACTATTTTTAGTTACTAATAATTCTTAGTAATAATAGAACAAGCAAATTTATTAACTATTAATTTATTTGAGAGGTCAGTCTCTCAAAGTATGTAAATACGTGAAATACTACACTCAAAATTAATTTACTTAAATATTCGGAGGACAAAGATCAAACGTAGTTTTGAAATAACTGAACGAACTTCACTAGTAATTAAAGTTTCAGAGAAGGGTTAGCAGTTTGTGGGACGTCTAAAGTAGCCGGCATTCTTAAAAGTCCGGCTAAAAATGTCCGGATTGTTCAACATGTTTTATAATAGTACCTGTTATTAATAAAAAAAACCACCTTGAGAAGAAAACAAACAGATAAACGCTAGAGAGTTTTGTCAAAAATTTACGAGCACAATCCTCAATCCTACTCTTAAACGGTGAAGGAAAACATAAAATACTAGCTGTGCCCCGCAGTGTCACCCGCGTAATTTTGAATCCCAGTATTCCCACGAGACAAAAAGTAGATCATGTGCTATTCCAGACCATAATCTTTATCTGTGTCAAATTTCATCCAGATTCGTTCAGCCGTCGTCGTTTTGGCGTTATTGAGTAACAAACATCTAAGCTTTCTTAACTATGATAATGTCATTCTCAAACATGTGTCAAGTCTTTAAATGATTCTATTTGAAGCTTACTCAAAATCCTTTTACCACACTGTTTCTAATTAAACTAGCGACTCGAGAAGATGAAAACATGTCCTAAACAAACATGATATAAATTAATAATGCTTTCATGAAACAACCGAATTAATAACTCGAAAACTCCTAGTCAGACCTGATTCAAAAGAGAATCATCAAAGTCGGTCCATACAGTAAAAAGTTATGAGATAACAAATATAAAAAACAGTGGAATTGAGAAATTCCAGCATTTTTTATGTCGGTTAAAAAACCGGAAATTCGTCTAAATAAATGAAATGAAAGCTCCTCCCTAATCCGGTCAAAGAATCCATTTAATATTCAACATTGTTTAAAACGGAGCGGGCTGTTTTATGACTGGTAGTCTCACCATTTAGTAAACTTTACACAAATTACGTGGTTATTTTAAATTAAGTTTCTACCTTTTCAGGGACGTGTGGACAATACTATGTATGGTGACCATGTGCTGAATGAGACGCGCTGCTGTTTTATTCCTCTTGTCATGTGTAGATATTTCGAAGTGTGGTGAAAGGAATGAAATGAGACTCAAAAGGACTCCTTTCGACCACTTGACTCTTAGATTCATTTAACCGACGATAAAAAGGAGGTTCTCATGTCAACGCTTTTTTTAAGGATCTACGACATACCAGTTCATATCAGTTTCCAGCGCAGCGGGCGAGTCCGCCTACGACGCAAGAGTTCGGGTTCGATACCCGCTTCGGAACAAATTTGTGTACGATTTGCAGACATTTGTTTCGTTGGTCTGGGTGTTCTCTATGTATAATAAAAATATCTATCTATGTAAGTATATAATGTATTAAATATGTATATCAGTTATCTAGAACCCATAACGCAAGCTTTGAGGAGCTTACTTTGGGGCTAGATGATGCTGTGTGGATTGTCCAGCATTATTTATTTATTTATTTTCCCAAAGGATGCTGTGAGCTGTGTGGCACTGTACTAATACTGATATAGGCCGCTTGGCTTGACCCAAATGCCATGTGTTTAAAATAAATGCAGATTATGACTCTATGTCGTATTTATAGATCATACGAGATCTATGTCTGTTTTCTTGTACATTCCGGACTGGGAACCCAGATTTTTCTTTTCGGATTAGCACTAACACTGAAGCATTTCTTTACATACATACAGTAACAAGGACAAGACAAGGAAGAGCGGTAGGAACCAAACCGAAAGTTTGATTCCCAAATACCGCTTCTGTATATCCTTTCAGATATCTTAGTACCGAGTACTCTAGAAGTCTGAGGGTAGTGTGATAATAATAAGCCCAAGCATTACATTTGGCACATACCCACATTTTGCAGTAGTCGGTATTACATACGTGACTGGTTGCAAGACTACGACCGCTGTTAAAAAACTCACTAGTTTCTTTGCAATGTTTTCCTTCACCGTTTTAGAGCATTGGCATACGCACATATTTTTAAACATGAAAAACCCAAAAAAAAGTGTTTGTATTTTTCTAATAATAATCTAAGGAAAATGTCCTATGCTAATGATTTTCTAATAAGGGAAAATTCCCTCTATTAATAATAGCAGTCACAATACACGACTGAAACCATTGACATCCGCCTAGTAAAATATACTTTACCTACTTGACTTATTTAAAACCTATCTAAGTATAAAAAATAAGTTACACCTCACAGTATTAATCCCTTGATAGAAACAGCACAAGGTCTGTTTTGTATGAACACGATAACTCGAATTGTTTCGACAATTCGAGCAATAATCTAAGCGCGTTGACACGACCGAGTTACTTGGCCTAGTACAAAACAACTGGCTAGTATAACTCGCTTTTATTGATAACACTGCCCACTGTATACCACTGATTTTCTTTTTCGTTATGTGGTGTGCAAGAAAGTATTATTTATCCATTTAGTAAGCTAAATTGTAAGTTTAGTGGTTCTTCGTTTCTTCAGGTCAAGAGTACCCTAAACCGACGAGCATGTATGAAGAATGTTATGAGATGAATGAAGCGAAAGAGGTCAGGATCGTAGCAAGTGGAAATCCGTGGTCTCTGCCTACCCTTATGGGAAATAGGCGTGATTTTATGTATGTATGTATGGACGCGTGGCAAAAGCCTCTAGTTTGAATTCAGTCACCAATGCATTTTTCCCGTCGAAAAATTTGTGCGCGCAATGCCAGTGATCTTAAACGGTGAAGGAAAACATCGCGAGGAAAAGTATTACGTATTCTAACAGCGGCGATGGGCTTGTTGTCACGTAAGGAGAACTAACTAGCTATTGGAAACGTGGGTATGTGCCAAATATAGTGTTCGGACCTCCGACTACCTCTGTTAGACTTTCTAAAGAATCTTTAAGAGTAGTAGAGCTCGTTAAGAAGGGCTCGTCCGGAAAAGTACCTACTACCACCACGCCTTTTTCTGCCACCAAGTGTTTCGGTTTAAAGAGTGTGGTCGCCAGTCTAACTACAGGCACATAAGGCTTAACATTTGTATGCCTCAAGTTGATGGACGCAGGGCAGTGCATCTTAGGGCACGTTCCTATCGTGTGTGACTTACGAGGCAATGCAAAAAAATATTTGCACTTGGTACTAGGCGGGATATCTACCGTGCCTGTGGATCAAAGTCGTGAAGCTGTGTCAGTATTAGTAATAAATACAATTAGACTAAGTCGATGTGAACGCGGCACGAGGGTTGCTGGCCTACTTCGGTGCTCAGTGACATTGCCATTACGTATTTCACAGCCTATAAAGTAGGGTGACTCCATTTTGGAATATTCCTATCTTATTTCAAGCTTTCATTTACATTTCAATTATGTAGGTGTGTAGATAGATAGAAAAATATTTATTCAATATTGGTGGACTTTCCACTTAACACTATTTAGTCCTAAACTAAGCCAAAGCTTGTATACGAGTATATGGGAACCAGGTGGCTGATTATAATACTTATACCAATACTTTTTTATTGCCAAAATAAAAGGTATTTAGATAGAGAGAAAACAATTTATTGCCCAAATATATATATACATAGTTTAATTCAATTTATTAATTTTCAGATGCCAGTGATCCATAATTTGTTAGTAGAACTTAACTAAACATTTCAATTGTGTTAGCACAACTATTAAATTACAGATAAATTTACCAAAATGAGTTATTATTTATTAATTTCCGCCTGCGTACGTTCATTAAACTAACATAACTAACATAATACTACACAAAATCCTCATTTCTACTCGCTCTTTTTTTTTGTTTTACGTATAAAATAATAATAGAAATTCAGAAGTATTGTAAAGGGAACCACGAATGCCCTTGAAATACCCGTAAGATAATACCCAATTAGAGTAGGTACAGTATCATATCCTGTGACCTTTAACCCCATGGCCACCCTAACACCCTTAGGGTAAGGTAGTTTATAACGATACCTGACTTTATTCAGGGTTCACGACCTTTGTGGCGTTGTGGGTCGTCAATTGGGACGCGTGAAGAGCTGGTTTGATTCCCATGCGGCATAATTCGCGATTGCAAAATTTTTGTTCTGTCTTCCTATTATGTAACTTGCGACAGGTTTGCGGCAAACAGCTTGTGTACTTATATGCATCAGGGTTTTCAACCTTTGTGGCATGGTGGGACATCAATTGGGACGCGTGAAGAGCTGGTATGATTCCCATTTTTTAAATTATAAAATTTAATTTATTTCGCACTCCTATTACGTAATCCGCAACCGTGTTGCGGAAGGCTTGTCTAATATAGGAAAGCTGTCTTTACCTAATTGAAATAGTACCTGATTAGCTTTTAAGCCATTTTGCTAAATCTTTATGTTTCTATTTGTGCATTATTGGAGTTATTTTTTATGATGTTTTTTTTTATAAATAATTGCAACTACGAAATTGCTGACAAAATTATTCTACGAATCTACAAAAAGAACGGGTCACGGCAGTGATTGCATAATTACGCTTGTCGCGGATCTGTCGCGAGTTACATAATAGGCAAGTGTTGCGTTTCCATGGTAACATTAATATTCCCACTTAGAATAATAAAACAGACATAGCAGTAATCTCTATGTGCTTTCAAGAAGCTTTGAAGATCCAAGACGGGTATACAGAGGCACGTCCAAACATTACACTAACAGTGCTGTTAGTTTGCAGACGCTGGGTTCTCACATTAATAATAGCTTTCTCTGCCTTTAACAATAACATTATCGTAAACAGCACGTTAACAGAAAACTTACCCCCGGTTTCTGAAAGCCCGATCAACGCAACAGTAATCGGCTGTCAAGTCACTTGCTGTTTCAACTTTTACTTCAAATTAGATAGAGATAGCAAGAGACTTGACAGCCGATTAGTGTTTACCGCACTTTCAGAAACCGGGGTAAATGAATTAATTTATTAGAACCGCCGAGCACAATTTATTTATTTAAACGCAAAAAAAAGCTTGGCTTCCTTTCACCACACTATGTAGTATAACCAGTGAACCAGTGAAGAAGATTAATGAACCTACAATAGATTAAGAAAAAAACTGAAACAGCTTCACGACTTTGATCCCTAGGCACGGTAGATATCCCTTCAGATCTCTCAGTACCAAGTACTTACTCAAGATTCTTTGAGGATGTCTAAGGGGGTAGTCAGAGGTACGTCCAAACATTACATTTGGCACATACCCACATTTTGCAGTAGCTAGTATTCCATACGTGACAGGCTGCAAGCCCATCGCCGCTGCTAGAATACTAACTGGTTTCCTCACGATGTTTTCCTTCACCGTTTGAGATTAAGATTAAGACAAATGACATAATACAATCTCGTTAGCACAAGAGGCCACCCACCCGAATGGTACATGCACAGAAACTTGTCACAAAAGGCGTGTACCAAAGAATGGCATTTCACACCATTTTCAATGAACAAAAGCTTTCTCATATCCGAGTGAAGTCGCGGCCGGAGGCTAGCGGCAGATAACGAAAGAGTTACTTTACACATAAAATAATAATACTCATAGAACCGAAATTCCAACGGTTCTTAACATCTGTATGCCTCAAGTTGGTGGACGCAGGGCAGTTCATCGCACGGGCATTACTCTCTATGACGTAAGAGATTCCTTGCCCTAAACCGTAAACGTCAAAACGTGAACTTGGTCTTTATTCTGTACTAGCGATCCGCCCGCGCGCCCCTGCTTCGCACGGGTGCACATATCATGCATGTATTATACATACAAACCTTCCTCTTGGATCACTCTATCTATTAAAAAAACCGCATCAAAATCCGTTGCGTAGTTTTAAAGATTTAAGCATACATAGGGATATGGGGATATAGGGACAGAGAAAGCTACTTTGTTTTATACTATGTAGTGATGACATAGGAAATAGTTTGCCCTAACAGTGTGACGACACAACATGATCTAAACACAAACGCGATTGGATTGGTCATAGTGAATAACGCAGGTGCGTTCCTATCGTGCGTGACTTACGAGGCATTCTTTGTTATAGGTGATGGTTACCACTTAACAACAGGTGACCTATCCACTGATTCTATCAGCAAGTAGAAAGCGATATGGTGCTTAATTCTCCGGACGAGCCCTTCACATCGATCTAACCATATCGTGTCGAGCTTTAAATACAATAAGTATTGAGTATCTGAGTTTCGCTTCTATAGACATTGTTACACTAGTTTTTGTACAAAGCCACACCGCCCCAGTAAATGTAAGCGTTGCTCTACAAACCAAGATATTAACTCCCTTTGTGTCTCTATAGAGGGTTGGAGGGGGGTGGAATGGTCATAATTATTACTAACAACTACATTTACTACACATTTCAAACAGCGCCATTCAGCCCCAGACTGCAACAATTTTTTAATTCGCTTTATAGTGTTTTCTGTTGGAAATCACAAGGTAATGTTTTGTTATAGGTGATGGTTACCACTTAACATCAGGTGGGTAATACACTTGTTGATCCGCTAGTTGTATAAAAAATCTTATAGTGCCAAAAGCGTCTATATACTACCAACTGTTACTTAAAATTACTGTTATTGACCGAGCGAGCGAAGCGTCTCAGTTTCCACATTGGCCAAAAATGCTTTTGTCCGGATGTCTGTCTGTCTGTCTGTCTGTTCTCCTCTACAGGTCGCATTTTTCAACAGATCTGGACGAAACTTGGTACACAGGTTATATGACTTATTAGAATTTTTTTTGTCGTCGGGGATTTTTGATTGGAGGGGTATTTCCCCCAAAAAGGGGCAAAAAAGGGGGCTATTTCATATGCTGAATATCTCCACCAAATGAGATCCGATTTCGATTGTTCTTTTTTTATTTGAAAGGTAGTAACTATAAGTTGATCTCATAAAAGTTTGGTGAAGATCTGATGAGGATCTTTAGCATGATGAACGGGATAGCTCATCAAAAAATCGATGGGTATCAATCAAATTTGAAAGAAACACTAAGGACCTCATTCTACACAAGATGATTAAAAAAAACAATAAAAATCGATAAAATCAAAAGAATCAAAAATCGGAAAAATTATATCTACCTACCGCTAAGCCAGTGAATTGCTCACTTTTAGTGTGCTCGCGAGGTCTACCAGCTCACAGAGCCACAAGTTTTATTCTGTAGCTACATATTATGTATTCGTTCAAGCGAGTGTGGGAGAGGCCTTAGCGCCAGGTGACACGTGACGTGTACAACTGAAAACCTTAACCTTTTGGTCTCATTGCGGAAATTTGGAACTGTATTAAAGTCTCTGTTAAATGTTAACTTATATTTTTTTATAGATTAAGAACTACTCGTCTATTTTCACGTAGTTTTAAAACGTTTCAAAGTGATCCTTCTGATTTTTTTTACTTTGACTCCAAAATATGGACACGTGCCAAAAAAAGGACGTGCCTCTGACTACTCTCGCTAATTTAAAGGACTTGAAGTAATTGATGGCCTAAGATGTCTACCATGCTTAAGTACCACAGTATATTCGATTTTCCAATTTTGCAGCACCGGGAGTAGTAGTGGGAGTGACCCCGCCTTCCGATCGTAAGGTCGCAGGTTCGAATCCGGTCGTGCACCAATGGATTTTTCTATCGAAAAATTTATGTGCGCAATGCCAGTGCTCTTAAACGGTGAAGGAAAACATCGTGAGAAAACCAGTTAGTATTCTAACAGCGGCGATGGGCTTGCAACCTGTCACGTATGGAATACTAACTACTGCAAAATGTGGGTATGTGCCAAATGTAATGTTTGGACGTACCTCTGACTACCCCCCTTAGACATCCTCAAAGAATCTTGAATTTAGTACCTACTTGGTACTGGAAGATCTGAAGGGATATCTACCGTGCCTGGGGATCAAAAAGTCGTGAAGCTGTTTCAGTTTTTCAGTTTTCAATTTTGCAAAAGGAGTTTTTCTGATCTTATTTGTGAAAAATAATTAATAAATATCTTTGTTATTTTACATTGTCAAAAGCTCACCCGGTTGAAATGTAATACATGTCAAAACGTGACAGTCTTCATTTCCTATCTTAATGAATACTAATTCCCATTCTACCCTAAATAATATTTGTAATGCAAATCGCAACGCAAACTAACCGTCAGTTAAATATGAGTGACGTTCACACGTGCTTTACTGGAACCAATGTTTGACTTCGAAAACAAACAGTATACAACTATAACTCAAGCGAAAATAAACCTTAACGCGCTAATAATAAAACCGGAGGAGAATGAAAGTCACGCAAAAATTCGAACAAGTAATTTCGGTAATTGCCAAAGAAATTTGAACTTTAACGCGCGGTGATAAAACTCAATTGGAATAAAGATTTGCGGTTATGCGATGTCCGATTTAGTTTAGGAAATGACTAGTAATAATCAGCTCTAATCCGTTGTGATAAGGGGGATAATGGAACGGATAATTGGATGGAAGTTTTGACAAAGTGCCAAATGGTCCGGCGAGATTTTCCATTTCGCACTGAAATAATTTATATTTCGGTTCTATCATTCTGTATGGATTATTTAAAATTTTGTGGGTTTTCAGTTCTTTAGCAGAAGGTTAAATAGACCCAATATTTAGAAATTATTGATAAATACAGACATACACATACACATACACATACCTACGTACGTTAGCTCTCCTATAAAGTTCATACAATTTAAACCTTATTAAACTTGAACTTGAGACTGATTTGGATCAGTTGAGCTATCTCTAGATCGCTCTGATCGCAAATCTGCTGATAGTTAATTTGTTGTTTATATTTTTCCAAACAATTATCTGATGGAACAAGCAGGTGAGCCAACCGATGTTAAAACATTTCCTCGTAACAATTTATCACGCACGAATTTTTTATTAAAAAAATATCTATCTATGTAAGTATATAATTTATCAAATATATCATGCAGTCATCTAGTACCCATAACACAGGCTTTGAGTAGCTTACTTTGGGGCTAGATGGTGCTGTGTGGATTGTCCAGCATTATTTATTTTATATTTTGAGGAAGAGAATAATTTATTATCAGTGACTGGATTTGAACCCACGACGATAGAAGGCGCTGTCACTTCCACTAAGCCACCGATGCTCGGTTACTATGTTAATATGAAAATAACTATTTGACGAAATTAAGTGCCAAGTACCTAACCTAACCAAAACCACAACATTTTGAACAGCTTTGCCAGAATGTGGACGAAACATTACTCTATTCCCAAACTACAGATTGCTTATTGCTATTTTATTTATTTGTAAGGGCTTGCACGCAACAATCTGCTTTATTTGTATTTAGTTATGTTTAATTAGCCCTAAAAGTTATACATTCCTAGTCTTATCGAATAATAAAGATCGCTTTCAAAATACGTAAATTCTTATCATCTATTCGATAAAACGAATGAACAATAAATTCTAACGAGTAATATAACCTTTGTTTGAACTTAATTTACAGTAAGAGTACAGTTATACACAGCTCAGGGGTTCCGAGCGCAGACCAGTTGTATTGTGTGATAAGCGTAGATTTTTCTGTAATGCTCGGCATTCGCTTTATTTAACAAAACATACTGATAAAATCTATCTTTAATAAATAATAGTTGTATTTTCAATAAAACCTACATTTTCAATCCGACTACAATAATATATTTATTATAATATATTTATAATATATAATTATCTAATTATATATATTCTATATAATTTACTTGTATTTTTGTAGATAAAAAGGTGTGTCATTTGTACTACCAGTAATAATACTTAATAGTACTACTTACACTGAGACAAAATTTATGTTTCTAAAATTGTTACTTGATAGACGTACTCTTTGAGGTAATTCAATTGTTTAAATCTGTGATAACTTTTCAAAATAAGGTGGGTTTTCTTCTTGATACATCCTTTCATGAAACTAAATGGAACCTTCTTGTTTATTGTAGCCTGATTCACAAACAATAAAATATAAAAGAACCCTTTAGATATGTCGCCAGCGAAACAGAAACAGCTTCACGACTTTGATCCCCAGTCACGGTAGATATCCCCTCAGATCTCTCAGTACCAAGTACTAACTCAAGATTCTTTGAGGATGTCTAAGGGGGGTAGTCAGAGGTACGTCCAAACATTACATTTGGCACATACCCACATTTTGCAGTAGTTAGTATTCCATACGTGACAGGTTGCAAGCCCATCGCCGCTGTTAGAATACTAACTGGTTTCCTCACGATGTTTTCCTTCACCGTTTAAGAGCACTGGCATTGCGCACATAAATTTTTCGATAGAAAAATCCATTCGTGCACGACCGGATTCGAACCTGCGACCTTACGATCGGAAGGCGGGGTCACTTCCACTAGACCATCGGTGCTCTACCAGCGACCACGTCTAATAATAAAGGTAAAACGAGATAAAAAATACCCGTGTAATATTTCAAATTATATGTCACTAGCGTCCCGCCCGCGCACCCCTGCTTCGCACGGGTGCACATATCATGCATGTATTATACATATAAACCTTCCTCTTGAATCACTTTATCTATTAAAAAAAACCGCATCCAAATCCGTTGCGTAGTTTTACAGATTTAAGCGTACAAAGGGACATGGGGACATAGGGACTGAGAAAGCGACTTCGTTTTATACTATGTAGTGATGATCGCGAAAGTTTAAAACATACAACCCTTTAGCTATGCAGCACTAGATTTTTTGCATTTTACATACTACACGTACACGTGACAAATAGTCTAATCTCATACGTTCGAAGTCAAATTTATTTATCTAAAGCCTGGGATCGCCAAATAGATGAAATCAAAGTTATTCTTAAATCTGTTATTTCGTTCAATAGATTTATGGTAATTTTGCAAAGATTCTAGATAAAGTTTAAAATTTTTTTATAATATTAAAATTGTATGAATTTACGATACAGATGAAATGGTTGAGCTATCTCCAGACGGTTGCAATGATGTATGACATGACATCTTATCATCTAAATGATTGTTAAGGGTCATAGAATCTCCTTTTCAGCCTCTTTGAGTCGCAATTAAAATCCTTTCACCCCACTGTTTTAAAATAACTGGTTACACGACATGAAAAATTTCCAGTTTTCCAGTTATGAAGTAAATCCTACTAATATTATAAACGCGAAAGTTTGTAAGTATGGGTGGATGGATGTTTGTTACTCTTCACGCCGCGCCGGAACGGCTGAACGGAACTGGATGAAACTTGGCAGAGAAATAAATTATAGTCTGGAATAGCACATAGGCTACGTTTTATCCCGTAGGAATACCGGGATTTAAATCTGCGCGGGCGAAACCGCGGGGGGCAACTAGTGTGACAATAATGTGTAAATTATGTGACAATCATGGGGTTTAGAAAATGTCTAAACAGGTATCATAATACCTTTTAAGACTTTTTCTGAACCCCAACTTACTTGAACTGACCTAAAGGTGTTGTTCACACATGACTGGCCACCACTTACCATCAGGCGTGCCATCTGCTATAGGACAGTTGGGTTTCGTACCTTTGTATGCTCAGATAGAAAATTTTAACGGTCACTGTTTAGACTAAATTAGAAAATAATTTTTGTTTTAAAAGAGTACATTAAGCGAACTTAACGCTAGTTAGTATTTGAAATGTAGTATTTATTTATTTGCCTGAAGAATGGTCATAACCTTTACGAGTATGTATTGTGTACTTGTGGTCCCACACACTTCGTCGATGACCAACTTAGTGCATGGTTTTTTAATACTACCAAGGAAGCAAACAAGCAAACGGCCCACCTGATGGGAAGCGGTTACCGTAGTCTACGTTTGTAACACCAGAGGTGTCACACTCGCGTCGTTGACCCTTTAATTATTTTAACACGCCTTTTTGAAGAACCCCATACTGTATTCTCCAGGAAAAACATCCGCAGGATGCGAATTTAAAAAAAATATAATTGAATTATATTTTTTACATTCTCAAGTTTTATTGAGAGAGACTGATATGAACAATTCTAAATTTAATCTAAGATTTTTAGTTTTTCGGAGAATTAAAAATTTCAGATTAAAGTTCCACAAGTTAAAGCGCCCATCTAAAGCAACGTTGATCGTGGCTAACCTAACATAAATCCATACAAACATAAATACAAACAAACATAAATACATACAAACAACTTAATACAAATAAAAAGCGCTTTTTAACAGACCCTTAAATTATTCATAATCGGTTGTGATACATAATTGAACCGCTTTTCGAATTGTAAGCATGTTTATACCCTCCCCTGTAAAGACAGCCCTACAAAGGGGTAAAAAGAGTTGAGTGATCTAAAGGGGTTACATTTAATTATTCATGTCGACAGTTCCTGGATTAAGTAAGTCATTTATCACCAACAGATTTTTTACACGTATTTTAATATACGTTGCGCCCCGCGGTTGCACCCGTGCAGATTTAAATTCCGGTATTCCCACGGGATAAAAAGCAGCCTATGTGCTATTCTAGACTATAATCAATCTCTCTGCCAAGTTTCATCCAGATCCGTTCTGCCGTTCCGGCGTGAAAGAGTAATTCAAACATCCATCCATCCATGCATACTTACAAACTTTCGCGTTTATAATATTAGTAGGATTAACCTCACTAAATTCAATTGGCAGCCACTGGAGCTTCAATATTGCATTCTATTGCATTGTAACAAGGATCATACAAAATAAGGGTAGAAACCAAGCAGTAAGTTTGTTGGCTGTTCTTGCAGGCTTTGGTCGCGTGGAGCTGAGACCTAGAGTCACTTAGCTTTAAGTCGTTTCAAAGTGATCCTTGTGATTTTATTGAATAAATACCATTTGACTTTGACTGAGAGCGCTAATAGTTTTTAAGAAACGAAAGAATAATATTACTTTACCAGTACAACTGCTTCAAAGTCAAAGTCAAAGTGTAATTATTTGCTGAATTACATGTACATGAGATGTTAAATGTTTATATTGAGCAGTGTGCTTCGGCCATACACGGGCATGCTTCAAAGGGAAGTCAGAGACACGTCCACACATTGGCCGACAGCTGGTCCAAACTTCTGACTTTGTGTTTGTGAGAGTCTTTCTTAAAATTATAATTGTGACATTTAGTGATTGTTGTACATTCTGTTCGTCTAAATTTAATAGCTTTTTTTTACATTTTTACTGTCTTGTACCTACTTGTTTAATATTTAAATTGTTGATAATTTTAATTTTATGTAATTTTAACTTCTTTAATTAATGTAATTGGTTCTCACCGTGTTAATTAAAGTTAATAATAAATAAATTGGGCACCAGGTAGGCACCAGCATATCTTGTCGACGCCGTGACAGGTAACAAGCACATCGCCGCTTAACAAATAAAAAATTTAACATATAGTCGACTTCTTCTTCTTTCCGTGTCACTAGTTTCTTTCGAAGTTCAGTGTGGTGACAGGGTTTTAAGTGCGCCTCAAGAGGCTCGAAAACTTGACACATGTTATAGATCTTTTAGGTTTTTACAACATGCCGGTTTTCTCACGAGGTTTTCCTTCATCGTTTGGGAGTACTGGCTTTATGCACATACATTTTTGAACAGAAAAACTCATTGGTGCACTGGTTTTGAATCTTAGGATCGGAATGTGGTGCCGCTACCACTAGACCACCAGTGCTCTCAATAGTCGACTGACTCTTTGTTTCTCTTTGCAAAGGAAGCCATTACTCAAGAGTCTTGTGGCTGAATAATTTCAAATTTCATGACTCGCAGATCCGGTCATTTGACCTACTCTTTAAGTAGAACTGTCATAAATTAACATGTAATTAACAAATCCTTGTTGACAGAGTTGTCATGAAAATTATGGAGCGTGAAAATCAAGAAAAATATAGTTGTAAAAAGTTTATTGTTTATTTTTAAGAGTATAGTAGGTAGAGTTATTTTTTAAAGAACTCGTCCGGGGAAGTACTACCACCACGCCTTTTTCTGCCGCCAAGCAGCAACGCTGTGTTTCGGTTCGAAGAGTGTGGTCGCCGGTGTAATTACAGGCACATGAGGCTTAACAACTGTATGCCTCAAGTTGATGATCGCAGGGCAGTACGTAGGGCCCGTTTCAATCGAGACTTTGACTTTCATCACTTTGTAACGTCATAGCCAGGTTTACAAGGAAAGTCAAGAGCGAAGTCTAGTATAGCTCGAATTCACATTCACTGGTGAGCGGCAGATTGTATAATCGTAAGTGCGTGGGCTGTGACCTTGGTGTGTGGGTTAAAACGGGCTGGTTTTCGTGTAGTAACTGCGTCGGTATCTGTGTGGCGCCGATGGGATGCGATGTTTACGCTTTGAAATGTTTTAACTAGCGTGGATTTGCTTCAAAATAAATCAATATAGTCTTTATACAGTCAAACATAAGGATCACTTTGAAACGTCTGATATACTAGGTGATTCTAGCGCCAGTCCTTGCGACCAAAGCCTAGATCAGACAAGTTCAAATGTGCAGATTGTTTTCTAGATTAACAGCCTTCACAGTTCAGTTGGTAGTAATTCTGCCTTCTGCGATGTTGGCCGTGGGTTCGATCCCAATGCAGAATAACAATTTGTGTAGCCCATTATCCGCCTAGTTATTGTCATTATAATGTGGGTATGCGAATATTTATTGCCAATATCTATTTTTTAATTTATGTTTCTAACCCGTTTGTCGATTTATAGCAATCAGCATTGAACATACCATGAAACTACTGACTCCATCCTAAAATAACTTATATAATCCTTTCATCACATAGTACCCAAAAAAATAGTGACAAGAAGAAGAAGACAAAATGACACCTACGTACGATGATACAACATAGAGAATTGTAATTAATAATTTAAATTTAGTTCGGATTGTTTGTAAATCTGAAATAAATGAATAATAATAATAATAGAGCACGTTGTCATTTAGGTATTGCTATAGTTATAGGCAAAGATAACCGTCAAGATCGGGTAGGCTCCTTCCATCATTTGTTCTAATAAAAAATCTCTTTCAACACTATTCTACCGAAGCTTTTGAAAAAAATTATCTTTGATCGCCATGAAACAGCGAGCGAAAAAAGTAGTTGCTATAGTTCTTTTCTATAAATAAACTATTAATAAAACCATAGCGCTAAACGAACCCAGGACCGCCACCGTCGTCCGTGGCAACCTGCCAGCCATTTAGCCACTTTCATTGATTACTCATAATCTACCACTAGCACACTGCCCACGACTTTGTTCGCGTAGCGTAATATACAAAATATACAACAGGGGCGTTATTCACTAATAATGACCAATCCAATTGCGTTTGCGTTTAGATCACGTTGTGACGTCACACGGTTTGGGGCAAGAAATCTCCTATGTCATAGATAATAATGCCCCAGTTTGGTGTATATTCTTCTGGACGCATCCTGGATGGAACTGGCTCCATGATTTGTGATCCTTTTGAATAAAATAAATAATGCTGGAAAATCCACACAGCACCATCTAGCCCCAAAGTAAGCTACTCAAAGGTTGTGTTATGGGTACTAGATAACTGATATATTTAATACATTATATACTTACATAGATAGATATTTTTTATTATACATACAAAACACCCAGACCAACGGAACAAATTTCTGCAGATCGTACACAAATTTGTTCCGAGGCGGGAATCAAACCCGTAACCACTTGCGTCGCAGGTGAACTCTCGCCCGCTGCGCCACTGAGGTCGTCAATAAATAATAATTTAAATACCTTTGACTTTAGCGTAGCTTATTTGGTCGTTAGCTCAGTGGCCGCTTACGTTAGTTGGCCACTAACTTCACGTTAATCGGTTTTTCGGACGATGGTTCCCTTCACCGTTTCAGAGCACAGCCAGTAACTAACTTACTACAATGGGGTTTTTATTTACATACATTTCAACCCCCGTTAAGGGGTGCACTTAGGGAATTCCTAGATGCACCCTTACTCTACAACTTGCCTCAAATTATGCAGTTTGTTTTATATACCATTTTTTTTTCTAGATTACATCTGTTATTACCTACAGGTAGGTACCTAATACAATAGAGTAGATGAAGAGTAGAGAAGAAGAAGTAGAAGTAGAGTAGAATTTGATCTTGGTTATCATGGCTATCTTAGTTTTAGGTGATGGTTACCACCCAACATCAGGTGGGTAATGTGCTTGTTCCATCAGCTAGCTGTATAAAAGCTGGTCCTCAGACGTAAAACCAATGTACCTACTGAAGATTATGATTAACAGCCATAGCATTTTTTATTAGATTTATAGTGTTTACTACACTTAGGAAATCACAAAGATTTTATAATGTCCCAAAAGTTATTCTCCGAGCGGGATTTGAACCCGCGACCTTCCCCTTGATACGGGGCTGCGCTAACCAACTCTTAGCCATAGCAATAGCGGTGTTTCTTTGTTCAACAACCGATAAGCACCGATTATATTGCTATGGTTTCTTCAGCTATTGGCTGTGGAGCGCGTCGTCCGTTTTTGTACTATGCGTAATAATTATAACGATTTCGGGAAAACATTTTGGTTTCGCGCCATACATTTATTAATATACCGATGACCTATTTCTACCCAAAATATGTGTGCACCTTATTTTATTGCTTTTACAGTATATTTTCGCTTGGCAGAGCATGTCGAGGTATTTCAAGTGCACTCTACGCAATTGACATAAAGTCTATTTTTGATTGTGATTGGATGGCTCTCATGAATCGGGTTCAATTTGAGATATTGAATAATTGATGGGCGACTGATATTTTTGTAGTTTTATTATTTCGGGTCAAGTTTGATATAAATGGGTTAATTTAAACAGGGGTTAACTAGCATCTGTAGGTAAAATAATGTAAATAAAATATTGAAGACTAACATTTTTCTAACATTTAACCCGCACCTCTTGTTCTGGCTTTGATAATGATAACACCTTGTCAGTACTTAAGGCGAGGATATCCCAGAACCTCCAACCTCCAAGACTTGCAGCACTTGAACAGCTAGATTTCGTTAGATTTTCTTCTCAGAGATTAATATTAATGAAATTTTAATTTTTTTTTACACAGCGCTAGTAGTTAATCCCTATCTTTTGATATAACTTTGACAAGATTTCATAAAAAGCTCTCTGAGTAATGGATGTTTGAAATATCGATTTAGTGTCTTCATGATTTTTTTTTATCGAGAAAATTATCATTATTTACTTTTCTATGGTTACACAGCGCTCGAGTACCTACAGGTTCAATTTTAGAGTTTTCGTTTTTATTCATGTATTTTTTTACATTTTAGTAGATTTACAGCAGTTCAAAAACCGTCTTAAACAACTCTCTATCTCAAACTTGGGAGACTGGAGGTTCTGGGATATCCTCGCCTTTATACCAAGATACCTGTAATAGAATTCCGTCATATACATTCACCCAAGTGTCCACGCTATCCGCATAGTTTTCATTTTACTATCACTTCACAAGCTGCTAGTGAAGTGATAGTAAACACCCCCGCGTGAGTCTATTGGCGAGTGGAAATGCCAACGTGAACGTGATTTTATTGTTTAGATAATCGGCAACATTTTTTTCATATCACGGAATTCGAACCCAAACCAGCATCTCTTTTCTCTACCAGCTACGCCCTCACCTCATAGAATACAACATATTCGTTTAGTTATGTTTTTTTGTGTAGTTTTATAATCATTATTAAGTGTTATGTTTTTTTTACAATGTGTAAAATTGACTTTTCTAAGTACAAGGTACAACGTGCTTGCAAGAATTGAAGAACTGAATTGATTCAAATATCATCATCACAAAATCATCACACAACTCATTAAACACGATGGTAACCTACCACCTGGTACCTACCTATTACTACTTAAATAGTTAACAGTGAAAACCTGGCTCTTGTTTGTGTTTATAATTAGAAACGATGACAGGCGACCGCGTTGTCGCGTTATGACATAATCACTTTCATCGAATTCATTTGTGATTGTCATTTTTACAAAGTCAAAATATTTTATTCATTATAATCCCAAGGATCACTTTAAAACGTCTTTAAGCTAGGTGACTCTAGCGCCAGTTCCACGCGACCAAAGCCAGGAGAACAGCCAACAAACTCGGCTTGGTACTACCACTCTTTTGTATGTTGAATTGAGACATGTCACTAGAGCTCTTTGTGCGTGTCTCGTCCGGGGAAGTACTACCACCACGCCTCTTTCTGCCGCCAAGCAGCAACGCTGTGTTTCGGTTTGAAGAGTGTGGTCGCCGGTGTAATTACAGGCAAATAACTTAACAGCTGTATGCCTCAAGTTGATGCACGCAGGGCACGTTCCTGTAGTGCGTGAGCGTGACCTACGAGGCAATGATTTGTTATAGGTAGGAAAAAACTGATAAAAATGCGTAGAATATGTTGTGTATTAATCATAAAATAAAACATATGGGCGTATAGTTTATAAGAATGCTAACTTGAAAAGTCACTTGCGTGAATGTTGTAGACGGAATCGCACTGCAGGCTGCAGTAATAAATTAAACATGACTTCACTCGTCTTCTATTAGTAGTACACAATGTTGTAACCGAAATAAATATGTAGTAACGGCTTAAAATTCTAGCACCGAGTCAATTGTATTTATAATTCATTCACTGATCTTATAATGTTAATTGTCTGGCGAAACTAAAATCGTTCAATGATTTGTCTGAGGCAAGGAGTTTTAAAAAGAAAAATTTTTTAAGACGTAGTAGTACCTACTAATTGTAGTTCTCGCACATTTCAACAGTATGTTAACAGTCAATAGTTAGTGCATGTTGCATGTTGCAAGAAGCATGTTGATTGGGTCAACATGTTTTTATTTTGTGGAGACTATGACCCATGTTCATAATGGTGAGCACGCCAATAGCTTATCAGACTGATATGTAAGTATGTTGCTGTCTCTTGTTGTTGGCATGAAAGTGACAGTGAAAAGAATACGCTATAAAATAGCAGGGATTCTAAACATGAGGGTGTGTCATTGTGTGCAAAGCTATTGCACACAAATCGGTTTATTGCAAGTTTTGTGATTGATCTTTTAGTATTTAAATAGAGCACCTATATGTCTTATGGGCGCAGTGCATAGTACGAGTAGGTCACGGCAATTTTTCTAGTTGTCAAAATATTACAAGCAGACCAACGCTTTCGCATTAATACATTTAGTTTAGGTACATTGTGAAAAATATTCCATTGCACTTTAATATTATTGTGTAAAATTGGTTCATATGAATCGCATGTAAATATAAATGTTTAACATCCATTATCGACTATGAATTCAGTTTTATTTTATTTACTTATAAAAACTTTCATCAATATTAAGTGCATCGCTTCATAGTTTATTTGATCAAGTTTTTTCAGGTAAATTAACGACTGTGTTCAATTTATAATAGTTTTGTTAATATTTATACAATTGCAGCTGATAGTTAGTAAACACGGCATTGATTATAATCTACTGTAGATAATTATGTTTAAAATAATCAAACTTCCGGAAGGACTCGTCCGGGGAAGTACTACCACCACGCCTTCTCCTGCCGCCAAGCAGCAACGCTGTGTTTCGGTTTGAAAAGTGTGGTCGCCGGTGTAATTACAGGCACATGAGGCTTAACATCTGTATGGACGCAGGGCACGTTCCTATCGTGCGTGTCTTACGAGGCAATGCTTTGTTTAGGTGGTGGTTACTACTTAACATCAGGTGGCTTGTTCCAGTAAAAAGTAGACATACCTTTGGTTTAAGTAGTAGAGCTCTTTGTGTGTGGCTCGTCCGAGGAAGTACTACTACCGTGCCTCCTCGCTTTAATGTTTCCGTTGAGCAGAAATTCTTAAAAAATCGGATAATTTCAAACAAACGTGCGTGATATCACGACTAGAAATAAATATGAGTAAATGAGATAGAATTGAGGTTATTCGTGGCAGAAATATCTTGTCTTAGTCATGCGCTAATGTTTTATTTTATAGATAGAAATCTCTTTTTTGTACATCACAAGAAAAAACATAACATTACTAGACTTTTTTTTGTACTACTAATTGCCTATGTAAGTATATAATGCCCACCTGATTTTAAGTGGTAACCATCACCTATAACAAAGAATTGCCTCGTAAGTCACGTACGATAGGAACGTGCCCTGGATCCATCAAAACTCAACAACAAAAAAAATTCAACAATAACTACAGCGATGTACAATGGGCGGTTTTATCGCTATGATCGATCTCTTACTGACAACCTTTGGGTAGACAGGAACTCACCGATGTCGAAAGGACTCATTATTTCAACTAAACTTGTGTAGAATTCCCAGACCACCTGATGATGAGCGGTACCTCTGCCTATAACACTGTAGAAACGAGAAAAAAATTACTTTGTGGAATGCGTAAAATTTACATTATATTAAATTACTAGCGACCCGCCCGCGCGCCCCTGATTCGCCCGTGTGCACATATCATGCATGTATTATACATATAAACCTTCCTCTTAATCACTCTATCTATTAAAAAAAACCGCATCAAAATCCATTGCGTAGTTTTAAAGATTTATGCATACATAGGGACATAGGGGCATAGTGATACAGGGACAGAGAAAGCGACTTTGTTTTATACTATGTAGTGATTTAAAGATAAATATAAATATTTCCGGTCAAAGTATTCCAAGTGAAGTCTAATAGAATGCATTTCGAAACTAAAGGAGATAAAAATTATTTGAACTAGAAAGTAGGTGATGATAAAAATGGACAAAGGTTATCTAACAAAACATACGATTCCAACAATATTATGCAATCAAGTAATTTAGGCGCAGTATACTCTCAAACGGTGACGGAAAACATCGTGAGGAGACCAGTTCGTGTTCTGATAGCGGCGATGAGCTTTTCTTTATACAACCAGTACATGGAACAAGCAGATGGCCCATCTGATGTTAAGTGGTAACCATCACCTATAACAAAGCATTGCCTCGTAAGTCACACGCGATAAGAACGTGCCCTACGATGCACTGTCCTGCGTCCATCAACTTGAGGCATACAGATGATACCGCCTCATGTGCCTGTAATCACACCGGCGACCACACTCTTCAACCGAAACACAGCGTTGCTGCTTGGCGGCAGGAAAAGGCGTGGTGGTAGTACTTCCCAGGACGAGACAAACGCAAATAGCTCTACTTCTCTTAAAACTTACAACTGACTAACCTTATTAGACATCCTAAAAGGACGACCTCCATGGCGCAGCGGGCGAGAGTCCGCCTGCGACGCAGAGGTTGCGGGTTCGATTCCCGCCTCGGAACAAATTTGTGTATGATCTGCAGAAATTTGTTCCGTTTGTTCTATGTATAATAAAAAATACCTATCTATGTAAATATATAATGTATTAAATATATCAGTTATCTAGTACCCCTAACACAAGCTTTGAGTAGCTTACTTTGGGGCTAGATGGTGCTGTGTGGATTGTCCAGCATTATTTATTTATATTTATTTATTTATTTCGAGTTGGTACCAGTACCAACCTCCCTATTAGGAGGACATCTACCGTACCTGGGGATCAAAGTCACCGTTTGGGAGGCTTTGTGTGTTTGACTCTATAAGTGTGGCGCTTCCAGGAAAGTACTCGTACCTACTGATATTCATCATCATTCCTGCCCTTATCCCACTTCATGTGGGGTCGGCACAACAGGTTTTTGCTCTCCACTCTCCTCTATCAGCCGTACGTCATCTCAGCAGTCACTCTTTTCATACTCATGTCATCTTTCACACAGTCCTCTCTTTTCTCCTCTCTTTTTCACATCTTTTCTTTGGCCTATCTCTACTTCTATATTTATCTACATTACTCGTACCTACTGATATTGTATTCTAAAATAATTAATGCGCACATTACATTTTTTCGAAAGGAGACATTTGTTGGTATAAGCAACTATTATTAATTCTTCTATGGTACAGGACGGGACTTGAACCCACCTTACCATCGGAAGGCGGGTTATTTATTTCCACTAGACTACCAGTGCTCTTAACATGCTTATTTATTTAAATTCAATAAAATCGTGCTCGTAAAAGCAAAGGTTTATAAAACTTTTGCAAATAACTTCCTCAGCGTTAGAATAAACGCAAAAGCAAAGGTTTTGTGCTGAACCGTACAAAAATCCGCAGCAAAAATTGAATTTAAGTATCAAAATTTCTTTTTAAAAAGAATATTCAGAAACGCCAAACATCCCGAACATACCGCACTTAGTATCATGTTTTGTTTACACAGACCGAGCTACTGGGTCAGTAGTACCTACTGGCTTCACTAGCACTGGGCTAGTATCTGTGTAAACATTTAGAGCAAACATGTTCTTGAGTCAAGTTGTGCACTGAACTATTGACCTTTTGAAACAAACTCGAATGAAAGTATTTGTTTACCCGACTGCATTTTATGTTTACTGAATTGTTAGAAAAAGGCTCTTTTCAATTTCTATTACATTTTTCTGTTAATATTTCATTATTATTATTGCCAAATATATTACTTTAAATAAACTTCCTCAATTACTTTCCAGAACAAAAGTTTATTTTATCTAAGAAAGTACTTATAAATTACAGTGCCTACTTTGTTTTGAGTTATTACCACAGCCTGCGGTCTGCGAAGAATACAAATAAAATGCTTTTCTGTCATGGCATTTAAATTTAGGCTAACGTTACGTCTTAGGAATTTCTTGTCAATGCGTCAAGTAACTCGGTCAATCCAGACGTCGCTGAACGAGGGACGTAGGTTTTGGCCGAGTTACTTATTTATTTAAAAACTTTCACACAAAACAATATAGTGCTAGGAGGACTTAATGCTAATAGCATTTACTTACATTTAGTTTACATTTATTTGCATTTAGTTACTTGATGCGTGTAAACGATCTTTTTTTTAGCTCAGCGTCACTTGACCTAACCTAGATTCCGTAGAACCTTTTGCACAGTAAATCAGAAATACAGTAGCTTCGGTAATGGCGAACACTGGTCATCATATTTGGTAGACCCACTAGGTAAACCTAAGCTTTTTTTAAGAGAAAGAGAAACTGTTAACCACTCATCCTGAAGTTGAGCGATTACATCCGTCTATATAAACAAGATAATGATAAATTCATATGCTTCTTCTTCTTTTAGTGTCACTTGTTTCTAACGAGATGGAATAATGGTGAATGATGGATTAAGTTGTTATCAATTCAAAGAAAGAATTGGATAGAAAAACCGCCGAAGAACAAATAATGTACTGCTTCCATCACATTTTTGGGTTTGTCTGTACCAAGTCTTCTGTACTGAAATTGTATATGTAGTGGATGTACTGCATCAAATTTATTGTGTTTTGCATATCAGTACTTTTAATTTTAATGCAATTACATTAATGCACACTGCACAGTAATGAATGAGATGTGGATGAACTAAAAGTTTCATAGAAAATGGTTCAGTGTTATGATTTTTTATGATTAATGAGAAAGGGTTTGACTGACACTCCCGTCCAAGTCCCTGATTTTTGGCACAACACATACATCATACATACAACACGTGTATGTTGTATGTTGTTTGTGTAACACCAATTTTTGTGTGCCAAAATAAATACTATCAAACGCGACCGAAAGTCGCAATTAAGCCACCATCCATCGGCAGTTATGCTATCTAATATTGGAAATACTAGTTGCGCCCCGCGGTTTCACCCACGCAGATTTAAATCCCGGTATTCCCACACGGGATAATAAGTAGCCTATGTGCTATTCCAGACTATAATATATCCCTCTGCCAAGTTTCATCCAGATCCGCTCAGCCGTTCCGGCGTGAAAGAGTAACAAACATCCATCCATACTTACAAACTTTCGCGTTTATAATACTAGTTGCGCCCCGCGGTTTCACCCGCGCAGATTTAAATCCCGGTATTCCCACGGAATAAAATCTAGCCTATGTGTTATTTCAGACTATAATCCATCTCTGTACCAAGGTTCATCCAGATCCGTTCAGCCGTTCCGGCGTGAAAGAGTAACAAACATCCATCCATACTTACAAACTTTCGCGTTTATAATATTAGTAGGATTCCTGTTTGTTGCCTGTTCAAGCCTTTAATATCTGCGTAAATTCATTTTTTTCTTAATAAATAAAGAAATTTGACCTCATTTTGAAACGTATCATATTTGCAGACTTGGTAATGAAAACAACGATCGCGACTTACACGTTTTCTTATTTTTACGGCCGTTTTATAACGGACTATGCTTTTTAGGCTCTAGAGTAAAAAGGAATGAAAATGCCGATGAGAAAAACAAATGTATTATTTTAGTGAGCTGTTCATGAATAACTTGAATACGTAAAAACGCGTACACAGTTCAGCCGTACGGTACCTCTCACTCACACGTCACACAAAGTACCGCCCGGGCTATCAAATTATATCGGCCAACCATCATCATCATCGGCCTGAAAGTCTGGACTCAGACCGGGGCGCACATATTCCTACTACGAATAAACTTGCTTGGATGTGCCCTTATTTTATCTGTAATAATAATTATAGAGAACCTAGTGGATATATAAATCTAAGATACGATACTGACACACATGCTAATTTTTGGGCAAAAAACACGCTTTTTCAAGCCTTGCTCAATAAAAGCACGTTGAAACAGGTCGTGCTAGTAAATAAGCATGCTTATTTGGTCGTACGTGTAAATAAGCATGCTTATTTTTGAGCACGTGTGTCAGTACCATAATGTACATACTTAACTTTAACTTAATTTCGTGTTTGAATTTGAATGAGCTGGAAGCAGGAGTCGAACCCACATCGCCTGCGCCTCAACGTCTATGCCACAGAGTTTACCACGCACCGACACGTCAAACACATCAAACGTACGTCAATTAGTACGTAATATCACGTCATATTGACGCGGAAACAGAAATGCACAGTAAAGTATATACTAAACAGTAAAGAAGGTAAAGTAAAAAGACACCACAGATAATCTCAAATCAAATCAAATATTTTATTTTGTAAGAATTTCGGGAACATGGTAAATAAAGGTCTTCATAAAATTCTAAGTATCACTAAAATCATACCATTACAGGCGTACAAAATCATTTAGATACCTACCTACCTGCTTGTGACGAGTCCTCAAAATAGCACGGTAGGACGCTGTGTGACTGACTGACGGACGACAACAACTTGACAACAATACACCAATGACACCACAAATATGCATCTATGAAGACAGTCGTATACAATATTTCAACATACTGATAATCTAGAGTTTCAAGAGTGGTAGAGCTGTTTGTGAAGGTCTCGTTTGGGGTAGAACTACTATGCCTTTTCCTGCCGCCAAGCAGCGTTGCTGTGTTTCGGTTTGAAGAGTGTAGTTGTCGATGGAATTACAGGCACATAGGTCTTAACATCTACATGCCTCAAGTTGATAGAAGCAGAGCAGTGCATTCACATAAGTAATGAGCCTACTTTATGACCAGACGAGAAAGTACAAAGTTTGTTATATTATTTGCGTGCCATAAAGTGATTCTTGTGATTTTAAAGTACGCGTAGGTGGTTTTGATTTTTGATAGCTGTGGCTGACTTTAAGGCCTAGTAATAATACCTTACCTGCTGGACAGGAAAGGTATCATTATTGTAAAATATTTTGTAATAAATCTGTACTACTCACCGGAAGCCCTTTATTATAAATAGATTCTTCTGTAGTCGATACAGTGTACTGTGCTTGGCCGCATGTACGCGGTTCTACGAGTCACAGCGCACATTGATGGAAATTGTTTCAATTAATAATTTCCGAACGATATGGTTTAGTTTTGATATTCTTCTCTTATCTACCAGTTACTCATAAACTGATTAAAAATTCAATTTCAATATTTTATTAAAACAGAGCGGCTCAAAATTAATACTCTTTTAATCATTCTATACAATAAAATATTTTTTGATGTTGTGTTTGCATGACAGGCAATGCTTTGTCATAATGTGATGGTATCTCAAGTGTTTTTGTATCTAATTAAAATTCTAACAGTTTAATTCTCTGTCTGGGCGTTATAGTATAACGTTTTTACAGAAAAACATATTATAGCAGTAAATCTGCTTAGTTTGTGGCAGTGTGTAGCTAAATAATCGTAGTGTGATGTGTATTTATTGTAATATTCAAATCACAAGAGATCTACCGAGCGAACAGTCGTGATGCTGTTTCAGTGCTTTCATATTTTAAACCACGTTACGACTAAAGGCACTGACACACGTGCTTATTTTCGATCAAAAAGCATTCTTTTTCGAGCCTTGCTCAATAAATGCACGTGTGACCAGGTCGTGCTTAAATAAGCATGCTTATTTGGTCGTGCGCCGGTGATTTTAGAGCATGCTCAAAATAAGCATGCTTATTTATGAGCACGTGTGTCAGTACCTTAACGATCCAGAACCATCGACAAGCGCCCTACTCACACTTAGCCGATTTCTTTCAATGTTTTGGGTAAAAGTCCCGATGTTACGGTACATTAGTCATTAATTTCACAAACTTCGTCCAAAGTCGAAAGTTCAGCTGTCGGAACTTTGCCACCAGTTTTTTTGTATAATTTTAACATAAATACCCACCTACTGTATTGGAAGGTCCTTTTGAACTTTTCGAAGGTTTTCTGGTGAATTTAATAAATAGCTAAGAGGTGTTTACAGTTGAATAATATACATCTATATGTATTGGCTGTTGTTGGCTCTTCGTTTTTGGTTTCAAGTCAATTTTACTACATACTCGTAGTATAAAACAAAGTCGCTTTCTCTGTCCCTATGTCCCCATGTCCCTATGTATGCTTAAATCTTTAAAACTACGCAACGGATTTGCATGTGGTTTTTTTTAATAGATAGAGTGATTCAAGAGGAAAGTTTATATGTACAATACATGCATGATATGTGCACCCGTGCGAAGCAGGGGCGCACGGGCGGGTCACTAGTTAAAGTCAAAGTATTTTAAAGTATTTTATTGCATAAATACATGTATGAGAAGATGTCACATAATTATAATAATGTCCAATGTATTCTACTTAAAACTAGGCGTGCAATATTTTTGATTACATGATTATATATAAAAATAATAATAATTACTTGTTAATTTAAGGAAACTAGTTAGCATTCTAACATCAGCAATGGGCTTGCAACCTGTCACGTATGGCATACCAACTATTGGAAAATATAGGTATATGTTAAATGTATAATGTTGGGACGTACCTCTGACTACTCCCAGCCGTCCTCAAAGAATCTGACGTAAGTACTCGGTACTAAGAGATGTGAGGGGATATCTACCGTGCCTAGGGATCAAAGTCGTGAAGATTTTTCAGTATTACAGCAATGTTAGTAAATTGAGCACTACGTGCATTATTTATCACAAATGGTACAATATGTACCGCCTAGGGCACGTGATACATCACGCACGCTTATCGCGAAATTGACACAAAACGCGGCCACATTATGAATAGCATTTACATAATGTACAAGTTATGTTTCGGATTGAACGTACAGGGTGTTTCCGATTTACATTACTTGGGAAAAAGTTGATCTGTTATATTCCCCATACAATAAAGTTGTATAAGGAATATAAAAGAAATATTTTTTTTTAAATCGTTAAATCTAAATCGTTTATAATTTGTATTTTCTTTAGGTTGTTGTAACGAAAGTCGAAATATTATGACTTTGAATGACCAAGTAAGCGACGACGCCATTGGTTGTTAACAAATTACGGCTTGGGTTCTTATATTCTTTTGTATGATCCTTGTTACAATAATGAATCCTACTACTATTATAAACGCGAAAGTGTGTAAGTATGGATGGATGGATGGATGGAAAAGAAAGAAAGAAATCTAAATCTACTCTTTCACGCCGGAACGGCTGAACAGATCCGTTCCGATCCGATCCGGATGAAACTTGACAGAGAAATAGATTAAAGTCTGGAATAGCACGTAGGCTGCTTATTATCCCGTGGGAATACCGGGATTTAAATCTGCGCGGGTGAAACCGCGGGGAGCAACTAGTCAAATATAATATAATGAAGCATGAACCGCTAGAAGCGGTAATAGAATTACAAATAACAGTTTGGAGCACCCTGTAGGTATATTTTTACGTCAAATCGTAATAGGTTTGTGTTGAGATCAATAAGAGAAATCCTTATGGCTTTTCGTTATTTTCGGCTTGTGACAGCTGACGTTTGAAATTGAATTTTGTCATCGGTAGTAGTATCTACTGTAGCACTATTTTTTGTCATTATTTTTCTTCTATTTTAACCGACTTCAAAAATAGTATTTTTTTATGTGTACAAACATAAAAAAATATAACTTTTCATGGGTGGACTGATTTTGACGATTTTTTTTTTACTCGAAAACTGATGCCATGTGGTCCCAATTCCCAATTAAATTTGAGTCAAATCTGAGGAGTATAGTAGGGGGCGAACCAGCTAGTCAATCAATAATAATTTATTAGCTCAGAAAAGTCAACTTGCCAAGCCGCAGAGAAAGAACCACAAACCACAGCGAAAAGAAAAAAAATCATATTCATTTTTCTAATAAAAATGGCGTCAAACTGGTATTCACTGTCACTGGGTCCTAAAGGCTTGTACAGACGTAAGTGTAAATACAGTCGAACTTTCCCTCAACAGTCGTTCTTTCCTGACGAACCTACAATCTTAAAAAGCACCGCTAGTGTAGTGGAAGTGACCGCGCCTTTTGATTGTAAAGACGTGGGTTCGTCGCCACGGATTTTATCTTCTTGAAACAAAACACTGCGAGAAAGTCAGATAGTTTTAACAGCGGCCATGGGCTTGCAACCTGTCACGTATTGAAATCCAAATCCAAAATTTTACTAAATAATAAAAAGGTATGTAAACGGAAGAGTTGCTAACTAAGTTATAAATTTCGAAATACATTACGGTGAATGTACTCCGACCGTCAAAGCGTGCGGTACGTTAAGCACGCATTCTATAATTTGTTGAAAAGTTATGGAGCTGACACTTTTGCAAGGTTTCGGGGGGATTCGCCGGCAGCGGTTTCTCTCCACCTCTTATAACTCAGTTTACTTATTTTATTAAGCATACTGGTTGATTCCCAGTCGATAGTAAGTGGTCACCGTATTTCAATTTTGGTTTTAACTCAGTTTAAATACCTTCTTATTCAATGAGCGCTCCATTAGCTTATGAGACCGATAAGTCTGTTGATGTCTCTTTTCGTTGGCATGAGAGTGATATGGACAGGTATACTCGCTATTGAATAGGTAGATAGTAGAGTCGCTAAAATGGCAGGAATAAAAAATTGCCTTATTTATTTACAATCAAGTTCATTGTCAATTAATGACTAATACAATATATAAAAAAATGCTGTTAGTCAGTCCGCTCGGCTATTTGTCGTGTTACTTACATTAATTCAATTCATTTCAAATCATTTATTTCAGATCACATTAATCCAATTTGTTAGTAAACACACACACACACACACACACACACACACACACACACACACACACACACACACACACACACACACACACACACAAATAAAAACCTAAAAACTAATAAACTTAAGTAATATTCAAGGCGTGTACCCTTTATTATAAAGGACCACTATAATAGTGGTCCTATATTTTAGACCGATTTTCCATAATTTTTTCAGGATTAAACGTAGCCTAAATCTAGATTACAAACTATATTATTAGTATCTAATGAGTACTAAGTTTTATCGCAATCGGTTCAGTAGTTGAGATGTCATAGAGCCACAAGCATTCCAATATTACATCTTTGGGTGGTTATATATTTGTAGGAAGTAAAATAGGTATATTAGATGATTATTATTTTCGTAGGACATTTAATAAGTATTAAAATAATGATGAAATACATAAAATTCATTAAAATGAAGTCTTCAAACGTCTGCACTATCTTGAGAAACCAGCTGTGACTGATGGAGTAGTGCACTTGCTCTACTACTCTAGTGGAGTAGTGTACTAGCCCGGTGTGAACCTGCCTTTATGACAAGAATGTCTACTCAGTACTCAAAGTAGTGATATAGAATTACAATGAACTTGTACCAAGGAGTCTTCCTTACACGAGTCTTAAGTTACACTTACAATTTCTACTCATCAGTTGAGCTATCTCAAGATAGTCCACGGTGGTTTGCAGATAGTTTCACGCTACGTTTCATGTGTATTTTGTAATGCTTTAATTACCTATATAGAGTTAAAGTGTTGAACAATTTAATTTAATTTAGACACGAAAATAACTTAAAAATATAAAATCAATAAGATTCACTGTTTTTATCTCTGAGCTCTAAAATAGCTCCAAAGAAAAGAAATTTATTTTTCATGTAGAAAAGTATGAATGTTTGGATTTTTTGAATAAACATTTAAACTGAAAGTAAGTACCTACGTTGCTGTGTTCCTTATACCAACAATGTTCACGATCTAAGTAAACACTAGACGATGTTATTTACTTTTTAATTCTTCTTCAACATTTCCTTTTCAAGATTTCAAAGAATAAATGTTATTATCTTTTTCTAAACAATCTTGAATTAATCTGCATATAATAATAAGTTGTACTAAAATATATTTAATTTGTGTAGTTTTTATGTTACCTATACAAATTATTCATCGAAGCTTTTTGTCTTAACCTAAAATGGTCCAAAAAATGTTTAAACAAAAAAACTCCCAAGGGTAAAACCGTCCTCAAATGCACTGAAAAATACACTTACACTTAAAACTCAATAACTACAAGTCAGATATGACCTTTTTTTTTAATCAAAAGCTCGAACTTTTGATTCATTCACACAGTCATTTTTGTTCGATACATTTTGTTCTTTACAATATTTTTTTTTATATAGCTACGAGTATGTCTAAATTAGATTCGGATCCTTGAACGAAATGCTTGTTCGATGTTCGGACAAAATTCGAAGATGTGATTTCTATGGACGTTTTAGATTCATGAATTCTTCAGCCGAGTACTTATTGGATTTTCAGACAAAACTTTTCTTCACAAATTCCAAGAAATGTTGAGATAGTTATCAACATTTATATTTATTACCTAGAAATTTGTTTAAATCTCTTTGTAAATTTTATTAATAACTAGACGGTTTTGGATGATTCCAAGAAGATTATAACTGAGCTGAGAATTAGGAATATTATAAATTATTTGTTTCTTTCTACGTTTGTATTTTTTGTACGTTATAATTTTGACTCTACCAAAAAGGGTGGTAGAGTATGTATTATGCCTGGTTTATTTAAAAGTATCCCAAATCTGTAGTTTCGTTAAAAACTTCTTACAAATGGTCACAAACAGTTTTAGTACGTGCGTGGCAAAATGTAGGTGTGTGTAACCATCTGACATTTCAGTAAGCTTTTCATGCTTTCAGAGATAAAATTAGAACGCTGAATTTAAATCCTCGCCTGACGATACCACAGTACGATAGCTTTATTTTTTATCTATGGCAATAACGATTTGGTTTGGAACGAGAAAAAATAAATTTAGCAAGATCATCAATTCTATCCGGCCAGTAAAAATATCGAGGTCGAATGTTTTAATAAAAATGCAAAAAAACTTACTTTGACGTGGCGCTCCGAAATGTACGCGCAAATTTATTTACATCCTTTGCACAACACTATATCACATAATTTTGTCACCACTGTTTTTTTCGGAAACCGCGCGTAGCGTTTTAAAAGAAAACGCGAAACGTCCGTCCGCTGACGCGATCAACCCGACACTGAGCGAGCCCCGGCGGCGGAGGGTGGGGGCGCGTGGGTGGAGGGGTGGGGGTGGTTGTTGTGGATGTGTGCGTGCTCTTCAGGTCACCAGAATTCGGTGAAGACAGTTCTGGAGTGGCATGCCCTATTTCAGCTATTCAGTTTTCTGTGCTTTTTCTAGGCGGGATTTCTGGATTCGATTCCCTACAGCCGATAGACACTTTGGTTAGAAAATGACTGTAATAGTAGTTTCTCTCGTTTATTTCGACTGGAATTTAAATTAAATTCAACCGTAGAATTAAACTTTGAATAAGCTCAAGCTTCGCTGAGAGATTCTGCAAACTCACTGACGTAACGATTTATTTTCGAATGTGAATGAATTAGCGAGACACGTAATGCGAACTAGTGACTAACCTATAGAGTGGTAGGTTTGATTCCCAGAGCAAGAGAAATATTTGTTTTGTCTACAAATAGTTCTGTACACAAGCAAATGCATCTCGCTACACTGTTATGTCCTTAATAGTTGGTAAGCGTCAATTTTCTTTAGCTTCGAATAGCTTATTATTTGTGCAGGAGTACTTTGTAATACAAATAAATATTCATCTATTTACTAAAATAAATATTCTTACATACGCGTTTATACTTAATAACAGTTTATACCTACGCCTACAAAACCTTATTTCACATTACCCCTAAACAAAGCGTCCAAACCCTACCTACGGTTCAATACAGTCCACATGTCAGTCATCAAGCTAAACACAGCCATGCAGTCGTCGTGCAGTCGCCGTGCGGTCGACAAATGGATACGTTACTCAAAGAACCGCGATCCAGTCGAACGTCACTCAACTCTACCTCCGCTCTACCACTCATCATCATCATCAGCACTCAGCTGACGTGAAGGATCATACGAGATAACGGTAGTGAAGGATCATACGAGATAACGGTAACGATAACGGTAGGAACGAAGCCGTCACTTTGTTGGCTGTTCTTCCAGGCTTCGGTCGCAGCACTGGCGCCTAGGTCGCAGCACTGGCGCCTAGGTCGCAGCACTGGCGCCTAGGTCGCAGCACTGGCGCCTAGGTCGCAGCACTGGCGCCTAGGTCGCAGCACTGGCGCCTAGGTCGCAGCACTGGCGCCTAGGTCGCAGCACTGGCGCCTAGGTCGCAGCACTGGCGCCTAGGTCGCAGCACTGGCGCCTAGGTCGCAGCACTGGCGCCTAGGTCGCAGCACTGGCGCCTAGGTCGCAGCACTGGCGCCTAGGTCGCAGCACTGGCGCCTAGGTCGCAGCACTGGCGCCTAGGTCGCAGCACTGGCGCCTAGGTCGCAGCACTGGCGCCTAGGTCGCAGCACTGGCGCCTAGGTCGCAGCACTGGCGCCTAGGTCGCAGCACTGGCGCCTAGGTCGCAGCACTGGCGCCTAGGTCGCAGCACTGGCGCCTAGGTCGCAGCACTGGCGCCTAGGTCGCAGCACTGGCGCCTAGGTCGCAGCACTGGCGCCTAGGTCGCAGCACTGGCGCCTAGGTCGCAGCACTGGCGCCTAGGTCGCAGCACTGGCGCCTAGGTCGCAGCACTGGCGCCTAGGTCGCAGCACTGGCGCCTAGGTCGCAGCACTGGCGCCTAGGTCGCAGCACTGGCGCCTAGGTCGCAGCACTGGCGCCTAGGTCGCAGCACTGGCGCCTAGGTCGCAGCACTGGCGCCTAGGTCGCAGCACTGGCGCCTAGGTCGCAGCACTGGCGCCTAGGTCGCAGCACTGGCGCCTAGGTCGCAGCACTGGCGCCTAGGTCGCAGCACTGGCGCCTAGGTCGCAGCACTGGCGCCTAGGTCGCAGCACTGGCGCCTAGGTCGCAGCACTGGCGCCTAGGTCGCAGCACTGGCGCCTAGGTCGCAGCACTGGCGCCTAGGTCGCAGCACTGGCGCCTAGGTCGCAGCACTGGCGCCTAGGTCGCAGCACTGGCGCCTAGGTCGCAGCACTGGCGCCTAGGTTCGTAGTTTTAACGATTCAAAGTGATTCTTGTAAATTTACTAATGAAATTTTTAAATTTTATACAAAAAAAATTTTTTTTTGTATAAAATTTAGTTTATAATTAGCTAAGTATGATATGGAAGAGCGATGCCTCCTAATACAGGTATTTTTACTTAAAAGGAGGTATCAACTACTGTTAAATTATGGTAAAATTTTTGGAAAGAAAATAAACATTTTGTATTTTGTATTTGTATTGTACTAATTTAATATCTAATGGCTTTGACTGCGCTTTTATTTTATATACGACAAAGTAGACAAACATGCTTACGGCCCGCCTGATGGGAAGCGGTTACCGTAGCCTATGAACGCCTGCAATGCCAGAGGGATCACAAGCGCGTTGCCGACCCTTTAGAAATTTTAAAACGCCCTTTTTGAGGAACCCCATACTGTAGTCGGTTTGGTTGTAGACACGACGGTATATTTATTGCAAAAAAAAACTTGTATGAGTCCAAATGTTGGACCTGTGTCCAGCCTAGGTGTGCCACCCATTTTCGGGAAGAACGGTTCTGAGTCCTCTCCATCCACCGACTTCTTGCGATCCACACGATGACGTCGGTCCATCTGCTGAACCCGCGGCTTCGCTCGCGCACGTTCACTTTGAAGCTTTTTTAACTTTTCTATAACATAAATTTCTAAATGGTCATCATATAGATAACCCACTTAGAGGTTGAATTTTGGAGAACGCTGAAATACTAAATTCTTTATTTTTGCCGTACTCAATTCACATAAAATTCCATGCAAATATATAAAGAATACAAAGTTTCATACAAACTTTTATCCCCTATTCCACCCCTTTGGGGGTTGAATTTTGAAAAATCCTTCCTTTGTAAGTGCCTACATCTTAATAGGAATACGAGTGCGAAATTTCAAGTTTCTAGCTCTAGGGGTTTGGCCTGTGCGTTGTCATCAGTGAATCACTTATATTTATACACAATATAGATTATATGAATAGGATATAATATTATATTTAGCTGTTGATTTTAGGTTTGAACTATAAAACTTCAAACGTCTAGATAATAACTTAATTTCTAGAGAAAATATAGCAATATTTCTGATTACGATATCAGAGTACCTGATCCGACAAGCATTATCCTAACTTTGTATCCTTCATAGTTGACCGCACGCGCCCCACATCTGTGCCTTGCACTCAGACTAATAATAACTTGTAGAATATAGCAAGCAGTCTTTTTTTTAAGTCTTTTCACACAGCACTATAAATACTGAGCCAGGGACCTGTTAGCCCATAACTTGCACCATGCAGGACTCTGTTTTTTTCTATTAATATTATTTTTTTAGTCTATAAATTATTATCTCTTGTTACCTGTTTGTATCTTTGTTTTTTGTTTTTTGTTATAGAAAATACTTTTCTTTCTTTCACTATCTAGCCCCAAACGAAGTACAACTGTTGATATTCCTATATCAGCTTTTCTACCAGTTAGCTAATATTATACTTATAATCTCTTTGTATGCATACTTATGCCCTTAATCATATTCCTTGTAATGTTAGAGCGGCTGTATAGAATATACTTGTCATTGTCACTTTCAAGCCAACGAAGAGAGACAGCAACAGAATTGTCGGTTTACTAAGCTATTTGTGTTGAGCGACCTCTAAGAATAAGACAATTCAGAAAAAAAAATACTTCATCTCAAAATACTTAATAATAAACTTAAACATATAGTAATATATAATGCCTTATCACTAAAAGCTCTCGCTATCTCTTTCAGAATTTGTTTGGACGGACCAAAATATTGCATACATTTAATTAATTATTTTGGCCAAAATAATGTTGTAAAAGAATACGTTACACAATACTTTTTTTAGCACTTCCAACCGTAGTCTATCCATCTTAGAAGACAGTCTCTCACCATTGCCTGTTCTTCCTCCACGTGACATGGGTTAGAATAAATAATAGGTTATCAGGCCGTTGTACCGAACGGTAGTAATGAAGCGATCTGTCATTGAGTACATAAAACGCGGGTAGTCGGTGACAAAACGGATTAGTGTGGTTTTGTCTTAAAATAGACAACTAAAAGATCACCATAAAAAGGTCAATAACCTCATCGTTTGGAATTTATTGTGAGTGCTGGCTGAATTAAAAAAAAGCTTTTTTTTGGGTTAGATTGTTCGGATAATTATTAATGTTTTTCAACACTTATGCCTTTTTCAGCTGCCTAGCAGCGTTGCTGTATTTCAGCTGCCTAGCAGCGTTGCTGTATTTCAGCTGTCTAGCAGCGTTGCTGTATTTCAGCTGCCAAGCAGCGTTGCTGTATTTCAACTGCCTAGCAGCGTTGCTGTATTTCAGCTGCCTAGCAGCGTTGCTGTATTTCAGCTGCCTAGCAGCGTTGCTGTATTTCAGCTGTCTAGCAGCGTTGCTGTATTTCAGCTGCCAAGCAGCGTTGCTGTATTTCAACTGCCTAGCAGCGTTGCTGTATTTCAGCTGCCTAGCAGCGTTGCTGTATTTCAGCTGCCTAGCAGCGTTGCTGTATTTCAGCTGCCAAGCAGCGTTGCTGTATTTCAACTGCCTAGCAGCGTTGCTGTATTTCAGCTGCCTAGCAGCGTTGCTGTATTTCGGTTTGTTGTTGCCGGTGAAATTACAGGCAGATGCTAATTCATGGACGCATGGTAGTGCATCGTAGGGCACGTTCATATCATACTTGTCTGGCAAAGCAATGCTTTGTTATAGGTGATGATTTTCACATGATTCCATAGGCGCAATATCTTACTCGGCGCTCCATTAAAAAAGTGGTATAAAATGTCTTTGAGACTCTGATTTCATTTATTTGCAGTGTCGATGCTCTCAAATGGTGAAGGAAAACATTGTGAAGAAACAGGCATGTCGTAGAACAAAAAAAAGCATGGAAGAAATTAGCCTATTTGAGGCGCGCACAAATTTAAGTAAAACAAGTGATAGGACCAAAAGAAGAAGAATTTTATGAATGTGTTAAGTTGGTTCATAGAGTTCACATCACACAGATTCTGTTCATACCTGTCTCCACAGTGCATTTCGTTACTCTGCGCTCTAACGGTCGCTACCACCTGTCATGACAGGTGCGTGCGAGACGGAAAGGTGCTCTCTCTCTCTAAGGTCAGGTGCGGTGTAATGACTTGACTACGTCATCACACTAACTGCTGGACAATACCCCTATGTTAGATATTTTAGGGGGTGCTGATCACTCTGAAACGTCTCAAAGCTAGGAGAATCGGGGTGCCAATTTTTTATTTATTTTTGTTGATATTTTGGAAAAAAATATAAAATACTTGTTTGAAAATGCAATGTAGTTTTATTCAGCCCCCCCGTCCCCACAGCCTCATTCTAATATAATTCCCCTTTACACTTTTCAGATGCTCCCTGATTAACCTAGTAAAATTGCTCCTATTTCTCATTTAATTTAATTTTAAGCTTTTTGTACCCTTGATTTATTATAGTCTTCATCTTGATACTTTGTAACATGCTGTTTTAAGGAACTCTCCATACCTAAATCTAAGAGGTGGGCGTTGATGGTTACGTCACAGTTTTTAACTATTGTAACTATCTTCGTATCCAATTCGTGTTACCTACCCCATTATTTTATAAGTTCCGAAATAAAATATTTGATTTGATTTTTGATTTTGATTTGATTTCACGTTTTTCACACAAGGCGGGAAGGGGAGAGAGCGTGACAGTTCAGTGTGACCAACGCATCGAGAAAATGATGCCAACACATTGTTGCGTTCTTTTTATTTACTAACAATTTTTTTATATTCCACGGTTAAGTAGGCAACCGTCTTAGGATTTATTCAATAATTAATAAACACAGCTACAAAACGATACATGATCAAATGGAAAATTCAATTGAAATTGAAATAGTAAAAAAATATAATTATACTTAAAACTAAAATATGCACAATTTAATTTTGTGAATGACAAGTGCGACATGCGTTCCTAACCGCCAGTTTCTGAAAGCTCCATCAAAGCTAATCGGCTGTCAAGTCACTTGCTATCACTATCTAATTTGATGTGAAAGCTGAAATAGCAAATGACTTGAAAGCCGATTATCTTTGATCAAGCTTTCAGAAGGCGGCTAAGTAAGACTGCTAGAACCCCCGCCTTCCACATCTGAGGTAAAGCTACCTCCCACCATGCAGTGCGTGTTCTATTCTACGAATACACACAGTACTGTAAACAAACTGCAACATTGAGTTTAACATCGCCGTAAATTATGACGGGTGGCGGCCGAGGTCGCGCTATTCACGGTTATAGCGTAACACATCTAAATATATAAATCAAGGATTCTACACACAACACGATTGTCAATAAAATATTTCTTGGCTGTTCTATCGGGTTGTACACCAGTTAGTATTCTAACAGCGGCGATGAGCTTGCAACCTGTCACGTATAGAATACCTACTACAACAAAAAGTGAGTATGTGCCAAATTTCATGGACGACCGCTAACTACCTCCCTCCGACATCCTCAAATAATCTTGAGTTGGTATTTGATACATAGAGATCTGAGGGGATATCTACCGTGCCTGGTAATAAAAGTCGACACCTAGATTCATCTAAAGTTGTTTCAGAGTGATTCTTGTGATTTTCAGTGTTAACGTCTTCTCAGTTAAAAGTCTCTTAAAACATTTGCTGGCTGATAATACATTTTTCTTGAATCGACACAAACACGCCACACATAGCAAGGAAAAAACTTGTAGGCTTTTTGTAAATACCTACATTCTTTGAAAATTATATAATAATAAATATATTGCGGTCTGGGTGTTTTATATGTATAATACAAAAACTATCTATATAAGTATTTAATGTAATAAATATATCAGTTATCCAACACAAGCTTTGAGTAGCTTACTTTGGGGCTAGATGGTGCTGTGTGGATTGTCCAGCAATATTTATTTTTTTTGTAATTTATGTTGGTGGACTTTCCATACAGCACTATCTAGCCCCAAACTAAGCACAAGAAACGAGATAGCTAATTTAATACATTATACTTCTTTGTAAATATAAATACATAATAACACCCAGATATAGAAAAACATCTAGTTCAGTACACAAATGCTTGTGTGTGGGGATCGAACCTACGACCTACAGCGCCGAAGGCAGAGCTGCTACCAACTGAGCTTTGAGGAACTTGTAATCCGTATCTTAATCTGTGTAACTTAAGAGCGTTCTTAAGTTACACCTTAAGAGCGTTCTTGAGTTACAGCCGGATACAAGGGCAAGTGTAAACGTTATTACCAACTTACAACTCTCTAACTTACAGCTCGGTAACTTGGATCAATTTCAATTAATAACTATTTGGTTCAGTGTACCAGAGTATTGAGTTTCTGGAGAAATTCGATATGGCTTGATTAGCGACGGCTATCATACTATCCTATGTGCTTTAGTGTGGGTTTGAAACCCAGAAGCATATACACACACCCAAGACACATTCTATGACGTTTCAAAATCATTCTACTGATAAAAAAACAAACAAAAACTTCAAGATCCCTATAGGCACGGTAGATATCTCCTCAGATCTCCCAGTACCCCGTATACCTAAGATTCAAAAATTGAAGCCGCAGATAAAGAGCTCTACAAATCTGCAATCTTCTCTAATCAACTTGCACAGCTACTTGTTCAAGTTGCGAGTAAGCTAGTGCCCACCCAGTGCCCGGGGCGATGCGATGCTATAACAGGCTATGAATATTCAGCGCTGGACAGGCGGCCGCGATTATGTCTTTTTGTAACAAATCTCCATATTCTTCAACTTTCCCTAAATATGCTGATTGGTGTAACTGCGGTAATGGACTGTGAAGGGTGGCAAGAACGTAAACGCCGCTGGTTATGCACGTGATTTCTACTTCCTTCCAAAAAAAAGGTTTTATGTTCGTCAGATGTATTTTTTTAAGTAAAAAACTCATAGGTACCGTTTTGATCCTACGACCTTAGGATCCGAAGGCGGGGACGCTACCACTCAACCACCAATGGTATCGCCACTAGATGCGGGCGGCAGCTAGGTATTAAGACCATAAAGGTTTCGAAAAGTGATATTTACAATGTCCATGTATTTACTACGTAAATACTTATAAAATGCATCATTGTATTAATATTATTACATTCGTTACATGTGTGTATAGGTGTACCTAAGCAAACTTATTGAAGTAAATTAAGTACCTATATAAATAGTCAAAGTCAAAGTCAAAATATGTTTATTCAATAAAATCACAAGGACCATCTTGAACCGTCTTAAAACTAGGTGACTCTAGTGCCAGTTCCACGCGACCAACACCGAGAAGAACAGGCAACAAACTCGGCTTGGTATCTATCGCTCTTTTGTATGATCCTCGTTACAATGTAATAAAATACCTACACTATTGAAGCTATATAATACAAAGTAATCTAACAGAAAAGGAAAAGTAAACAGATTCGTAAAAGAACACACGCTTCAAACCAATAATACTAATACATAAGTAAGAAGTGTAGTAAGTCAAACAACAATGAAAAAAAAAATCTTTTTTTAAATAACATAATAGTAAAGACATTGCAGATATGTTAGCCGTCGATGGGCAGAGCGACCGGGACATCAGGCCACGCACTTTTATCATTAATATAACTATCTATAGTATAGTAAGCTTTCCTTATCAGATAATTCTTAATGTACACTTTAAATTTTTTAGTAGGAAGCCCAGTGACACTTTCTGGAAGTTTATTATAGAAGCGTATACCGTTCCCCATGAACGAGCCATTTACCTTTTGTAATCGAAATTTCGGAATGCATAATTTATTTTTATTTCTAGTGTTAACGTTATGTGCGTCACTCTTTTTCTTAAAGCTACCTATGTGTTTATGAGTGTACAATAAATTTTCAAAAATATACTGTGAAGTTACTGTGAGAATATTAATTTCCTTAAAACGCTCCCTCAATGAGTCACTTGGTTTCATTTTATAAATGGCACGTATCGCCCGTTTTTGAAGTACAAATATACTTTGTATATCAGCAGCTCTACCCCATAGCAAGATACCATAGGACATTACACTGTGGAAGTAACTAAAATATACCAGCCTAGCTGTAGCCTCATCTGTAAGCCATCTTATAGTGCGAACTGCGTATGCAGCCGAACTTAGTCTACCAGCAAGTGATTTTATGTGAGGACCCCACTGCAATTTTGCATCATTCATTGAAATATTGACACAATATGTGAATAAGACATACAAGAAACACATGTGTAGGTCAAGACTATTTTAAACTACTTATATTTATGTTTTTTTAGTGTTTTGGAGCGTTTTTTTAGTGTTTAATCAATCGTAAATTTTTTTTTCTTTTTTTGTCAATATCAAAAGGTATTTATCCAGCTGAATCCCAAAGGTCACTTTGAACTTACTATTCCTCAAAGAGTCTTGAGTTGATACTACGAGATCTGAGGCGATATCTACCGTGCCTGGTGATAAAAGTCGTAAAGCTATTTTTGTTTTCCATGTTCAACTATTTTTACTATGTATTTAGAAGCCTAGTTTAAAAGCTATCGACATAAGACTGTTTAGTAGCATTACTTTTATAAGCCTTAGTGGTTTCCTCATTACTACTTAATTAAATAAAGATAAATAAAAAAAATGAGAAACAAATTAAGAACAAAAAAATACCTACTACTCACCTGCGTGCTTAATAATTGGTAAAAAAAAAACCGCCAAAAAACAGGTTTTTGTTGAAGCGTCATAAAGGCTGTGCGCAAACGCCTCCCACTAGTCAACCAATAGAAGATAGTGCTGGTCTCAGCTTCGCTGTGATTGGTGCGTCATTCCAAGGTTGGATTTTAAGTTTTGCTTCCAAATATGAATAGAACCCCGCGTTCCGATTTACGCTATAATCGATTTGAGCGCTCACAAACCCGTACCGAATTAGCGTGAGCGCGATAACGATGTCCCATGAAACGTCATAGATGACGTCATGACATGCGCCATCTTGCGATTACGCCGACCATGCCATATTCTAATATCACTGTGAGCGCTGTCAAAAATGACAGTTGTGCATTTGTGTTTTGTTATTTGTTATTGTGATTATTGTGATGAGGTTACATGTCGCATCATAGTCCTAATAGGGTATATAGATGTTCTGCTATCATAAAATAATAAATCCAGAAAATATCCATGCAGTCCTAGTTTGTTACACAAGGTGTGAGGTTATAATTCATAGGATGTTTCTGTGAGTGCAATTACGAGCGTTCCGAATTGTTGACAGCTCAGAGCTGTCATAATCGCAATATCTAATTCGGAACGCCTGTGAGGTGATGTGAGCGCTGTGATCGATTATAGCCATTTCGGAATGCGGCCGAAATAGAGTTTGGTAACGTTTTGTTTTATTATAAGGATGATCACAGTCATTTATCTTATTTATAATATGAAATTATGAAAGTATTGATTGTTGATAAAGCACGATAGGTTACTTACTAAGTAAAGCAACTTTTTTGTAAAACGTGTTTAGATCTTATTTCTGGTGAACTTTTTTTAAAGTTTTCGAAACTTGGTTGTATGTGTACTTCAAAAATGTTGAAATCTGATAGCTAGAAGTTGTTGGACGGTAATCTGCGTCTTAAAGTGCAACAAGTCTAATACATTTATGTATTACTAGCATCTGCCCACGACTCCGATCACTTGGTACCTACTTACCCCAGACGGATAAAAAGCAGACTAGGTATCTGTTCTTCCCAGGTTTCAAACTATGTATAAGTTTCAGTTTGTGTCTAAATTTCAAGCTGATTACGTAAATTGAAGCAGTACCAAACGCGATAGCGTTGCGACTCCAAATTAAATTGTAAGACCTACTTTGAATCAATTAACACATCTATACATATTACACTATCTCACTATAGGTTAAGAACTGCTTAAATTTAAACGTGATGATATTAGCCTTCTCTCTGTTTGTCATTACCTATTCGTAAGAGATAGCAATAGTTTGTTTAATATGGTTTATTATGTGAAATAAAAATGTAATGCTGTTTATTAGTTTTATTCAATAGTTTTTTTATAATATAACATTGTAACGAGGATCACACAGAGGAGCGGCAGGCAGGGGCCAAGTAGAGTTTGTTGGCTGTTCTTATAGGCTTTGGTCGCGTGGAAATGGCACCTAGAGTCACCTAGCCACGTTTCAAAGTGATGTTTGTGATTTTATTGATTGAATACTTTTTGACTTTAACGTCATTTTTGCCTTTTTCTGATGATGATGATATTTTATACCTAGAAAGTAATACAATAATATTATTTTCTTTAAAGGCAAGGGTAGCTTCTGCCTACCCCTGAAATGACACAAGCGTGAATTTCTATCACATTACACGTACAAAATAGAAAACCGATATCCTTGGAATTTTCAACATAATGAGACCGTAATCTTAACCATACAATTTTTATGTTTATTTTTATGATATTAAATTATTCTTTATTCTTTATTGTACACAGAAACAACATGCGAAAACTTAAATAATAAAGTATGTACCAAGGCGAGCTTAACCCTAAAAAGAGTTCTCTTCCAGCAAACCTCGAAGGAGAGAGACTAGTAAATTATGTTATAGAATAAGCGGATTATCCACCTGGTGTTAACGGTTTCCTGTGCTTATACATAAATAATGCACTAATTGAATCGCGTCGTGAAATGTGGTTTAATTTTTTACTTAAATATCTGTATTCTACAAAGGCTGCGGGCCCGCAACCGCGGCGGGCACGGATGAAAACCGCTTCGTGAGTTCTTAGCCTTACTTGAAAAGTTTATTTTTAACTGCTATGTTAATTTGTACAACGCCATCTATTTCTGCAGTCCGAACTAAATAAAACTTGCATAAGACACAGGAAGCTGATAAGTGCTACACAATAATTAAATGTAAATCGATATTTTCCACGTTATAATACGTCCGTCATCGGTCACCGCTTTATAGAAAACTAAATCTACTGTTGAATACTGGAAGGATAGAAGACATCGTTATAAACGTTAAAAGGAGCGTAAAAATAATGATAGTATCTGCCTTACTTACCACTAACACATTAATGTTCTGTTGCTTTATAAAACTTGTACCAACTAACAGGGCGTGGTCATAGTGTGGGAATTAAAGCGGGCGCGGTAGCGGGCGCGTAACTCTAACATAGTTGGAGTTAAGTCTGAGGTCATGGATTCGAGTCCAATTCGAACCAATGGATCTTATCCAGGCTAATGATAATAATTATAATCGTGTGCCTAAGAATTTAAGCTACATTCTTTTATTCCAAATGACATAGGTAATGGTATACCTGCTACCCCTTTCGAAGCCCATAACATTTATTGTGCTGGGATATCTGAAAAAGGCCTGTATCTTATGATTATATACCTTTTTAGGATGAGGAGTATTTATTTATTTTCTACCAGAATAGTTGACCACGCGAACTTTGTACCCTAACAGTCAATGAAACGTCAGATGTTGAGTTTTTCTTTATTTTATTTTTTCGCGCAATGTTCTTAATGATTTTATGTAAGAACCTTTTCCTGACAATAAGAAACATAACAAAAAAAGAATTAGCGAAATCGGTCCAGCCGTTCACGCGTGATGCCGTGACCAAGTGAAATAGGGGTTCATTTTTTAATATAATAATATATACTCACGTTTCTACCTTTTCACAGAAATCCAACTAAAACTTCTACAAAACAACCCCATACTCTTCAAAGTCAAAGGTAAATATACTTTGGAAAGAGTCTCGGGTCATAATTGGAAAACTTTGGGCCGACGGCAAATTCAATCCATATTTTTGTAAAATCCAAACGGCGGAAAGAGGAACTAAATGTAGATGCTGAGGATTCGCGTAGACAGTGGCGCCATGGCACGATAAACTTGGTTTATTTATTTTGCTAAAGGTGTAGGATAGACCGGAATTTTAATTGGGGTTGTTTCGTGGAGTTTGTATTAATACCTAATAATTTATGCATAATTACATTGATTACCGGAAAAGTAAGCAGAGACTTATATTACATACTCATTAATTTTCACCCTTTTAACAATTTCACGCACAAGTTCAAGCTTTGTTGTGTTCAAACATCGCGAGGAAACCGGAATGTCTAGAACCTCAAAAAATTTAAAACATGACAAGTTGCAAGTAATTGAAAAGAGCCTCTTTGGGGTACTGCGGCTGGGGTAGGTATGTATCGCGCACTATAACAAACCATTATTAATATTTGAGCCCAAATATAAAAAAAGAATAGTAGCTACATAATTATACATTACTGTACCATAAAATGTTATATATAAGTATAACAAATTGCTTAAAATCCTAGCACCTTGTTTTTAGTACCAATTGGTAAGTGGACTAAGTGGTTCCATGTGTCGAGTGCTGGAAGTAGTCCCATAATTTCACCACACTCACACATACTCATCATATGACAAGAAGAAGATGTTGCGATTCTTTGGATCATCTGATATCTCTGTCACTTTTTTTATAATCCATAAAAAGTGTACCTCTTATTCACTTGGTGCAATAGTGCAGTGTTTCCCCTACAACACTGGCTATAGTAGCTACCAGTAGGCAGGCTTGTTGTGGTCCTCTGCGATATGCCCCCCTTCTCCCCCTCGCCGCAACCACATCATAGGTATCTGCGGCTTTTCATTGATGTGCGATTGATGTTTGTAATTGCAATTATAACAACAAAATAACAATAACATCGGTCTGTTTTGGACTATTTATTTACTGCAGGCACTCTATCTAGTACAACTACGTGAACGTGGGGCGAATTGTTCCCGCGACATGTCCCCTAGTGAAAACGCGGCTTTAGTGTTTCATTTCTCGTAAGTTCAGGCTTTTTTGTATGGAGATGTGATGGCGATTCGATAAGCGCCCCTATTGGCCGATCTGGGAACTCACGTGACTCCTAAAATTTTCCATAGATATGTTGTAAAAGAGCCGACTGTACCTCCTAAACAAGAAAATTTTTACCGTCACCAACATTTAATTAACAATATACCATTAATTAAGTGCTTCCAACATTGGTAACATTTTATAGATAAAAATTTAAAAATAACTACATGGGAAAGTTAAACAAATTGCAAGAGAAAGTGTGCTCAGTACAAAAGGGCATTTTCAAAGAATTAGTTTTTTTTTTTTTTTTTTTTTTTATATTTGATAGACTGTCCTTTGGCCACAATCTCACCTGATGGTAAGCGACGATGTGGCCGACGATGGAGCAGAACGGTCTAGAAGACACCTATTCACTCTTGCCTTGAAGACAGACAGTAGAAAACATTGTCGTTTTAAATCAAATACGTTTAGTCAGCTCAAGAAAAGGCAGGAATCATTATCCTCCCCAGCGATAGCGCTCGCATGACAATCAGATCTACCCCCATGAAAGTTAAAATCGTTGCGAGCAGTAAAAACCGCAATAAACCGGTTTTATGACGTATCGTCTCTCTGTCTCGCTCACACACACGGATTTAAGTTTTATTTGAGTGCGCTTCAGGATATTAAAGTTTTTAATAGGTGGGTTCATCATTGATATCATCAACTTGAACTCTACTGCTGGATATTAGGTCTTCTCATAAGTCATCTTGGAAGAACTGCTTAAAAAAACATAATGTTGGAACGTAGGTCCACGCGAGACAATACATTTTATATTGTATCCGGAATCTTTTACAGATTTATATTGAATTTCACAATTTTATCGGTATTATTGATCGCTAGTGCTCTAAATTCACTGTTGCGATAAACAAAAAAACTCATTGGTAAATGTATTTTTATAATGATTTAGATACGTGCATTAGTTATGTTCACGTCTGGTGAACCTGCTACTATCAGGTGACACAAAAGTAATTACAAAATTATATTCAGTCAAATAAATAGTACATAACAAGTCAAAAATACAATTTTCTAAGATTTACACCTCAAGCTCTGCTTTTATGATATCAGCGGCCTTCTCAGCAACCGCTCGTACAGATGACATGATATTACCAGAAGGCATGGTGGCGAAGACAGAGGCATCAGCCACCTTGAGGTTCGTGGTACCAATCACCGTCAGGTGGGAATCTACCACCGTCCCTAGCGCACAGGTGCTGCTGTAATGCCACATGGTCGAAGACATAGCCACCACATAACACTTCCAGTACTCATAAGAGTCTTTAGCAAGGTCAGAACAAACACCTACTTCAGCCAACTCAACTCCTAGGTTTCTGAATTCTGTGGTGTTGACTATCTTATTGAACTCCATAGCGCGTTCAACGAGAAGATCTACATCATCCTTATCGTTCAACAGATTCAGTACAATACGAGGTTCGTCAGTAATATCTGTGGTTTCAAGAGTCACATACCCTTCCGATTTAGGTTTCGAGAGATTTAGGACTACAGTCATGAGGTACCGGTCGATATTGTACTCGTACATGGCATCGCATATCTTGTCTAAATACTTGAAGCCCGTACTGCAGAGCTGGAGGAAGCCGGTAGAGTTCGGAGTGAAGCGCAGCATTATTTCTTGATCGGTGACAGGCCCGTTGCAAGTCGGGCCAGCGTAGTTGGTCAGTATATCCACCGGGAACATACTTGGGTTCACAGCTGGAGCGGTCTCAGTACTGCTTTCCATGCCGTAAGCGATTATCATCCCGGTGTGATCCAGGAGATGCTTTCCGACGTGCGGGTTGTCTACGACTACTGGAATCTGAGTCTCCGATACCCGAAAGCATAAGGAGTTGAGGCGTTTTAATAGCTCCCATCGTAACGATGACTTCCTTGCTTGCATTGATACTGTAGCTTGAGCTACCAACATTGAACTGTACTCCGGTCGCTGTTTTGCCGTCGAAGTTTATCATGGTAACAGTTGCACCGGTGAGGATCGTTACTCTTTTGTCATCGATAATCTTGCTGAGATACGACCCTACCCCACTCTGCCTTATTCTACTGCAGGCATTACCGATGGCCAGTAAAGAAAAGTTCACGTTACACGAGCCTACAGCATCATGCACGTAAGTTGAACCCATTTCAACGAGAGCGTTGAGGATGCTCTTCATTGAGGAGCTGATTTGCTTTGAGAGGATTTGCGGGCCGCTGGTTCCATGCAAAGTTGCATTTTGTTCCAAGACACCCGCGTCCTGCACGTTCTCTCCTATAGCAAAGTACTTGGCAAAATCAGGGAAACTCCAAGAGGTATCATTGGCAGCAGTGCCTCAACTGTCGTAGTCAGTTGCAAATGGTGAAACGTATATCTTTTCGAGTGCGCTGGAGCCTCCCAGCACTTTGCCGGTGGTGATGGCTCCGGACTTGAGGTTCTGGCAGGAGTAGCTGTTGTTGTACACGTTCATTTGACGGTCGTACGTTGAGTAAGGTAGCAGGTGAAGTAGCCAGGCATCTGGAAAATATTGAATGACTTATCAAAAGAGGTCAGTGTGGATTTGTCCTATGTCGAAGTCCTAGATATCATAAATTCAGTAACCATGTTGAGAAATGTGCATAGTTGAACAGCTTTGTTGTGAGTAATGCGAATGATTGTATGATGAAACTCACAAAGAACTGAAAAGAGTGGTGTAGTGGACAATCAACGAGCAGAAAATGATGATGGAGAGGTTACGATGAGTGAGTGTGTGAGTGAGTGAGAGAGTGAGGGTGTCTACCTTTTTCATTAACACTTCTGATACTTAAACGTAGAAGGTGAAATGGGGACGAAAATCTACAATAATATGGACAAATAACTTTGTATTTGTTGTAATTTTTTTTTTTTTATACTACTAGCTGATGGAACAAGCAGATGGTCCACCTGATGTTAAGTGGTAACCATCACCTATAAACAAAACATTGCCCCGTAGGTCACGCACAATAGGAACGTGCCCTACGATGCACTGCCCTGCGTCCATCAACTTGAGGCATACAGACGTTAAGCCTCATGTGCCTGTAATTACACCGGCGACCACACTCTTCAAACCGAAACACAGCGTTGCTGCTTGACGGCAGAAAATGGCGTGGTGGTAGTACTTCCCCGGACGAGCCCTTCACAAAGAGCTCTACTACTCTTAGTAAATGCCAACAAATAAAAAAGTTGTCACAGAAAAACATGCCGCGAACAGGCCTTGTCATTCCACGAGCTACTCACATGAGACTCCATGGGGGGGCAGCCTCCCTCCTCCAGCACCAGCACGCTGGTAGTCTCCAGGTCTGCGAGTCTGTGGGCCAGCACCGAGCCCGCAGTGCCGCCGCCAACGATTACATAATCGTATGATCCCTGGGATGCTGATGTTAAAAAAAGATATTAATCTTTTTTTTTATTTATAGGTAAAACGTATCTCACCTGATGTTAAGACCGCTATCTCATATGATGTTAAGTGACGATGCGGTCGACGGTTTTATTTTTAACGGTACGGTTTTATAATTAACTTTTTATCTTCTATATACCATAATCGGTGAAGGAAAACAGTTAGCATTCTAGCAGCGGCAATGGCAATCACGTAAAAATATCATCTACAGCTAATGTGATATTTGGCTTGCCTTCGGTGTTTTCCTTCACCGAAGAGACCGCCTAAAAGCTACTCACTGACAGCGTCGACGTCCGCACTAGCGGGGCAGAGGTAAGCTCCGGGTGCTAAGTAGCTCTCCAATAACACCAGCGCCGCTTGCACAGCCACCACAGCCAAGGCGGCAGCCGCTTGCACAGCCACCACAGCCAAGGCGGCAGCCGCTTGCACAGCCACCACAGCCAAGGCGGCAGCTGCTTGCACAGCCACCACAGCCAAGGCGGCAGCCGCTTGCACAGCCACCACAGCCAAGGCGGCAGCCGCTTGCACAGCCACCACAGCCAAGGCGGCAGCCGCTTGCACAGCCACCACAGCCAAGGCGGCAGCCGCTTGCACAGCCACCACAGCCAAGGCGGCAGCCGCTTGCACAGCCACCACAGCCAAGGCGGCAGCCGCGGCATATCCGGACATGCCTGTAGAAATAAACCAACCACTTTATTTGTCTAATTATTCTTACCGAATACTTACTGCTTCTGCCTGTAGGATTACAAGCTCAGATATTTATACCACTGTTATCCAAAAGGGGAAGATGGGCAACTCTAAAGATGCTTCTATTAGTTTTAGAACAAAACGTTCAACATGTTAATTAAACATTCAAAGCACAGGCCATTATATTTATTATAGAACTGGAACCAAGCCTCAAGTTTGTCGCCTGTTCTCCTGGCTTTGGTCGCGTGGACCTGGCACTAGAGTCACCTAGCTTTAAGACGTTTCAAAGTTATCCTTGTAGGTAACTAAAATAAATACCTTCGGAGTTCGAGGTGGTAAAAATAAATGGAGATGTTCTTAGTTCGCTGGTTTTATAAAACAAAACAATGTTATAATCAGTATTCGGTTACATTTGCGAGTTTAATCTAATCAGCTAAAATCAATCTCATCTATTTATTAATTTGCGTTGTGAAATGCCCGCTGATATTAATTTAAATTTAATCTATAGATTGATCGTTTACACAAAAACTGTTTTAGATATAACTGTGAGAGAAGCAATGCTTCCTAATCGTCAGTGAAAACAATTCATTCAGCGCATGTTTTCTATGAAACTTTGATAAAAGTCATAGATTTGGTATTGTTATGTTAAACCAAACTCTTTGAATGTTGACTGTTTTCGTGCCTTGGTCGCGCAGACCTGGCACCTATTAGAACAAAATAATTAAATAAATATAAACATATACTGGTGGACTTTCCACGCAACACTATTTAGCCCCAAACTAAGAACAGCTTGCAATATGGAAACCAGATAGTTGATAATAATTATAATTTTTTGTTAACACATACTTATAATTTTATACTACACCCAAACAGAGAACAAGCGTCTATGTTCATCAAAAATTTGTTCTTTGTGGGAATCGAACCCACGGCCTACAGCACAGAAGGCATTAAACTAAATTTTTTCTGTGTTTTATCTCAATCGGTTCAGTTAATTGGGCGTGATTGAGTTACAAATATCCAACATCGCCTATATTATATATGCACACTTATATTTAGTAGAAAATAGGATAGGCTTCATGATTTTAATTTCAATCTATTATAATATAGTTTTATTGTATGATACTAGGTTATCTTTGATTAGATAAATATTGTCCCATCCCTAGTCCACCTGCACAAAACGCGGTGTAACAGCAAATAACGATCGACAAATAACGCTACCAACAGCGGTACCAAACTAAATATGGGTATCGGTAGGGTAAGCACGCCAGTTGCGGCACCATTTTGTAGAAGAGGTTTTTTTAGGAGAGTTCTTCCGGGGAAGTACCTAACTTTCTTTTGTTTGTCTATCAGCACAGCTGTGATATGAGCATTGTTGTGTGAAGTATTTTAAGGATATAATATGTGTACCATTTAAAATGTTATCACAAAATCACAAAACCAAGTTTTTTACAGATCATGCAAAATTTTATTGCGACGGGAATCAAACTCTTGCATCAAAGCCGGTTAAGCGTGCCAAGTGTGGTGACTACTATAACAAATACCAAAATTGGTCTGGTATTGTGATCACACTAATACTACTTTTTTTGTGTCGGTAGTAACATTGCTGAAAAAAAAAGAAAAAGTGGATGGAGGCACGTCCATACATTGAAATCTAAATATATATAACTCAAAGGTGACTGACTGACTGACTGACTGACTGACTGACATAGTGATCTATCAACGCACAGCCCAAACCACTGGACGGATCGGGCTGAAATTTGGCATGCAGGTAGATGTTATGACGTAGGCATCCGCTAAGAAAGGATTTTGATCAATTCTACCCCCAAGGGGATAAAATAGGGGATGAAAGTTTGTATGAATCTTTGAATTCCTGGGCGCGAGCAAAGCCGCGGGTTCAGCTAGTTTGCTTATATTATTATATCAATTTTTTTTGCATATTAACACTGACATTTCACGTGGTTCAGTATCATTGCGTTGCCTATTTCCTAATTTGCGCCTAGTCCCGTAACTGGCACGTCTACCCGAATATCGGCCTTATTTGTGTGCTGAGTCTATTTGTGTCCATTAATTGTTAATGATCTATCGTTTGACGCGAGATTTATTCAAATTAGCTCAGCATTTGAATTCAGACTCCCGTTGATGCTAATATTTAGTTTATGTAATTGAATATCGATTTAAATTGATAGAATAATCAATGTATTTGGTCGATCGGTTGATTAGACGTCTATCGAGGACGTGCCCTATGTAGTGCACAGCGCACATTATACATACAATTATTAGAAAGTAAGTAACAATTCGTGATATCTTTAATATATCTAATACCTTTAAACGGATAATTCTTGTATATATAATAATAACGGCTCCAACGATTTTCATGAAATTCGGTATTGCCTATGTAAGTATAGTCACTATAATATCATTTTTAATCAAAAAACCCATTTAATATCCAAATTAGGATGCTTTGTTCAGTATCGGAGTACAATGGTTTCGACGTTTTTAAAAATCGAACCTTTATCAAACTGCGGTCACATAGAAAGCTGGGTCAACATTATAATAATAGTACTTTAGTTATTTGTTATACAAGAGTGCAAAGTTGCTTTTTAACCGCGTGCTCAATTTTGATGACCGAGCAAGCGAAGGATTCTAAAATTTAATCACGAGCGCAGCGAGTGATTCAAAATTAGAATCCTGAGCGTTAGCGAGGGAATCAAAAGAGCACGAGATGAAAAATCTTTGCACTCGAGTGCAACACGTAACTTTTCATTCCACCTCAGCGAGGAAATGACTAAATGCAAAAAAAAAACTAAAGAACCGCGTTCAAAGCAAATTGAAAAAAGAACACCAAGAAGGTTCCGAGTCCGAGGTTTTTAACAAATTAAAAAAAAGTTGTATGATATATTCGGCACCATAGAGGTAGCAGTATTAATTCACAAACTTAGTGCACACGATGTTCTAAATTTAATTTACTTTATCCTCTAGAGAATAAAAACGGCTTTTGCACTCAGATATTGAAGAGCAAAAATACTCTTTCCGAGATGGTGGGATGAAAAATATAATTATTTCTTTTCTCTAAACTTCATCGAACCAAAGGTTTGAAAGCCTACGTAGCTCAGTTGGTAGTAGCTCTGCCTTCTGCGCCGTAGGTCGTGGGTTCGATTCCCACCGTGAACAAACATTTGTGTGATGAACATAAATGTTTGTTCTCTGTCTGGGTGTTATATAATATTATAAGTATGTATTTACAAAAAAAAAGTATTATAAGTAGTATATCAGCTATCTGGTTCCCATATTACAAGCATAAGCTTAGTTTGGGGCTAGATAGTGCTGTGTGGAAAGTCCACCAATATTTATATTATTTATTTTATAAAGGTATTATACAATATTGAGGTATTCATATTTAAGAGCACCGGTGGTCTAATGGGAGTGACCCCGCCTTCCGATCGTAAGGACGCAGGTTCGAATCCGGTCGTGCACCAATGGATTTTTCTATCGAAAAATGTATGTGCGCAATGCCAGTGCTCTTTAACGGTAAAGGAAAACATCGTGAGGAAACCAGGTAGTATTCTAACAGCGGCGCTGGGCTTGCAACCTGTCACGTATGGAATACTAACTACTACAAAATGTGGGTATGTGCCAAATGTAATGTTTGGACGTACCTCTGACTACGCCCCTTAGACATCCTCAAAGAATCTTGAATTTAGTACCTTCTTGGTACTGGGAGATCTGAAGGGATATCTACCGTGCCTGGGGATCAAAGTCGTGAAGCTGTTTCAGTTTTTTTTTTTTTCATATTTAAGATTAAACCAACTAATTAACACACAACATAAGAAACAACTTTTATGCATTTTCAGTATTTAAGGTTTGAAAAGAGCTGATTAAATAAAATAACTACTTGAATAAATACTCCTCTCTTGTTATATAGGTATATTTTGACGTAATCGCTGGGCTGGAAATTACTTCTACCACCCGTTTTCCGTGTAAATGTAGCCCTTGCTCTCGTCCTAACCCGCGAGTAATATAATATATTTTCTTTGTATTTCAAAAAATCCAATTTACTACCCTATTACCAAAACATACGGCAAAGGATAATGGGCCAATATGGACTATTTCAATTGCTACAACTTTATTATTTTTCGAGTCAAGCATGTAAAGTTACTAACTATAATATAGCCAACATGGTATTTTAATTTATTTCCACATTTAGCTAATTTATTATAAAGCACTTCACACATGTTTTACTTTTTAGGTTTGACACAACGGGTTCTTGGTACTAAGAGATCTGAGGTGATGTCTTCCGAGCATGGGCGACCTCAGTGGTAATTTTTTTTAATTTTTCCTATACTTTATTATTTCATCATCATCAGCCTTTAGAAGTCGATCGTTGGACATCCCCTTAACATTTTCGGGAAGACGGATTCCGAGCCCTATCCGTCCACAGACTTATCACGATGTCGTCAATCCATTGACTTGAACGATTTTATAGCCCTCAGCTCAGTAGGTAGTAGCTCTGCCTTGTGCGCCGTAGGGCGTGGATTCGATTCCCACCGAAAACAAATACTTTTGTGTGATGAACATAGATGCTTATCCTCTTTTGGGGTGTAATTATGTTTTTGAAATTGTATTAGTATCATAATACCAGCTATCTGATTTCCATATACAAGTTTTGCTCATAGTTTGAGGATAGATTATTTATTTTATAATTTATGGTTTTGTTATAAAAACTGTCCGATTCAGCCAATCTCCTCCGCCCAGTAGGCGCCCTATTAAATCAAGCCTCGCGTCCGAATTTAAAACAAAAGGTACCAACCAACCATTGAATTTCGAACGATAAATTAAAAAAACCTTTTTTTCGTTGAACGCGCCGATAGATGTTGTGGTATCGGTATGTTTTTGAACGAAATTAATAAAGGTTCTAAAACAAACAAACATGAAAAGGTATGGAACAGCAGTAGGTACCTACGGTCGAAAATATCGATGGATATTAATTGAGTTTTTTTGTACAAAAGTTTCAGTTTGCAGACTGAATATTTTCACTAGGTTGATAGGTCAGCTTGTGTAGATCAAACCTTATTTTTGGCTTTCATTGATTGACTTCGAAACTTTACAAACAAAAGTTCTTATAGCGTATTCAGAGACTGGCCGATCAGCTTTATGCGAACTTGCTGATGGCGTTTGTAGTTGTATTTGTTAAATTATTAAATGAGCAAAACCCTATTTTTATGTATACAATTTAATTAAATGTAGAAACTTGATAAAAAAAAATCTAGCTAAAAATAATACTACGGAACCTTATTACTCATGGTCCGTGTCGCACTTGGCTGATTGCTAAAAGCATCGTTGAAGTGTATTGGAGCCTAAATCATGGTGTTCAAAATATTCCTTCAATAACGTTGAAGTGATCAATCCAAGTCGTGCAATGGCGAGATGAGCAAATAATATATAATTGAATGCATATACGAGTTTAAGGGGCAGCTTGGTAGGCGTGATCTTTATGGTTTTAAACACCCACCTGATGTTAAGTGGTAACCATCATCTACAACAAAGCATTGCCTCGTAAGTGACGCTCGATAGAAACGTGTCCTACGATGCACTGCCCTGTGTCCATAAACTTGAGGCATACGGCCAGAAAGCGGGGTTTCTCCAACTACACTACCGGCGCACTCGCATCAAATAAATAAATTTAGAGGTTTACACTAACTTTTAGACGTTTTATATTATTTTTATAAAACAAATACCTATCACGTATAGAATACCAACTAGTGTTCGTACCTGGTACCCACCTATAGATCTGAATGGATATCTACCGTGCCTGAGGATCTAAGTCGCGAAGCTCTCTATTTGTCTTGTTTTGGAATGAACAGCCATTTTAACTGTCTCATTTAAGTATCATTCCTTCACTATCACTACATAGTATAAAGCAAAGTCGCTTTCTCTGTCCCTGTATCCCTATGTCCCCATGTACCTATGTATGCTTAAATCTTTAAAACTACGCAACGGATTTTGATGCGGTTTTTTTTAATAGATAGTGATTCAAGAGAAAGGTTTATATATTGTATAATACATACATGATATGTGCGAAGCAGGGGCGCGCGGGCGGGTCGCTAGTTTATAATAATAATATAAGGTACACATTTCTCATGTATAGTGTTCTATAGAGATGTCAGCCTTCAGGAAGCCGTCGTGAAGTTAATAAAAACATCTCAGTCTTGGAATTTTTCATTTCCTTTCTGCAGACGCGTTATGCGGACAAAGCCTTCTCCACCGCACACACTACGAACTTGAACCATTACAATGCAAAATTAAAAAAAAATGCGTAATTGTAATTTAGATTTATCAGCATCACTGTCAGGCTCAAGAAGTCCACTCTTAGACATATCTCCTTGTAAATCTCCAGGAAGAACGATTCTGAGTCCTCATCATCCACCCACTTGCCGTGGTCTTTACAATGTGGACGTGGAAGTAAGTCCACGCTTCGTGCTATACGCGTAGTTGTGGTCTGCATTCAGGAAACTTTATTCCCCAGCGGTTGTCAGTTCTTATAGCAACATTTGTCACTTCAGCTTGCTATTTCGAGCGAGCTAGATCAGTTACTTTACTTCTTCGGATATCCTCATTTCTAGGTAGTTCTATCATGTGGTAATATCTCCTAACATAGCTCTCTCCATAGTATCACTGGCAACACAATAATAATGTCGTTAATATAAAAAAATCCGCATGTGTGAAACTTGCGCCTACTGGCAGTATCAAACAGGAAAGTATTTCCGCTAGCGCAGCAGCGCCTGTCTTTACTTACTTGTGTGCCGTCAGAACTTTTGCTATGTTCAATTATTTAGGAGTCCCTCTTACTAACACGCATTGTTGTATAAAAACGAAGTTCTCTTAATGTAGGCGATTTTTTCCGGATAAAATTTATATTTTAGAGTGTTCCAAACACCCCTTGATTCCAAATAGCCTCACTTTACGGTATCTATACCTAATTGCCCGCTGAAGGCCACAGTCGCTGTGTTATTTAGAACAACAACGTTGGTCCCCATTACTCAATTTCCGATATTCGTCGATTGTCGATCGAAAACACAATTGAGCAATCCAATATCTTGGAATAAGGAAATTAGAGCGACTGTTCTGCGTTCGGAGGCAAACGACGTTATCTCAGAATGTAAGGGTTTCAGTGCAAATATTTAAAGTAAAACCTTTTTGCTTTTGCCAGCCTTTTACAAACAGGTGGCAACGTCTTGTTATTATTAAGTGAGGCAAAGGTTATCAAACTGAATGAGTTCAGTGGATACAGGCCTCAGATAGAACGAATAACACCACACACAAGGCCTCACACATAAAACACCTTCCTATTTGGTGGGGTTAAAAGTAAGTTTGTATGAGGATGTTTGTATGAAGATGCCATCTTGTCAGAGAAAGGGGCGAAAATTCTTGATCCAAAAACGCCAACATGTCAAAACGTGCGAGCGAGAGTCACATTAGCTCTTGTACTCGCCATACGTCTCTCCCCACCCACAGTCGCGATAATAACGCGCAATAATTGGATTTTCCTACATCCGAATGCGCGTTTCTATTGCAGCAGTGTGAACTTCTTGCGCGTCCTAATAATACAAAATGTACTGAAAACAGATACCGCAATAACTCAATCGCAGAATGCGCCTGTGGGGGAGAGCCTTTTTGCTACAATCACCCAGTGGGTACTGTACATGAAAATGTATCAAAATCAAATCAAATCAAATTCAAATTTATTTACTAAAGTGTTTAAACATAAATAATTTTGCCATTGGTCCCCGCACTAGGACAAGCCTGTATCGCGGGAGGCCGAATACAATATGTATGTATGTATGTAAATACATAGGCTAGTACATTCTTCTTTCTACTAGGACAATAAATAAACTGCTTATAACAGTATGACGTCATCAGAATCTGTTCAGCAGTCAGGCGTAAGCAATACCTTTGTTGCTGTGTCGGTTAGTTAAACCTGTCATATTGAGGTATATCCATAGCACGGTCGGAGGCATTTGCGTGTCCATCCTCGGCCTTTGGAGGTTTATTGGCTCAAATAAGATCTGATGTTGCTTGAGGTAGCGCCACAGTGACGTGAAAACAACTGTATCACTCAAGGTGAGCGGAGATATAATATTTAGCTAAAAAACGACTTTGCAAGCTAAAAGTAATACCTAACCATCTGCAAAACTGTAACTGAAACCGCATCACGACTTTAATCTACAGGCACGGTAGATATCCTCAGATCTCTTAGTGACTATTCATAAATATTCTACTGTTCTAATCATCAAACAATAATCCAATTTATCACTGCTAGCTCTTCAAACTGAAACAGCGTTGCTGCCTGGCGCCAGAAAAAGGCGTGGTGGTAGTACTTCTCCGGACGAGCCACACACAAAGAGCTCTACTACTCTTAAAATACATTCAAACTAAGATAGTCCTATGTAAAGGAATACCAATATTCTATGTTATAATTCTATATTTGAAATGTGCTATTTCACTGTGGTTATGGTGTAGCTGTGTTCAACAGGCTGTGGTGACCGAGGTCAGAATGGAATTAAGCGAGTTCCTTGATTCAAATAACGCAAACGGTGGGTTTATAGTCATTTCCATGTCACGGCCTCTCGGGCTTGTTGCCTGTTTGATGATATTAGTGGCGAGAAATTATAATAATATTTTAACCACGTCTCCCCTCGCTTGGTACGTAAATTACATGAAATTTAAGCTATATAATATCTGCAGATTGTTGTGAATGCAATTATATAGATAGTAGAGCTTTCTGCCGCCAAGCAGCAACGCTGTGTTTCGGTTTGAAAAGTGTGGTCGCCTCTGAAATTACAGGCACTTGAGGCTTAACATCTGTATGCCTAAGTTGATAGACGCCGCTATACACTAGTTACATATTTGGAATTTGATTTAGAACCTCTTTGGTAGACGGCCGAGACTCGAACTTAGCTTACTTTTGGAATGTTAAATTTCTTTTCTCTGTCCTTTCTTAATTATTTTTGGTACGAATGTCAAACAAAGGCTTACGAAAACATCTCTCAGTCACAATGACCTCTCACTTTCCAATTACCCCAAATTAGGGTAAGTACCCCTTAGCTACTCCGTGGGGCGCAAAGATAAGATAAGATAGAACGGTCCCTACATTTGTATTATTGAGTGATGGGTCGTACTTGACAAGATTTCCATTGGGTATTTGGGATACAAGTTTTTTGAGAAATAAAAAAGGCCACATTCTTTAAGGGTAGTCAGTCATTTTTAGCTCATGGAAATTTCAAATATGTCACTATCAAACGATGAAGAAAATCATTGTAAGTCCTACCGCAGCGGTGTTAAGATTTTAACCTTTTACATAACCATTAGTTCCTCTGAAAAATGTGTTGAAAATGCTGGAGACCGTTTGAAGATTTGGAGAAGGAACAAACAGATGGCCTACCTCATGTTAAGTGGTAAAAGTTAAGTAAGTGTTACATTGGCACTACAATAAGTTCATTAATTTATTGTAACAAGGATCGAGCGGCACTAGCATTGAGCAGTTTTAGGAAGTATTTGTCGATGCTTGTAATCTATCTCCCATACTTAAGCCCAGATTGTCGTTTGACTAGTATGGCTTGGATCGCGTTACGGATTACACGTGTAATCCCCACTCATTGGGGTCAATGCTCAGGGCACGCCCCTGGTATTCTTAGACGAAAGGTAAGCCCATTACCAGCTCACTTATTAAAGACTTAGTAAAGACTAATGTGTACGTAATTTGAAAGTTTATAAAATCACTGAACTATCCTACTAATATTATAAACGCGAAAGTTTGTAAGTATGGATGGATGGATGGGTGTTTGTTACTCATTCACGCCGGAAGGCTGAGCGGATCTGGATGAAAGAGATTGGTTATAGTCTGGATTCACACATAGGCTACTTTTTATCCCGCGGAAATACCAGGATTGAAATTTGCGCGGGTGAAACCGCAGGGCGCAACTAGTATAAGATAAATTGCAATCAACCAAGTTCAGCAAAAAATATAATTTTCATTCAAACCAGTTTTCTTACTAAGTAAATAAAATTAAATAAAATACTACGTTTGCCTAAAACTTTTTAGTAACCATCGCCTTAGCCCATTTCATTGTTAAATCTTGACTTTACTTCATAGCTAAATTACAAATATAATATTATTTGCTTATAGGTGATGGTCCGACCTTAACCTCAAGTGGGCTATATGTTCGTCTCACCTGCAAGTCATTATTTTCCTGTCCTTCGGGGGTCGGCACGACAGGTTTTTTTCCTGTGCTGTCCTCTATCAGCCGTCATCTCAGCAGTCATTCCTTTCTTACACAATATGTCATGTTTCACACATTTCATCCAACTTTTCGTTGGCCTGCCTCCTATATCCACATTCATACCTAACATTCTTCTCGTTACATGACATTTTTCCCTTCGCAGCAAGTAATGTAAAAAAATATGTCACAAATTCAAAAATTCTCTACCATTGCAGTGGACATTTTCGGGGAAACTAGTTATTTCCCTACGTATGACCGCTGCCAAATAAAATGAGTAACTCTTTAGAACAGCCCGATAATGCGTCGGTGAACTCCGCCATAAATGAATTACGTCGTGTTAATATTTGATGCAACGCGCCCCTGTTGTCTCGTAAAACCTTTCGAGCGACACATGGCTCTGACGTTCAACAAACTCCATTCTTCACGATGAAACAGCTTCTCGACGTTGATCCCCAGACACGCAGTCGTAAGTTAGCACATTTCATTGCACACAGTTCAGCTAAAATACAATTTTTGTCTTTGTAACTTTTCAGTAAGAGCTAAACTCATTGTAAGTTGTCTACCGTGCCTGCGGAAGTACAGTTGTGAGTTAATGAGCTCTAATGGGCAGACAAGACATCAAGAATCATATTAAGGGTTTTCTGTACAACCTAACGCCATATCGATAATCCACAGACTCGTAGGGATGCTTACGGCTCGATAATCCTTCGATAAACTCCTAATAAACGACAATAAAACTGCCATCACTTATTTCGTTGGCATGAACATCAGAGCTATATTTATTTTAAAATATCAGAATTATGTGTTTTTTGGCAGTAAGTCTCAAGTCACCTTTTAAGATATTATACAGGTTGTAATAAGACAACTGCCGAAAACGTTTGGCGAGGCTTCTAACCGTCAGTCGGACCACCTTTTTTAAAGGAACCATCGCAGAGAGCGCGGAAGAAAGTAAGGTTCCATCTGTCCAAATGACGTGTAGATATACATTTTTTCAACAGCTTTTTTTATCCCATTGTTTTTTCCAAAAACTGTTCACTAATTTCTGCCAACGCTTTCGCTCGTATATGTGTGTAGTGATGCCTAACATTAATATTCGTATTTTTTAACTGTCCCGGTAATGTTTCTGGTTAAAAAGAAGACTATGCTAATTCAGGTAATACCTATACAAGTTCCGGTTCTATACCAATCGGTTCAATGGTTATGGTTTGAAAGCAAGTATTGAAACATCTAACAATCGTGGCTTTCGCATCTATGAATAAGGAGATGTGATATCGATAGTTATTTAACGCCATAAAGTGAAAGTGGCTTATAATTTCAATGTCTAGATTTCAACTTCGAAAAAAAATGTTTTTATCTCTAGCTTTCGGGAGTATTCTTGTTACACCGTGCATAGAAATTATTAATAAGAACATTTCGCAAATTCCCTCAGATGTGAGGTGCTTCCTAGAATCATTGTAATGGATTACAAATAAATAAAAACACCGCTTTGTCTGAAGATGTAGATTTGAAAAGAAAATACTTTTTTCCAACGTAAAAACAATTTATTGAATTGTGTTTGGGTAGGTCGGTTCTAAATAAATTTTATCAAGATTTATGCAGTGCTTCTTGGAGGATAATTATATTTTCAGTTCATTTGAAATTGATTTTAGTGTAGGTCTCAGTTCCACGCGACTAATCATACGATAACAGACAATACTTCTAGAACAGTCTTTCTCAAATTGGAAGATAACGCCCTCATCTGAACGCGCATGAAGTTCTACATGGGGCCGGTAAAGGGGTTAAGTAAGCGATTAGGTAGAAGCACAAAAAAAATTAGAAAGAAAAGCCTAATATTCTGAAGGCCACTTGAAATAAAATTGATTCTAATAGTAGGCGGTAGACGATATAAGTTTGAGATCCGCTAGAGACATCCCATGTATGAGTTTTTACAGCATTTCCTACAACACGGGTACTTGGTCTTCTTAGCTGATGACTTCTTCAAATTGTTGTTTCTTCTCGTTTTCTTTCGCTCCTTCTTGCCAAAGCCATACCTATAAACAAAAAATATATTAGTGGATCTTTTACATAATATTTTATGCAGAAACAGATTTCCTATAATATACATATAAGTTAGCAAGTTGAACAAAAGTTAATAAGTAAATCTTTTAGTAGTAGTAGTAGTGTGTACTAGATAATTATAGGAACAATGAATAGTAGGTACATTAGTATTAATATTCTCTCTTGAGTGAAATGCATAAAATTTTATAATAGAATCCCGAGCGCCCGCGAGGGTCTGAAGTAGATTTTTTAAACGGATGTGTGTTTCCTTTCACTCTTCTAGAACATTATTGTTGTATTTTTTAATTGACTTTAAGTCCAAACAAGGTTAAGTACATTGTAGTATTCTGCTTTATGTATTCAAAAAAGATCACCTTGGACATTTCTCTACTTTGCCACTCATCTTCAGTTTCTCTTTATACTGCTGTATTTTCTGCTTCTCTTTCTCTCTTTCTTCAATCCAGTTGTCTATCTTCTTTTTAATAACTTTTGTATTTGCGTCTCTCTCTAACTTGACCTCACTTTTGCCTTTCTGGAAAATTCTTGCTAATTCAAATATATTCATTTTCATTTTGCTGCTTCTTCGTGTATCATTTACTTCTGTATGATTGAAATCTGAGTTAATTTCTTTAAGTTGATCCTTAAGTTTCTGCATATACGTGACTCCTAATGCAGCATCCGAATCATTAGCATCTTTTAAAAGACGCACACTCTCATCTATAGCTGAATTAATATTATCAAACAGTTCTCCCTTCTGTTTCTCTAATTCTTGTAAATTTTCAGTTTTATTTTCAGCTGAAATTTCGACTAGAATTTGTAATAAAAACGTTATTTGTACAAAAAATATTTTGTACATTTTCTTTTTGTAATCGACACTTTGTTTTGTGCAATTTTGTACTCCTGCCTTTTTTATTGTCGGACAGTCGCGAACATAAACTTTTACAGCTTTGTACAACATAGCTGGCACTGAGAACTACAATTCGAGCTAGTTTGATTGCAATGAATAGTACACATTCGAAATTAACATAGCAAGCATTTTGGTAGTTATAGTTTACAAACGTTTCATATCTATAAATTTGTCAATTTGTTTTCTTGACTCTGCTAACAAGACTAGTTCGTACGACAACATAAGGATAAATATAAAACGGCATTATAATATTAGAATGGTTAAAAGAAACAATATTTTAGAAGTCTATAAAATATTGTTTCTTTTTTTGCATTTATTTTGGGTTATTATAAGACAGTGCAGTTTTTTGGGTGATAAATATAAATTATAATGAAAAAAAACACTTTTGATAGTAACTGTACATTGTGGTTTTATTACTAGAATTATATAAAACGTCGAATAGCACACTTTTCAAATAGTTCGAGTAAGTATTGAATATTTGATGTCACATTTCCAATGCTGCAATGCGGGATGTCAGTTTAGTAACATCTAACCTGTTACTACACTGACATACCTACCCGCAAATTGAATTTTAAGCGCTTGTTGTAGATTTGACGTTTATTTAATGATCAGCTACAAACAAAAAAGTATTTCGTAAGTCACGCAAAGTAGGAACGTGCTCTACGATGCACTACCCTGAGGCATATTAGATGTTAAACCTCATGCGTCTATAATCTAAAACAAAGAAGATTATCAATAGCACGTGAGCAAATACAAGGGCGGTCGCTAGTATAAAATAACCCCATTGAACCTAATTCTAGCTGTGACTGTAGTAAGGGTAGTAATGGGGTGATTACAGCGCAGTGGTGGCGTTATCGTCACTCGCGCGATCATTCGCGGCACTTGTCTAAGGCCGCTGAAAAATCGTTGAAAAAAAAAATCGTCGTATTTCTTACAAGTAAATGGAACACAATTTATCTTCCACAGTTGTTTTTTCTCTGTTCGAGAATAAATAATGTTAAGTAGACTGATGGATAAGTATACATATAGTAAAACTATTATGAACAATCTACAGAGCGACGACATTGCGATAAGTCGGTGGATGGAGAGGCTCAGAATCGTTCTTTCAGAATTTGTGGTAACCATCACCTATAACGAAGTGTGAAACTGAAGAACACCAAAAAAATAAAGAAATGCCGACTTGTAGGTATGTCGTAGTAAGAAGACCAACGTTCCTACTTTTCTATAATGATTCTCAGCAAAGCAAGATAATTTAGTCTAAAATAATTATCCAAGTTGATGGTTTGATTATAAGATTTTACTAGGTTTTGCTGCAATTTATTGCATATTCTATATAATGTATTATATATATCAGTCATCTAGTACCCATAACACAAGCTTTGAGTAGCTTACTTTGGGGCTAGATAGTGCTGTGTGGATTGTCCAACATTATTTATTTATTTTATTATTCTTTTTTTGTCACAGTTGAGACCGAGATGAGTGCCAGAAAAGCGAGACCGTTGCCCAGCAGTAGAATACAGCATGACACGAATGAACAAAAAAAATTGATAAAGTAGAAAAACAAATAATGTAATTCAATAGAGTTCGTCCGAAGGTACCTGGTAATACAAAAGACAGAGGAACGTAATGGCTCCTTAATTTGAGAAATCTGAGGCCCCGAGGCAGTTAATCCAAGTCAATCTACATGCTAATGTCAATCAGAAAACGCTCGGTTTACATTTTAACTTTCTAATGGTCTTGAAGCTACAAAACAAATGTTTTTGACTTTTTTAATCTATAATCTTCTAGATGGAAGATCACAGCACTCGAGCGCACAGGGGGCTTTGCCCAGCAGTGGGACCTGGAAGGTTGATAGCAATAATATAAATCAAAGGCACATGAGACTTGTTTTAACATTTTTTCATTAAGCTCGGCGCCCTCAACAGGTACTGACGACGGTCCAAAAACTCATGCTTTAGTACAGATTATGTTAAGAGTAGTAGAGCTCATTGTGTTTTTTTTTTATACAACTAGCTGATGGAACAAGCAGATGGCCCACCTGATGTTAAGTGGTAACCATCACCTATAAACAAAACATTGCCCCGTAGGTCACGCACAATAGGAACGTGCTCTACGATGCACTGCCCTGCGTCCATCAACTTGAGGCATACAGATGTTAAGCCTCATGTGCCTGTAATTACACCGGCGACCACACTCTTCAAACCGAAACACAGCGTTGCTGCTTGGCGGCATAAAAAGGCGTGGTGGTAGTACTTCCCCGGACGAGCCACACACAGAGAGCTCTACTACTCTTAAAGTGTGCGGCTCGTCCGGGGAAGTACTACCACCACGTCCATTTCTGCTGCCAAGCAGCAACGCTGTGTTTCGGTTTGAAGAGTGTGGTCGCCGGTGTAATTACAGGCACATGAGGCTTAACATCTGTATGCCTCAAGTTGATGGACGCAACTTGACGCAAGGCAGTGCATCGTAGGACACGTTCCTATCGTGCGTGACTTACGAGGCAATGCTTTGTCATAGGCAAGGGTGGGCCATCTGCTTGTTCCGTCAGCTGGTTTTTTAAAAAATATTTGATGTGAACATGACTGTGGTATAAATGAGTGAAATAAAACTTACAAGTGTATCAAGAAAGTTAATTTAATTTGAACCGTGACCTACAATTGTGAAAATTGTACAAACAAGTTTCGGGGAACAAAATAAAAAAGCTTCACGTATAATGCCTTTTGATCCAGCCACGTTTTCTGAGAAAAAGAAATAACAAATTACTATTACTTATTATTACTATTTACTATTACTATTTACTATTACTATTTACTATTACTATTTACTATTACTATTTACTATTACTATTTACTATTACTATTTACTATTACTATTTACTATTACTATTTACTATTACTATTTACTATTACTATTTACTATTACTATTTACTATTACTATTTACTATTACTATTTACTATTACTATTTACTATTACTATTTACTATTACTATTTACTATTACTATTTACTATTACTATTTACTATTACTATTTACTATTACTATTTACTATTACTATTTACTATTACTATTTACTATTACTATTATCAATGTTATACAATAAACGGTTCCAAGCTATAATTTTTTGATTTTGATTGAGTCGCAGGCTGGTGCCCGAAATTAAGCTGTTTCAAAGTTATTTATTCTTATTCTATAAAATATGCTTTATGATTCCTTACTGGACTCGAACCTATGTCCTTAGCATCGACAGGTAGGCTAACTAGCAATAGGTACAAGACCACCAAAGGCCCTCCATCCAATGTAATCAAGGGTTCAAAATCTATAGTGTAACTATCACCGCTAAATCCATTGCCTCAAGCGACAATCAAAACCGACTCGATCTATAATAAAGCTTAGATAATCGAATAACATCGATTACAATAATCGATAAAATTCTAAAGGTGTGTTCAGATTCTTTAGTTTTAAAAAGTAGATGGTTAGTAACAAACGGTAATAAGGTATCCGAAAATAACGCTAACCTTAGTTAGTTATTTAATAAAGTGTAGTTTCATTCAATAAAATCACATGAACCACATTGAACCCTTTAAGGCGCCACTTTTATGCGACCAAACATGAAAAAGCAGAAAACTTAAGGCTTGGTTTTTAACTAATGTTCTCGGTTGATTATGATTTTTAATAACCAAGTTTAGTGCTTGTATGTATTTATATTTCCAATAAATAATTAGAAATTTTGGTGGACTTTCCACACCGCACTATCTAGCCCCAAACTAAGCCAACGCTTGTTATATAAATACATACTTTTAATACATAATAACGCCTAGACATAAAACATACATCTATGTATAAATGGCTGTTCTGTGTGGGGATCGGGACCCAACCAGATCGGCCTACGCCGCAGAAGACAGCTACTACCAATAGAGCTGTGGAGGCTGTCAAGTTGATGGCTAAGTAACTCGCCCGCTTAAACAGGTATACACCTTTTAACTCTTTACCGTAGTCCTGAAAGGGCTCTTCAGAATAAATAATGACAAAATCATCTCAAAGTGAGATTGGCGCCATGTTAATTGACTCCGGAAGTTTTGCAAATTAATTTGGAAATTAAAATGACCTCGGGGTCGGAACTCGATTATTTTGGTGTCCAATTTAATTATGACAGAGTGTTTTGAATTGTACAGTAAAAGTGTCTTTTGGAGTTACGGAAGTTTTGCTTTTCAGGCACTTTCTTTGAAACGCTGAAATACAGGCTCACTACTAGCTGATGTAACAAGCAGATGGCCCACCTGATAATAAGCGGTGACCATCACCTATGACAAAGCATTGTCTCGTAAGTGACGCACGATAGGAACGTGCCCTACGATGCACTGCCCTGCGTCCATCAACTTGAAGCATACAGATGTTAAGCCTCATGTGCCTGTAATTACCTACACCGGCGATCACACTCTTCAAACCGAGCAAAGGTAACAATGTTTATATCTAGGAGATAATACCTGCATGTTTTTTTTTATTTATTTTTTTAATAGTATCTAGAAATGCCACTAACTAAATTAAACTGTTGCTGTAATTTTGCAACAACATTAAATTAATTATTTTAATTACATAATTTATCATTATTAATTTAACTACATTTTCATAAATTTTTGATGATTTAATAAAACCTGCATGTTTGACCTGCTTAGTGTCATCCTTCACCTGTGCATTGCTTTACAGCAATACATGTCTTGCGTTTAACTCGTAATGAAACTTAGGTAAGCACGTATTGTGAGGACGCGATGTACGCAAGCAACGTTACAGGGGACACATTGATGGATGCAGGGTAGTGCATCGTAAGGCACGTTTCTACCGTGTGTGACTCGCAAGGCTTTATTGGTGATGGTTACCGCCCATCGGGCCATCTACTTGTTCCACAAGCAAGTCGTATTAAAATCAAATTAAAACTAGGCGCTAGTTAATAAATTATATAATAACATCTTTTTTATAAGTCGTAAGAATACTTAGATCATTTATTAACTAAAAAATACAATTAATAAGTATAATTATTTACAAAATATATATGAAACAGTTGCGCTATCTGCAGGCCGTTGCAAATGATCTATAGATAGCTCAACTGATCCAAATCAGCGACTTCTTAGAATTGAACAATCCCACTACTATTATAAACGCGAAAGTTTGTAAGTATGGATGGATGGATGGATGTATGGATGGATGGAAAGATGGATGTTTGTTACTCTTTCACGCTGGAACGGCTGAACAGATCCGGATGAAACTTGGCAGAGAGATAGATTATAGTCTGGAATAGCACATAGGCTACTTTTTATCCCATGGGAACACCGGAATTCATATCTGCGCGGGTGAAACCGCGGGGCGCAACTAGCCTGTAATAAAATTATAAAATTACATCAATAGGCTAATTTTTAGAAAAAGACCTGTAATTATTGTAAACAATTAAGTTTAACAATATTGTACGCCCTCTAAAGGATAGACTACGAATGAAAACGAGTTTACCTGAAAACGAGTTTACCTACTGTAGTCTTTACGCAGTTTTACATAAGGTTCTAAACAAAAACATACAGTTCTTTACAAAGTCAAGTTGCTTTACTTCCCATGGCCTACATTCCCTCATTCACCGCGAACCTTATACTCATGTGCATAAAGGCTATAATAGCGTGGAGATGAGAATTCGGCGCACCTGCCCATTGTGGGCCGCCGTCACTGCGACGCACTAATTGCATTCCGGTAACTGCGGCGCTGGCCCGCCACAGTGCAGATACAACAGTGGCATAACATAGATAGATAGTGCTCGAAAGAAACCTCTTTGAGGTGCACTTATAATCCTTTCACCGCACTTTTTCTAAAGTACTAGTGACACTATAATAAGTGGCATAATCTCAAACGAATATTACGTTAGATGACGTATCGTATTCCCTTACTGCAATAAAATAAGGTTTATTATCGGTACGATATAAATATCGATTATATATCGTTTGAAATATTATGTAAAAATGTATTCGTGATCAAGGCCCAGTAATTAAACTAGTATAATTCGGATTCGGATAATTTATACGTCTATTAGATAAAGACATCAGCGAATGTCTGTCTCTTGAACAAAGAAAGGCATACCAATGTTAAGCCTGTGCCTGTAATTTCTGCGGCAACTAAAACACCCTTTAAACCAAAACAGCAACGCTGCTTGGCGGCAGAAATAGACATGGTAATACATACTTCCTCAAAAGAGCGACACGGAAAACTTTACTACTCTAATAATTCTTTAAAATAATCTCAAAAACCACTCGTCGGATTTAAATCAAATTTACACGAAACCACCTCTGATAAAAAAAACATCACCAAAATCGGTCCACTCAGTAATAAAAAAACCTTACAGTCGAACTGAAAACCTCCTTTTTTTGAAGTCGGTTAATTCCCATTTAAATTTGAGTCAGATCTAACGAGTACTTTTTAAGTAGTAGTATCCATTGCATAAAGTTCATTTTTTTTAAAGAGGTATTGAAGATTTCTTTTGTTTTTTACCATTTGGCGTCACTAGATTTATAACAGATTAGTTGCGCCGCGCAGATTTAAATCCCGGTATTCTAACGGGATAAAAAGTAGCCTATGTGTTATTCCAGACTATAATGTATCTCTCTGCCAAGTTTCATTTAGATCCGTTCAGCCGTTTTGGCGTGAAAGAGTAACAAACATCCATCCATCCATACTTACAAACATTCACGTTTATAATATTAGTAGGAAGTTCGTTCTGCATTATTTCCCCTGTGGCCTCCCAGTCTCATTACCATCGGCCAGATAAGGGGTTTCTTGTCTAAGACGTACGTTTGGATAGCGGCACGACCACCTCTCCTAACTTATCTATCTTACTTACTTGCTATAGAACTAGCTTCTTGCGAATGTCTAGTGGCTATTATGGGATAGATAGTATGGGTAAAAATGAATAATAAAATAAATAAATCCTTTTTATTATAACGCTGCTAGTGTCTTGGGTACGCTTGCGAATGATGCTGATATGGATCAGTTGAGCTATCTCTACATAATTCGCAATGAACTGCAGATAGCTCATGTACAACTGTTTCATGTATATTTTGTACATTTTGTACAAAATATACACCTATACAAAATATATACCTTGCATTCACTTCCTCCTGGATTAGCATTTAAGCTACTTTTAATTGCGGTCAAATATGACGGAGTAAAATAAATGAACAATCACCATAAAGAGAAAACGCTATAAAGATTCGTTTTAGCAAACACTAAACGCTGGAGCTAGTATAACATCTGGTTCCAATAACGCAAGCTTTGGCTTAGTTTGGGGCTAGATAGTGTTATGTGGAAAGTCCACCAATATTATTATTATACAGGATGGCCAAAAAGTCATGGATCAAACGCAACTAAATACTAATCTAAATAAATTATAACTCTGCAGGGGTTGACTTCAAGGACCTCCGTGAAGCGATGCTCGATTAAATACACAAATAGTTGCTAACTCATGACTACAAGCGGACGCTACCTATATCAACTGCATAAGCTTCGGGCATAGATCATTTCACTCGCAGTGCACAGAAGAGACACATTGCTACAAACGCCTACTTTCCAACTCCCCTAGAATTTTTAAAACAATTATGAGTTTTTTATAACACAACAATTCTCATGTCGTAATTAAGACTTAAAAATAGATGTTTAAAAAGCAGATGACCAGCATAGTGTCATTTTACACTTCATCCAAACGATGCAAAGTGAACCTGGTGAGTGTAATAAATGTAAGTCACAAAATAAGGACAAAAAATTGTGTTGTTTTGATCTTACCCAAAAAACTTACTTTTTTTGACATTATTTACAAAGGAAATACTATTCTAGTCCATTAATTAAGCGAATTAAATGTTACTCTAAAAACAGAAAGAAAGAAAGTACATTTATTTTGGACACACACGATACATACACTAATAATAGAGCTAAAATCAATACCGTACCGTAATGAATACACCTCAGTCGGTAGGCAACAACATCATCTGACCTTCCTTCACGTATATCTAGTCTTTGCCCCAGAATATGTTACGTCACAGAATGCATTAATTATTATTTACAATCAGCTCCCTTACTATGCAATAACGGACCAATCTCTGCGTAGTGATGGGATATTATCGATAATTGCGAACATATCGATAATGTTATCGACTATCGATGTCATTAGGCTGTTGTACATAGATGGTAAGCAGGTATTGATAATGTCAGTGTAGATTAATTCATATCTCGATACGAACATCTTGCACATCGATTTCGGATAAAGTGACGGTCGTAGTTTAGCGGTTGTTATACAGCGGAGAATGACAAATAACCGTGACCCCGCCTTCCGATCGTAAGGTCGCAGGTTCGAATCCGGTCGTACACCAATGGATTTTTCTATCGAAAAATTTATGTGCGCAATGCCAGTGCTCTTAAACGGTGAAGGAAAACATCGTGAGGAAACCAGTTAGTATTCTAACAGCGGCGATGGGCTTGCAACCTGTCACGTATGGAATACTAACTACTGCAAAATGAGGGTATGTGCCAAATGTAATGTTTGAACGTACCTCTGACTACCTCCTTAGACATCTTCAAAGAATCTTGAGGTACTTGGTACTGTAAGTAGTGGTAATTGTAGTAAGTGGATAATGCCAGTACTCTCAATAGCGTAAAAATGTTGTAAGCTATGGTTTTAACAACGCATCTCAAATTTTTATAAATCCTTTTAATTCACTATTCGAAAGAAACTTGCGACATTCAAGAAGGAGAAGAGAAAAATGAAGTAAACTTCTCTTATTTTAGGGCTAAAATAGTGATGTAATAAATGTAAAACATTATGCTCTTATTTCTATTCAATAAAGAATAAAACATTTGAAGCTAGAAACAAACGTAAGCGATAGTTAACCGCACTATCGACATTAGATGAGTCGACAACCCAATAATAAAACAATCTTGCCGGCGATCCGCTGCGGATATCGAAAGCCTCATAGATAGGGATGTGCCACTATCGATACTTTATCGATACAACATTTAATTGATAAGCGACGTATCACATGCACAAGCATATAATATCACAAGGTAAGTATTACAGAGTAATGTATCGCAAGGTAAACTGGCAGTGGCTTAATTATAATTCGCTTTTTAATTGAGGAATGGGGTTCGTACATTTTGCAACTATCTTGTTCTACTAGATGAAATAAATGGATCAGAATCCGATAAAAAAGGTTCCTGTCCCCATGTATATATCGATAATTGTTTATCAAGTTACACACAATATTTGCTACGACAACACATATTATAACAATTTATAATTTTTAGGCCACTGGGAAGTCGTAGCTTAAAAAATTGCTACCGTTGGTATCAAAAAAAGTAAAAGCCATGCAGATCCGTTCAGCCGTTCTGGCGTTATTGAGTAACAAACATCCAATCTATCACGCTTATAATATTAGTGTGATTGGTTCGGAATGACTTACTACGCCTCAATAACCCCCGGTTTCTGAAAGCGCGATCAACACAAATCGGCTGTCAAGTCACTTGCTTTTTCATCTTTTACTTCAAATTAGATAGAGATATAGGCGGGTTTATCAATTCTTAAAAGGCCGGCAGCGCATCAGCAACACCTCTGGTGTTGCAGGTGTCCATGGGCGACGGTGACCACTTCCCATCAGGTGGCCCGTATGCTCGTCTGCCTGCTTTGGCATAAAAAAAATGATAGCAAGTGACTTGACCGTCGATTAGTGTTGATCGCGCTTTCAGAAACCGGGGGTTAGTATCACACACTGAAGCCTCATTAATACATTAACTTGTAACAAGGATCATACGAAAGAGCGGTATGAACCAAGCCACAAGTTTGTTGCCTGTTTTTCTAGGCTTAGTCACGTGGGATTGGCACTTCAGTCGCGTGGGACTGGCACTTCAGTCGCGTGGGACTGGCACTTCAGTTGCGTGGGACTGGAACTTCAGTCGCGTGGGACTGGCACTACAGTCGCGTGGGACTGGCACTTCAGTCACGTGGGACTGGCACTTCAGTCGCGTGGGACTGGCACTTCAGTCGCGTGGGACTGGCACTTCAGTCGCGTGGGACTGGCACTTCAGTCGCGTGGGACTGGCACTTCAGTCGCGTGGGACTGGCACTTCAGTCGCGTGGGACTGGCACTTCAGTCGCGTGGTACTGGCACTTCAGTCGCGTGGAACTGGCACTTCACTTAGCCATAAGACGTTTTATTTTGATTTCATTTAATCAAAGATCTTTGGCTTTGTATCGCCAAAGCTTATTATGACCGATCCAAAGCCGTACAAAATAAGTTTCATAAATCCAAGGCTGAGCTACATATCAAGCTTCAAACAAAATCTGGGCCGTTATTTCAGTAGTTAAACGAAATAAATCGCGTACGAATCCGCAAAAATGCAAACATTTATAGTTTTAATATTGGCAGTAGTGTTGTACGTCTGTGCGCAACGCGGAGCTGACAGATCAAAGGAGCTCAGGCGGAAAACTTTGAAGTGTGGCCGCGTTGCTATTTTAAGCATTATTGAGAAAATGGGCACATAGTAATTCGTATTATTTTTTTCTTGTACGACCCATTAAATGGAATCGTTCAAAGTTCGTCTGGTGGTAACACGGTTACACAGGAATACGGGTTATTGAACTTCACGTATTGTTTTTGATCCTTGTGAATAGTTCTTGTCAAATATTTTTGTATTTGTGTACAAATCTTATAATTCTCTGTTCCGTGTTATAGGGTGTGTAAAATTAACTTTCATACAAACGTTGCGTTTTTATTCTATGTTATATATTTTTTTTTGTATGTTATATATGCATACCCTACAATGTGTCACACAGCAATGCTCACATCACTGCTCACACACACATATAAAAGCAGTTAATCGAGCTAGTATAATAATATGCAACAATAGAAATCTTTGTAACTTTTTCGATAAAATATAGGTCTGAAAAAAATTTATTACACTTCAAAAAGAAAAGAACACTAGAAAAAAAGTCTAAAACATTCATAAAAACATTGTTATCTTGTCAAGTTTAATTGTTTTTGTTTTCATCGACTACCGATGTTTGCGTTTATCGATATCGATGAAGTGGTCGCCAGCAATCCAATTAATTCAGAATTGAGTGCAATCTGTTTGCGCGCGGTTTCTTCGGTTAAATGGTTGAGTTTCGTATCTATGTCGAATGCTCCAATATTTACATAGTTCAAATTAATCTTCTAACGCTGGACTGATTAGTGTTCACTGGATTTACCTGAATGGTGAAGAAAAACATCGTTTACTTTCTCCTTGGCGCAAATGTACTTGTGTTTTAGATGAATTTTGAACTTTAAGATATAGACAGAAGCAATGCTTTGCTAAAAGTCCACCAATCCAATCCACCAGTCCAACAGGGTACTTATACAATCTTCATCCCTTTTTTTATTGCGCTTAAAATATCAAATACCCCAATTTACTATAATTTGAAGAAGAGGAAAAGCCATTCTAAAATAAAATGGATAGAAATAATTTATTGGACGAAAAAGTAGTACTGAACTCGTACACAAAATTAAATGAGCGACCTTAATGGTAATTATTCATATTCATATTCATTTATTCATTGCTTCATGTTGTAGGTACAAAAGATCTTAGGGGGTAATAGGTATAAGTTCAGAACATGAGCCCCGCTGGGGCATTACAATGGCCTTTAGGCTAACATGATAGGGAAGACAGATGATGCATAGGCTCCTACCGACATATTTTTATACAAGTATAGGCGCTCAGGTACCTAAAGCCCAACAATGTACCTATAGATTTATCTGAAGTTATAATTTTAATACCTATTTAAAACTAATTTACATAAGTTGGTTAATGACTAGGTACCTATGTATTATACCTACCTATATTTCATCTTCCATAAATTCTGACAAGTTATAATAGCATTTATTTATGAGGAGCTTCTTAAGTTTTCTTTTAAATGTTATGTTTTCAACTTCGTTCTTTATTTTATCTGGGATTTTATTGTATACTAATATTGCTCTATAGTAGGGACTGTTTTTATACATTTCTAATTTAGGTGCAGGGAGGACTAGCTTGTTTTTACGGCGGGGGTTTTTGTTGAATTCAAAAGAAGTTATATGTTTTCTTACAAACTGTGCAATTTCTAATATATATATAGAGGGGAGAGTTAGAATTTTCTTTTGGACAAAATAGGATCTACAACTTTCAGGTTGGTGTATATTTACCAAAATGCGCAAGCATTTCTTTTGCAGAATGAACAGTTCATGTGCATCAGTACTATGTCCCCATAAAATTATGCCGTACTTTAACCAAGAGTGTGCGTAGGCATAGTATGCAGATAAAGCAGTGTCATAGTGTGTATTTGTTTTCAGTATACCTAGGGCATATATAAATTGTGATAGCTTCGATTTTATTTTTGCAACATGCTCTTTCCAGTTTAAGTGTGTATCTATTGAAATTCCTAATAGTTTAAATTCTTTTACTTCCTCGATGTTAAATTTACTTTTGATTATATTAAGATTTAAAGCAGTTTTCTGATATGGCCTGAATTGAATAAATTTTGTTTTTTTTTGTGTTAACTTCTAAGTTGTGATCATGTAGCCAATTACTAACGGTGTTAATTGTATCTCCAATTTCAACATTTTTGTTTTGATTGTTAGGACATTTGAATAATATAGATATATCGTCGGCGAATAAGACACACATAGGGTTCATTGTTTTCGGGAGGTCATTTATGTATATTATAAATAGTACACATCCTAGCACGCTGCCTTGGGGAATTGAACAGTTTGTAGTTAGAGTTTTTGATTTTATTTGTAAAAGTTCGCTGGTGGAATCATTAAAGTTTTCAATTTGTACATATTGTTTTCTATCTGCTAAATAGGACTGTAGCCATTTATGCGCTTGGCCACGTATCCCTATTCCATTAAGTTTATTAAGTAATATACTATGGAGTACTCTGTCATATGCTTTGGACATATCTAGCAATAGACCAACTGCGTAGTGATTATCTCGAATGTAGCTTAATATTTCTTGGATATAGTGGTAAACTGCAAGGGAAGTTGAACGTCTTTCTCGGAAACCATATTGGTGCTTGTCAAGAAGTTGATATTTTTCAAGGAATTTATTCATGCGGATGGACATGGCTTTTTCAAATATTTTTGAAACTGTTGGGAGGAGTGCTATTGGTCTATATTGACCAGGATCGTCTGCTTTTCCACCTTTTTTAAGAATTGGTTTTATTTGGGCTATTTTTAATTTATCTGGGAAAGTACCTTCGTCAAAAGACTGATTTATTAATTGTGTTATTATGGGAACTAGTTCTTCTCGACAAGCTTTTATTAAGATTGAAGGTATATCATCAGTTCCAGAACTATATTTATTGGGAAATTTAACAATAAATGAATTAATTTCGCGTTCAGTTACAGGTTCTAAAAACATTGAGTTTACTGCAGGCTCTAGAACGGGTCGCCCAGGTGGCTGCGACTGCGATACAGGATTCATGGGACTCTGATATGACTGACATAAAATTTGTGGCTGTTTTGCATCACCCACCGATATAAAGTACTCATTGAAGCTAGTTGCTACTGATTCAGGGGAATCTACAGTTTCATTTTGTATTTTTAACTTAATATTATTAGTGATTTTAAGTGACTTAGTAGGTTTTGTAATTTGGTTAATTATGTTCCACATGCTTTTTGTTTTATTTCTTGAGTTTTTCATGATATCTGAGTAATTATTTCTTCTAGATTTTTTAACGCATTTTTTAAGTAGTTTAGAATAAGAGGTAAAATGATTTCGAAGGATTTCATTATTACTTTGATTAACTAAGATTTTAAGCAATCTTTTATTTTTGCACGATTTTTTTATCCCCCTCGTGAGCCAGGATGCCTTTTTTACTGTGTTTATTTTGTGTTTTATTTTAGTTTTTGGTATATGTGTATTTAATAGAACAGTTAGCTTGTTTTCAAACATGTTATAGTTCTCATTAATATTATTATCTTTTTTTATGATGCTATCCCAATCTATATTTAGTAATGCTGATTTAAATAATTCTATATTTTTTGAACTAAAGCATCTTTTGTTAGAACAAATGAATTTATTTGGAGACGAAAGGTTTACGGCAAAATTATAGACTAGGCCTTTATGGTCAGAGATACCAAGCTCTTCTGCAGTGGCTTCAGCACCTAGCTTGTTAGTGAATATTAGGTCTATACATGTTGAAGTAGTTTTTGTTACCCTTGTTGGTGTTTTTATTATTTGGCGTAAATTACATTCTAACATTGCATTAATAAATTTTTGGTAATCTTTGGGCTGAGAGCGTTTATTTATATTAAAATCGCCAGCTACAATTATATGCCTGTGACTTTTAGTCTTAAGTTTGGCCATAAGCTTGTCTAGGAAATTGAAAAAGGTTTCAATATTGCGGTCAGACCGATAAACAAGTATAAGAATAATATTTGGTTCTATGTTTAAACCGCAGCATTCAACAACAAATTCAGTGGATAAATCCCTAAATTCAGTCTTTTCACAGAACACAATGCCCTTCCTAAGTAGAATCGCAGCGCCGCCTCCTCTGTGTTCACGTCGGTAGTATGCGGCTCCAAACTCATAGTTGTAGATCTGGATCAGATCCTTGCATTCTTCTTTGATCCATGTTTCAGTGAGGCAGACAATGTGATACTGCTTTTCTTGTAGTAGGCTTTCTAGAATATGAATTTTGTTTTTAACACTCTGACAGTTTTGTACTAATAGACTAATATTAGTCTCGAAATGTTTTTTTTGTATTGGCAGCTTTTCGAGCTGGGGGTATAGCCATGTTCATGGTATTTTTGGTGAAAGGTTCTAAATCCCTTCCCTGAAGACTTTCCAACACAGGGAGTTCATCTGACGGTGAAGATAGTAGTGGTTTTATCCCCTTATTCATTTGGTATTTATTGGTCGCTTCTGGGGCTTCTTTGTTTTGTTGAACATGCATCTTTCCATTGATAATAATTTTATTGTTCCTTATCACTGCATGATTACCATCATTTCTTGCTTTCAGTAAAGCTTTTTTTAGCTCTCTTCGATCATTTATCTCACTTTTGCTCAAGTAGTCGGATACTGATAAGCCTGTGTTTTGAAAATATTGCCTGTGTGCAAGTATATGTCTAGTCATTTTTTTGCTCAATAGTTCAATGACTAGAGGCCTGCTTTTCCCATACTTTCCAATTCGGTTCATTTCTTCGATATAACCTAGTAGGTTTACATTCAGCACTTCATGAAAGATGTTTATCACACGGTCATGGGTGTCCGATTCAATTTCATCATAGTACTCCTGAAGCCCATGAAGCACTAGCTTCTTGCAGTTAAGGTGGTCCTGGGGGTATTCAGTAGCTTGCATGCTCAAGTTTATATTTTTATTTTGGATGGAGCTGATTTCTTTCTGTAATCTTTTACTTTCTGTTTCGAGGTGAAGAATTTTTGTATTTAGTTGTTCTACATCGTTTTTTATCATCTTCTGTTGGGATGTCAGGGTATCAGTCTGTTGGTTAAGTTCTATTCTGAGGTTCGATATTGCATTTTTTACTTCTGATTGAATAACAGATTTAATATCTGATATCAATTGCTGGTTATTTCTCTGTAGTTTCTCGTGGAGCAAACAGCTTATTTGGTCTAGTGTGATTGGTCGCAGGTCAGCTCTACATTCCAAGAATGGGTTACTTCCGTTCAATGTATCTCCGGTTATACTTTGATCTTCCTGAAGCTGGTCATCAATAGAGTCTTCAATTGGAGGTTGTCTGCGTCTCATAGTTATGTTAGCTAGTTCTTCATTGGCCATTGGACTTCTAGCTACAGGGCCGACAATCATATTCATGTTATAGGTTTTTGGTGCTTTACTGTGGCAGGCTGGACAGACCCATCTACATCCGTGTTCATCTGTCATTGGGAAATGGTACGGTGTACCAATAACATTTGCACACTCTAAGTCGTATAGTTCTTTGCAGCTTGAGCACTCGATGTAGTGTCTGTCAGGTATTTCTTGTTTACATCCTGCACAAATTGCCATTTGGCAGATTTCTCTGGGGCTGTTTTGTGTGCCCATAGTTACTCCTGGGTTAGACTTACCCCGTCAGTTATCCTAGCAGCGTATGTAGTGCAAAACTGATAAAGTTGTACGCACAATCATCTAGTTTCTCGTCATATAAATCTGACTCTTTATCAAACTAAACTTTTAGGTTAGAATGAGATTGGCGAGGCTCTTGAATTTAGTCCTGACGTAGCCTGTTTTATTGAGCGATGCTAGACGGTGCGATTAGCTTTGTTTTCTGGGTTTCAATTTGGATTTGGTGCTGGCACTGAGTAGAAATATCTTTAATAGTTGGAGAGGTTTTTTTTAGCACATCAATTCACTTTTGGGTTGTACTTTCTTTGTTGTTTTACTTGAATATTATATTAGTTAGTTTACTGGTGCAAAGACGGCATTTTCTTATCCCGTTTTCGTATTAATTTAATAAAATAAAGCTGAGATTTTATTTTCCATTATGTCTAATACTTGTCATCATCAAGGTTTGCAACGGTATAATTAGAATTAACTATCAGCTAACCTTTGAGTAATGACAATTAATTTTTATGTAATGAGCTTTACATGAATGCATAAAGTACATACGCGTCAGACTTCGTAGCCTCGTAGCACGTCTACGGCGTAGAGGCTCTACGGGCCTGACATTTTGTTCGAAAGGTCACTTGGATAATTATTTACGGAGTTTGTCGATTTTTGGAGCTTTATTGGAAAGACTATTTATACCATCTTATACAAAGACAATATTGTCAGCAAATACCTACTCGTGAAAGATCGAACTTATACGTGTGATATAAATAAATAAATAAATATTGGTGGACTTTCCACACAGCACTATCTAGCCCCAAACTAAGCTTATGCTTGTGATATGCGAACCAGATAGCTGATATACTACTTATAATACTTTTTTTTGGAAATACATACTTATAATATTATATAACACCCAGACAGGAACAAACATTTATGTTCATCACACAAATGTTTGTTCACGGTGGGAATCGAACCCACGACCTACGGCGCGGAAGGCAGAGCTACTACCAACTGAGCTACGTAGGCTGTCGATATCTATCTTCTAAGTAGGTATTGACGTCGTAATACATAACTAACTATTATTATGAAAGCACCGGTGGTCTAGCGGTAGCGGCCTCGCCCTCCAATCTTAAGGCTATGGGTTCGAAACCGGTCTTGCACCAATAAAATTTTTTCAAAAAAGTACACAGTGCGCGTACAGTGTGCGTACACAGTGTCAGTACTATGAAACGGTGAAGGAAAACATCGGGAGAAACTGGCATACCAGTAAAACGACTTATCGTAAAACCTGTCTGTATTTCAGAATGCCTATAATTCTGCTGCTTGCAATAGAAGAGTGAACAGGTATTTTCTAGTTAAACGTGCCACATCGTCGACCGCATCATCACTTAACATCAGGTGAGATTGCGATCAAACGTTTTACCTAAAAGTTGTAAAAAAAAACTAAAAAGTTTTGAAATCCTTTCACCACACAGGTTCGTAAGAACTAGACACGACAGATGAAGGCAATGGTTTTATTTCCGTAGGTGACCAAGTTTATCATATTTACATTTCCTTGTATTCATTTATTTATTTAGAATCTCCAACGTCGTATACATCAATTACATTCATACAAATTAAAAATAAAGATAGTTCATACATACATACATAAAATCACGCCTATATCCCATAGGGGTAGGCAGAGACCACGGATTTCCATTTGCTACGAAGATAAACATAGTGAACCATGCTAAATGTTACTATATTTACAGGAGACAGACAGCGTGCAAATTAAAATTTAGGCGAGAGCGAGTTTAAAACAAAATTATGTAAAATTGTATAAAGTTATTTCTGTTAAAAAAGAGCGCAATAAAAGTGCTCAAAGGTCCGTCATTTAGCGTGGCAGTGTCAGCGGCGTAACATCTACGTCCGCAAGTTGCGCCGCCGAGGAGCTCCACAAATAGTTGTGTAAAAATGTTAAGCGGAGTTCAGGAGCGCTGGAGCTGCGGCATCTGGACCTGGAGTCAGCTCTGCTGGAAGGGAGTTCATGCCAACTGGATCCTTTAAATGCTTTCACTTATTTTATTGCGACGGTTTTGAAAGAGAAGTAGCACGACTGGAGGGAGATGGCAACTTTCTGTTTTATACTACACTAGCGACCCGCCCGCGCGCCCCTGCTTCGCATGGGTGCACATATCATGCATGTATTATACATATAAACCTTTCTCTTGAATTACTCTATCTATTAAAGAAACCGCATCAAAATCCGTTGCGTAGTTTTAAAGATTTAAGCATACATAGGGACGTAGGGATATAGGGACAGAGAAAGCGACTTTGTTTTATACTATGTAGTGATAGTGATGATAGTGATAGTGATACTTTGTGTTAGGTGTTAGGTGGTAACCATCAACTATAACAAGCACTGCTTTGGACGCCAACCTCGATAGAAACGTGCCCTGCGGTGCACTGCGTCCACCAACTTGATACATAAAGATGTTAAGCCTCATGCTTTTTGTGTGTGGCTCGTCCGGGGAAGTACTACCACCACGCCTTGTTCTGCCGCCAAGCAGCAACGCTGTGTTTCGGTTTGAAGAGTGTGGTCGCCGGTGTGATTACAGGCACATGAGGCTTAACATCTGGGGGGTGGGATTGCGCGATTATTTGGTATGCGCAAACACATCCCCTCCACTGTTTCCCAGTTTCTTTTTGGTTGACGCGCACTATACTATGACACAGAGTTCTTTTTTACTCCTTAAGTTTTATTAGAAATTAGTTGCACCACGCGGTTTCACCCACGCAGATTTAAATCCTGGTATTCCCACGGGATAAAAAGAGCCTATGTGCTATTCCAGACTGTAATCTATCTCTCGGTCAAGTTTCACCCAGATCCGTGCAGCCGTTCCGGCGTGAAAGAGTAACAAACATCCATCCATCCATACATACAAGCTTTCGCGTTTATAATAGTAGTAGGATGTAACTATTCCATCGGTGTAGTTCTGTGTGGCGCCGCGGCCGCGATGAGAGCCGTCCTTTGTCTCCGCGGCCGCGCGCGCACTTCAGCTCATTTGTGACTTATTTTCAAGAAAAACTTCGTTGTCTCGCTCTAGTTCCGGCAGCAGGTGCCCTCCGTGCACTACTTGACGCAACTATCTGAGATCTGTTACAACTATCTTTTTGATGTCTTCGTTAAATTAAATTATTTTGTAAGGAATGGGTCTGTGGTTTTATTTTAGACTAGTTTGCTGTGCTCGCGTATTTGTTCTACGAAATGCTGGTTTTATTACGATGTTTTCCTTCACCGTTTGAGAGTACTGGCATTTTGCACATTTATTTTGTTAAACAAAAACTCATTGTTGCATCTTGTGTGGTTACCATTACCATATGTCATATCTGGTGCCTTTTCAGAAGGTGTTTATTCAGTAAAACCACAAGTATCACTTAGAAACGTCTTAATAATATATCTTTTATCCAGACCCGAGAAAGTACGGTGGTGAGTAAAGCTAGGTCGATCTGGTGTCGTTTGGAACTGGCACCCAGGGTCACCTAGTTTTAAGACGTTTCAAGGTGATCCTGAAAGCCGGAGAGAGTGGCGTTTTAAAGAGGAGGCCTATACCCAGCAGTGGGTGCATATAGGCTGAATATCTGTTCACTACCTATATAGATAGATACTTGTGGTGATGCTTGTGAGTTTATTGAAAAACATACTTTGACTTTGACTTTGTTTATGTCCTTTTAAGCGTTATCTTGTAGCTTATAGCTTAGCTGTGTAGGTAGTTGTATCTGTCTGTACACACCCTTTGAATTGAAAATGAATTAAGATACCGTTGTGCGCAAGTAAACACCGAAGTACATAGCAATAACTGTATACAGCTGTCTGTAGGTCGCTCTGTTTACTGAAAGGGCCTTTCATTCGGCTTCCTTTGACGAAATATCGCGATTTACCCCAGAAATAACCACTTTAGCTCTGTATCGGAATAAATGGGAAGTTCTTACATTATTGCGGCAAATAAAACAAAGGGAAAAAACAATTTGGGAGCCGGCGTACGACGCTGTGCTCATATTATATTATATTTTGTGTTTATTCATTTTACTTTGGAGATCATGTTGTTTGGAAATAATGTGGATAAAAGCCGCTTAATATAACTTTATTTCGGTCACGAACTTTTATCCTATATTTTATTAAAATCTATGCAATCGAGTGACGTGAATACGTTAGAGTACTTGTCTAACCTTCGGTTTCTAAGGTCGTGGGTTCAGAACTGGTTGTGCATCAATTACCAAGCCAAGATGCTATATAGGTTGGCAGAATTAGGGTTAATTAAGTAGATTAAGATTTGATGGGGGGTGTATTTTGTTTTGATGTTGTATTATAGGGCAGTGTAGTCGCCCAGAGACAAAGCCTTTAAAATAAATAAAAATAAACGTAATTATTTATGTTTTTTTCATAAAAGGGTGAAGATTGAGGCAAGTCCAAGAATAATCATGATATCACATTTGGCATTGTGTTGAATTGTTGTTAGCCAGCGGCGATGAACTTGCAATCCGTCACGATGAGCATACTAACTACTTCAAAATGTAGGTGTTCAATAAAGATCGAACCTACAATTGACTATCCCCGTAGATACCTTCAAGGATCTTATGCAGATAACTAAGTAAGAGATTTGAGTGACTACCGTGACTAGAGATCATTTTCGTTCACTAATTTCGTGAGTTTTATTAACGATTTTTTTGTTTTGTTTTTTACAAAAACTTTGTCTACCAACTCTTTTATCCCGCCAATTCACATTTGTATGACAGATAAGAGTTCGCCAAACTTGTCCAAACTCAGCCGAATTCATCCGCACCGCTAGAGGTAACCAAGCGCGTGATTACGTGGAAACTTCACGCATCTATATTCACGGGGTGAACCGTTACTCACTTGTTTAGATGTCGGCTCGCATTCACGAAATATGGAGAAGGCTTTTTATTCATTACGAAGCATTGGCACTTGTTGGTATGATAGATCAAATCAAAAACAAAAATATTTTTATTGTTGTTACAGTATCAAAATGGGTTTGGGATCTCTTCTATTAAATTTTAATAATTATGTTACTGCGAAAAAAAAGCACAAAATATGGGTATGTGTAATTTAAAAAATTTAATTTTTAAACGTACCTCTGACTGTCCCCTTAGAATTTCTAAAAGGATCTTAAGTTAGTACGCAGTGCTAAAAGATCAAAGCCAAAAGGTATTTATTCAATAAAATCACAAGGATCACATTGAAACGTCTTAAAACTAGGTGACTAGTGCCAGTCCCACGCGACCAAAGCCTAGCCTGAGGGGGTTTAATATGGTGGCTGGGGATCAAATTCGTGAAGCTGTTTCAGTTGTTATTATAGCAGATCCTCGCACCCTCACTCCACGTCCGCAAGTTCGGAGATGTTAGTCAAAAACTTGGCCTCCTGAGGCTTATCCTGAAGTTGGGGATCGCGCGCAATTACAGCGCTGAATTACACGATCGACGCAACGTTGAAACTGTTACACTCACCAAATATGGCGGTTTAACTGTTTACACGTTGTTGCCATATTTGCTGACGAGACAAGCAGAATAGAGTGTGTTGAATGTCCATTTAGGTTTAAAAAAAGACAAATGTCTGTTCAATGATTTTACTTTATTGTATACTAGCGACCCGCCCGCGCGCCCCTGCTTCGCACGGGTGCACATATCATGCATGTATTATAAATTAAAACCTTCCTCTTGAATCACTCTATATATTAAAAAAACTGCATCAAAATCCGTTGCGCAGTTTTAAAGATTTAAGCATAAATAGGGACATGGGGACATAGGGATATAGGGACAGAGAAAGTGACTTTGTTTTATAATCATAATCATAAATCATTTATTCGGAGGAATGTAGGTACAATAGCTGTTTATAAAAAAATAAGGCCCGTTACATTCTGCCTATATACTATATAGTGAATAGTGGTTTTATTAAAATTATTTCAATTGTTTTATATTGATTGTTCTGTGACTTATCTAAGTACATGTGACATGTCAAAAGATCAATAAAGATTATGAATTATCAATATATTGACGACCTCAATGGCGCAGCAGGCAAGAGTCCGCCTGCGTTCGATTTCCGCCTCGGAACAAATTTGTGTACGATCTGCAGAAATATGTTCCGTCGAGCTGGGTATTTTGATGTATAATATAAAATATCTATCTATGTGATCGTTCTTCCTGGAAGCGGACAGGGGAGGCCTATGTCCAGCAGTGGACTTCTGTGGGCTGTTGATGATGATGATGATGATCTATGTAAGTGTATAATGTATTGAACATATCAGTTACCTAGTACCCATAACTGAACTAGACTACGGAACGGAACTGGCTCTAGAGTCACCTAGTTTTAAGACGTTTCAAGATGATCCTTGTGATTTTATTCAATAAATATATTTTGAATTTGAATTTAACACAAACTTTTTTTTTGAGTAGCTTACTTTGGGGCTAGATGGTGCTGTGTGGATTGTCCAGCAATATATATTTATTCACCAACTGCAAAAAACTGACACATTTTTTATTCTAATCCAATTCTAAACTCAAGTAAAGCTGAGAACAATGAGTCGGTCGACGCTAAACAATAAACCACCCTGCAGTACATCCTTTAGCAATTTGGTATTTGCAGCAAGTTCATTTGTTGAAATGAAATTGTATATTTAATTATACATAATTATCGTACAGTTACCGTTATATACAGTTATTTAAACTGAAACTGAAACAGCTTCACGACTTTGATCCCCAGGCACGATAGATATCCCTTCAGATCTCTCAGTACCAAGTACTCAAGATTCTTTGAGTATGTCTAAGGGGGGTGGTCAGAGGTACGTCCAAACATTACATTTGGCACATATCCACATTTTGCAGTAGTTAGTATTCCATACGTGACAGGTTGCAAGCCCATTGCCGCTGCTAGAATACTAACTGGTTTCCTCACGATGTTTTCCTTCACCGTTTGAGAGCACTGGCATTGCGTACATAAATTTTTCGATAGAAAAATCCATTGGTGCACGACCAAATTCGAACCTGCGACCTTACGATCGGAAGGCGGTGTCACTTCCACTAGACCACCGGTGCTCTCTAATTATTGTACCTAAAAGGATTATTTTTTTACTACTTAATTTATTGAATCAAAAGAATCAGTTGTCAGTTCAACGCGACCAGGCCTAGAACATGCTAGTTATTTCTTGATATCTAATGTTTTAGTTAGATCATTGAAGGATCCCTAAGGGTGTAGTCACAACAGACGCGCAGAACAGAAGAGGCTGGCAGAAAATGAAGGAGGCCTATACCCAGCAGTGGGGGACACGCGGGCTGAAATGATGATGATGATGAAGGGTGTAGTCAGAGGTACATGCGTCTATATATTTCCAAGAAAAACCATTTTGCTATCTCTTTCTCCCCCGCTTATAAGCTCCTTCACGCACTAAAAAGTACGCGTTCAATAAAAGCTGTTTGCACTATGTACACCCTGTATCACCCATGATAGTGCCTATCGAAGTAATTTACACCAGAGTAGAACCCGATAGAACAATATTTATGATGCTACTTTGCTTGAGTGGAGGTTTTGTATATCACTACAAAAACAAAGTCGCTTTCTCTGTCCCTATATCCCTATGTCCCCTGTAGTGGTTTTTTTAACAGATAGAGTGATTCAAGGAAGGTTTATATGTATAATACATGCATGATATGTGCACCCGTGCGAAGCAGGGGCGCGCGGGCGGGTCGCTAGTTATTATATAAAAAAAATAAGATCCAATCCAATTCAGTCATTGCGTCTTTCTTCAAAACGTCAACATTTTTGAATTCCTCATAATAATATTATGAATATAAATGAAAAGGCTTATAATAACATTGAGTAGGTCGGTCGGTCCGTGTGTATATCTACAAAGCAGATGAAAGTGCCGCTTCCGGCTGCAAATTATAATTTCCCTTTTCCGTCCCTTCGTAGAGACAGACTAATGCTCCTCGCTCGTCAGTAGAGGCGCCGACCAGTAAACATAACAATAATGTTTGGCAGTGCTGTACTAAGCGAAATAAAAACATTGCTAGTCTTCATGTGCGATACACCCACATTGCGAAATCATATTTGTTTGTAACATGATTTGTTTTGTTATCAAATCAAAATCAAATCAGGAATGTATTGCATGTTTTTTACGCACACTGTTTTTACACGTAATGTACGTATATTATATAGTATGTGCGTACGGGATCGATGAAAAGGGATGTGGGTACTTGCCAAACGTACCTCTGACTGCTACACAAGACAAACTTACAATAATCTTGGGTTAGTAGTGAGTAAGGCCGGTACCAAATATGTATGAACTAAAGTGATCACTGAGCCGCACACTTAGTGAGGCACGAGAAAAAGTCTTCACTGTCTCGTGCCTCACTAAGCGTGTGGCTCAGTAAAGTTCATATATATCTGGCACCGGGGAAAGATCTGAATTTCAATAACCCTTATTCCATTCATCCATGCTTGGAAGACGTCGCCTCTAGGTCCTCGCGGCACAAGAACACTCTACGGCCGGTATTAATGCTCGTCTCGAATTTCAGCTTCCGTTTCTGCAAATCAGAAATTCGCGTTTAATTTGTTTTAATTTCTTTGAATTGTCAACGCGGCGGCAGTCCTGACGTCACAATCGACGGCGCCATTTGACCGGTTACACGGTTACAGATAATTGTGTTCAGTGAACAGGGAAATAATGGTTTGTTTTTTATACTCTAGGCCTCCTCAAGGCCTCTCAGAGTGGATGTACAGTGACCTTCCAAACGCTCAATTGTTACGCTAACTCGTATTGTGTAGCTGCTTTTTGAGCGCCTCGGGGCGCAGAATACCGCCTATGTACTTCTGAGGGTATATCTACTGTGCCTGGGGCTCAAAGTCGATACACTAGTTTTTTACAACTCACTGATGAAACAAGCCGATGGCCCACCTGATGTTGAGGCCGGGAAGGCCAGGAAGCTGATTTTAAGAAGCTACAATTTTTGAAGAAACATATTCGGCTACACTAAAACTATGAACCAACTTGCCTAAAAAGCATTTAATGCGTTTAACTTGACACTTGCAAGTTTGTCTGTCGCATGACTGTCGAATTAATGTTGCCATCAAGGAATATTTATTTTTATTTATTTAAAACTTTCACACAAAACAATATAGTGCTAGGAGGACTTAATGCTAATAGCATTTTCTACCAGTCATCCTGGGCGTGCAAAAAGATGGTGTGGCGTGTTACTAAGTATTTATGAAACTGTTTGTTTAAACATTTAATAGAAGTTATATATATATATATATACATAATATACATAATGTCTATATTTATACTAGAATAAGAAGGAAGTTAACTACTTACTATAAAACCTAAACTATTAAACATAGAATACAATACATAATATGATAATAGACCTACTTACTATAAGTAGGTAACTGAAATATAATTGATTGTAATAGTAGGTACCTACTTAGGAAGGTAAGTTATGCTATTTTAGCTTTTTAAAGAGATGCTCTCGAACCAATCTTTTAAAAGAGTCTTTGGAATCAGATTGTTTTATAGGTAGTGGCAATTCATTCCAGAGTCTTACTGCCACAACTGAAAATGAGTTTGACATAAATGAGGTGTGATGAAGAGGAGTAAATAGACAAAGATTGTCGGCAGACCTAAGCTGTCTGTCATGGGCATCGGATAGAAATTGAAAACGGTTTTTTAAATATTTAGGGGTGAACGGACATTTCAAGACGGAGAAGAGTAGTAGACACAAGATTCTTAGATTTCTACGCTCGCGAATGGGTAGCCATTTGAGTTTAGCCCGAAACTCGCTGACGTGGTCATACTTGCGCAGATTAAAAACGAAGCGTATGCAGGTGTTGAGGAGACGGTCAAGCTTATTGAGAAGTTCTTCAGTTAGGTCCAGGAAGGCGACGTCGGCGTAGTCTAAAATCGGTATAAGAAGTGAATTTGCAAGTGATATTTTAGTAGAGATAGGGAGAAAGTTTTTGAGTCTTAAAATAGAGTGCAGAGTGCCATAGAACCTTCTAGACAACTCATTAACGTGTGGCGACCAGCTTAAATTGGTATCGAAGATAACTCCGAGGTTCCTAACCGTTGATGAGAGAGGGATTAAAGAGGAATCGTAATAAAGGTTAGGAACATTGAAGGCATCTATTTTTCCGAGCTGACGAGAGCTGCCGATCATGAATACGTAAATTCCTCGGATGGTGAAGAAGAAGAAGGAGATAAAGGGATCGCTTTTAATTATAAAAATCAACTTATAAACCTTTATTTCAGGACGAACCTCATTAATAACGACATTGATGTGAAGTTATTATTATATCCTAGAACATAAACATGTCATAGTAATGTCGCTGCATGACTTGGTTAATGGACATGTTGATCTTGCGATGTTTTCCTTCACCGAAAAAAATGTTATGAAGTGAGTAATAACAGTTTCTACCTAAAACGATATTGAGGTTTTATTGAATGCCTCGCAAAAAAATATCCTACTATTATCGTAAGAATTACAACAATAACAACGCCTCTGATGACGGTGAATACTTACCATCAGGTGGACGTAAGCCACTATATTATAAAAAAGAAATAATTTTAATGTCATCTTATATTTCAGGATACCAGAGTGAAGCGATTCACGAAAGCTACTATAAAACTAAAGTTGCTAAAGTTATACTATACTATACAGTTACTGCATTACAACTAGTGGCTCCGGGAGCTGTAGCCCTCGCGACCATACTAAAAGTGAGCTATTTGAGGAATGTAATGTGCAAGTGCATTTTCTGTTTTGTGATTTTTTTGATCTTTTAGATTTTGTATGCATCATCTTGTGTAGAATGAGGTCCTTTGTGTTACTCTCAAATTTGATTGAAAACCATCGATTGTTTGATGAGCTATCCTGTTCATCATGCTGATCATCCTTATCAGATCTTCGCCAAACTTTTATGAGACCAACTTATAGTTACTACCTTTCAAATAAAAAAAGAATAATCGAAATCGGATCTCATTTGGTGGAGATATCCAGTATATCAAATAGCCCCCTTTTTGCCCTTTTTTTGGGGGAAGTACCCCTCCAATCAAAAAACCCCGACGACAAAAAAAATCTAATAAGTCATATAACCTGTGTACCAAGTTTCGTCCAGATCGGTTGAAAAATGCGACCTGTAGAGGAGAACAGACAGACAGACAGACAGACATCCGGACAAACGCATTTTTGTCCAATGTGGAAACTGAGACGCTTCGCTCGCTGCGCTCGCTCGGTCAATTAAGTATACTTAATATATTAAACTGTTTTATAAATATCTATAGAGATTTCATGTGACAAGTTTATGCAAAATTAAGGTTTGAACCCACATCACATAAAACGAGCAAGCTATCTATTGTAGGTACTGTGTGTAATTTCCCCAAATGGTTCATTCATGTATTGTGACTATTGGACCGATTGGAGACTATTCTGTATTAGGTAGGGCCATTGTTCGATTGCTGAAGATTTGGTTTACATATTTTCAGTTTTTGTGATTTGAAAAAGACGAAATCAAAAGTTGATTGGTAGTTAGGACTATTTTTTTTAATATAACCAGGTGATGGAACAGCCAGATGACCCACCTGATGTTAAGTGGTTACCATCACCTATATACAAAGCATGAACTCGTAAGTCACGCACGATAGGAACGTGCCCTACGATGCACTGCCCTGCGTTGGATGTTTGTCACTCAATCACGCCAGAACGGCTCAACGGATCTGGATGAAATCTGGCGCAGAGATAGATCATAGTCTGGAATAGCACATGAGCTACTTTTTATTTCGTGGGATTACCGGGACTGATAACAATGCGGGTGAAACCGCGGGGCGCTGCTAGTAAGGTATAAAATAGTGTTAATGTTATTTGTGCAATGTGCATAATCAAATAGCTATAATTAAACGAATTTCGTTTTTATTTACTTTTAGTTACGGAACTTTAATTGGTACGGAACCCACGCGAAGATTTTCAATTTAAAAGCAATGGAAACATGCGAGTGTATTGTGACATCAAATAAAAGGGTTTATTTCTTTATTTCGATACAAACTACGCAGTTGACTGTGACAGAGTGTAAAATTCGAATTAAACCCATTTCAATACAACATCACATTCTTATCGGGCACCCGGCGGAATGACGCCGTGCCGCGCCAGTAACAGCCTTACGTGCCGCTAGATAAGGCTTATAATGGCATGGGAGGTGTTCGAAAATTTGAAAGGATCTAAGAGACACCGGAAATCGGGCGCCTCGTCCTAAAGACACTTTATAAGGGTGTGCGTGTGTTGCACAGGATGTGTTTTACAACTTGTAGACTTAAAAGTCTGCTGCCCACCTAATGCTGAGCGGTTACCGTAGCCTTGGAATGCCTGATTATAGAAAAAGGAACAGATTACTTCTTCTGTGTCACTAGTTCTTTCAAAGTGTAGTGAAAGGGTTTCAGGTGCCTCAAAGAGGCTTCTTTCACTATTTAAGAGTACCTACTGGAACTGTACTAATACATTTTAAACAGAGAAACTCATCGGTGCATGACGGGTTTTGAACCCACGACCATAGGACCGGAATGACCGCTACCACTAGACCACCGCAGTGCTCTTAAAGGTAACCAGATTACTAATAATAATGTATGTAGTAGTAATTATCGCTTCCGCTTCCGCTCCCGCCCCCGCCCCTCTCATCACCAAGCCCTCACCGTTAGATGTTGTAAGGCCACGAAGTAGGTCGCCGCTCGTGAATAAATCTAATGCATTAAGCCCACGGCCACTGCTGGGATACGCCACCTTATTTATTATCGCAGACTGTGCATCACTCGTATCTTTAGTCTTTGCTCAAGGAAATGTTGAGCGAACACTGGTGGAGTAGAGGGTAGTGGCCCCTCCAATCCTGGGTTCAAAACCGGACCAATGAGTTTTTCTTCTTTTATACGTATAACCACAGTTCCAGTAAGTAAGTACTCTCAAATGGTGAAGAAAAACATCGTGAGGAAGCGGAACCTAAAAGCTCTAAAACACGTTTACTTACACTCCTTTCACCACACTGTACTAACACTGTGTATCTATGACATAAAAAGCAGTAAAAAACGCAAACAAAATTACTTTCCAACTGACTTTTTAACTTTCGAACTTTCTATGATCCTACACATCGATTCACATGTTTGTTACGCTTACCCTCTTATTCATAATCCCTGTCGTTCTATAGCGGCTCAATGGAATATTCTTGTCATCACTCACTTTCATGTCCTATTGGCGCGCTCAAAGACTATTATGAATATGGGCTTTAGTAAATACTGAACTAAACAACACCCTTGGCATTGCATGAAACAAATAAAGCATTCGCCCTGAAACTGATCCCAACTCATGATTTGACCTGAAAGTTTTCACCCCCCCCCCCCCCCCCCCTCCTTAAGCCGCGATTAGCTCCTAAACACACACCTTACGAGTATATTAAAGAGTTCTATACAGGGTGGAATACTATATCTACCATTATTTTTAGGCATAGAGTTCTGATCGTAGTAAGTGCAAACTATGGTGCCCCCCCTCCCCAATTCCTATCGATGAAGAAGTAAAGGGGGGCTATATTTGGCAGTGGCATGATGATGATGAATATTTTTATCAGTTTTTAAGCCAGGAGTCATGGCTCACGACTTATTTATTTGTTTATTAGGATCGCCAAGAGATAATACACAAAACTCAATACTAGACACAAACGAAATAAACATCCTGACCCGTGCTTATCCACCAAAAGCAACCACAGCTAACACTTAGATTCCAGAATAATCAGAATAATCAATTTATTGGTAACAGTCATTGCAGGTAAGATTGAAGAAATCAAAGCAATTTCTAAAGGTAGCTGGTTTCCTCGTGACGTTGTACTTTACCGTTTCAGTAGTTCCTCTCCAAATAAAGAAATCTATAAAAAACTTAGCCAAGTTTTACACTTATATTGTAAAAAAATAGTGTCTCAATTTTCGTGAGTAGTTTTGCTACACCCTGTATGGACACTTGGAAAGGTTTTCCGTCTAAGATGTGTTTTATTTGACTTTTGCGTTGAAATTTTATATTGGTGCTCATAAAGTTGGGCAATATTTTGGATTAGGGCTTTTGTACACATTTTCATTTTAAATTCATGGAAGACTAGTTGCGCCCCGCGGTTTCACCCGCGCAGATTTAAATCCCGGTATTCCCACGGGATAAAAAGTAGCCTATGTGTTATTCCAGACTATGTGTTCCCACACTATAATCCATCTCTCTGTCAAGTTTCATCCAGATCCGTTCAGCCGTTCCGGCGTGAAAGCGTAACAAACATCCATCCATCCATCCATCCATACTTACAAACTTTCGCTTTTATAATATTAGCAGGATGTAGAATTACAATCTAGCTGTTACGTACTCTTGCATTTCTATACACAATTATTAATACTTGACTCTATTGATCGCATTATGTTTGAAAGGGGACAACACTATAGTTTGTATTCATTATTTGACAGCCTACGCAACTCAGTTGGTAGTAGCTCTGCCTTCTGCACTGTAGGCCGTGGGTTCGATTCCCACCGTGAACAAACATTAGTGTGATGAACATAAGTGTTTGTTCTCTGTCTGGGTGTTACTTATTTTTATAAGTATGTATTTACAAAAAAAGTATATTATGTAGGTATTATATCAGCTATCTGGTTCCCATATTTACAAGCTTTGGCTTAGTTTGGGGCTAGATAGTGCTGTGTGAAAAGTTCACCAATATCAATATTCATTTATTTATTATTTATATATTATTATTCCTTACTTCTCCTTACACAATTTGCTTCGGTCACTTCCGCACATTTTCCGCGAAACGAATTATCAAAAATCATCATAAAACTGCCTGCCTACCCTGCAAACCGGTAAGTCCTCATCACATTATACAATAACTACTGTTTTCCTTCAATAAAATCACAAGGATCACTCGTGCGTGGCTTGCGAGGGAATGCTTTGTTATAGGTGATGGTACCACTTTACATCAGGTGGGCATGCTTTTTCCATCAGTACTAGTGTTTTTATTTATTTATTTAGAGTATACTTGCAAAAGGATGCCCCGTTGCACGTATTTAATTTAAGAAACAATACCTATTGTATCAACAACTCGTTACTTTCACAATATTTATCTAACAATCCAACAAATTCAATCATTACACTTTGATGACGGCGTCTAAAGAGCCTTGTCACTTGAAATTAGTCGACGGTTTATATTGAGATTTAACACATTGAAATAAGGCTGATAATTGCTTATGCGCAGTTTTGGTGTACTAGAATATTGTGAGGAAAGTAGGTAGTGTTCTATAGACGCGATCATTCACAAATTATGCAATATTCTATATTTATGTATCTATTTTTTATTAAGAAATGTCTACTGTGCGTGATGTATACATGATCATTCACAAAATGATCTATTATAGCTCTTTTTCTAATTTTAATATTTTTTACGCCTGTGTTAGTTTAATAACAATTACTAAGTCTGATTACATACTTATTTAGTTTTTAATTACCGTAATTGGTAATACCATGGCAGATAGAGCAAATAAATAAATACAAAATATAGATATAAATAGGAGTAGCATAAAAAAATTCGAATAAATTTTTTACTTCTGCGAACGTTCTACGTTTTTTACCACAGATTATATAAAGTTTGATTAAGTAGCACTCAAGTGAAACATCTTTCGATTGTTCGACTTCCGTTGGACTTCCATCTCCTTCTATCATGACATTGATTAGTGTGTGCGAGCGGGACGGGGATACGACAAGACGCGACGGTTGTTTGGTATCCGACCGCGACGCTGCCTCTCGTAAACGGGTTACGAATAGTGAGGGGATCGATTATCGATAGTTTTAAGTAAATAATTTAGTTACTAAAACTCAGTATCAGTAAATAGTTGTCTAGCACGCGCATATACCTACAGATAGACTAACGGTTGCCTGGAAGGAATAGCTTTCAGCGATAAGGTTTGTTATATAGGTAAGTTACGTCTTGATATATACGGTCCATCTTTGACATCTTTTAATAATATATTACCGGTAAAAATGGAGGTTCGCAATTAAACTGTGTTGTTACGCGATTACTTCGCCATTTTTAAATGTATTTTGATGATAATTTTTTTTGTTTGCTAGGCCATACTTTAAAGGTGTCAAAATTTATAGAAATTGAATGGACGTCTCTTATAATAAAAAGGTGCTAAATGATGCCGAAGGATGCGCGCAAATCACACATAACAATGTAAAACTGGCATTGCGCAAATATTTTTCACGAACAGAGAAGTACATTGGTTCACAACTGGATTAGAACCCCCTTACAATCAGCAGGCGATCCCTCCCGCTAGACCACAGGTGTTCTCTAAATGTAAATATTTCCTAAAATAGTTCGATTCATGAGATCGCCGGCGCCGCCGTGTACAGTACGTCCTGTTTATTCACTTCACATGTTCCGAATGAGTGAATGAGTTGCTCGCTTATTATTCCAACCTGTCCACTACGGCCACCATACGTTTGGATCAAAAGATCTATTCTGCCACTTGATTTTTAAACATACGAAGATTGTCAAAAGTCAGAAGGTCCCCGTCGATTCGAATATATCAAAATCCATGAAAATATAATAAAATTATTAGTTTTTTAATTAATTCGTGTATTTGGGCATTCATATTTACCGCGCTATTGAAATAAAAATAAATAAATACTTTAACTTCAATAGCGTTATCAATACTTTGCGTAAGTATGATTACCAAAAACTTGGTACTTGGTATTCCAAATGCAATAAATTTGCAACGTTTAATTTGAATGAGAAATGAGAGAGTCTCTCTCTCTCTCATCAAAAGAGCTTTTTCTTGCCACCACCGCCCTGGCCGGTGAAATAACATGAGGCTTAACATCTTTATGCCTCAAAATGATTTTATTATGACTTTATTATAGGCATTGGATACAGGTGTGCCATCTGTTTATATCATTGTGCATGTACCAGTAAGTACTCATACGGTGAAGGAAAACATCAGACAACCGGCATGTCGCTGAACCTAAAAAGTTTTGTTAATTGTGTCAGAGCATCCACCTAAATACTTTCACCACACTGGTCTGAAAGAACTAGTTACACGACAAGAAGAAGACGGTTTGGTCTAACAATTTCTCGTTGCCATGGTAACCCTAGAAGCGAATTCATACGTTTAAGTGAATATGCAATGCTTAGAGCTGGATGTGCATTCGTGTGTTGCCGGCATAGAGCGGCACTCAAATAAATACCGCACTAACTAAACCAAACATATTTGAAATTCTAATATTAATTCTATATTAAGATTTTTATAAATCACTACATAGTATAAAACAAAGTCGCTTTCTTTATCCCCATGTCCCTATATATGCTTAAACCTTTAAAACAACGCAACGGATTTTGATGCAGTTTATTTTAATAGATAGAGTGTTTCAAGAGGAAGGTTTACATGTATAATTGTTGATATTTTTGGAATTAAATATAAAATACTTGTTTGAAAATGCAATGTTGTTTTAATTCACGTTTTCACACAAGGCGGGAAGGGAAGAGAGAGAGACCATGACAGTTCAGTGTGACCAACGCATCGAGAAAATGATGCCAACACATTGTTGCGTTCTTTTTATTTACTAAAAATAATACATGGATGATATGTGCACCCGTGCGAAGCAGGGGCGCGCGGGCGGATCGCTAGTTTATTATAAATCACAAAAGGTTTTCATGATATTCAAAAACAAATTATTTGAGTGGAATTTGAACCGTCTTCCCCTTCCCCTTAACTTCCGAGGACGTGCCCTATGTGGTATTGCACTGATGCCATTACTCTGAGACATAATGTCAAGTGTCAAGTTTCTGAAGAACTGGTACTTACCCATACCATTCATACAAAGCTACGCGATATTATTTTTATGTAAAAAGTTTCTCGTAGCTACTCGTATATTTCATTGTTTCTTTAAAACAAAACTCCTCCCCCTCCGTTTAACCCAATAGTTTGTAACAGTAAACTACAAGCCAGCACTTCCATCAGATAGGCGGCTTTATCGCCGCGCCATCTTCCAGTTACGTGAGTCTCTACTTTAACTGTTTCAGATGATTCGTATCTTTTCGAGAACTTTCCACCTTCAGTTTGCGTCGAACGATTCAAGTTTTGAAATTATTTTTGTTTGTAACAGGAAATCCGGTCTAGAGAAATGTCTGTTTCGTTTTATCAAGTACTTTTGTGTAGGATTAACAATAAAATGTTGTCGCATTTGTGCCTCGGATTTGCTTCTGAGTACCCTTTATCTGATAACCAGCCGTCATTTTCTTTTTGTAGATGAAACATTTGAAAGTAATTAAAAACGTAATAAAACTTATAATTAATTCCGAAATGGCATTTTGTATTGTTTCCACGAACAACGCAGCGACTGGACGACAACATGTAACAGAATTTAGAATTTTATAATATGGAAACCAGATAGCTGATATAATACTTGTATACTTACAGTAGTAAATAAATACTTATAATACATAAATATATATTATATAGGCTCATTCTGGCTCATACACCTGAAATTTCTCAGACAACAACCCTTCAATCGGAAAATATATTGCTTCAATTTCTTTTCTTTTTTGTTTATGGCTCCTGACCGTATAGACAATCTTGCCAATGTTAAGTGATTTTTATCGTTTATACTTTTTCAGTCAGACAGTCTAGTTAAATCATTTGTTTTGAAGAAAATGGTGTCGGTTTTCTTCAAAGCATTCGAAACATTTTCGGTCAAAACACAATACCACATAATACACTTTCATTCCAAATGCTTACACTTTGCGCTAAGACCTCAAGTAATGTTGGTTAAAATACCACCAAAATTACACAACACAACTCAAAATAACACTAGTAAAACAATTAAAATGAAAATGCTATGTTGCTTCGCCAAATGACAGTAAACGAAGCTTGCTTCAATTACCTATGTAGTCGTGACGGCTGTCAAGTTTTGATGAGATCGTCCCGTGTTTGTTTGGTTCTAGGCAGTGCCGTAGCACTTCGTAGCGCTCGCGTAGCTCTCTCGTAGCTCTCTCGTAGAGGGTGCTACAAGATTTGCATTGTCCCCATTCCTTACATTGAATCTGCATAGTTTTAATTGAATTGTTGGCTTTTTGCCGCATTTCGAGGTCTTTCGTTACATTCTCTTGTAAAATCTGTAAGCTCGGCTCCGGAATATACATTTACTGGAAGCGTTTCACAAACGGCATTTATAAGAACTGTCTTTGTAATCATTATTACCATCGTATTTTAGGCTCCTCACCATCCAAAGGTTCTCTCTCTTTCTCTCTCATAAGATGGCCTAATGTACGTTTTTTATTTATTTTATTATTATAACTTGTTTTTTATTGTGTTTGTAAGGGTACTACATTAAATAATGTTCATTTGTTTATTAATTATTTAATTCCACAACTAGTTATTAGGTAGATACCTATAGTCGGGTTATATTTAAATAATGATATAGTATACGACTAATAGTATACGCAGGGTTGTCTGGAAGTAATATGTAGCTCTCAGCGATTAGGTCGGCAATTTTTATGACTAATGATTGGCCTCGACCCTGTATTTTGTGTTTATGTGGTGAATTACGAGTATCTATGTATTTGTATAACATTACGTCCTACTTTTCACTCATGTCCCTATTTACATACATTCATGCACAAACCTCGCATGTTGTCTTCTACTTGCTACGATAACTATATAACCTTTTTCGCTTAAGTACTAGTAGTGAAGGGGTAGATAAACCCTCGTTACCCGAGGGTTTATCTTCACAAATCAAGTTAAAAATAATTAAAAAGGAACGTTATTTGACTCTAACGATATTCCATTCAACATGTAACTTCAAATTACGATAGTCGGTTTGAATCCCGGACATGCGCAAGGGTTTTTTGGTTCAAGCTCTGTGCGATGTACAGTCAGTCCAACAAATCGAACAATCAGTTGTATAGTTTAGCAAGACCCAGATTCTAGACCAAACGATTCGGTTTATTTGTGTATAAATTGATTTTATTATAAAAAATATTTTTGCTACGGCCTTTGTGCTTCGGCAGCTGGTGCTGTTTATGTGAAAGAATTAATGTTTTTTTTTCATTTGATTTAAAACACGTAAATAAATACAGAGTAAACGACTAACACAGAATGAATGAATGAAAATGCTTTATTGTACACCTTACAAACTAACAAAAAAAAGGAATAACAACTAGAGATATGTACAATAGGCGGTCTTATCGCTAACAAGCGATTTCTTTGGCGAGAGTCCGCCTGCGACGCTAAAGGTTGCGGGTTCGATTCCCGCCTCGGAACAAATTTGTGTACGATCTGCAGAAATTTGTTCCGTTGGTCTGGGTGTTTTCTATGTATAATAAAAAATATCTATCTATGTAAGTAATATAATGTCTTAAATATATCAGTCATCTAGTACCCATAACACAAGCTTTGAGTAGCTTACTTTGTGGCTAGATGGTGCTGTGTGGATTGTCCAGCATTATTTATTTATTTATTTATTCTTCCAGATAGTTTTTTTTGCAAGGGACAAATGAACAATGAAACGGTAGCAGCCAGCCAAGCCGTAAGTTTGTTGCCGGCGCTCGGAACGTTGCGGAACCTGCGCCTACGCGTGGCTTTAAGGCGACGACATCACCTAAATACTTACTGTTTCCCGCTCAAAAGTTTTCATATTGTAAACTATTTAGTAGGAAAACATGTATATATGTGTATATATATATATTTTCAAATGAGTAAAGTGATTTTATTTATCTTTCAAAACGTGTGAGTCGAAACGTGTGAGCGAGAGGTAATCTAACAATATAACAAGGGTGATTCTTGTGATTCAATTAAATGCTTTTGCCGTTCAGCCGGATCCCGCGGGCGCGGGTCGCGCGGCGCTCGGACGAGTGCAAGTATAGTGCGACACAATGGCGCATCCGACCCATTACTCGTCGACAATAGCCATTCAATTAGCTCAGCGTTTGCGCGTCTCGATGTCTCTAAATACGCTATTGATGCAATGCTTTCGTTTTACTTTGGCTGTTGTAAAGCTATGATAGAAGCCTTGATTCAATAAATCATCCTTTTTAAGAGTAGCACATCTCTTTGTGGCTCGTCCGGGGAAGTTCTACCACCACGCCTTTTTCTGCCGCCAAGCAGCAACGCTGTGTTTCTGTTTGAAGAGTGTGGTCGCCGGTGTAATTACAGGCACATGAGACTTAACATCTGTATGTCTCAAGTTGATGGACGCAGGGCATGTTCTTATCCTGTGCAACGTGCAGAACTTAACACTTTATATAACAATACTTCTTTGTGTTAGATGATGGTTATCACTTAGACATCAGCTGGATCCATCAGCAAGTAGGTTGTTTAAAACTATTCATTGCAATTCTGTTTGTAAATAAATTGACGGTTTTCTATTCAGACTTATTTAGTAGATATAGAATCATAAGAATCACGCTAGGCAGTGTAAGTAGATCACGTGACAGGCGGAGTGCGCGAGTTGGCCTCTCCACTTTATCGCAGGTTCGATTAGATCGCCAAACAGATAGTTCGCACTGCGACTCGTCGCCGACTGTACAATGCATACGCGACAGCGATCATTATAAGTATACAGGAACTTCTTTGAAGCGCACTTACTTACTTACTTTCACCACACTGCACTGTTTTGAAGGATCTAGTGCCACAAGAAGTGATATTTATTTTTCAGTGAGTTGGAGTTTAAATGATGATTACAGTCTAAGTTGCTACTGTATTTACTTATCATTTATTTACATATTTATAATCGACTAACTTATTTACAATTGTGACAGGTTGCAAGCCCATCGCCGCTATTAAAGCGCAAACTAGTTTCCTCACGATGTTTTCCTTCACCGTGAAAGAGCGGGCTTCAGAAAACACAATTATTTATATTTGTGAACGACCCTGATTTGAGTCTACGAGTCTACGCCCTCACGATCGGAAGAAGGGGTTACTCCTACTAGGCCAAAGATGCTCCTGAACTATAATCTCATTTAAAATGAATATCACAAGCCTTGTACCGGTGTCGCAGTCCGCATGTTGTCGGCTTGATCGCCGGCAGGCGAGGCGAGGGTCGGTTGTGACGTCATTAGCATACCTACCACCTACCCGTTCAACAACTTTCATACTAACTTTATGCTAATCTATGTGTAGTTGTGCATCCGTCTATAGTTGAGGGATTTCAGTAGTGACTCTATGAGCTGGTGCCTGATGGGATGCGTAGTTTAGGCCACCGTTAGGCCCCTTTTTTTTGATTTGTCATCGCATTACGTTCTCAAGCCAAATGAGGCCTAATTTTGCTTGAGAGCTTAAGGCAATGACAACCGCCAGGCAATTTTAGACTTCTTTTAAGCACTTGACACATGTTTTTAGATTTTTTTGTTATTGTTTATTAGTAGGTTGTTTTTTAGGCTTGATTGTATGAATTCACCCGCCTATAAAAAAAAAAAAAAAAAAAAAAAAAAACGTTATAGTCAACTATACCTATATACTATACTATAAGAGCACCGGTGGTCTAGTGGGAGTGACCCCGCCTTCCGATCGTAAGGTCGCAGGTTCGAATCCGGTCGTGCACCAATGGATTTTTCTATCGAAAAATTTATGTGCGCAATGCCTGTGCTCTTAAACGGTGAAGGAAAACATCGTGAGGAAACCAGGTAGTATTCTAACAGCGGCGATGGGCTTGCAACCTGTCACGTATGGAATACTAACTACTACAAAATGTGGGTATGTGCCAAATGTAATGTTTGGACGTACCTCTGACTACCCCCCTTAGACATCCTCAAATAATCTTGAATTGGTACCTACTTGGTACTGGGAGATCTGAAGGGATATCTACCGTGCCTGGGGATCAAAGTCGTGAAGCTGTTTCAGTTTTTCAGTAAAAATTTTCAGTAGATCTTTCATTTTATCTTCATTTGTAGAAAACTATTGAACACCTAGAAAATATAAAACATCAATGTTGTCCGCTGAAACGAATATTTATTCTCTGAAATAATTAAAAAGTCCACATCCGTGAAATTGCCAATTATAACGTAACTATGGTATCGTTGCTTATAATAGTTCTATCTACACTTTATGTGACAGTAAGTACATACTAACCACCCCCGTGTTTGAATATCTTACTATACAAAACTAATTATATTATTAGTGTATCTATTTTAAGTTATAATTTCACAAAATAATTTTACTTTTATTTCAGGAATGCACAGAGAAAGAGATGCACATAGTAAACGTAGAAGAAGATTTCAACAAGGTCAAATCGGACGAAGCATTAGCTAAATATGTGAGTACTAACTAATGCAGAGCACGGGCGGTATAGTGGTGGTGACCCCGCCTTCCAATGCTAAGGACGTGGGTTTATTAAAAAACTATGTGTTCAGTGCCGATGAAGAAAAACATCGTGAGGACACCGACATGACACAGAAATTAAAAAAGCTCTAAAACTTGCTGTACAAAATTCTTTCACCACACTGTTACGAAAAAAACCAGTGCTGCAGATGTAGCAGTTAATATCAAGTTGATGGACGCGGGGCAATGCATCGTAGGGCACATTCCATCGTGCGTGACTTACGAGGCAATGATTTGTTATAGGTAATGGTTACCACTTAACATCAGTTTGGCCATCTGCTTGTTGCATTTTCCATCAGTAAGTATTTATACAAAAGGTGACTCTCCCCTCAGGTGGATGAGATCCTGCACCGGCTGAAGACCTTCAAGGTGCCGGTGCATCCTCGCATCCGGCTGTTCTACCAGCTGCTGAAGAAGCGCATGGGCGCCTTCGCCGACCAGACTGCAGACACCATCTACGTGCCTTTCAAGTACAACGTGGCGACGCGGAAGGACGCGTTCTTGTAGATGGAACAATATGTTAATAAATGCTATCGGAAACAGCTTCACTACTTTGATCCCCAGGCACGGTAGATATCCGTTCAGATCTCTCAGTACCAAGTACTAACTCAAGATTCTTTGAGGATGTCTAATGTTATCGGCGCAGACAACAATATGTGATTGGGCAGTAGTAGAAGGCCAAACCAAGTAAAAGTTATCAAGTGGTTTTTTATTTTCAAAAGTTATTTTATTTTCTTGATAATTTCAGGGGGTTGAGTGGCCACTCGTGCGAGCCCGCAAGGGGCCGGCCACTAGGACAGGACATACTTCTTAATAGGGGGCGACACCGCGGGGCGCTGCTAGTATTCAATATGTGTTTTTGCATGATCAAAATAGTAAAAAAACCACTCGTTTCGTGCCCTGCAAATAATGCGTCCATCAACTTGAGGCATACAGATGTTAAGCCTCATGTGCCTGTAATTACACCGGCGACCACACTCTTCAAACCGAAACACAGCGTTGCTGCTTGGCGGCAGAAAAAAGCGTGGTGGTAGTACTTCCCCGGACGAGCCACACACAAAGAGCTCTATCTACTCTGCTTACTCTTACAGACTTGTAGGGTTCTAGTTCTTGAAATTTTGGAGATTTCATCATGAGTTAGGGCAGTGCATCGTAAGGCACGTTCCCATTGTGCGTGACTTACGAGGAAATGTTATAGATGACGGTTCCCACTTAACATCAGGTGGGCCATCTGCTTGTTCGATCGCCTAGTGGTATAAAAACACCATAACATTTATGTATTTAAATAATTTCTCATCTACCTACCTATCTGTGTTGAGAGGATTTATCTCGTCTATTTTATTAATTTTTCTAAGTAGTGCCCATTAGAACAATATTTCAGTTAAATTATAAACGTAATTATAAGAACACATTACAACCTTTTACAACGACGCTGGAAATAGAGCTCCTAGGAAACCACATGCCTGCCGGCATGCTGACAGCTCAACCACTTGTAGAAAGCTATTTAATTTTGTTTGTAAGTATTTGACTCAAAGTAGCAGTAATAACATTATATTTTTTTTATTTTCGTAAAACCAAATTTACAGATGGTTTTAGAAAGCTCGATCAAAACTAATCGGCTGTCAAGTCACTTGCTGTTTCAACACTGTGAACAAAAGGCAGGGACTAACCCAGCTGTGCTCTCGTAGCTGTGACTCCCCTCAGGCTGTTCCAACGAACCTAACTCATTTCATTATTATTTTTGTTTTTTTTTAATTTTGGATCTTCTCAAAATAAAATACCTAATCAAGGGTGGCTTCAGATACTTTATAATAAAGGTATAATCAGGACTAATTAATCGATTAAGGAGAACGGTGAGGGTAATGGTAGCTCTCGCTCGCACGTTCGACATGTTGAAAGATTTATAATAAATAAATAAATAAAATAAAACCTTTTATTTCAGACAATATGAATCCATAATATGTGGTTATATAATCACTAAACCCTTTTTGTAAAAACCCGCTGGTTCGCTACGGGACGATGACGTCATTCATTGTACTTTTATTATATACAATGTTTCTTTGTTTTGTCTGTATGCACGTACGTCCAAACATTATATTTTGCACATACCCGCAATGTACGTATGTATGTACAATTTTTCAATTTACTTATTCATTTCATTCCATCGACGAAAAAATAATTAAAAATAAATAATATATTTTTCATCCCACCATCTCGGAAAGAGTATTTTTGCTCTTCAATATCTGAGTGCAAAAGCCGTTTTTATTCTCTAGAGGATAAAGTAAATTGAATTTAGAACATCGTGTGCATTAAGTTTGTGAATTTAAAAAAACATTAAACCTATTTACTGCTACCTCTATGGTGCCGAATATATCATACAACTTTTTTTTTATTTGTTAAAAACTCAGCATCATGGAACACCTTCTTGGTGTTCTTTTTTTCAATTTGCTTTGTACGCGGTTCTTTACGCGGCATTTTTTCACGTCATTGTTAAACCTTATATTAAAAACAAGAAACTTGAAAACAAGTGAAAAAACTAAAATGAGTGATTCTAGCGACGAGGAAGTTTGTTTGACGCCAACATGTGATTGTAAACGTTTTTTTTGCATTTAGTCATTTCCTCGCTGAGGTGGAATGAAAAGTTACGTGTTGCACTCGAGTGCAAAGATTTTTCACCTCGTGCTCTTTTGATTCCCTTGCTAACGCTCAGGATTCTAATTTTGAATCACTCGCTGCGCTCGTGATTAAATTTTAGAATCCTTCGCTTGCTCGGTCATCAAAATTGAACACGCGGTTAAAAAGCAACTTTGCACTCTTGTATAACAAATAACTATTTCATCCCACCATCTCGGCAAGAGTATTTTTGCTCTTCAATATCTGAGTGCAAAAGCCGTTTTTATTCTCTAGAGGATAAAGTAAATTGAATTTAGAACATCGTGTGCACTAAGTTTGTGAATTAATAAAAAACATTAAACCTATTTACTGCTACCTCTATGGTGCCGAATATATCATACAACTTTTTTTTATTGGTTAAAAACTCAGACTCGGAACCTTCTTGGTGTTCTTTTTTCAATTTGCTTTGTACGCGGTTCTTTACGCGGCGTTTTTTCACGTCATTGTTAAACCTTATTATTAAAAACAAGAAACTTGAAAACAAGTGAAAAAACTAAAATGAGTGATTTTAGCGACTAGGAAGTTTGTTTGACGCCAACGTGTGATTGTAAACGTTTTTTTTTTGCATTTAGTCATTTCCTCGCTGAGGTGGAATGAAAAGTTACGTGTTGCACTCGAGTGCAAAGATTTTTCACCTCGTGCTCTTTTGATTCCCTCGCTAACGCTCAGGATTCTAATTTTGAATCACTCGCTGCGCTCGTGATTAAATTTTAGAATCCTTCGCTTGCTCGGTCATCAAAATTGAACACGCGGTTAAAAAGCAACTTTGCACTCTTGTATAACAAATAACTATTATTAAACTGAAAAAAAACTGAAACAGCTTCACGACTTTGACCCCCAGGCACGGTAGATATCCCTTCAGATCTCCCAGTATCAAGTAGGTAACTAATTCAAGATTCTTTGAGGATGTCTAAGGGGGGTAGTCAGAGGTACGTCCAAACATTACATTTGGCACATACCCACATTTTACAGTAGTTAGTATTCCATACGTAACAGGTTGCAAGCCCATCGCCGCTGTTAGAATACTATACTAACTGGTTTCCTCACGATGTTTTCCTTCACCGTTTAAGAGCACTGGTATTGCGCACATAAATTTTTCGATAGAAAAATCCATTGGTGCACGACCGGATTCGAACCTGCGACCTTACGATCGGAAGGCGGGGTCACTCCCACTAGACCACCGGCCTTATTTTATTATTGGTGGAAATTACACACTATCTCGCCCCAAACTACGAGTAAGTCAATGCTTGTGGGATATGGGAGCCAGATAGCTTATATAATCACAAATACATACATATAATATTATATTTATGTATAACACCCAGACAGAACAAACATCTATGTTCATCACACATATGTTTGTCCTCGGTGGGAATCGAACCCACGGCCTGCGCCGCAGAAGACCGAGCTGCTACCAACTGAGCTGTGAAGGCTGTATGTTTAATTCAGTTTCTCTCAAAGAAACGTGTATCGCTTAATTTACAAATTTAACAATGACATTTCCTCATATTGTTGTTTCTGGCCAAATAATCAAAAATATCTGTGTGTGTGTGTTGTGCACGCACACTAGTAATGCAGTTCTCGTGTATAATTACTGTTGTTTCCGAATATAATAATCAGCTCCGCGAATTAACTGGAGTTCATATTTGTAAACATTTACACTTATTTATAAGCGTGGAGTAGCGTCGGTTTAGCCTTGTTTATGTTTTATTTTATACCACAATGGTGAAACAAGCAGATAGCCCAGCTGATGTTAAGTGGTAAGTCACGCACAATAGGAACGTGCCCTACGAGGCACTGCCCTGCGGCCTTCAACTTTATATACAGATGTTAAGGCTCATGTGCCTATAATCTCCGCAGCACCACACCGTTCAAACCTTGTTCTAATCTATAGAAACACTTCTAATCCATAAAACCACTTAAACATAATATAAAAAACTGGGATTGACGTATCTAATGCGTTTTTTTAATGAGTTAGAAAGGCGTGGGTTTCTGGCAGATATTATAATATTATAATATTCAACGCAGTTAAATGAAAAAAAAGCTGATTGGGCTGAAATTTTGTATAAACGTTCAGTTTGAATGAAAATGCACTAAAATTAAATCCGTTCCGTTGGTCTGGGTGTTTATGTATAATAATAAATATCTATCTAAGTATGTTATGTATTACATAAATCAGTCATCTAGTATCCATAACACAAGCTTAGAGTAGCTTACTTTAGAGCTAGATGGTGCTGTGTGGATTGTGCAGCATTATTTATTAAATGCTTGTTTCAATATAGTCTACTTTAAATAAATTTTTAATTCATTGTTGTCGGAGAAATCTGTGTGCTCAGTGCTACAACTATTTTTATGAATAACAGCCAACGTGCAGATGTTAGGAATGCTCCGCGAGCTCGTCGGCTGCGGTGAGCACTAGCGTGCGCGCGCGGCTTCGGTCGCTTTTATACAGAACGACGAACACTCGCTGCTTATTGGATACAATAACATTTAACTAATTCTAAGTTGGGAGAGAGTGTGTTTCTTATGTTAGACGGAATTGATAATTTAGTTCATTTACAGTTTTTTTGTTTTTATTTTAAGTACTGGGTATGGATAAAAATATGCTAATTGGAACGATATATTAAAGTTATATTCGATTTAGTATTATACTCGTATCTGTTATTGTATGGATTTTTATTCTGAAATAAATAAATAATAATAATTATGACTCCCTATTTCATAAGTGGTAACTATCACCTATAGCAAAGCATTGCCTCGTAAGTCACGCACTATAGGAACGTGCCCTACGATGCACTGCCCTGCGTCCATCAATTTGAAGCATACAGATGTTAAGCCTCATGTGTCTGTAATTACACCGGCGACCGCACTCTTCAAACCGAAACACAGCGTTGCTGCTTGGCGGCAGAAATGGACGTGGCGGTACTTCCCCGGACGCGCCACAAAAAAACACTCTTCTAATCATCAAATAAGAATCTGCGAACCCGCATCTCTCGCTCGGCAGTGGCCTCGCTCGCTACGCTACAAGAGGTAGTAAGCTATAAATATCAAGTGCGATGCTTGTGAGTGAATAGTGAGTGATGTGTTTGTGTGCTCTTGTCGTATCGTACGAGTATGTACGTTAGTGTGTGCACACTTAGAGCGGAGTGAGCCATGAGCGACCTGTTACTACCCTAGTTTTAATACATTAGCATTATTTGTCTAGTGGGAGTTATCCCGCCTTCACGTAAGTTCGTGAATTATATAATCTTGTCGAGCATCAATAGATTTTCTGCTCGAAAAACATAATTATGGAAAACCTCGTGAAGAAAACAGTTGGATAGCACCTCCTCGCAAGGCTTACAGTCCGCTAAGTCTGTAAACAAATTGGATAAAAAAAATATCTTCTTTGTAATTTACTTTGGCTATAACTTACCGTGCCTTACCTTACAAAAATAAACTCAGGTAGGGGGTTTACAATATTTTTTTTTTGTGATAATATATAATAATTTGTAGGTATTGAATATATGACATTATAAGACTAACATTAGTTTTTATGTTTTTATTTGTGTGTGTGTGTGTGTGTGTGTGTACTAACACATTGGACTTGGATGGTCTGAGAATAAATGATTTGAATTTTGAAAGGGTGATAATGGTAAGTCTAACAAGTATATTATTTTAATTCCACAGAATTATTCTATTTCACATAGTTCATAGTTAGTTATAGTTCATAGTTTATTTATTTATAACGGATAATAGTTACATGTCATAAATAAGCTTATTACCTATATAATGCTAGGTAATATAACAATCTCAAATTCTTAAATTAACCCTCTAATACATACTTTCAATTCTGTCTACTATTAGCTGCAGCCCGCCATCAGTCGCGCCACGCCTCACGTCTGAACTGCATACGTTTCGACAGCCGATAGATACACGGAGAGATGCCTCTCGACACAAAGAGCAACACGCGCGAGCATACAGCTGATACAGATCCATTGTATCTCACGTGCACTACGGTGATCGCACGTCGCGTGACTCACAGTACGTGACGTCACGCACACGCGTCGCGAACTGGCTGACTATTATCTAACAAAACCACGGGAACCTAATGAAAATATGTAATTTTTATGTTGCACTTACGCCAACCATCTTCTCTCTATCCAAAGGTTGTCGCTTGTTAGCGATAAGACTGCCAATTGTACATTTTTACGTTTAGTTGTTATATGGAAATTATATTTAGTGCTGTGTTAAAAATAATTTTCTGCAGATTCAACTTTTTGTAAATTCAACATTTTAGGAATTCTACTTTCTGTTCCTGAAGGTTTTGTTTCCTATTTTATTTATTTTTCATTCATTCATTAATTCAAGGGAAGTGTTATGTGAGTCACTCACAGAATCGCACTGTTAGAACACGTTGACATGAAGATGAAAGGAATTATGGATTGACAGGTTGCCTACAGCTTAACATTCTACACTTGAGGTTTGGAACAAACAAACGGCCCACTTGATGTTGAGTGGTCACTTCAACGTGTAATAAAAAACTTCTAGGCTTACTTACTCTAGGTTCACCTAGTTTTAAAACATATAAAAGTGATTCTTGTAATTTGGCTATCAGGAGAAAGACAACTCAAATTATCTGTGGTCATAACGTTTGTATTGTAATAAGAGAAGTAGGTGGCGGTAGGTAGTGCACGCGTAGTTCACAAACAAGGCGTGTAATAAGGACACGGAGTGCCCACTCAGGGATACGCGGGTTCCATGAAACAATAGGGCACGCAGGGGCGGACTCCACACGATAAAGTAAACAACAAATACTTATCTAACATGATTTGTTATGAAATAAAGAAAGAAAATAATTTTTATCCTACTAATACTATAAATGCGAAAGTTTGTAAGTATGGATGGATGGATGGATGTTTGTTACTCTATAACTCCAGAACGGCTAAACGGATCTTGGTGAAAATTGGCACAAAGATATATTATAGTTCGGAATAACACAGTCATATGCTACTTTTAATCCCGTGGGAATACCGGGACTTAAAACTACGCGGGTGAAACCGCAGGGCTCTACTATGACATACACACGAATTAGCGTTTATTGTTCATTCAAAAAACAAGCTAACCGATATGATAATATGATCAAAGGAACATTGGTACGAGTTTCATCACCGGCACGGTAGATATCCTTGTGAGTATCCACCGTCGCAAGACATTACATACGAGTAACTGTTTGTAGTGATCTGATGTCATCATCATCAGATCCCTGTAGTAGTCCACTGAAGGACATTGACCTCCCCTATACATTTTCTTTCCCTACACCAGGAACAATCGAAGCCTCCCCCATCTACTTCGTCATGTCATCAGTCCATCGAGTGGGGGGGCAGAAGAGGGAAGAGGGAGGGTCAATGTTCCTTTGATGTTCGCACAAAAATTACCCTATCATTTAGCAAGTTCCTGTGTAATTGGTCGCAGTATTGGACAGTGTGGTGTGAAATGGGCATAAAAATATAAAACAGCTCCCCAATGCCCGAGTGCGTGCCTGCCTCCATTCAGTGTATTGCCTAGTTTTTCCGCCGCTGCGTTTTGCTTAGATTTGAGTTCAGTTGATAAGGGTTCACTACATTTGAATAGAAATGCCTTTTCAATAAAATACAATTGGCGAGCAAACATTCAGTCGGTCAACGGCTTTTTGAGCGGAAGGTTGTGTACCCGAGCCGAGCAGGCTTTATAACTACGAGAGGCTGCGCGTTGTCGCCGCCACTGAAAGGGCAGTTCACCTATATTTAATGGACTTTTTCGATTACTGTGGTTTACCTTGAAGTTCATACAAATTTCTGTGTTACCTACGTCACTAGGATCGATTAGATTCATGATTATTTAATTTGCAATAAAGATTATACAAAAGTTTGACGGTATTAGTCCAGACTCAGACTTAGTATAATTGAATGAAAGCGGCGATGAGCTTTGCAACTTGTGACGTGAAAACCAAAGGTCACGTGAAAAACATAGGGACGTAGGTGGGTACCGTGATTTTAAAAACAACAGAACGGGCGTTTTTTTATACCATGGGTTTCCAGACTCTGACTTTTATGTACTTTCAAAAGTAGTAGAGCTCTTTGTGAAGGTTTCGTCTGGGAAAGTACTACATGCATTTTTACGCTGTGTTTCGAATTGAACGGCCACACCATTCAAATCCAAGCATGCATGTGCCAATCGAATTTAGCGATGTGAAGCCATAACAGAACCAGGCAGAGGAGAGGCTTTGCGTAAAGTGAGTGCCGGAGAAGTACTAGCACGGTGTTGACATGCCTATGTTTCAGTTTGTAGAATGTGCGTGAAATTTCAGGTCCACGTGACAGCGCCATCTGACGGCTAATCCGTATTTCCGTGTTTCTTTTTTTTTACTTCCGTCATTTCGTATTCCGGAATTATGGAAAAACGCAAGGGGAAGGCCTTGTCTTCATCATTCCGTTTTTTGTTCGTTTCGTTTTTCCTGTATTTCGTCATTCGTTTGTTTATTTCATCATTTTTCTGTGCGAATTTCGGACACAAATGCAAGTAATTTTGAAAAGGAACTAACACATCGATCTCCTGGCATACTTCACAACACAATCATACTAGTAAAGAGAAAAATATGTTTTTTTTTATACTACTGGCTGATGGAACAAGCAGATGGCCCACCTGATGTTAAGTGTTAACCATCACCTTTAACAGAGGCGATAGGAACGTGCCCTACGATGCACTGCCCTGCGTAATGCGGACGATAGTGCACAAAACATAAAGTTGCAGTTGCATTGTCATCAAAAATGTAATGCAGGCCAGGAACAATATGCGGCAATCATCACTCCTTAGCAGAATGATGATGTGTAGAGACTTGCTGCTAATATCGCATTAGTGCTGCATTAGTGCTGCATTAGTGCTGCATTACGGCGGTGGATGCAATCACCGCGCGGTTTCTATGCGATTTGAAATGGCGATGCGTAGCGCTGCGGCTGCGGTCAGCGCACCAACGCTCGTACTTGTGTGCGGTCACCATGCCCTTGCAATGCTCGGTTACTGGATAACCAGGCTCAAATACATTACCATGTGTTATTCACTGAGGTACAGTCGGCGCCACACCTAGCTCCACTCATAAGGGTGATTTCAACATTATGAGATGTAAAATCACTGAACTCATTAATGAAGAATTGGTTGCGCCTCGCGGTTTCAACCGCGCTGATTTAAATCCCGGTATTCCCACTGGATAAAAAGTAGCCTATGTGCTATTCCAAACTATAATCTATCTCTCTGCTAAGTTTCGTTCAGATCCGTTCAGCCATTCCAGCGTGAAAAGTAACAAACATCCATCCATCCATACTTACAAACTTTCGCGTTTATAATAGTAGTATCTCAATCCCATTGCACCCAATTCTGTAAAAATGCAATTTTGATCCCACAAAATTTACTAATAAAAAGTTTGGTTTTAGGTAGTTTTCGTTCGTGTGCAAACTGTTTAGTAGTAAGGCAGGTTTACAGGTTATTTAGACTGATTGTAATTGCTTACATAATTCCTTTCCTATTCCTATTATACATTTTAAAAGGAGCTTCTTTCAGCTTCGTCAGTTGTGAGCTGAAGCGGACATTAGCAGGTAATTACAGCGATTGCTTTATAATTATCGACAATGTCTTTGTGGTTGTGATTAGTGTGATTTGTACTGTGATGTGCAATTATGTGAACATAGCGTTGTTTGCCGAGCGTGTTGATGCGTAGCGGTGTACCGGCGCGGGCAGCGTTTCAGAGAAAGGTCAGCAGTCCGATTACGCTAATGTTTGGCTATCGAAATGGCTATCAGTTTGACATTTGATCACCATCCGTCCTATATAATTGCTGTTAAACTATGGGAATCAAATGTCAAACTGAAAGCCATCTCGATAGCTAGGTATTAGCATAATCGGGCCGCAGGTCCCCTAAACGTACGAGCACGTACTTTATGAAGAATGATAATGAAGCAATTTTATGCATGTTTGTATGTTTGTATGTTGATTCGTGAAGAGTAAATTGGAGGTCGTGCTGTGCTATTTGCATTCTCAGGAGCGTCTTGTGAGAGTAACGCTCTTCGTGTGTGACTTGTCCAAGGAAGTACTACCACTGCCTATTTCCGCCGACAAGCAGCAGCTTGAAGGGTGCGGTTAGTGCATCGTAGGGCACGTTCCTGTCGTGCGTGACTTACGAGGCAAAGCTTCATTAGGTGATGGTTACCACTTAACATCAGAGGGACCATCTGCTTGTGCCAACAGCAAGGAGTATAAGAACGGCTTCTGGCAATTCAAGATGAAGGCTGCCTACCGATCGTGTTTATCTCTTGCAGGGTTTACTTCTGCCATAAAGCACATCTATGTCTAAAGCAGTAAACATACAAAGTAGTAAAAAGTGCAGCGATGCTTTTCCTTAATAAAATGCATCTCAACCTTCGCTCCGACTGAAGTGGAGCGACAATAAAACGTGCTCTTTGAAGATGTAAACAATATGGGCGCAGCGCACAAATCTTTGAAAAATTATGATGATTAGGTACCTATGTAACAAAACTCTATTTCTTGAGTTAAACTTTTAAGATGGAGCTGAGACGCGGGCGGACTGGTCTCTGTCTCGCGCCTTGATTGTACTACTATCATTAAACTACGACCTTATTTTGATTGAGTGAGCGAAGCGAATGAAAATCATAGTTAACTTGGGCGATTTGGCATTTTAAGGATGTTTGTCATATAATTTATTTTAGAGCTGTTGATCTGATTTGCATGAAATTTGATGTCTATACCTAACTTGTAGGTAACTGAGAAATTACTGGTCGTCCCATTCAACCCATATATGTAAAGTTAAATGGGATGTCGAGTTATTAAAATAATAGGTTATATAAGGGCGCCAAAATAAAAAATATCAAGTCACATCATCACTATCACTATACTCTGTCCCTATGTCCCCTCGTCCCTTTGTATGCTTAATTCTTTAAAACTACGCAACAGATTTTGATGTGCTTTTTTATAATAGATAGATTGATTCAAGAGAAAGGTTTATATGTATAATACATGCATGATATATGCACCCGTGCGAAGCAGGGGCGCGCGGGCGGGTCGCTAGTATCGTATGAAAGCGCGTTGTTTGGACATTCCAATGAAGACGAAGACGAAGCGTGGTCACCCCGCACAACTATTATAACGTTTCAGTATTCAGAAGCTGTCTATTATGTTAAGTATGTATTTTATGTAAACAGTAGAGTTAATTGTTTTTGTTCGGAGCAAGTACTTCATATAATTATAGAAGCGCATCTCAACATTCTCACTCGGAGCTATGAGTGGGAGTGGGAGACAGGAGTGTGGAGAGTCGGGCGGACAAACAAAACTTATCTTATCAAAGTTCGTGGCGACTAATTCACGCCGAACCCTCGTCCGTGTGTCCCGCTGTCACACCCGTCCCACGCTGCCGCGCCGCACTCGCCACGCTGCCGCACCGCACTCGGCCCGCAGCTTCTACGCTGGAGGTGTGAACATTATTACGTTAGAGTCGGAACCGTCGCACACAAATTGAAATAAACAGTGATTTCGGAAACGTGCGCGGAATCCTAAAACTACGCGGAATGACAAATAGTGATTAGATAGAATAGATCACTGTATGTAACATCATGCAAAAGAACGCTAGGAACTTCTCTATTCCGTGGTAGGGGCCAAGCAGCGAGTTTGTTGGCTGTTCTCCTCGGCTTTGGTCGCGCGGAACTAGAGCTAGTGGCACCTAGAGGCCCTAGTTTTGAGACCTATGTAAGTGATTCTTGTAGCTCGATTCTTGTGATTCAATTATATAAATACATTTTGACTTAGTCACGACGACAAATTAGCAACATTATACAAGCTAAGTATTAAGTGTACGTGGGGCAGTCTTATTGCTGTGAATAATCTCTTCCAGGCTACATAATAGGTATGTCATATGCCTTTGAATCTAGACTAGTAGCCATTCTATCGAGTTGTCGCGCAGGTTTCATTTATTTGTCCGAAACTTGATACAAGATATTAGTTCGCAGAAATAAGTGTTGTTTACATAGTGTTATAGACTTTTATTTTAGCCGATTATGAAAATATCTCGTTGCGTGCTCAATAAGTTATCGCTTATTATTGTAACTCTATTCTTGCGAACCTATTTCCTTTTATGAAGTCAGTCCACAGAAACCATTTTATTGTTATTGGGCCACAGCCTGCGCAGCAGTTAGTATGGCGGTTGCCACAGTATAATCATCAGTTAGTACGTCCGTCCCGGGCGAGGAAACTAAATAAAGTATTGATGGAGTTATTGGTAACGACAAATCCGATTACCTCAACGAGTTGTTCAATATTTTGTATTGAAGTACACAACGCAGTACTAGAAATGATGCAGTAACTCAAGTTTGTGCAGAAAATAACTATCTTCATGACTTTTATCCCGCGGCATGGTAGATACCTATGATCTATTTTTAGACTACTTACCAACGGAACAGCAGATGGCTCTCCTGATGCTGAGTGGTAGCCATCACCAAAGCAACAAAGCATTGCCTCCTAAGTCACGCACACGAACGTGCCCTATGATGCACTTCTTCTCCTTCTTGTTGTGTCACTAGTATCTTTAGAAATCGTGTGGTGAAAGGATTTTATGCGCCTCAAGTCGGACTCCTTTCGAGAACTTAACATGATAATAAGAACTTACTGCTGGTTTCCCCACGATGCGGTGTTTTCCTTCTCCGTTTGAGAGAAGTGGTATAGCGTATCCTGCCATAATCCTATATACTACTCTTATATACGCGAAAGTTTGTAAGTATGGATGGATGGATAGATGGATGGATGAATGGTCAGTGACTGAAAGACACGTCAAAATACAAATACATTTATTTACCAAAAACAATTACAAATACCCGAGTTAATTGAGAAACAATAACACAGCGACATAATACAATTAGCACACATTTCTGAATCCCGAGTGACGCGAGGCGCGCGGTGCGGTGAGTGTGAATCCGGAGCGGAGCGAGGGCTACAGTAACTAATTAATGTCAGCTTCGCAATAGGTGTTGCAAACTTAGCGGACCGAATTTGGGACCGCAATAATAACAAACATTGGGTCTTACAGTGTGTACGGAAAGCGGTTTGAACGCCACTGTTATTACTACTTACTTATTTACTTTCATAAACACAATTGATAGTCAATTAGGTACATTTACCTGCTAAATTATAACTACACAAAATAGAATACAAACAACAAAATAGAAACTAAAGTTATAATCAAAACCCATGTAATAGCCATAATAAAACGGAATGGAATAAAATGTAATGCAGATGGCCCTTGCCTTGCGTAAGTTGGTAAGATAGCAGTATAAAAAAATGATGCGCAAGAGACTGAACCGATTTGAGCAATCTGAAACTTGAAATAAATATCAGTTCGTAACTTGGATGAAGACCTGATTAAAAAAAATAACAATCGGAAAGTGTAACTCATACGCGAGTAAAGCCGACAGAATGAACACTCCGACACGCGCCGCTGCCAGCCGCTCGACTGAGTGGTTCTACTGCTCACCACAGAGCGTATACTGTGCCCTCTCAGTTACTGTTATTAAGTCTATGTCGGACGGAGCAATACTATAATCAGAGACGGGAATGTACCGGCGTTTGTTAGCCGTGCACTTTGTACTGAACAGCTGCTAGATACCTACTGTATTATAATTTAATACCTACGTTATATCTACACAGCGTATTCTTAAAACCAGGATTCCCAACACAGTTATAAGTATTATATTCAATAGAGAAAATTTATAAATTTTATTAAGTATTAAAGGATTTTTTATTTCAGCATAATATTGTTATCCTACTAATATTATAAACAAAGTTTGTGAGTATGGATGGATGGATGGATGTTTGTTATTCTTTCACTTTGGGACGGCTGAACGGATCTGTATGAAACTTGGCACAGAGATATATTATAGTCTGGAATAGCACATCGGCTACTTTTTATCCCGTGGGAATACCGGGATTTCTGCTAGGGAATCTGCGCAGGTGAAACCGCGGGGCGCAACTAGTTTCAGCAATATAAAACTGTATCTAACCATAGCTTGAAATCTTTTCGTGCCACATTTGATTTGTGACAGACAGACAAGGTCTCACCATAGGTACTACATATTCTCTACATATTAACAATAGGATATTACACAAAAGTAGCATGGGGACGCGCTGCGTCAAACAGGACGCGCTGCGTCAAACAGGACGCGCTAAAGTTGCGTCACAAACGTTGTCAATTCGTCCGTTTGCAAAGCCGGACGTCCGGCTCGCTGCGGGACATGATACCGACGGAGACACACGAGACGTCACTGCGAACTTCAGGTTCACATGGGACCGGTTTGGAATTTTCGGCTTCATTTCATAAGTTTTAGTATCGAGCTATAACAATTTGAATCCATCCATCCATACTTTCACGTTTATAATATTGCTAGCGATCCGCCCGCGCGCCCCTGTTTCGCACGGGTGCACATATCATGCATGTATTATACATATAAACCTTCCTCTTGAATTATTCTATCTATTTAAAAAACCGCATCAAAATCTGTTGCGTAGTTTTAAAGATTTAAGCATACATAGGGACATAGGGACATGGGGATATAGGGACAGAGAAGCGACTTGTTTTATACTATGTAGTGAAGTAGGATAATTGTCTGACGCATCAAGCTTAAGGTAGAGTCAGTGAGTAGGTACTAGCAGCTGTAGTTTTAGATCAAACGCTAAGATTGGGAACATGTGCCAAAAATTTGATTTCTTCGTTTTCATGCATCTTAACGATGTTTTCTAGAAAAATATTATAATTTTACTCAATCACTGAAATACACGATTGTATACGATCTCTCGTACCAATTAGTTCAGTGACTTTGTTGTAATTTAATTTACTTTTAGCGAATAACATTTCGCAATAAAGCAAATATCAAAGGCGTCTTTCATATCCGTGAGAAAAGTTTTCATTAATTTCATAAAATAAAAATTCCAGAATTTTTCGGAAAGCGCGACCGTTCCGACTCATTGACCGTGTGCCCGCGCGCGCGCGCCCACGCTGCACTGTACCGTACATACGGTACCGGACGTGCCCTACAATGATGACATGTCCGGCCGGTCCAGACCGGACGCAACTATGACGTGCAATTATTTTGAGTAGAAAGGAAAAATTATCCGTAGTATAGTACCTGTTTTGTACTTAATTGATATATTGTGTATTTTATATAATATATAGCGAATATAGCTAAGCTACTGCGGGAACCAAATAGCTGATATTAAACTTCCATCCTTTTTTTAATACCCCCATATGATGCAACTCAAATACTAAACAAAAATTGCCAACTCAAATAAATTAGAGACCAAACTCCCAATAATCATCAAGCCATAGTAAAATCTGTCAGGAATTATGAAAGCTGCAATCCCCTCCAGGATCTAGGTCGACTTAACTGTAACCCTGTATACACTCGGACGACAGAGAACAAGCACCTATATTTATCACACAAATATTTGTTCTGTGGAGTGGCACGGCCTGCAGTGCGAAGGCAGAACTTCACCCACTACGCTGAGGGAGTGCAGGTAATGTGCAGGTATTCTAGTGAAAGGGACAACAACACATCCAACGTTCATTATTATACACTCGGGACAGTAAGATGGCTAAGTTTATAAGTATTCATGAAACTGTAAGTGTAAAACTGAATATGTATAGCAAGAATAGAATAACGCGGCGACTAGCCTTTTACAATGTAAATATTCAATCTTGCAGCGCAAAATCTATGCATAAATTAATATTCTTAAGTCGTCTGTTTCGACGCTATCAGCCGACACAACCTGTAACTCCATTATGTTTAAATGCGATCAACACACCAATTTAGTTATTTCATCAGAGTTGATGTAATTTGCGGAACCCTTCGGAGTAAGCGATGTTCGGGCTTGTCCTAATTCTGTCGAAGCAAATAACTAACATAAATAAAGTGTTGACTCATTTTTTTCATTCAGCGTCGTTCAATGAGGGGTGAAATCACCCCTTTCGGGGTTAATAGCAGGTTCGAGGGCGGTTCTGGACTAAATTTGTCACATTTTTTGTGTTTTATGGAATAACTGTGAAGTGCGATCTGGGCCTTCATGAAACGGGAGGTCCAAACGCTATCGTACAATTTTAAAATGTATACATATATAATTTCATTATTGTCTCATTTCTTTGAGACACAACAACTATTTTCATAATTTAGTAATAATTTAAGATTTGCTGGGATATCTACCGTGCCTGACAATAGCCTGGTCTATTAATTCTTACGGATTTTTGGATATTTTTTTATCAATATTAAATGTGGATACAAGGATTTTTTTAAGTTTTACCTAAGTAGGAAAGGTTCTCGTAAGAATAGGATAGTTATGTACTCCTTAGACTGCAAGCGTCGTTACTGTCAGTACTAACTCGGCGCTCGGCCGCAAGCGGGGCTGTTTCTCAGTAGTTTGCTACAATAGGAAAATTATTGTTCTCGCAAAATTCTAGCAAACACACTTACCTACCTCTTGTTATTAAGACGTAAAAAACCTATGTGGGCTTTAAACCTAAATTAATTGTACAAGATTCAAGATGACAGCAGTTCTGCAAATAAATATACTTTGACTTTGACACAGGTAAACATTTAAAGGTATCTCACGAATTATTGTGAAAAAAATATATGATGACTTTAATTTCGCAGAAGGTAGATAGGTATTCCTTAGATGTTGGTCCTTCACTGCCTCTCGCACGATCCTTTGAGGATTAAATTGAAATATCATTGAAGTACTCCTTGGAGACGTGAACTTGACAGTCGGAGCCGACTCTTCAACTCGACTGAAACTAATGATGCTAATGACTCGAGACATTCCACATTTTTCTATTTATTTTCCACTCAAATGAAGGGTATTCGTCAGAAGCGACTTTTAACCGCGACTTTTAACCGCGCCGTTGTGTTCTGATTAAAATGACAAAACAATTACAGGCACATGAGGCTTAACATCAGTATGCCTGAAGTTGATGGACGGTGCATCGTAGGGCACATCTTTATCGTGCGTGACTTACGAAGCAATGCTTTGTTATTAGTGATGGTTACCACTTAACATCAGGCGGGCCATCTGCTGACTCCATCAGCAAAAACAAATAACGGTCGACTATACTATAGACTGATGACGTAGTCCTAGCCGTTTCCGGCTACGGCGACTGTTACTGGATCGTGTGATCTGTGTGAGGGCCCTGTTGTTCTGCCCTCTGATGCGCTCTAATATGGCTGATGTACCCAATTTTATACTACTATACTATACACTATAGACTACTCGTAACTTGACTAAAAATAAAATAAAAATAAATAAAAAAATAATGCTGGACAATCCACACAGCACTATCTAGCCCCAAAGTAAGCTATTCAAAGCTTGTGTTATGGGTACTAGATAACTGATATATTTAATACATTATATACTTACATAGATAGATATTTTTATTATACATAGAAAACACCCAGACCATATCGGAACAAATTTCTGCAGATCGTACACAAATTTGTTCCACGGCGGGAATCGAACCCGCAACCTCTTGCGTCGCAGGCAGGCTCTCGCCCGCTGCGCCACAGAGGTCGTAAAAAAAGTTTTTAGTGTATGTTACTCGACACTACTTTTTACAGTGTTAACTACATTCTAAGGAAAGGTCCCTTCCGTTCTCCAGTCCTGTGCCAGTCAGCCCCATTGCTGCTCCGACAAATTCAATAATAAACTCGACACAAAATCGCGACTTATAAAGTCATATCAGAAAGTATAAGTGAGCATCGCTCTTCGATTCGTTAATCAAATAAATATGAAATGTCGACGAACTCAAGCAAATATTCAAACAAATTGTAGGTAGGTATTCGATTCCAGACGTGATATCCTATCTGAAAGAACTTTTGTATCGCAAATAAAACAAGTCGAAAATATTTATTATAATGATCTTTGGGTATTATACTTGGCATCGACTTAATATAATTATTTTATGTACCAATAATAGCCAAAATGATCTTTCAATCGTATTCATTACTTTGTTTTGTTTGGAGACTTCATCATTTAGACAGTTTTCGTTGTGCCTAGAATACAGAATACGTTTTGAAGCTCAAATACAGTCGAGCAATGGATTTTTCTATCTTAAAAATGTAAGTGAGCAAAGTCGTTTATAACGATGAAGGAAAACATTAAAGTCAAAAGGAATTTTAAAAGGTGCATACAGTTAAATCACAAGGATCACTTGAAGCTAGGTGACTCTAGGCGCCAGTTCCACGCGAACATAGTCTAAAAGATCAGCCAACAAACTAGCTTGCTTCCTACCGTTCATTGTATGATTGTTACAATGTAAAGCAATATTCAAGCTTCAGCATGATGCCAGCCGAGTCGATTTAGCGAGGCGTCGTAGGAGTAACATACATCCTGAAGAAACCCTCAGACATCGCAGGTCATCGTCAGGTAGGTAGCTTACGCAGGTACAAACAATACATTAACAAATTGAAGCTCCCATTATATAAAACGCAGATTGACACAATACGTGTCGCCCTCAAGCGAGAGCACTCCTCGAAGCGTCCTCCATTGTAGCTTCGACAAAAGAACGGGGACTTTTATGCACAATTTTTTCAGATTCGTATTTATCACACAAACATTAATATTTTACAACTTTCGAGTTAGCATCGTCGTAACATTTTTGCAGGATTACAACGATCATTCTTTGATAAAAGACGTAAATAATAACTTTGACTAAGAGATGACTGACTGAACACCGGACGTAAAAAAACTTCCAACTTCGATAAGTCGGAGCGCCAACGATATTGGTTGGTAATCAAATCAAACCTAAGTGGTTGACGTGTCAATCTAAATACTGATAGATTTCCTTGTCCCGTGGTAATCCCTCCCCTCCCCGCCCCGAGGGAGGGAGGGAGGGGACGCTCTCAAATAATTAACTAGAAATAAATAGCTCCATTTGAATTAGTCGCACTCCGGGGATCTAAAGCTTTTTCATAATTAATAATCATTTTCAGCGAAGTCTCATCGTGACGCTGCAGCGCTTGATACGCTATTATGTTTAAAAGTAGATAAGAATAGACGAGACGACAGAGTGAGACAAAACACATCTCAGTCGGATCTCTCGCTTGCTCTTGCTGTGTATCTTGTATAAGCTGATCGTTCATTTTCCTTTTACATTATATTCAATACTCTAAAAATTCATCTTTGCAGTTTTGCTTTTAATATTTAGCTATGACACTGTTGCACATAAATTATGGTCTGCTTAGATACTACCCCATTCAGCGATGACATAGTGAGAACAGTAGGAACCAAGCCGTAAGTTTGTTGGCTGTCCTTCCAGGCTTTGGTCGCGTGGAACTGGCACCTAGAGTCACCTAGCTTTGGGACGTTTCAAAGTGACCCGGCCGCCGGGCGCCGGGCGCTGGCCGCAGCGGCCGCCGGGCGCTGGCCGCAGCGGCCGGCGGGTTCGGAGTGATAGTGCGCAACAGCGTTGCTGTGTTCGGTGAATCCTGAAACCACAGGCACTCGAGGCTAGCATAACGTTTGCCTCAAGTTGACGGACGCAAGGCACTGCATCGTAGGGAAAGTTCCTATCGTGCGGACTTGCGAGGCAATGCTTTGTTACAGGTGATGGTTACCACTTAACATTAGGTGGACCATCTGTATGTTCCATCAGCTAATTGTATAAAATATATTTAGAGAGCTGAGTGCGCGCTCACACCGCGACAGGCATTAGTTTTTATTTATGATAGTTGTTAAAACAATGATAAATCCAAAATAGTTTTGTCGACTATCGACTACTAGAGCAGGTCAATGATGAATGCGTCGCGCGGTGAGAGCGTGCACTCAGCGCGCGAGTGATCCGTCACGAGGTGACGTCACGCGATAAACATACATTATTTATGTCGAATACGTTTATAGAATAGCGGCGCCGACACGGGAAGCGTATTAGAGGCGGCTCCAACCGCAGCGCGACGTCGCGGGACCTAGTACTGCTGACAAACCAGTCATGCAACTTTCTTTGTTGCTGATAAAGTATTTTTTTTTTAGTATTTTTTCATTATTTTTGAAATTAAATACGTGACCAAGCTCCAGTAGAAAGTCTGCCGTAGTATAGTCGGCTTTGTTCCCCATCAAAATCTGGCTGAAAATATACACTGCTGGTCATCAGCCTACAGCGAGAGTGTAAACTGCTCGTCTTTCGACCTTTGTGAATGCTGCAGAGTTTTGGCCGAAAGGTGTCGTCAATGGACGCTTTTGTGGACGCCTGTGAGACATGAATCCAACACGTATTAATTAAAAAATATAACAAATACAAAACTGATAATTATAAAATTTAATATTTTTTTTATGTTTAATATATTATTATGTATTGAATGAACACGTCACAGGTCACTCAGTTTTACAATATTTTTCCCAACCGAAACCGTTTCCCACGTGTACCCGAGTTAGTTGAGCTACTGTGCGTTGTGTACTATGTTCTGAATCCGCTACACACGCGATAGTGTCGTGAGCGACGCCCCTTGCCGACCGCCGTGTGCTGGTGACGACGCGATGTCCCGCGATACTTGTACTGTAACTTAGCAGACGGTTAACAAGCGGTATGCCGACATTTGCCGTCCTTGTTACACTATTAGAAAGAGACAAATTAATCTAGCTTATGATAGATTCTAGCACGCACAAAGATTCACCTAGATTTAAGACATTTGAAATTTAAAAAATCTTTATGATTTCATAGAATTTAATAATGCGACATCAGAATAAATCATCATCATCACCAGGCAGACTGGACCGCAGGCCTTTCCTTTACATTTCCCAGGATTCGGCGGTGTCCATGACTTTTACCGATTATTTGAATGTCGTCGGTCCATCGGGTGAGCGGCCGTCACACGTTTTGCTTTCCGGTAACATCGCCCCTCATCATCATCATCCGTCATAGTCGATGGATGAACACGGCTCTGACTCGTTCTTCCTGGAAATATGTAGTGAGGCCTATATGACTATGCCCAGCGGTAGACGTTTTCCAGCCATCATCCACGCACGAGTCTTTTGGTACTTAATCAACTTGAAATTGTTTTTAATGAGAAAGTGATGGCGTGGATTCAGACGTCATGTCATTATAATATACCTAATGTACCTAATGTTCATCCGTTTCCTTTATTTGATTGTTTTGTACTATGTGTGTTTATCTTCGCAAATGAATGCCGTCTCTGTCACGCCCTTAACAAGGACCATGCGATACGAACTCGTTCTAACACTTAACATAACAACAATGTAGGTATGTAACTAAACTAAACCATGTGTAAGCAATAAGTATTGAATACATACGTCTGTTCATTATCCCAACATTGTGAGTTTAGTGAAACACGACGTCTGTTTATTTAAACACTTCCGAATTCTAAACAACATTGGTTTTGGAAAACAATGAATTCAGTTCGACGAGCGCGGCACGACACGGCACGACACGGCACGACACGGCACGACACGGCGGGACCGCATTCGATGTCGATTTGTGCAATTACAATACAATTTAAACAGTTTGTTTGTTCGTCCGCTAATCACATGGTGTCTACTGTAGTTCTACAGTAATTGGTACCTTCAGTACTCGGAGGTGTTTGTACGGTTTATATACAGGGTGGAAGAAAATACTGTGCGTTTCCAATGCCACAACATACACTCACAAACTCTGTTCCAATCTATACATCGAACCGTATTTTTTATATCATTTTTAGCCTGTAAAAGTCCACAGCTGGATAAGTCACTTTTCGGAAAAACTATTACGAGTCCTCTCCATTCAGCGACTCACGATATCGTCGGTCCATCAGTTGGAGTATATCCTCCAACTGATGGACCGACGATATCGTATCATACTTTTTATTGAAGGTAGACGACGAAACTTAGATTATAGAACATTCTTTATTGCACAAATAATACATACTGTACATAAGCGAGCTTAATGCTGCATAGCATTACCAGCTAACCTTTGGTAAGCAGAGACAGTTTTGGTCTTATATTATTGTTATTTGTGCTCGAACAGTATTTGTGCGTGTCACTGGATAGTTATTCTTTCAAACAACCTCCCCGAAATGAAATAAAATGAAATAATAGCCAATCGCACCTCGAAACTGCGAGCCGCTGTCGCCGGGCCCTTAAACACAGCAAAGATGTAGAATTAGGATCTTAATTTCAGATCGTACCTATCTAACTCCCTACTAAAACTGCAATTGCGTTTAAGTGGATTGGTGTTTTCTAAGGACAATAACATAAATAAATAATTTATTATCAGAAAAGTGTTGATCGCGCTTTTAGGAACCGGGGGTCAGTATTTCAAAACAAATAAGTTAAAATTTTAAATAAACAAACTAAGCTAATAAAGAGGACTTTACAGTGAATATTATTGACTGTTTAGAGAAAGAGTCGTTTCGCACCCTGTATACTTGTGCATTAAGTGAGTGCAAAAAACAAGTGTAGCAATCTAGTGTGGAAAGATTGTTCTGAGAATCGCGCGCTTGTCGCTTGGCGCGAGTGATGAGGCCAGCGCGGTTCCTGGAGGATGGAGAGGAACAGGATCCGATGGGACGATATATTTACATGATGGTATGGATGAAATGTGATAGTAGCCAACGAGGCTGACAAACATCCACCACCGCTAGCAAAACTACAAAAACTAGTAAATCAAACTTTGTGGTAGAAAAGCCTTCAGGATCATGCAAAAGAATGGTAGGAACCAGCCGTAAGGCACAGGGCAGTGCATCGTAGGGCACGTTCATATCGTGCCTGACTGACGATGCATTACTGTGTTATAGGTGATGCTACCACCAGGTGGGCCATCTGCTAGTTCCATCAGCAAGTTGTATTTAAAAAAATTGTTGATTAGATCAGTAGATTCATATTACTTTACTTAAAAAAAAATGACATTATTTTGAAGGTTGCGGTTTTGATACATAATAAATAAATAATATTGCGTCCATCTAAAGCAGTCTGTATATAAGACCAAGGGAATACGTTGGTGATATTCTGACTTGCGTCAGTACTAGTTGCGACAGAAAGCTCCATTAAAATGCTATTACTGATCATATCTGCGTCGGAGCGACCTGCGACAGGCAATAAATAGGCAGTCACACGCAAAACGACACACACGCATTATGACACAATCGCAATACTACAAGAAAACTGAGAATCTTGATCCCCGCCGCCACCGTATAGGTAATAGTCAGTCGCGAGGATCAGATTTAAATTTCTTAAAACTATATGTTCGGCGCCAGTTCTTAGCGATGAATCAACAACCGTACCGCGTCCTGCAAGCAGTCGTGTAGCTGTTCATTTTGTTTTTAAATGAGGATGTGCCACAGCAACAGCCGCCGAGTGCAGTGCTAAGTATGTAGCTACACTCCAGCGTTTCTCTAATTGGTTTCGGATCCCGTGCAGTGAGGCCACGCATGCTATCTACACCGTGAATACTCGCCGCTCATTACAGCAGAAAGCGCTTCAAGTCAACAAGTTTTATTTAAATAGCTTTCGCGATGTTTTACTCGGCGCTACGCAGGCAGTGCTGGGTCAGAGTTACTGAAGTAGGTACTGTTTATAGCTTGTTCTGTTACGCCATGTTCGTTTCAATGGCTCTTGCTTTGAGCTTCATAATTATATAAACCTGTATGTGTGCAAAACTTAAACGTAACTAAAAACTAACAAACTACTAGTAAACTTAACTAACTTAAGTAATAACTTTTTTGAAAAAATAATAACAACACCGAAAAACATAAAATCATACTTTTGCTAAACGCAAACCAACACGTCATTGGTGTATTTAATTTTGTAAATAATAGTTCTTATCAAAAAGGGCGTAATTAAATTTATCGCATAATTTCAATCAAAAGGGCGTGGTACTTCTCCGGATGAGAAAGAGCTCTACTACTCTTAAAATTATACTTGTAAATATATTACTCTTGAACACGTCTATCATGAGAAATAAATCTATGCACAAGTTCCACGCGGATAAGCCTAGAAGACCAGCTACCAAGCTTTCTACTTGGTCTACCCACGTTCCACGCGAATAAGCCTAGAAGACCAGCTACCTAGCTTTCTACTTGGTCTACCCACGTTCCACGCGAATAAGCCTAGAAGACCAGCTACCAAACTTTCTACTTGGTCTACCCACGTTCCACGCGAATAAGCCTAGAAGACCAGCTACCAAGCTTTCTACTTGGTCTACCCACGTTCCACGCGAATAAGCCTAGAAGACCAGCTAGCAAGCTTTCTACTTGGTCTACCCACGTTCTACTGTAATCCTTGTCGCCACTAGCGCCGCATCAAATCAACAAGTCCTCGAATTAATGACGTCACACTCGTGTTTCCTGTGATTTCATTTTAAATCCACATGAAATATGTTTTCAGGTGTTTTGTAACGATTAAGACGTCAAGTGTGTGTAGAGTGTGCACGGGACCGTGCCTCGCCGGGCGGTCGTTATAGCAGGCGGTGGAGCGTTAACTTGCGGCGTGTGCTCATTGACGCACGGTTATTGGTCACTGACGCGATATTACCACGCTGTGCCGTTACCTACTCATAATATGATACAAATACTTGGTAGCCTGTAGATATTTTTCATGAGATACAGTGATGGAACTAGCTTATGGTCCAAAACGAATGATGGCGGTCTCAGCTTAAAACAATCAAAATAAAGTGGAGTCTTGATTTAGTCCACTCACAAGGATCACTTTGAAACTAAAACGTGCGCGCAATCCTACTGGCGCAGGCGCAGGCGCAGGCGCAGGCGCAGGCGCAGGCGCAGGCGCAGGCGCAGGCGCAGGCGCAGGCGCAGGCGCAGGCGCAGGCGCAGGCGCAGGCGCAGGCGCAGGCGCAGGCGCAGGCGCAGGCGCAGGCGCAGGCGCAGGCGCAGGCGCAGGCGCAGGCGCAGGCGCAGGCGCAGGCGCAGGCGCAGGCGCAGGCGCAGGCGCAGGCGCAGGGCGGTGCACAGTGACACGTGACACATGGCACATAGCAAACTAACGTGTGCAAATATTGGTTGACATATTTATGCAACACAAAATTTTCCAACTTCTATTATCCACTCGCTTAGACATCATTACTTCTTCTTCTTGTCGAATCACTAGTTTCGTTCGAAACAGTGTGGTGAAAGGATTTTAAGTGCACCTCAAGAGGCTCCTTTCGAGCACTGATTTTTATTTCTATTTCCTTCCATCATTACTGATTTCTGGCACCAAGAGATCTATCTTTTTAGACTTAATCACGCCAAACTATCACCAAGTTTAGGGAAAGCTTTTAAGCGTTTTATAAACTGGTTTTATATTACATTATAATTTACTTTATAACAATATCCACAGTATTTACGTAAATTATAAGTAAAATTGAATTTGTTTTGATGATAGTCCTGGTGATGCATTTAATGAAATTCATTATCTTTATATCAGCCATCTGGTCCCTATAGCTTTACTTTGTGTGTGGATATCCACCAATTTTTATTGACTTTGTCAGTAACGATTTTTTGAGTGCCTAACAGTACCTACCTGTAGTGTAAGTTTTTAAGATTAGTATGTAAATGGTAAGTAGTAAGTAAGGATCGTGTATTATCGCAGCGTGCAATGGACACGCGCCCCCAAAGTGAGTGTTTGTGGATAATATTCAAAGACCTAGTGGAGAGCTCTCCACACACTGACTGCTCTCCACCGCTGCCGCCGGCGCCGCTGTACCGGCCTGCCCCTCCATCCCCTTTTTACTAACGGAAACAGCGATATAACTTTGATCCCCAGTCACGGTAGATATACCATCTTCGTACTAAGTTCACTAGATCAATAATTATTGAAGAAGAGAGAGAAGAGATTATGCAAGAATATATGATAAGAAAATTCTTTATTGCACATACATAATATATAGGCGAACGTAATGCTAATAAGCATTTTCTTCCAGCTAACCTTTGTGTTATGTGGAGTGAATGAAAGTATTTTTTTTTATCCGTAACTTTGATTTAATAAAATAAATATTTATTGACTTTGAGTATGAAAACGAGCGTTTGTCTTGGAAAACCTGTTTGGATCAAAATAATATTTTTGTTGAACTTTTGTTAAGCCACTATCCGAAACTTTGTGTTTTGCGGTTACAGGTCTACATTCAGTGGTCTTCAAATTAAAATGTTGCGCGAGCGAGAAGTGATTTAACAGTTTGCATAAACAAACTTTAGAACAAACTTTATTTTGTCTCTTAAATACCTAAAATTACGTTAAAACCGGCTGCTAGCTGACATGTGTTTTTGAATACGGCTATTAGTGTTTGGTGTAAATAGTCTTAAATTATCACAATGATTCTTGTGATTGAATAAAGTTTGTTTAATGATGATTTTATAAGCAGATTGTCTAATGTACAGTAATTTTGGTATACCGTCGGTATGTTTGGAATTAATTCCAGAGAGAGGTGATAGCTTGTGTCTGGTCGCGTGTGGAATGTTAGTGTGCTATATTATTATCATAAGATATGTTCATGTGCATTTCCTAAGGATTCTTGATGCACATGGGGTGCGAGTTCGATTCCAGAATTTATCTTTGCATGATCAAATGAAATGATTCATTTTGTAACAATATTATATTTGATACGAGGAGCTCGATCAAGGTATTCTCAAGGTACTTGTATTTATACTTAACGACGTGCAGATGAAACTTACATGTTCATCACACAAATTACATTTTTAGTGAAATCAAACCCACTACCTAAAAATCAGAATAGTAGACTGGACAACAAAAAAATTACGAATACCTATATACAAAAGAGAGTAGAGCTCTCGGTGTGTGGCTGGCCCGGGAAGTACTACCACCACGCCTTTTTCTGCCGCCAAGCAGCAACGCTGTGTTTCGGTTTGAAGAGTGTGGTCGCCGGTGTAATTACAGGCACATGAGGCTTAACATCTGTATGCCTCAAGTTGATGGACGCAGGGCAGTGCATCGTAGGGCACGTTCCTATCGTGCGTGACTTGCAAGGCAGTGCTTTGTTATAGGTGATAGTTAACACTTAACATCAGGTGAGCCATGTGCTTGTTCCATCAGCTTGTTGTATAAAAAACGTAAGCTCCAGCCGTCGTACAAAGGAGGCCTTATAGCGTCCCAGACCTCCCAAGTGCAGGCCGCAGCTGCGATGGACGCATGCCTCGAGTAGTGTTGCCGCGTCGGAGCTCAAAGTACCCGATACTTCAACAAAGTGTTTGCGCGCGCGCTCACTCCGCAGAGTTCGTACTGTTCCGAGAAGCGCCTTCACGTCCAACGCATTCAGAATGAAAACTGGTGCTCAAATAACTAATCTTTTTAAACATTTTCTTTTAAAAATTCAAATTCTGGGAAAAGAAATAAATTGACTGTTTATATAATATTTCACGACCTCTGTGGCGCAGCGGGCGAGAGCCTGCCTGCGACGCAAGAGGTTGCGGGTTCGATTCCCGCCGTGGAACAAATTTGTGTACGATTTGCAGAAATTTGTTCCGATGGTCTGGGTGTATTCTATGTATTACTATAATAAAAAATATCTATCTATGTAAGTATATAATGTATTAAATATATCAGTTATCTAGTACCCATAACACAAGCTTTGAATAGCTTACTTTGGGGCTAGATAGTGCTGTGTGGATTGTCCAGCATTATTTATTTTAATTAAATATTTTCGATTACCTATATAATCGAAAATGTTTATTACATATTTATTTACGAAAAGGACACACGCGCGTTGTTGTCCCTTTAAATAATATATTTTAGAGCGCCTTTTATCATACATCTAACTTATTATTTAATTTTGATGATGATTTTTTCAAGATTCTGATCTATTTGTAATTTTTGTACTACCTAGTAAAGGTCAACGATGTTTTAAAAACTAACTTTAAAACTTATTTAAGAAAATTCTATTATCATTAAAATTAAACAAATAATTTTGATACGCGTGAGACGAAGTTTATTCTCGTTACGAATGATCTAATCTAACTTACCAACTAGGAGCCATCAGGCACAGAACGCGTGGGCGGCGGAGATAAGCCACCCGGCCGCAGGTGCAATAGTGCATGCATGCACTTTATGCGTTTGGTGTTGTTATGCGCTCTGTACTAGCCGGTAACATAACTACCTTCCTTATGCCAGTAACTAAATGAACAAACAAAGTCGGCATCAGCCTGTTTCCCGTGTGACCGTGGCCAGGACTGGCTTGAGTCCGGAGCGAACGTCTCTTTGTAGGCTTCAGCGCGATGCGCCGCGCCGCCATCAACTCAATGTGTTTTAAAATACCCGCCGAGGAAGGAGGATTTGCTTATTTGAACGCGTCAATTCACGGGAGGCGGCGGAGGATTACCTTTAGGTTCGAATAAAAGTCAGTTTCACTTGTAAATACGACTGCAGTGTTATTCTGTCAATAACATTCACCCAAATGAATCCAAAATGAACTTTTTGTTTTGCATTCTGTAACACATTGACACGTTACTGGCGTCACCCGCGTGAGTCATGGCGAGTGGAGACGCCGGCGCGAGCGAGGTGAAGCTCGTGATCGAGCTGAGCGTGAATCCGCTAAGCGAACTCCCCGTGATTTGGTTCTTTCGATAATCGACACTGTTTTCATCGTAATTGTTGTCAAAGATTGAGCAGACATGAGTAACGAGCAAACATACTGAAGTAAAGTGCATACTTTATGACAGTAAAGTACACTCTCTCTAGGAAGGACGTAAGGATCAATTTCGCCTGACGAGCGACGCGGCCGACGCATGCAGACCATCGTAAAACGCGCAATTTCTTATTTAATTTTACATTTTTGGTCTCGTAGCGAGTGCTACGCCGTAGCCGGCGCTACGACGTAGCGTAGCGCTGCGTTGATTTGATTTGATTAAAAACATCGTTAGCATAGCATTACAGCTGCACTTTAATGAATACTAAACTTTAATGAAATTTCACATCGCTCTTAGAATATATTTTATGTGGAAAATTATGAATTGTACTCCCATGTCTCCTAATTAGGAGAGATTTTATGAATTCTTTGTTTCCTCGAGCGAGATCAAAGAGCTTTGAACGTGAAATTCAGTTTTGATGAAAGTAAAAATTGGCTTCAGGCCCCCTCGGCCGGGGGTAGCGGGGGCGTAACGGGGGCCGCGGGACGGAGAGGGCGGTTTAAAGACGAACATCTGTAAGATGTTCTGAAACAGGGAATTTGTTGAGGCTGTGTACGAGGCCATGTTATTAATGTGTTACATTTTGCAGTTAATAAACCTTGACTCAATGAAGCTTAATGTTATGTTATGTTTCAAACAATTTTGATGATGTCGTAGCGGCCATGTTGTTTACCTGACGAAGTAATAAGTTCCCAAGTTTAATACACGTTGATGTTGCCTTCGGCTAAACATCATATTTAACTGGAAGCCTCGGCACAGGACGGCTGCACTTGATGCATCGACGACATCGCAGAGCGCGAGACGTGGACGGCGCAGGTAAATCGTTCAGCCTGAAAGTGTAAAGGGCTGTTCATATGTCGAGCCTACTGCTGGACGCAGGGAAAGCCCCTTCCTCTAGCTGATGATGATGATTAAATAGATATAAATATGAAGATACATCATTGAATGTAAACCCCATATGTTTAACCTTTAAGTTTTATCCGAAGCGCCTCTAAGTGTCGAACGATTGTTGTGTCGAAGTTTTAAGCGACCTTTACTTCAAAAATATTTAAGATAGATGTAAACCGTGCCTGTTATTTACTTCTTCGTCTTGACATGTCAATAGTTTTTTTTAAACAGTGTGATGAGAGGAATGATCTAACTAGAAGTCGTTAACCTCCGGTCACTACAACTTACAAGTTTGCATTCAGTTTATTTGTAGTCACTTCAAACTCCACTCGGATGGTTGCTCCCGTTGCAGACTCTGACTTGGCAGTTTACAGTTTGACATTTTCAGATCAGCAGCGCGCTATTTTAAAACGTTCGGAAACTTCTCTGGTCAGAAACGTCAGTTTCTTTTTTTTATCTAATAAAAAAACCAGAACTAGAGACACATTACACCTAGTTTAGAAACTATCGACATAAGACTCTCTAATAGCATTACTTTTATAAACCTTAGTGGTTTCCTTATTGCTACATATTTCACTATTGTTATAAATTTTTTATAAAGATAAATAAAAAAATAATAATTTAGATGTTCATAACATCACCAAGTATTACTCACTCACTGTGAACCCCGTAAAAATTGTTGTGAAATTTTTATGTATTTTTTGTAACTATTCTTGCTCTGCCAGAAACAAGCTATATTTTTGGTGGTTGGTCCTCCAAGCGTTGGTTGTGTGGAACTGTCAGCTAGATTAACCAAGCGTTGGTTGTGTGGAACTGTCAGCTAGATTAACCAAGCGTTGGTTGTGTGGAACTGTCAGCTAGATTAACCAAGCGTTGGTTGTGTGGAACTGTCAGCTAGATTAACCAAGCGTTGGTTGTGTGGAACTGTCAGCTAGATTAACCAAGCTTTGGTTGTGTGGAACTGTCAGCTAGATTAACCAAGCGTTGGTTGTGTGGAACTGTCAGCTAGATTAACCAAGCGTTGGTTGTGTGGAACTGTCAGCTAGATTAACCAAGCGTTGGTTGTGTGGAACTGTCAGCTAGATTCACCAAGCGTTGGTTGTGTGGAACTGTCAGCTAGATTCACCAAGCGTTGGTTGTGTGGAACTGTCAGCTAGATTCACCAAGTTTTACGTTGATTCAAAGTGATCCTTGTGATTTAATTGAATAAATACCTTTTGAATTTAACTATGGCTTTGATCTTGTCTGTGCAATATAACAATATGTTTTATTATATTGCACAGAAAAGCCAAAAATAATGGTCGATATTAATCAATGTTTCCGATCGGACGCGTTTCAGAATGTTTTAAAACGATCCTGTTGAACAGCATAAAGTTTTCTACCAAAACAAATTGTGTGAGCAGAAAACAAAATATATATGTTCATTGACTATGTTTTATTCTCGGTGGATATCGAACCCACAGCCTACAAGAAGGCAGAGCGACTACCGACTGAGCTGTGGCGGCTGTCAGCCGGCCGCACAGTGGAATGAATAATGATAGTGATTCGGCATCACAGTGTAAGCTGTGAGGGTACCTCAGAGAGCCGTGCCCGCATGGATTACCCTGATCCCCACTCAGCCGACTCAGCCGACTCCGCAGACCACATGTCTATATCCTGATTGTAAGATTATGGGCATTTATGTACAGTCAACTGCACTAACATATTTGAATTTGTAAGTCTCAAAATGGTGTGACAACAGAAACTTACAGAGCAACCCCACAACTAAATGCACTTATCAACTATTTATCCAATTTCGAGTTTGTTGTGTAGTAGTTTATTTTATTGCTACGATTACATTTTAATAATTATGAAATCAATTAATGGGCAGGCAGAATCATTTACCAATTTAGATGCATTTATTATTGCATCTAACTAGGTATACCAGGTACTTTCAGTATTTTCAGTATAATTTTGACCAGTTTTAACTCAACTTTTAAAACAAAGAAACTCAGTCATAAAGTAAGTACTTTTTAGGTATCTTTGTATTTTGTTTCGTTAGTGGAATGTACAAGTTTGATAAGCAGTCATCCATCGATAGAACACAACATGTCCACTACACTCGACATGCCGGCTCTCGGCTCGACTCTCGACACGGCGACTGTCGATAAACGTCGCGTCTCGTCGCGCGCCGCTACTTACTGTAATTGCTTGATTGACGGACGCTGTATGCGCACTTGAGATTTAGTGCTGTGAGGGATTAGTCGACGCTTCGCTTTATTTAACGAACTCTCAATTGTGTAAATAAGTGAATTTACTTTTTACTGGTAACTAAAATAACGAACACCAACCATATCATTAACTTAGATCAAATATCACTACATAGTATAAAACAAAGTCGCTTTTTCTGTCCCTATGTCCCTTTGTATGCTTAAATCTTTAAAACTACGCAACGGAATTTGATGGAGTTTTTTTTAATAGATAGAGTGATTCAAGAGGAAGGTTTATATGTATAATACATGCATGATATGTGCACCCGTGCGAAGCAGGGGCGCGCGGGCGGGTCGCTAGTATTAAATATTTTAATTAAAAACCTTTAAAATGATTGTTGTAACCATACCTAAGCAGGAGCGAGATCTATGACAAGTATTACTCACTTAAAAGAAGATTCCATCTTTGTAATATTTTATTTTTTGGAGACAATAAAAACATTTGTATTGTATTTATATTGAACGAACTCGCGAGATGCTTAGTTTGCTCGAATATTGTTCGTTTAGATTGTTGTGCTGAAGGAGGCATTATATTGTGACAATCAATCATAAGATTAAAATAATTACATTAAGAAATTCATAAATGCCTAGTTTTTGATCCGAACTCTTTATTGCAAGTTTTTAAGTAACAATGGGTGATTATTTTATGCTGCGTGCTTATGGAACAAGCGAGGACAATGCTCCGCTTATGAAGCAAAGCATTGTCTCGCGAGCCACGCACAATAAGAACGTGCCCTAAGATGCCCAGCGTCCATCCAACTTTAATATGAAGGCAAGTTTTAAACAATTCAACTGTACTTCGTAGATGATGCAAATACTTATATTACACGTAGAATACACACAACTTGAATATGGCAACTTGAATACGAGGAGCTGTCTTGGATATGTTTTATTGCCACAGAAATAAATAACACGAAATGTACTTCACACGGAAGAGTAAATATTCATCATAAATGTGGATGGTAAGTCTGAGCGGCTGGAGAACGTAGAACAAAGTCGACGTGGCCGCGGCGGCGGCGGCCTCACCTCCGCGACTCTCGAGGAAGCGATAAATCAGCGAGCGACGCCGCCGGCGCGCGCTAGTTGGCGCCGCGCCGGACACAGCGCCGCAAGGACCGCTCGCTCACTACAACTGTAACTACGTGCCTGCGAAACAACGAGATACACGATACAGTTCTGACTTAGGAATGGACCATAAGGAACCATATGGTCCAAAGGAACTTATAGATTATGCAATTTTAATTGCTGTGTTCTGTTTAACTTCAAGTCAAATGGTGTGTTTGTATAGAAAGAATGAATTCATGTTTTTATTTTATTTTGTGTGTTGTTGTGTTCTAACATAACACAACACCACACCATCTAAGTGCTTCTAGTAGAAGGCATCGCACTTTATACTTATTCACCATTTTGGGATAATGTATTTTTATTTATATTCCGGCTTTTGTTGGAGATTTATCATTCATTCATTACTTGATTATAAACCGGTCACTGTTAGGTACTTACTGTTGTAGTAGATAATTAATGTCAGTAGACGGCGGGATACCACGTTACTGACAATAACGTCATGTTTTGTTCGTTTCTAAAGTTTTGTTTCACGTTTACAACTGTCGTTTACACATTTGATTACCTATGTAAAGTTTTTTATTAATAAATTTGCATTTCATTTTTAGAGCTAAAGTTACGACAGAATGAAAGAGCCAGCTCACGGCCAAGCACTGTACACAACACATACGACACAGTAAAGTGCAAATAAGCTGAGCTGATAACTAGCTAGTAGGTAGCTAGCTAGGTAGTATATTTTTTCGCGCAGTTTTTCATGACAACTGGCAAATGGCCCGCGCGAGATAACGCCCTGAATTTATTTGCATTCTAACTATGTCAGTACATTTAATAGCCGTTTCGTATCGCCGCTCACCACTTCACTTCAACTCAATGTACCTGCAGGCTTGTGCAATAAATAAAACTATGCTGGCTAAACTTTAGAATCGTTTCAAAATCTGGTCTTGATTCAATAATATTGCAAATGAAGCATGAGATCTTCATTTATTTATTTTAACTTACATCTATCTTTACAGGAGTATCCTTAATGCAATAAAGTTGCGATGAGATGGCAATTAGTTAACAATTGTCTAGGTTTTGCAACGTTCATCACTATCAACATTTTGCTGGCTCTATTCTACAAGTCTGAGTAGCAGTTCGCTTCTTTTTTTTTAGGTCAGTTTTAGTCTTGCCGTGAAAAATCAAAGGCTCGCGATTGTAATCCCGATTGTTAGCCTTCCGGCCCCTTGGATAGGACAATTAACATTCAAAGTACTAATTTTACTATCACTCGAAAGGAGCCTCTGAGGCTCCTTATCCTTTCACCGACGAACGAACTAGTGACAAGACAACAAGAAGAAGAAATAATTTTATTTTACAGAGCTCTATTCTTTGTTCTAGGAAACCTGCCTCCTACCGTTAGTTCAAGTAGGTGTAACCATCAAGAAACACTAACTGCGACCATAATTCCCCGAAGAAGTAACAAGCACCTGCGCCCGTGGAGACTCCACAGTACATAAGTCACGGCCGGCGCTCGAACCTGCTATATTGCACTCGTGATACCTACTCGGCTAACTACACGCGCCTTTTACAATTGTCTCAAATAAGCGAATTACTATTATAATTTACTAGGGGTTCGTCGCGGCTTCGAATAGGCGGTCATTTTTTAAACATTTAAATATAGCCTATCTATGTTGCTCAGGGATAAATAGTATGCTAACGGTAAAATAATGCAATTGCCAGAGCTGTACTATATCTAACAAACCACAACGTTTCATGTACAAAACCACAAAGATTCCATAGAAGCCTAGAAGAACAAGCAACATACTTACGGCTTGGTCTCTACCATTTTCTAACTAAACCTCGGTAGTACCTGCTCAATTCGATTAGTAAATCTTTGTCGCATCCAGTTCCGCTGCGCTCACTCGTTCGCAAAGTTAAATCCAGAGGATGCTGTCTTTCGTTTCATTCTTCTATTTTGGAAACAATTCTGCGAACGAGCATCGAAGCACAAAGTCTTACATAAATGAAGGGTAGGTACCAGCCCGAGCGGCCACGTCACTCCGAGGATGGATTATTGAAAACTACTGAATTGTGTTGCTCAATAAGTGAAATATATAAAAAAATGAATATTGGCAGTTATTGCACGCAGAGCTACAGCGCCTTCGAGCCCCGAAATGAGCGAACCTTGCTGCGGGGTATTACGAGCAGATAGAGCTGCAAACTGAGCCTATAAGAGGCTTGTTTCTGTCTATATTCATCATTATATTTTTTTGGTATATTTGGGCCCTTCAGGCTTCACTCATACGTTTAACGGTCCCGTAATAAAGCGAGCTTGACCAATATCATAAATATTATTAAAATTATGACTATTATTAAAAAAATGCTACCCAATCGATTCTTAGATACGGTAAGTGCTAATCGAAGTTTATTTTCGTTAGATTGTTCCGCAACTTAAATAATGACGTAATTATTTTAGTTTCCAGATTGAATACCAATATTATGGTTCATTAGCGCTATCTATAATGCTCTAGAAACGGCTGACTGTGCTAAGGAAAACATAAAGTCCCAGAGTGGAATGAAAGATTTTGTACAAAAGTGCGAAATAGAAAATAAAAAAATGTTCTATGAACAGATCTAGTGCTCGAAGCCACACAGTTGTTGAAACGACAAGAAGAAGAACTTGTGAACACTTGTTTCTACGAATAAATATAATGTTGTATCTCGTGAAACAGGCCCCGTCGTCGGGCCGGCGGGCGCGTGTTGGCCTGTGATTATGTTGAGGAGGCTCTTACTTAACGAGTTGTTTTTATGAAAGTGCATCGATGTTCGTATTAATTTCCTTCACAATTTGCTGTCTGCGCTCCCTGCAGCACTGCAGACATCTGCAGACATCCGCAGACATCCGCAGACGCGGCCTATTGTGCTCTCCGCAGAACTGACTACGGATACATGAAGGAAATCATTCTGAAGTCGCAGGGACTTGTTTTCTTGTCTTTGTTTAGACAAAGATTTTTTACAATTGATAAATTTTTAACCTTTTTTAAAGCTTTAGTTACGAGAGAGACCTAGCAACTGCTTAGCTGTTGTTGAGGTAGCGCGCTTATAACAAGTTATTACTAGATTCGTGATGAAATGAAGATGTCGCAGTTCGGAGTGGATTCAACGCAAGTCGAAAACTGACAGAACTTAAGTTTAAGGCCCATTTACATGATGCCATTTTCTTGTACGCACAAAAACAATATTTGAATGCAATAAATGAAGCGGAATAATGACCTTCAAGAATTGCAAGCAACTGTTTACACGCGGATACTAGTAAAAAAATTGAATGCAATTATTGTTTTCTTGTCTTTGTTTAGACAAAGATTTTTTACAATTGATAAATTTTTAACCTTTTTTAAAGCTTTAGTTACGAGAGAGACCTAGCAACTGCTTAGCTGTTGTTGAGGTAGCGCGCTTATAACAAGTTATTACTAGATTCGTGATGAAATGAAGATGTCGCAGTTCGGAGTGGATTCAACGCAAGTCGAAAACTGACAGAACTTAAGTTTAAGGCCCATTTACATGATGCCATTTTCTTGTACGCACAAAAACAATATTTGAATGCAATAAATGAAGCGGAATAATGACCTTCAAGAATTGCAAGCAACTGTTTACACGCGGATACTAGTAAAAAAATTGAATGCAATTATTGATTGCAAATCTTGACAAGAAATAATTGCAACTGTCTTTTGTTTACACCAATACGATTATGTTTAAGAGATTATTGCTTTCAAGTCTTGCTTTGTCTACACACAGACTTGTACGTGCGTGTACAATTTCTTGGTGCGTTCCTTCATGTATTGCTCGTATTTGCGTTGGCGAATTTTTCATTCAAGTGTTGAACGTTTGAGAATTTTTTTCATTCATATTTTAGAATTCGGTTCTGCTGATTTAATAAAGTTTATTGAGATTTATCGGATACCTACTCACTGAAATTTTTAATTACAAGAATCGTGATGCACTAGCAGCATTCGGAAAGGAATTCGGAGTTTAAAGGTTTCGGACATATGGAAATACCAAACAAAAATAAAAAATATTGAGTATCCAATTGAATACAAAAATTGCATAACAAATGATTGTACTTGCTGTTTGTACCAGGGACAGTTTCGAATGGAATAATTGCCTACTATAGCAAGAATGTGACATGTTGTACAGACGATGCCAGCCAATTATTGCCATAATATTATTGTATGCAACAGGCAAAAAACTTGTATCGTATAAATGGGCCTTTAGTCTCGAGTTTAGAATAACTAGAGGCGGCGGCGGCGCTCCCGCGGAGGCTGCGAGGCTGGTGTTTCGTGATCGCGACCGCCGCCGCCTGTTATAAGTTAGTTTCGTGAATAGAACAACGCAAGTTGTGTTCCTCTGATTGTAGCATCACTTGATAACACACTACTTTAAAATGTGACTCCTCACAAGTTACGTAAGAAGCCTGAGCTGCTGTGTGTGTGTGTGTATTGTTCTTTGGGGAAGTACTACTACAACCATGTTTTTTTCTGTTTTAGTTTATAAGTAGGTAATTTAAATTATACTGATCTAGCTCGAAGAGTGTGGTATTATTAAAATAATAAATTATTACTTATTAAATTATTACAGACGCATGAGGCTAACATAATAATATGTCTATGCCTCAAGTTGATGGTCGTGTAGAGGCAGTGTATCGTAGGATCACATCGTGCGCGACTAGTGACTAAGTGACAGTGAAGTGACTAAAAGCAAAATCTTCCAGACAACTATATATTTATTTATGTATACTATATTATTTATTTATATACCTATGTCCACTACAGATAGAGGCAATATACAGCAGAGTCCCCGGAGCCGGCGCGCGCGGCGCTCTCACTCTGAGTGTCGCCAGATAATTAATTCTAAGCTCGGGTCGCTGCGACAAGACAACAGAATAGAAGAGTAATGGAGCTCTGCGTGTGTGCCTCGTCCGGGGAAGTACTACCACCACGCCTTTCTCTGCCGACAAGCAGCAACGCTGTGTTCGGTTGTGTTGACATGAGGCTTAACATCTGTAGCCTCAAGTTTATAGACCCAGGGCAGTGCCCCGTAGGGCACGTTCCTGTCGTCCGTGAATTACGAGGGAATACTTTTTTCTAGGTGATGATTACTACTCAACATCAGGTGGGCCATCTGCTTCTTCCATCTTATAGTTGTATAAAAAAAATATACGTACCTCCGTAACTGTTTTTTTTTATGTTTTTCGTCACCAACTCCAAATATGAATAGTTAGTACCGGAGTATCGCTTCTACGCGCGGCGGAGTCGCCTCGACCGGCGGACGGCTTTGTTGTCAGTAAACGTATCGTGAGACGTCGGGTTATATTTTAGGAGAGTAAGTGTGCACTGCCATACATTGCGCTGATTAAATTGGTGTGTAGTGCACTAGTGCACTAGTAGGTACCTACTACCCTGTGGCTTGCAGCCTTGTGGTTCTTGGATAATACTAACACAGCTGTGGCTATAATGTATATGCAACTTTGGTAAACGAAGTGTTTCCATGCAGTTAGTAGATATTGTGAAGTGAAAAATGGTTATCGACTTTATGCACTACATGGTAGGTTAATTATTTCTATCTATAGCCTCTTCCTTCAGTTTGAACTTTGTTCTATGTCGTAGACCCTTGCGCTACGACGTAGACCCTCACGCTACGACGTAGACCCTTGCGCTACAAGTCTACGCTCCGTAGAGGCCGCGTAGTCGACGCGCCACGCTACTTAAAAAAAAAGTATGTACATTTTTCTTTAATTCCAATACATTTTTTTACTAATTCCATAAAAATTTAACCAAAATACGCTCACTTTGTAACTCAAATAAGTTCACGAAAAATAATATGATAATGTTATTAGAGTTAAGATGCGTCTCGGTGCCTAGGAATAAATGATGCGAGTCATATAGACAATTTAGCACTAAAGCAATCATTGTTTCGTGTAAAAGTACCGAATGTGTGATCTACGATAATACTACGACTACCAGTAACTAGGCGATAGGCCGGAGAGCAGGTGCGGTAAAACTACCGTGTAGGTGGGTACATGTCATTTCTCAAATCAAATAAATAAGTACACCATGAGAGTTATCGGATGTTTATAGCTGTTGATATAATCCTCGGGTTTGTTCCCCGCCGCGCTTCGCCTGCTGCTGCGAGCTTCGTCCCGATTACCTGTGCCCTACTACTAGTACACGTGAATCTGTGACACATTTAAGAAGTTGGTAAGCCGGCACTATCCTATTTCACAGTGGAAATTCCGATTCAAAGAGATAGAGGATCCTCGAAACCACTATTACGTTCAACAATTCACACAATAAGCACAAACAACTCGCATTTAACGAGCGAACACCGCTCTAACGCACACATACACACGAGTACTCACAGTCAGTAGGTACGCATACTTACCTACAGTAGGTACCTACAACAAGGTACCGCAGCACATACAAAACATTACAACAACACGTTGCGATTGCGTGGTGTGTACATATCGGCGGCGCGGGGGTCAGCGCGCGCGGCGACGCGAGGCTTACAAACAAACGAGGTTTTTAGTGAATCCCTGCGTGCGTGTGCGTGTGTGTGGAATGAGAAGCGAAGTCGCGCAGCTGCTGGGCGCGATGCTTCTCTGCTTCGCCGGAGCTCGCAGCGACAAGAACGGTAAGATCGCATCGCTGCTATCTCGCCTTTCGGTGTGAATTGTGAATAACTTTTTTCTAGAGAGCTACCTGTTAGAGTGCTACTATGGTTAGGGATAAATTAATGAAAGTAGGTAAGAGTTATTTATCTAAAATTGATCAATGCTTGGAAGAAATCTCCATTAGGTGACAAGGCCACCCATCATTGTTTTCGTGATTAGGTTAGGTACTGTTAAATGTTTCTTAATTGTTTTTTTTTATAAACTAAAAACTAAACTGAACCTAAGTTTCGGTTGATCTTTTAAGGCCGGCTTGAGTCCTCGTGAAAAATAGGCAAGTAAGTGTAAATGAATAGGGTAGGGACCCCAATGAGAAAATAACCGGAGTAACGATGTAAAGTTCCACCATGACACACTGTTGTACATTTCACATGACGCGGATCACTCTCATAGCCATCGTTAGAGCACATCAAGTGTAAACCAGCTCAGTGCCTCGTGCACGCTAATGGCAGTCTCAGCGGTCCGTGAGTCAGGCAGGCTGTCTATCAGAGCGCTCAGCCAGCACTCGGCGGCGCCTGGAGACCGAGTGCGCCGACAGATGGCGCTTTGTGCAGCTCCTCCGCCGCGGGGTCCCGCGGGAGGCGCTGCCGCGTCGCTGCACGAGTTAATGGTAACGCTATCCTGCGAATGGATAACAACTAAAGAGCGATAGACACCAAGCCGAGTTTGTTGCCTGTTCTTCTCGGTGTTGGTCGCGTGGAACTGGCACTAGAGTCACCTAGTTTTAAGACGGTTCAAGATGGTCCCTGTGATTTTATTGAATAAATATATTTTGACTTTGACTTTGACTAACAATATATAAACTATATAAACTATATATCGCTGTGCCATCGGTTCACTGTAGTAATGTTATACAGGTACCTCAGTTAATTTATTACGGAACAAGTAGGGGTGCCTTGTTAAATTTTTTGTCTCTTTTTCTCACAAAAAATAGATGTAGGGACCTAGTAGGTACCTATCTAACCTGTATCAGATTATTTTACCGTTGTATAAAAATATCCACCTAGTTACTTAGTCAAGGAGTCTCTAGCACGACGAAGGAAGCTGCTGCGTGCGAAAAGAAACTCTGCATTCGGAATGCAGAGAACCACTCGTTGATGTAGTTCTCGCTCGTGTGATAGGTAGGTACCTAAGTACTAGGTACGTAGGTACAGATGCAGCGGGCTCACGCGGCGTGTAATTTGTCTTCGCTATCAGAGTCAATGCTTTCTCGCTGAATCTCCATATTTTACAAATTAACTCAATCCCTGCGATGAAACTACCTACTTAGCTCAGACACTTACTTGAATGTTCTCTTTTTAACATTTTAGAGAAGTTTTTCTACGTGTAGACACTATTGAGTAACGTGTACCTACGTCTTCTTTTTTACTGTGGTTTTCACTATGTAGGTACCTAATTAAGAATAAATTAATCTAAAAGAAAAAGGTTTTCTCCTAGAAGCAATAAAATTAACGAGATGTAGGTACCGCACGAATTGTATATTAGTTTAGCGAAAGCACGTCTTCTAAATTCATTCACTTCTCGAAAAGGATTCAAATATTTGAAATACGACGCATAGCTCGGAGCTTTTCGAAGAAACCCTTTTAACGGGTTCATAATGTAAACCTACGGTAATGAGCGACTTCCTATTTACTTGTTTGTTATTACGTTGATTACAGAATCAGAACTGAGTAACGATCATCCAACGATACTGGTCGAGAAGATCCGGAGACAGCTGATGAACGAGAACTACGACTACATGCCGTCTTCCGAGAGCGAGGAGCTGTTCCCCACCCGGCGCGAGCTCGGCAACGAACGCACCGCCCCCACCACCATCACCCCCACCACGCTCCACCTGGACTCGGCTACCGACGAGCTGTCCGTGCCTCGAGCGCGCGACCCGCGCCAGCGCCCGGCAGACGACGCCAATGACGACAACAGCCGCGCCGCGTCCAACAAGCACCTGCTGCGCTACGGCGACGATGAGGAGCTTGATGACACAACAACATCAACACCCGTTGAAACGACAACTCCGAAAGTCAAGTATAAAGTTCTCAAGGTGAACCGGCCTTTACGCGATTAAGAATAACAAAAACACTACAAAGTTTGATATCTAGCCTAATCTATACAAAATGTGTTGCAGGTGAAACAGTCGCACCCCAACCGGCGCAGTCAGTCGTTCAGACGGTTTATTCAAGAGGAAGGAGGCAACGGAGTGGCCATCATCAACTTGGACGACGAGCCCTTCCCCGAGTTCCGTCTGCCGCGCGCCCGCCGGCAATACATGACGGAGCACGGGCTCGACTCCGACCCCGACCCCGACTCCGACCCCGACCCTGACCCCGACCCCGAGGTCGCGCCGCGCTCCGACCACGAGGAGCGAACCTATTAGCCTGCAGATATACAACTCTTTGATAGCCTTCATCGAATTGCCAAGATTACATAATGTATGGTACATGAAACTGTTAATATATTTATTCAACAATATCTCACTCGGATTACATTATTTCGATCGCCGTTTGAAAGTCGTAAATCATGAAAATCTATAACATAGGTACGTATTCGAATAAAATATTGTAAAGAACAAAGTGGAAATGTTGATAACATTGTTGGTTTTATTATTTAGTTTGCAACAGAGAGTAAACTGCATTACCGCTAAAACGGCACGTACGGGTAAGTCCTTCAAAGCGATGCGATGCGATGCACAAACAAGCAGCGACGGTACCTACCTAAACTAACCATCCGCCTACTTTGTTTGTGCGTTACATTTCAGACAACACAGATATCAAACTCGAAGATTTAATAAAGAAAGACCTGAGAAGAAACAATGACGATTACCTAGACAAGTTCAACAATTCTAAACTAGGAGTGACGCTTAACAAACAAAGCGGATCAGATAATGTGGCCAAAACAAACACTAAGGAGCAGTCAGCTATTTCCTCGAAGAAACTGAATCACGTGAATCTGGAAAAGAATGCAAACAGAAGAAATATTGACTTCAGCGATGAAATTGACTACAATAAATATTCATTCAGCCCAGTGACTGTGACCTCCAATCCATCTGCAGCAGTACCGACGGTCAATGCCAAGAGATATCAAAAGGTGAAGTCCGCCAGCGACCCCGCACCTAGTCTAGGGTCTAGCGACGGCAGCCCCAATTACGTGAAAAAAGGTAAAATAGGCGAATTCAAGAAGTTTCTCGATAAAAATAAAGGATTGATCCAAGATTTCATCAACAATAAGAAGCGGATGGAATCCGACGCAACAGAACCGATGCCGGCCCTCCGGGCAGACTTGGAGGAAGCAGCCGAAGACGCGCCGAGAACCAAGTCCAGCGAGGAGCGACGCGACGCGGCGCCGGGCCCGCGCCAGCTGGACATGTCGCCCGCGAAGGGGGGACGCATACATTCAATGAGACTCAAGGTAACATCATGCAATAGGTAATAGATAGATTTATTGCACATAAACAAAATGTATCGTACATAGGCGAACTTAATGCTAGAGAGCATTCACTTCCAGTTAACCTTTGTGTAGTTTTGAAAAAAAACCGAAAGGGCAGTGCACACACATGGATGATGGGAGTTTTTTTAATACTAACTAAACAAATAGGTATTAAATATTCGATATGAGATTATATATTAAAAGAAGTATACATACCTATAATAAATATTAAAAATAGGTACATAATAAACACATAATACATTATATTACTATGAATTCATACGGTAGGTAGGTACTAACAAATGCATGTTATTAATGTAAAAAGATAATGTAAAAAGGTACCTATTGTAAAAAGATCCTGAAAAAACGCGATAGAAAAAGCAAACAGGTACCTAGCTGATAATATCCTACTTGCGCACGAATCTAGCATCATATCTGCCACGATAGCGCGAAATTACTTAATAGGCTAGATTCTCTTAAAAGTTAGTTGTTTTTCGACCACAGATAGGTATCTTGTATGTAAGTGGTAGCAAGCTTGGGAAAACTTCGGACAAAGTCGGTACGATATACTCGTAGTCAAGTATTAGTTCCGGGTGTATAATCGCACACTTGAGCAGTGAGTGACACCTTGTTCGCAGGGTGCGTAGCGAGGCGAGTAGCGCGCGTGTTCCCTGGTAATCCCTGTAATAGCGTGGTGGAAGGCGCTACTCGGCTCGCTACCGGCGCCGGCGTGCTGAGCGTGTGTTGTTGCCGGTGCAGGGTCGCCTGTGCCAGCGCCACGTGCTGGTCCCCGAGGGGCCCAAGTACGACAGCAAGGGCCGCGAGTACCTGGCGGCCTTCACGCGCGGCCGCCGCGACTACGCGCACACGGGCGCGCCGGCGGTGCTGCTGCCGCGCTGCTGCAACTGTTGCCGCAAGTCCGCGCTCGGCTGCGAGTAGAACTACTCGCAACTAACGCGTCGTAGTCGCACATTGTTCCATTAGAACCCTAGTAGGAGGAAAGGTGGGAGCTAAGTTCATCCAGGGTTGGTCGCGTGGAACTGGCACTTAGATGCATCTAGTTTTAAGACGTTCAAAATGATCCTAGTGATTCAACTGAATTAAAACCCTTTAACCTTGACTTTGATTTTCATTGAACTGCTTTCATCAAGTGTTGCAATAATGAATCAACCTCCTAAGGTACCCATCCAACCCCAAGGTTGAAGTCAATATCTCCGTTAGAAAGCGACCCTGAGACCACTCTTTTAAAGCGATGGTGAGCTCACCTGAGGAGGAAGGTCGGTACCTGATAACACTGATAGTGTAGGTGCCGAGATAAAAACAGGAGCGAAAAAAAAGATACATACTTGAATGCTTTATTTCATAAACCTAGGAATTACATTTGGGAGAAATGATGAATGAACTTCTGAATAACATTCATCTTCATACCTTTGGAATTTACCTTCGCTTTCTTTTGTACGCAGAGTAGGTAGTTACCTAACTAAGCGATGTGCGAATTGAACTTACTTCTTCAAATCCACGTACGTTCTCATTCTGTTGAAAGAAGGAAAAATGATGGACCTGATTACTTAATAACTTAGTTAGGTAAATATTAATAGTTTATTTAAAACTCGCCTTTTATCCGGGTTTTTCGAGTTGATGACCATCCACTCGCGCCGACTTCCGATCGGTTTGAACAGCTCTAGCAGATCGCTCAGCAACACTTCGCTCCTGACGTCCTCTCTGTCGTCATCATCATCATCATCCCTATCATAATCATCATCGTCGTGGCCGTTGTGCTCGAGCGCAGTAGCTTTCACAACGTGGTGTCCTCGCGGGCAGAGCTCGCGCTCCGCCGCGGCGGCCGGGCCGAGGCTGGGGTGATGGTGCGACGCGCGGCCGTCCGCTCTGAGATCGTACAAGCGCTGCCGCTTATCGTCGTCGAGTGAGAACTCTCCGCCGCCGCGGCCGTCGACCAGCTCCGTGCAGAGGCCGAGGACCAGCTCGAGGGAGCTCCGCTGCGGAGCAGATCTCCCACGGAAGAAGTTCAGGCACGTCCGCATCAGGCTCTCCGGCGCTTGCCGGTTCGCTTGCGTGTGTGCGTGTCCGTTCAAGTCTTTCTTAGTAACTCCGCCTCCGCCTCGGTTGGGGTCTGGCAGTCTGAATTCCTTTCGATGTTCCAGTTGGAACGCGTCGGAGGGGATGTCGCTGAAGGGTCCGTCGGAGTACAGCGTGTGTGCCGCGGGGGGCGGGGCGCGGGGGGCGGGCACTGCGACAGGCGAGGGCGGGGGGAGACGCTCGATAGGATCCGACACGTGCATTATGCCATAGGATTGGTCTGAATCAGACTCCGATTTTGGTTTGAGAGATATCTTTGCAGCTTTCGGAGACGCAGACCAATCATCGCCGAGCTGATTGCTGGCCGTCAGGTCTTTCAGCAGCTGGAGTTGGGATATCGCCTCTTGCTGAGGGGCAAACGAAAAGTATTTTATTTTTACTGGGTGACACCTGCGCCTTCTCTCCAATAGCAACCCGAAAAAACACTAAACACGTTTTCCAGTAAGGTGACTCATTACTCAGTCAAACGACTACCGTAGGTACCTACCTGACTACCTATCTACTGTAATTTACACACAGATAGGTACTAAGTTTCCTAAGGATAAGTAGTACTGAGTGTCCTCACCAGGTCTCGTGTCCCCGGCCCCCGCCCCCTGTCGCGCGGCCCCGCCTCCGCGCTCCACACACTGAACTGGAATGTGATCACGCACACGTCCATTACAATACAAACCTATTGCATATCAACCGAACTGTACAATCATATAATTTAATAATATAGACTTACCAAAGCAAGCGAGATGAGCAACCTCAAATCCATATCTATAGTTAACTGATCATGAAGTCAAGGATGCACCGCTTTATACGTTACCCTCGGGTGTGGAGAATCTTTCAATCAGCGCGGACACGCTATCTTAATCACCAATCAAACGCATTCTTGTTTCGCATAAAGTTTATTATCCATGTTATAATTAAATCTTAGATGTTACCGTATGACATCATCGTCACGCATCTAACACACTCATGCTTAGTTCTCTCACATAATATCTCTCTTCCGCACACACATCCACTCACACATACACAGCGCTCTCTCTCTCTCACACACACACAATTTTTAGACACACCGATGGGTCGCGACATTAAACTATAATTTACAGAACGGTTACAATGGATACACGTTAAATACATTAATTTCTAAACCACCTATTTATTTTCCCGCTGTCAGTTGGCCATAGAAACTATACATACCTAGTTGTTGAATAGCGTTGCCATGGCAACTATCGACGGCTCACAGTTGGTACATCAAGAGAATGGCAGACACCTAACGAATGACTGAGACCTAGGGTTCCAACGGTTAATGCTAAAACGTCAAGACAAGTATAAATACAACCGCCTTCATCGATCCCTCGGCTCCTATCTAGCGGACCTCGTATCGTCCGGATTACATAACTTCACGTCTCCACGTAGAAGTGTAGTTTGCGTCATACTTAAATGCTACTATAAAATCGTATTATGTACAACATAAAGACGCCATTTTAAGCCGCAATTATTTAACTAACTAAACATTTAACTCACTGTCAAATAGAATTTAAATAACATATTTACAGTTACACTTTGCAGTGGGCTTTATATAAATTCATAGGACATGCCTCCGACTACGCACTCAGACATCCTCGAGAATCTAGAGTAGCAAGATACCGTTGGGATGCCTACCGTGCCGGAAGTAGTCGTTATTCATTATTAGTATTTCGTTATTCATTTTAATTATATGAAACAAATGTATCAAGGTATTTGCCAGAAATTTTGTTTAAAGACAGTCATCGGCTTATTGAACGCAGGCTATCATCTATGGGGTCGTTGCGCTAGCTCGTATAAAATACAAGTACAGCATCGATACAGAAATGACATAGTGCTAGTTCGTATATTGAGTAATCTGACAACTAAACTAGACCTGCACAGTACAAACAAGCATTCATCTCAAGTTGTAATCCAGGAAATAATAGCAGCGACACTCTTCTCACGTAAGTGGTACTTTCAACTTTATGCCGACCCTGCTAGGGCTCATTTTATTTCAGCCGAGAGACATTTTGTGCCAACGTTACGGGCTGGCTTAGGTCATATTCATGGACAGCCAAATAGGTACCTACTCAGTTCACTCAGTATTGTAGTAAACTATTCAAGTGAAATAAACTATTTTGTTATTTGATTCGCCTGAGGGGGGACACTCGTCTGGAGGAACTGCGGTAGTGGAAGGGCGGGGCTGAACCCGAGGGAGGGGGAGGGGGTGCGGGCGACGCGCGGGCGGCACTAGAGCTGCTCGGCGGAGTGTATGTACTCGGAGAAGGGAAATGACTCGGAGATGTAAAATTACTCGGGTAAGCATAATTGTTCGGAGTGGCTAAATAATTTTTGAAAGTGAAGCTACTAGGATAAGTATAGATATTCGGTGAAGTCAAATTATTCGGAGAAGCGAAAATATCATGAGGGGTATAATTCTTGGGAGGAGTATAGAAACATGGAGAACTGTAATTATTCGGAGGGGTATACGCCATCGGAGGGGTGTACCCTTCGGACACGATCTCGCATACTTCGGGGGTAGCGCGATGGTTGTAATCGTCAGGGGAGGGGTAATCATTCGGGGAAGCCGAACCATCCTGGGAATAATCTCCGGGCTCGAAGCCCTCAGGGGTGTACTCGTCGGCAGCGCCGCCCGGTGGCGGGGGGCGGGGCGAGGGGGCGGCTGGTCCGGCGGGGGGCTGCGCGCGCATCCTGTGCTCGTGCATGGCTCGCACCGCCGAGAGAAGCTTGTTCGTCTGATCTATTATATTCTTCAAGTGTTGCTTCTGTTCCTCAACATTTTGCCGAGGAGTATCTTCCTGTTCGCGTTTGGTTTCGACGACGGCGCGCGGGGCGGCGTCGTCGTCAGACGTAGGAAGGGGTTTGCGCGACCAATTCCGTCGCGTGGTCGCGTGTCGACGTCTACAGTGCCTCCGCTTGCGAGGCGCGGTCGCATCCCTCGCCTCGTACGCACCGAATATGAATAGGTTAAAGGAGTAGTCGCCGGCGTCGACTTGCTGGTCGGTATGAGTGACGCTCGCTGTCGCCGCGCGGGCGCTGCGGGCGCTGTCGGCGCGGGCGAGCGCGTCGTTCCGCGAGTGGAAGTACGCGCCGCAGTAACAGGACACTAAGCTAACGTCGCTCAGAGTTGCGTCGGCCGCGAACTCGGTCGCGCCAAACTCCAGCCACAGCCAAGTCGATAAGACTCTCGTGCGCTTCTCTACATCCGGTGGAGCGGGCGGAGCGTCCGCGGCCGGCTCGCTAGTGACGGGCGTGTCGCAAGCTGAGCACGCATCGCTGTTAGCACCGGCAGCGTCGCTGACACCGGCGGCAGTAAGGAGAGTGTCGCCGCTATCTGAACTGGATTCGCTTAAGCTAATGTGGTCGCCGCTAGTATCACGAGGGTCGCTAGCGACGATAGTTTTGCTGGGATTGACATAAGTATTGGCAGCGACAATAAGATCGCTAGCAACATTAGGGTCACGAACAACGGATTCACTACAAACAACATGTAGTGCACATGCATCGGTAGGAGCGGCGTCTGCGCGTCCGAGTCGCGGGCAGCACTAGCGCCAGCAGCGACACTGACAGTTCCCGCGCGTGAGGCGCCGCTACGGGCGCGGTGAGCGCGCGGCTCGCCGGGCGCGCGGCGACATCACTTGTGCAGGCCGGCGCGCTTCGCCTCCAGCTCGTAGATGAGAAGGCGCCACATCTTCACCACGAACACCTCCGCCTCGTCGTCCAGCACCTAAGCATTATTTACATCGGACTAAACAATCTCATACATCTAGGAGTATCTCGAGTACAGGATGCAACAGGGTTTTTATTTCAAACGCGACAGCGTTCGCAACTAAGCATCCATCACAGCTACACTATACACACCATTTGCATTTCCTATACTGTGCTGGACGCTCGCGTTTAATTTAATTCATTGGATAAAATCACAAGAAACTTTAAAATTGGTCTTATTTGTAACCCATGTTCCCGTCTGCTTGACCGAACACGGAAGTGTTGTAGTAATCTCAGTGCGTGGTGCGCAAGGAGACGACGGGCCGGTCGGACGGACAAGCGCAGCGCGGCAGTACTCACCATCTGCACGTCGTCGAGGATGCCCTGCGGCTGCGAGCCGGCCACCACCTGCGGCACGACAACAACACGACCGTCAATACAGTTCACTCATTACGTCACTACTGTGTAGCGGCGGCGGCGCGGCGTTCGGTGAGTGTGGGCGCATCTAAATGTGTGTCAGACAGTCGGATGTCCAGTTTTTTTACTAAATTGATACAGCGCATGGTATCCTTATATTATTACAATCTAGCCAAGAGTGTAGTACCTAATTTTGATGGTTTGATTTATGGAAATAATATCCATTGGCCCTTTTCTTACATTTTTTACATAAGGACATCCAGTAAGACAATGGTGTTGTATATGGTGTGATCATTGTCCATGGTCCAGCAGCGGGCTAAGTCAGGCTAGTAGCTAGATGACGAGGATATGACGGTGAATGCTACACGTAGCCCGAGGCCCGAGGCACAAGTACCCCGCGGCCGCTACAACGACGCAGCAGCAGCAGTAGTGAGTGTGGGTATAAGCCGGCGCTACCTTGCTGCAGATGAAGTCGACGAGCGTGACCTCCGGTTCGCCGATGTACTCTATGATCTTCTTGTTGATCCACGGACGGATCTTCTTCTCCATCAGCACGCTGTCGATCTGCACCAATACATTACAATACATTACATCGCACGCGTCACACACAACCAAGAGGCAGCTTCCGATCCATCAAGAGTATGGACATAATTTTCTCACATCAAAAACATTTGTACCTAAACGATAAGATTTTTGGAAGGTATATGATATCCGCTTGCGGCACCAGCCCCGCGCGGCCGCGCTCTCTAAAGGCAACGCGTGTCGACCGATATTTTTTGCGGCTGGCGCGCGGTTTACCATCTGGCACCTAAAGCTATTTCTGACGCAACTCATTGTATTTAGACCCTACTTGTGTTTGTGTTTTTTGCTGGGGTTGAGTTAGCGCTTAGAATAACATAATAATATGTATAGATGTGAAGGCATATTACGAAAAAAAATAGCACAGAACATAAATATACTTAAAAATGTATACATTGGGTATACAATGATTTTTAATTTAAAAATGTTGGTATAGATTATGTTTCAGATGTTTTATATCAGTAAATAGATTCAATCTGAAGCAGAAAAAAACAAAACAAAACAGTCCATTGTACAAAATTATTCATTTCAAGCTCAAACCAATACAATACAATATTAAGATAAAGAAGATAAAATATGTAGTATGTTGGCGTGTGTTGTGTACTGTGTGTGTGTATGTATGTATGTATGTACGTACCTGCGCCGTGTCCAGCTTGTACTGGAACAGCTGGTCCTTCTGCGTGGGGATCTTGTCGATGAGACTCTTGATGTGCTTCCTCTTCTCCTCCGCGTTCTTGTTCTCCTTCTCCTCCTTGTCGCTGCGATCTCCCTTCTCCTTCTTGCCCTTGTCTTTGTCCTTGTCCTTCCTTCCTTTATCTGCGAAATTATATTAAGTACATTGTAACGAGGACCATACAAAGAAGTGGTAGATACCAAGCCGTTTGTTGTCCGATCTTCCAGGCTATAGTCGCGTGGAACTGGAACCTAGTTTTAAGATGTTTCAAAGTGAACCTTGTGATTTTATTGAATAAATATATTTCATCCTGACTTTGACTTTGAAACGGATTATAATGTTTTACATCGGATTCATGCTAATAACGTCACAATTAATTCATCGCTTCGGTAAAACGCCGCGCGCCGTTTGCACTTATAGCGATTTATGTTTATACAAAAAAATGCATGTATTCCTGTGTTGAGACTTTTTTTAATATATATAGTATGGAAACTCAGTTACCTTTATCTCCTGATAAAAAAGTTAGGAGGCATTTTTTGTTTGTACCCCTACAGTACAGATTAGTACGTAGGGCTCAACCGTCGTCCAGAGTCTACTTTACAAATGTACGTATTTATTTGATAGCAACGTTATAAGCGTGCGTGTGCGTGTGCGTGTGCGTGTGCGGCTACCTCTGGCGGCGTCGGATGCGCTGTGCTCGTCGTCGTCGTCGTCGTCGGGGTGCGAGAAGGCGGCGTGCGCGCGACGCACGCGCCCCCCGCCCCCCGACGCACCGCCCCCGCCGCCCCCGCCACCCGTGCCGCCTGCAAACACAGACAGATGTTGCTAAATAAATGATTATACAGCTATGTAAGTGAGTCTGAGCCGGTCCATGTGCTAGTTCCATCAGCTAGTTGTACAACATATAGTAGTGAGCCTCACCGGGCGCGTCGGCGGGCGAGGCTGCGGGCGCGGGGTGCGCGGGGTGCGCGGGGCTGCGCGCGTTCTTGAAGCTGATGCTGATGCCGACGGGAGAGTTGGTGCCGCCGGACGCGCCGCTCTGCAACGCGACACGACATGTACTGTACTGTACTGTATGTACTGCACGCACCGCGCGCGACACGACAAGTAGCTCTGCCTGCCGCCTCCAGCCGCGCACGGCACTAACGTGTGTGTTGTCAACATACATGTTCCATCTCTGTCTGGACTTTGTAACTTTTTTTTTTTAATTAAAAGCAGGCTGCCAGTACAACAAATTTTTTTTAAATAGGTCAATTAGATTCATCTCAAAACTTTATAACACACTAGGTACAAGGTCATAAGAGCATCCATGTATCCAAGTGACATTCGTTTAGGGCTCATTTTCATGACCCAGAACTTTAGTGGAACATTTGGCTAAATAAATTAAAAAAAAACATCTCAGTTTACTGATGTCCAATAAATGCCCAACTCGGTATGTGTTTATGATACAAGTGTGCGAGTGTTGAATGTATCGGCTCGTGTATAGTGCAGTACTCACATGTCTCCGCTTGAGCTCCCTCTCCGGAGGGGGGCTGTCCACCGAGGGGGGTCGGGGGGGTGTGGTGCCACCGTCTGAACTCTGTGGGGGGGGAGGGGACAACAACTTATTTAGTATAAAATGATGTCTACACTTTGTCATAATAACTGTTTTTTTAATCAGCAGTAACTAGGTATGTGACCTTAGACACATAAATGTTGTTTTTTTTTTACTTTTAATGAACGAATGACTAAAATAGGTAACTAGAAAAATGTTTTCCTATTGTACAATTGAGTGGGGGCGCCTTCGTGGGCTTTAAGCGCCCCCAAGGGGCGGTACCTTAATTTTTAGTTATAATGCTATACAGAGTGGGGACGTATTGACGACATTAAATTGGTGGGCGTATAGGACTAACTGCTAGAATTGTTATAAAAAAGGATTTATTTAAATTCGTCCAATATTAAACATTTTCCGTCTTATTATAAAAATGTGAGTTAGACTAGGCTTAAGCCAGGACTAACTGGTCCGTGGTCTAACTTTGATACCGAAGTTGGTCCCTGCTCTATAGAAAAATCAAAGACTTAGACCAGACGTTATTATAAAACGGAGTTTATCCCCTAAACCACGGTTTAAAGATAAACCCGAACGACCCCTAGTTTAAGTATGGTCTAACTAATAAAAATCTCATTTTGCCAAATTTTATTTGGTCTCCCACATAAGTTTATTCAATAAAACAACTTGTAGCACTGCATTATCCAACATACATTTCAAACTCTAGACTCCGATCTAAATTTGAAATGTCAAAACGCATGGGTTGCCACGAATTTGTCAATATCAAGTTGATAACGAGATTTAAAACAAAAAGGCGGAGATCTGAGTCAAGAAGAGAAACTAAAAATTGATTCGTTAAAACGAAAGACGAGGTAGTATGCGCATATGACTTTAGCCTGCGGCAAGAGAGTACAGTTATACCAACTTATCTAAGCCGGTCTGAAGTTAGCTGTTTAGAGAATTCTCGATTCACTATTGGCCATTTATGCACAAGCGGCTAACTTCAGACCGGCTCAGATAAGTTGGTGATTCCAAAAAGAATGAACGATTGATTGCCATAATTTGTGGATATTTGTTGAATGATTATGTTCTGTGATGATGAATCATGGACTATCTCAGGTACTATGTAGTCTTCGACTAAAGTGTCTTTTGTAATACGAAAATGATAAACCTGAGATGATCCTAAATTTATGAGATAAACCAGGTTTAAGTTGTTTATAATAAGAAAACGTGACTTGAGCTAGGTTTAAACCCAGGTTTGATTTGTTTATAATAAGGCTGTTTAAATTTTCCAAACAAAGAGCAAACCGATGAAACCACCTGTATAAAGTAGGTACTTTGTTTATCTAAACATAGTACCGTTCATTCATAAATAAGTTCATTTATTACGTGAAATGCGACCCCATTGCGTAGCGGCAACGGCAACTTCGCGCGCTCATGGCCGGCAGCGCGTAGACAGATCGGCTTTCTTTGATATCTGACCGCTCGCTTTTCGGCCGTGTCGTCAAAGGCAGCGATGAGATAGGTAGGTAATAAGAAAATATCTAGTTAGGTAAGTACATAGACGTGCACTTAAAATTTTTAAGTTCTCTATGTGTCCGCGCTGAAGAGCTATTATTATTCGGAGGCTTGTAGGACATTGTCTTGTTTGGCCTTATTGATAGAGCTGCATTTTGGTTGCATTCTCCGTAAATGAGGAGCATGTCGGCGTAGGTACTCTTACTTAATAAGTAATGCCTTGCCTTGATTGAACCTACCGCGCGCGCGCACCGCGCTGGCGCCGCGTCGCGCCCTGTCTATTGGGTGAGCAGAACGAGTGCTAACGCTAGCTGTCTCTGTCACACTCCTCTTATTAGCGGGGGGTGGCGTATCGTCTTCTTTTTTCGCCACACGCGCTGACTTGTAATTATTCTCTTTCTAATACACGTAAGCACGTATTATCTTTCCCTTGCGTTTTAATTTCATTGATAAGTCATATAATTTCGTGACCCCTACAATTGACCTCTTCTCTTGCGACTTTATGTACAGGTATGAGGCGCATAATGAGTTCGCAATTCTTCGGCTGATTAGATTTATGTATATGTTTTTATTATTTTACTATACATTGTTTCATAATTATCATTAACATCATATAGCTTTCTGAAATTTGTATATATTTTTTTGTGTGTATGTAGGTTGCACCCGTTTTTTCTGTGCTCAAATAAGTTTTTATTCTATATCTATATGTGGAGACTTATTATTAGCCTTTTGTTTTATATAGTATTCTTGATTTATATGTATGGTGTGCTGTTAGTCTTCCTTAAACAAATAAATAAATAAGCTAAAAATTCGACTCCGAGTATGTGGTTTTTTTAATGTCGCCGATAGGTCCCCACCTTGTATAACAGTCGTTTAGTTCGATATGTTACGGTGCGTAGTCACTCGACAGAGTACAGTTACCTGTGCGCGCGAGTGTGCGCGCGAGTGTGAGTGTGAGTGCGAGTGATGATGGTGCTTGTGGCGGTGGTGCCGGTGCGCGTCCAGCGGCGGCGTGCTGGAGCCCGGCGCCGTGTCCGCGTCCGCCTCCGCGTCCGCGTCCGCGTCCGCGCTGCCGGCGTCACCGCCTCCGCCGCCGCCACCGCTGAAATACAAACAAACAAACGTACGTACACATCCTGTTCTAAACGCACCGAATACAAAAACGAACCGAACCGAGGCGAGAGGCGTCGAATCGGCTATAATGAACTCTTCATCATCTTATGTCGAACAAAACAGCGCCCCTTAAACAGAAGCTTAGAATATAAATTATGACCAATAGAGGCAAGGAAAAGTTCATTATTAATTGTATAATACCTGTCGTCGGAGTCGATGGGCTCGGCTTCAGTAGGCAGCTGCCTCTCGGCGTGCGCGCGCAGGTATCTCTCTCTTTCACGTGCCAGTCTCTCTCTCGCCTGCACACACACGTTAAATGATATACACAACAGGTAGGTATACTTCACGCGGTGCAGTATGAGATATGATAGCGGACCTCCTTGCGCGCCTCCTCGCGGTGCAGCGCGCGCAGCTGCTCGCGCTCGCGCTGCTGCTCCGCCTGCAGGCTCACGTCGATCAGCAGCCGCGGCCGGTACGCCGCCTCGCGCTCCGAGCGCGCCTGCAACACACGGCCCGCATGTACGCACCACACGCCGCTAGCGCCCCCCGCGCCCCCGCGTCGCGGTACGCACCTGCCGGTACGCGTGCGCGGCGTGCGGGTCGTCGGGCGCGCGGCCGCGGTAGATGTCCGCCCGCAGCGCTGCCAGCTCCTCCTGCTCGCGCGCCCGCTCGCGCGCGTCGCTCGACGCCTCGCGCACGCGCGCCCCCAGCCGACGCTGCAGCTCCTTGCCTCTGCACACACACACTTATCTGTGTACACTGAGAAAAATGAAATTCTGGCGTAAGGTTAATAAAGTCTTACACGGTTATAATGTAATTACGTAGGGCGAGTTTGTACAATTACCTTCGTTTTGACATAACTAAGTGAATACGTTAAAACGATACCGTCTATTAGCTGGTCGCAAAACAACCAAATCAACTTTATGGTAAAGCGTTTTAGGAATTGAATCTTATCTTGTTAATAACGCAGTGCTGACGGTTAAAAACACTATTCGCTTCCGGCGGTAAATTTTCGGCGTATGTTGCCGTAAAGAAGGCATTTGTTGCCGTAAAGAAGGCACTATCCGCTTTTATAAAAAGTTTAAAAGTCAAAAAGGTACCAAAAAGGTACAATCCTAGATCGCGCTGACGAAAACGCACGGGAAATATGTATAAGGCCGCACTTTACTGTATATTTCGAAAAATCAATGAGATGTATAAAACATGTAAAAAGCTAGTGCGCTAGCTAGACTAGCTAGCTACCTTGGCTGTTGTCTATCTACCCAGTAGGTAGCATAGCTAGTGGCTCTCGTCAGAGTATTATTATATTCCTTGGCTAGTGGCTAGTAGCCACTGGCTAAGGGCTACGGCTAGCTACAGTAGCTACCTATCCACTAAGCACTGCTCTTGTACGGCTGGTACGTACAATATGCCATATTGTTGAACGTTAGGTATTATTATTATATATAATACAGTATAAAACGCCTTACGAGAAGGCGTTGCTGACTTGAGATGCGTCGAATATTGCCCTTGGAAAGATTTGCGTGTTTGCTGAGCTACCTTGCTTATTTTTCGCCTTACCAGAAGTTGAATGCCGCCGTCAGTACCTCGATCTTTAACTGATTTACCGAATTTATCGTAGATATGTTACGGCTAATATGTTCAATACTAAGAATAAATCGTAGTTTGGAGAAACTTATTCATGGTATACTTTCTTTTTAAATTTACTTACCCTGTAAATCGTATAACGTCTTCTGCCTAGAAGGCGTTTATGTTGGTTATTACTGTTGGTCGGTTTTTAGCCTTCAAACCTACGAAATCGATCGTAATGACGGCACTTTCAGCTTTACATTTTTCTCAGTGTACGCTCACAACGAACACGGCCAGGTGGACAATGCATAATACACCCCGTTGCGGGACGACAATGCACATCTTATTTTCCACCTGGAATTATTAGACGGATCTAATCCCAAAGCACCCAGTTTGGTTTCCGGGAAAAGCACCACCATAGACCGAGTTCACCGAAATAAAAATGTATATTACTTATGTAGGTACCATTTTCATAAAAGACTTACTGTCCTTATGACCTTAAGAGTTATGCTACCCGACCTGTCGGGAGACATTTTAAGCTCGAATAACGGATCGGTTCTTTAAAATAAGATAAGACAGACACAGACCTAATTGGCACCATAAGGAGTTAAAGCAGAGTTTCACAAGGAAGCGTGTTGGATATACTAAAAATTATAATTGCAACAATTATGGCTTGATTGTAATGTTATTGAACACGCTATAGAACAATCGTGTATCTCCATAAAGAAACACGATATCTATCGATGAATTAGACTCTCAAGGAAATGAACTCACTTGTAGTATTTGTGATCGTCGCGCTCATCGTCGTAGTCCTCAAGGAACTCCTTGAGTCGCTTGGCTTCCTTCTCTCTCTCTTCCTCCCGACATCTCTCTCTCTCCTTCTCCTTCTCGTATTCTTTTTGCTTGCGTCGCTCGCGGCCCTCCCAGTTCTTTAGTCTGTGATGCATGATTCATTCATTATTTATTTCCAGAATTTGAAATTATTGATCTTAAGGGCCCGCCGACAGCGGCTCGCAGTTTTGAGGTGCGATTGGCTATTATTTCATTTCGGGGAGGTTGTTTGAAAGAATAACTATCCAGTGACTTGCATAAATACTGTTTGAACACAAATAACACAATAATATAAGGGAGAGCACCGGTGGTCTAGTGGGAGTGACCTCGCCTTCCGATCGTAAGGTCGCAGGTTCGAATCCGGACGTGCACCAATGGATTTTTCTATCGAAAAATTTATGTGCGCAATGCCAGTGCTCTTAAACGGTGAAGGAAAACATCGTGAGGAAACCAGTTAGTATTCTAACAGCGGCGATGGGCTTGCAACCTGTCACGTATACTAACTACTGCAAAATGTAGGTATGTGCCAAATGTATTGTTTGGACGTACCTCTGACTACCCCCCTTAGACATCCTCAAAGAATCTTGAATTTAGTACCTACTTGGTACTGGAAGATCTGAAGGGATATCTACCGTGCCTGGGGATCAAAGTCGTGAAGCTGTTTCAGTTTCAGTTTATAAGGGAAACATGCCCGAATCAGAAATCATTTTGGTATTAGTATGTTTGGCCTTACGTTTACCTAATACCAAAATGATTTCTGACTCAAGCACATTTCCCTTATATTATTGTATTATTTGTATTCGAACAGTATTTATGCGTGTCACTGGATAGTTATTTTTTCAAACAACCTCCCCGAAATGAAATAAAATGAAATAATAGCCAATCGCACCTCGAAACTGCGAGCCGCTGTCGCCGGGCCCTTAAGCCTTAGTTAGATAATGATGTGAGTACATAAACGTTGTAAACGGCGCTATAAATCAATTCAATTCGTTCATCATTCCACAAAAAATAAACTGTATGCATCACTTTTATGTTATGTTTATGTAAAAAATATAGGTCATTGTAAAATTACTCATTAGCCCGCTATTGTAATGATAATTAACATGTAGATTGTAATATAGAGTACTTTATAAAACGTTGTACACTATTTAAAAAAAAAATATGTGAAATCGATAAAAAGCCTTTGCTAGGGGCGCTCAATGGTTAACAAACTTTGACAGCCTTATTATAAACAAATCAAACCTGGGTTTAAACCTAGCTCAAGTCACGTTTTCTTATTATAAACAACTTAAACCTGGTTTATCTCATAAATTTAGGATCATCTCAGGTTTATCATTTTCGTATTACAAAAGACACTTTAGTCGAAGACTACATAGTACCTGAGATAGTCCATGATTCATCATCACAGAACATAATCATTCAACAAATATCCACAGACTATAACAAATTATGGCAATCAATCGTTCATTCATTTTGGAATCACCAACTTATCTGAGCCGGTCTGAAGTTAGCCGCTTGTGCATAAATGGCCAATAGTAAATCGAGAATTCTCTAAACAGCTAACTTCAGACCGGCTTAGATAAGTTGGTATAACTGTACTCTCTTGCCGCAGGCTAAAGTCATATGCGCATACTACCTCGTCTTTCGTTTTAACGAATCAATTTTTTTTTAGTTTCTCTTCTTGACTCAGATCTCCGCCTTTTTGTTTTAAATCTCGTTATCAACTTGATATTGACAAATTCGTGGCAACCCATGCGTTTTGACATTTCAAATTTAGATCGGAGTCTAGAGTTTGAAATGTATGTTGGATAATGCAGTGCTACAAGTTGTTTTATTGAATAAACTTATGTGGGAGACCAAATAAAATTTGGCAAAATGAGATTTTTATTAGTTAGACCATACTTAAACTAGGGGTCGTTCGGGTTTATCTTTAAACCGTGGTTTAGGGGATAAACTCCGTTTTATAATAACGTCTGGTCTAAGTCTTTGATTTTTCTATAGAGCAGGGACCAACTTCGGTATCAAAGTTAGACCACGGACCAGTTAGTCCGGGCTTAAGCCTAGTCTAACTCACATTTTTATAATAAGACGGTGAGTGTTTAACTTTCAACCTAGTGTATGTACACTAGTTGACGCTCAAAACACTACACACGCATTATTTATTTATTTAATAACATTACTTGTTTGACTATAAGTACGTCATGTCGTAATGTAGCGTAGAGTGTAGTGCGCAGCGTGTGACTGACCTCTCCTGGTAGGCGGCCTCCTTCTCCCGGGCCTTCTTCTCGAGCCGCTTCTTCTCCCGCGCCTCCTCCTCCAGCTCCTTCTCGCGGCGCGCGTCGGCCTGGCTGCGGCTGCGCCCGCGCGACCGCGACCTGTCCCTGTCTCTGTCCCGCTCGCGCTCCCTCTCGCGCTCTCGCTCCCGCTCGCGATCCCGCTCTCTGACCACACAGTATTGTACATATTAATGCGTCACCTGCACAGTGCAATCTAAAGGAAATCAGAATTGTGTTACCTAATATTGTTTCAAAAATATTATGTGGCAAAGGATAGGTTCCTCGGATACACCCTGTGCCTGTGCGCGGCTATCCGAAAATTAGATATTATTATGAAATATTATAAGTAACAAAAATATTATTGCCAGTGATTAATTAATTTGGAAATACAAAAAAAGTGATACTATGTATTACAAATTCCAATGCTGAGTTTTTGTTGTTCTATAACAGTACTAGAGCAGTGTGCATCGAGTGTGAGTAGTAAGTATTAAAAATGAATTCAATTGAACTACAAGGATCAACTTTAAACGTCTGTAACCTACAGTAGATCTAGCTAGGGGTACCATACCAGTTCCACTCGACCAAGCTAAAACGAACAGATAAAAACTTTAAGACTTGGTTGCGAGTGTTGTTTTGTATGATCCTTCTCGCAACATACTAATACAAAAACTGAATGTCAAGAGGCGACGACAATGGAATGAAAGTAATGTTACCCACCCACACGCGAGCAGGCGCGCGTCGCGCGCGATCTCCCGCCGCGTGCGTATGTACGGGTGCAGCGGCGGCGGCGGCGGACGCAGCAGCGCTACCATCTCGTCGTAAGTCAACAACGACAACTCGCACATTCCGACACTGTCGCACCCGTCGCTCTCACTTGCAAAAGCTTTTTTTTCTCTTTGAAAATGACGCTCTAAGAGCACACAATACGACTTATCGCGCCGAATGCTTTAAATTTTAAATTTGACATTGTATATCTTATCTTAATTTTATCGAAATAAGGTCTACAATGCCAGAAAGCCAACTCGGAGCATCGCGGATGATTTCCACGTATCATTGAATATAACTTTTAAAAACATCTACCGCGTGCGCGAACGAATGACAAAGTAACAAAGTTAACAACAACTATAGATACGTAGCCTACGTTCATCAGAGACAATATTATTCCTGTCTCCGAGACACTTGGAGCACTGGGATGATTATTTGTTTACGATAGGTACCCGATCACATCACACGCTGATCCACCGAATAAAAAGTTTATGACTATATAATATAGCCTATTTACACACCATGCAATGTATAGTTAGTTTTGTAGACTGTAGTAACGTCCGAGAAGAAAAGGAATGTACTGGTGCAGTACACAAAGTGCATGAATAGTAACTAGGAAGTAATAGTTACGAGTAGCGCGCGGCTGTTATCGCTGTTATCGATAGCTGTGCTGCGGCTGCGGTGCTACAGTATAGCAGTCGGTACCTGTATGTAGGAAGCTGCACACTATTTATTGAACATATTGAGAGAAATACCGAAGGCTGCTTGACGCGTGATAAGGCCAATGGTAATAATCGACCTACATTTTAGAACACTCACACAACCGACACAAATGTAAAACTATACTGAAGGAAGATCACTTTCTCGCTCCTTGTTTACTGTAGTTTTAAAATGACTATATAAAATAATAGAAAATGTATAAGCCCATTCAAAATGATCCTTGTAATTTGTGAATAAAATAAACAAAAAGTTCAAAAAAAATCTCGTAATACATGCCTGCCTGCCCTAATAACTTTTTTCATATTTCATAATTCATTTATTCGTTTATAAACACAGGTTATTTTACATAAAAGTAGATGGCAAGCGTGGCGTGGCGTCGCGTCGGTCGGCAAGTATTGATCTCTGTGTTTTGCCTGGCGGCGGCGTATAACCATTAAAAAGTAACATAAATAAGTACAATTAAATTAAATATTCACCTGGCAATGTCATTAATCATAAATTTTATCTTTCAAATACTCACATGTACGATACTATAGCAGGCTTTTCCAAAGAGCATTTTTTTTAATTGAGCCTTGAATAGATTTACACTGGAATTTATAGATTGAAATACCTCTGTTCTCTTTCTCGCTCCCTCTCCCGTACTTCACGTTCTCTTTCTCTCTCCCTTATTTCTCTGCAATAGAAACAGTAAATAATTGAAGGAATCACATTACATTTTTCTTTCAATATTCAATATTTGTGGAACTTGTTCCTCATAATATGAGTAGTAGGGAGTGCATAGCTTTGTTAAAACTAGCTTAAAGTAAACGAGTGATTATGAAATTCACTAATAATTCGTGAACTTAATAGTCCATAATAGCACTCATGGATAACTAATAGTGTACGAATTTCTGCAACAATAAATCGTTATTAAATTGAAGCACCAGAAGTGCCTCTATTTCATACTATATGCCTTACAATTGAAGAGTATGGACGGGTGCACTGACCTCTCCCGTTCCCGTTCTCTCTCTCTCTCTCGTTCGCGTTCTCTGTCCTTCTCCCTCTCCTCGCGCTCGCGCTCTCGCTCCCTCTCCTTCTCGCGGTCGTCGCGCCGCTCCTTATCCTTGCCTCTGCCACATAAAACAACTTTGTCACTGACTGTCCAAACTATAGCGTAGAATTTAGCTGACATTGTTACAGTAATAATATAAGTGAAAACATTATTTTTAAGTAAAGTGAGCCGATGGAAGTAAAGAATTTATCAAAAATCAAACTAAACTAACCTAGATGGGCTTTTGCGCCTACGCTCCCCCCTCTCCCTGTCGCGTTCCTTGTCCTTTTCATCTCGCTCCTTCTCTTTATCTCTGTCCCGTTCTCTCTCCCTGTCCTTATCCCTGTCCCGTTCTCTCTCCCTGTCCTTATCCCTGTCGCGTTCTCTCTCCCTTTCCTTGTCCTTGTCGCGTTCTTTCTCCTTGTCCTTGTCTTCCGCTCGCTCCGTCCTGTCCGTCCTGTCCGCCCGGTCCGCCCGGTCGGCACGGTCGGCACGGTCGGCACGGTCGGCACGGTCGGTGCGGTCGCGGCGCTCCCTGTCCGCCCCCCGCTCCCCGCGCTCGGCACGTTCCTTGCTGTCCTCCTTCTCCTTCTTGCGTCGCACCACCACCTCGGCCTCGTCCTGTCCCAAACATACCGCGTCGTGAGTTACACAACGACATTGTTGAGCCCGACTACCTCCATCCCACTCCCACATCCACCCGCCGACACCGTGAGATCACAACCCGCATTCTTATTCATTTGTCTATACGATTTTTTGACATAGATAATATTATGTCATTTAAATCGTTTAAATATTCTAGTTCATAGTGACTTTCGACATTTAGTTAGAGATTTTATGAATAGTTTCAACGGGCTCGATATCATCGCCATCCGCATAGATAACGGCGCGCGTAACTGATCACAGAGTTGTGGTCATTGCGGATGCAAATGCAAAGGTGTTTCAGTGATGTTTCATATCATTCTATTAATTACTGCATTGAATTTATTTTGTGAATGCCTGTATGGAAGAGTGGTCGCGTCAACTATCGCATCTAAAACTCACGGTGAATGCACAGCGGAGATAGATCGTGGGAGAGCACTATCTAATCATCTGAAAGGAACGACATGTCAAATCACGGCACTAAGAAACAATGTAGGGGTGCGTCCATGATACCTAACGTGTTCAGCTAATTTTTAAAGCTGTCCTAGTACATATACAAGCCATGTCACGCGCAGTGCTTCATTCAAAGGCAACGGTTTTATCGGTTGGACATGCATACTTTAGATAGGTAGTGTTTTAAATGCAACACACCCAACCCGTCGCCCATGGTTAAAAAGTTGGAAATATACAATCTTCAAATTGTTAAAACATTGTCATTAAACGGTCAAATGATCGTCGTCAGAAATAACAAATCAAAAATGATCCCGCCGCATCAGGGACGCATCCTACGACAAATAAGTCAAGTGAAATGTTGTTTGTCATACTGAGCGGAGTGCGTAGTGCGGCTGCGGCGACCTGCAAGGCTCGTACTTACGCGCCGCCACGCGCCGCCACGCTTCCTGACGTCACTGCCGCTCCCGCCGCATCCGCGGGAGCGCGCGCGTGCTCTCGCGCTCGCGTCAGCACTCGCACCGCAGCGTCGCTCCTACTCCCAGCGCGCGGCCCACGCGCCACGCCACGCCACGCCACGCCACGCCACGCCACGATGATGGCGTGGCGCGCGTGCGAGTGCGAGTGGGCAGCGCGCGCCGCTCGTCCGCAACTCACGAATGCGGAGTCGCGGCGACGGCCCTTCCCGACAAAACGGAAACTGATTCCATGTACCCCCAACGCGGACCCTTCTAAACTACGAATAACGCGTTGTTCGCGGTGGCGACGCGACGTCACGCGGCGCACATCACTTTCGATGAATGCCGTTTGGAATGAGCGCTGCACTTCGGGGAAGTGCTGATGTTTAGCTCGGTTATAACGCGAGATTGTGTACGACATCAGAACTTACGACGAAGAAGCTCGTATCGCGAATATACTATACGTCTGATAGAAATAATCTGTTCCGTTTTGAAGGCAAGAAGACCATCCGTTACAACTAAAAGTTAATAATAAAATAAACATAGAGGTTGTTGTGGCTTTGTGTCCTGAATTGTTTGTAACGTGTGGTGTACCTAGCGATGATAACAAGTTAATGGAAATAACGTGACGTAGTTTTAGTAGACTAGTAAACATAATAAAAAATAGATGCGAGAAATATATAAAAATATAGTAATAATTTCAATACGAAATGTGTTTTTTATATAAAAATTAATATAGACATGAATCGACAGCCGCATGCCCCGTCACTCACTCATGATTTTAAATCGCCATCTATTTTCAAATACGAACGGAATACTTTCAAGCCTTTTCGATATCTCAAGAAAAATATACCACAGAAATCGTATAACGCATTAAGTTCGGTTTCGGTTTGGTTTTTTTTTTCTTATAAAGACAAGAACAATTAGAAATAGTCGCACGCAAGACAACCACCGACAGAAGGTTTACACATACGAACGATGCGCGAGTGACCGGACAGGCCGCTGCGATGTGATGTGATGTAGGTAATAGGTAGGTGTGATGTAACGCACATGACGCGTCCATAGTAACTCACCTGTCATCGAATGGCGCAGCGCGGCCGCAGCTCTACGCACCACCTACACGCAACAACGTCACTCTCGTGTCGGACAATGCACGCAGTGCACGCGTGTGCACTACCATGTACACGTACGCGCACACGTGGGCCGGCGCGGCGCCGACACCCCCGCACTCACACACGCATCACTCACTGCCTAACTCTGCGCTGCCCTCGTTCGACATCATTCACTTGCATTGCTTTACTATTCCATTTTTGCAACAACTATTATTGTTGGTTTTATTTTTTAAGATCGTATAGGAAGCTGTATATAAAAACGTTTATTATTATTTTTCGAAGCCGGGAATTTAGCGTCTTGTCTAAATCGAAACTCCCCGTCTTCCCTCACATGCATGCCTTAGCGCCCACGCATCCTCGCACTTCAACTTCGATCCTAGGTTAAAATACTGAAATTTATTTGACATCGTTCAGATTGGAAAGCATCACTCCAGTCATCCATCCGATCCGCTCGTCGAGGGGGGCGCGCGCCCGGCGCCGCGGGACGGGGACGGGAGGGGTGCGGGAGCGGGACGCAGTTACCTTCATGCTCTCGCGGAACTTGCCGATCTCGCGGTGGATGACGTCACGCTTCTCCTCCGATATGTCCGCCTCCTCCAGCACGCGCGCCGTCTTCGAGATTTGCTCCTCTGGAACATCCAAACTGGCACTCAACGAATGGTATTCCACTCCATACAGTCACATAATACCATGAACTGCCTCATAGAACGTTTAGATAGATGTGAAGCCGGCACGTACCCTTCTGCAGCATCTCGTAGTTGTTGACCTCGTGCTGGTAGTCGCGCTGCAGCTGCGCGATGCGGCGCGCCGCCTGGTCGTCGAGCGCCTGCGCGCGCGGGCCGGCGTCGGCGGCGGCGGCGGCGGCGGCGCGGTACTCGTCCACCACAGCCTGCATCTTGCCGTCGGTGCGCGCCAGCAGCTCCTTGTCGGCGAGCCGGCGCCCGTGCAGCAGCCGCACGCAGCGCAGCGCCGCCTCCGGGGACCCGAACTCGCAGAAGCCGAACGTGCCGACGCGCTTCCACGACACCACCGGCCCGCACGCGCCCAGCAACGCGCGGATCATCGCCTCCGGCGCGCGACTGGATATGTTGCCTGCACGCAACGCAATACACCCACTTACACCCACCACTACAACACAATATAGGTACAAACCAAACACTAGCACAAGCAACTATGTTGTCACATTCAGTCGGATGATTGAATGAACATAATAATTCACACTAGGATAAACAGGAATAGGTTAGCCATTTCATTGATGTATTTATCTCATACTTAGAACTCCTTGGGCTAACAGGATACTGATTTGACAGCAATTTTTATTAGATTTATAGTGTTTACTACACTTAAGGAAATCACAAAGATTTTCCAAGAGTTATTCGTCAAGTGTGATTAGAACTCCCGTGGTGCAGGCGATAGCACAGCAGGGGAAGGTTGCAGGTTCAAATCTCGCTCCGAGAATAACTTTTGGGACATTATAAAATCAACAAATTCTTTTAAATAAGCAGCACTATTCCTGTGAGTATCTAATTATTTGTTAGGACATGGCTGATCTAACAAATAATTGTTCTATCAAATAAGCAGCAATATAACTGTATCTGATTATTTGTTAGGCCATGCCTGGTCTAACAAATAATTAGATACTCACCGGAATATTGCTGCTTATGCAAACAAAGTGTGTGTGAACCCCTGTGGGGGCTCTGCAAGAAATTATTAAGTAACTGTTACATTGCACTTGTATTATGCATAATATATGAAAAAAGAATGCACACCGAGACATTTTTGTTTTATTGCAGGGTTCCATCAAGTATTTTGTCACCACAACAAAGAGTTCAGTCACCAAAAGTTTGAGAACCACTCTGTTAAGACTATAATCCATTTACATTATATGCTTTTGACAATGTAAATTAATACAAATGTGTTTTTTTTTCTGTATCAGTGCATGCCTAGGAACCAATATGGCCCAGGTAATTGTGCATCTGAAGCAGTCTCATAAGCCATTTCTCCACTAATGGCTGCAGTGCATGCAGCGGCCACACCCATAATATTAATAATTTGCTCAAACAGATTTCAAGAGAGTAAGACCAGTAATGAAGAAAGATATCCGACCTATGAAAATGGTGATGGGTGGTCCCTCACTATCTTTCCCGTTCCTGGTGGGGGGGCGCGAGATGACCTTACTGGCGGGCGCGGGCGCCGGCGCCGGCAGCAGCGGCCCGCGCGCCGCGCCCGCCGCCACGCCGCCGCTCGCGCTCGCACTCGGGTACGGGTTCACCACCATCTATACAGACATCACAATAATATATGATTATCCAATGAGAGTAGCACTGTCCTAGCTGGAGCTGGTATCGTTGAGACAGGGGTGCCAGCTCACTTTTCCTGTGTAGTAGGAGTATTTTACGTTGATCAATGATGTGATACCTATGCAGCTTACATGAAGTATTCTGTAGAGAATTCCATATTTTTTAATAATAAACGTAAGTAAAACGCGATAAATATGTACCCTAGAGCTAGAGATCGAACTGATCGAAGTGAGAGGCATGAAACGCAACCGACATCAATCCGACCGGTTCTATGGCTCATATTATGGACCCGTCATTCGCTTCACTCACAGGATCACATCGATCTCCGTCTTGTCTGTCTGCCTCGATAGGCGGTCGACAGGATTCGTAGGCTTGCAAGTTAATGCAAAACGTAAGTAAAATACGTAACCGTATAAAGCTAGGTTACGACAATAAAATTTATAGGATCTTACATGCGTGGTCATGGCAACGACTCCGTAAGGTACCAGTGGCGGCCGAGGCGGGAATGACATCGTTCCTTCGCCACCAGCAGGCAGCGAGAAATATATTTACGTGATTATTACACCGACAATGACGCGTACACTTACATTCGCAACCGATTCGTAGCGCGTGTTATTATTTGTATTAAAAAATCTACGATTTTTCTTCACAGTATAATAAATTGTTCACTTTTATTTATTGTCACCTATTTAATCATACACAAACGAGTTACAAATCATATCATAAAATTGATAGTTTCTGCATTTCACAATATGTCAGCAAGAGCAAAAAGCAAATGTCTTGCTTTGCTTGCTTGTCCGTCTCCATCTTTATTTTTTATTTTTTTAACATTCTTCTATACCTATTTTTCTAGCGCTGGATTATGGTACTTTTGCCAAGTCCTATCTTTGGTGCTGCCATCTTTTCTTTATTGGCTTTTCCACTGACCTCAAATAAATATAATTGAGGTCAATGTACGCTTCTCATAGAGCAGAAAAAATAAATAAATAAATTATGCTGGACAATCCACACAGCACCATCTAGCCCCAAAGTAAGCTATTCAAAGCTTGTGTTATGGGTACTAGATAACTGATATATTTAATACATTATATAATTACATAGATAGATATTTTTTATTATACATAAAAAACACCCAGACCAATGAACAAATTTCTGCATATCGTACACAAATTTGTTCCGAGGCGGGAATCGAACCCGCAACCTCTGCGTCGCAGGCGGACTCTCGCCCGCTGCGCCACTGAGGTCGTCAAAAGACAGCATATATCACTGTTATTGTCAAGGAATATAACTTGTATTCAAATTCCTTGTAGTGAATATTATTTTTCAATTGTCAAATAAATTTCAATTTGTTTCAGACATGGAATTTGAAAAATTCCTTGGTTCCAGAGGCCACAGCCAAAGAGTATACAAGCCACAGCCTCTTTCGATTTCGCCGTCTCGTCATCACATCATTCAGGCAACATTACATAGCTTCCACTCGTATTCAAATTCCTTATTCCATTAGGGTATAAGGGGTCCGGTTAATGTACAACCACGTATTACGCAGCCCGAGAATTCACAGCCAGGAATGTACGGGCAGGAATACGCAGCCAGGATTTCAAGTCCAAATGTACATGAAATCCGTGGTCGTGCTATCCTAATGTGTGCAGGGAATGTACACCAAGGAATGTACACCCCTGTAAAACACGGCCAGGAGTTCATGTACATGAACTGCGGGCCGTGTTTTCCTGGCTGTGCTTTCCAAGTACACTTGGGATTGTACAGCCAGGATTACACGCCCATGGACTTGGTGACCATTGTTCTGATTGGTCAAAAGCCTATGCTTTGTTTAGATGGACTAGTGGTAAAAACTGTACTATCCCATCGTCAATAAGACAAGTAGCACAGATAAAAAATGTTTCTCTTTTATCAAACAGAGGGAAATTCTTAGTTTTAGATTAGGTTCCATTAGGTATCCTTGATAATGGTAGTGGATCGTAGTATTGGTAGGAATTTAAACAAGAAATAAATTCTGAACACCCAGTACCTACATACAAGATTACCTACTAAAAGATTGGAATGCATTCATAAAAAATATAAATATGACTTGATAACCCTAAAATACCAAACAAAACATTGACAAATATATACAAATTGATATTGTAGGTATAAAAGGAGCACCCTTTAATTAGCATGAACGAAATAATAAAATAAAATACAATTTTCTAGAATGTGAATCCTTAATAATTTAAAAATCAAATCATTTTGTGTTTCACTCCATGTAGTAGTACAATGATGTGTTGAATTTAAGAAATAAAATAAAATACGGAACGATTTTCAATCGAAACCTTTATAATTTAAAATCCAAATTAGAAAAAGTCTGTCAAATGAAAGTAGACACTGAAAATTCGCGCCAAATTCAAAAAATATTAGCGTGGCAACCCATTAATTATTAGGACACTTGGAATAACACAACTTGATACTCGGTTATTATTCTAAACAAAATATGTATGTCTTTCAGATATTCTAAATATCCTACTAATAATAAAACGCGAAAGTTTGTGAGTATGGATAGATGTTTGTTACTTTTTCACGCCTGAACAGCTGAACTGATCTGGATAAAACTTGGCAGAGCGACAGATTATAGTCTGGAATAGCACATAGGCTACTTTTATCCCGTGGGAATATCGGGATTCAAATCTGCGCGGGTGAAACCGCGGGGCACAACTAGTAATTACATATTTTTGAATCTCTCTGCAATGTTAAATGATGTACCACAACATTAACAATTATTAGATTTCTTGGCTGATTCTCAAACAAACTGATGCCACTGACATCATTTTTCGTAAATGTCAAAAGGCCAATATGATGATGAATATTGTGTTATGATAAAAGAAGACATTATAAAAAGAGAATAAAAGTTGAAAACCACGAATCAAATCAAATATTTTATTTTAATATTTTTTCATTTTTATTTTATTATTGTGTTGTTAGTATTTCAATAAATAAATAATAATAAAATAAATTTTGTCAGGATTTTAGGTACATGGTTAATAAAGGTCTTCACAAAACTCAAAGTATTACTAAAATCCTACCATTACAGGCGTACAAAATCATTTATCATGTAGATACCTACCTACCTGCTTGTTAGTCTCAAAGTATCAACATATTTGTGCATTACGCCACCATCTTCTAATCTAAACATTGGGGAATAGTAATGATGCCACGCCACACTCCGACTCTCGTTTTCCCTAATATTTTGGAAAACATTCAAGAGTACCTACCATAACCGAGGACCAGTATGAAGAATATTAAGAGTGACTGAAACGAAAAAAGTAAGTCAAATTCATGGGAGATGGTGATGCGTGGTACCTGCCCACCTCTCCGGGAAACAGGCATTTTTGGCCAATTTTTCCGATTCAGAATGGCAAAATCTATAAAATAGTTCAAAATTGTTATTCGGCAGTTTATAAGAGTGGGTCACAATTGGATAATAATTGTCGTTCTTTAATGTACGCGCAATAAATATTTTATCCCAACCTGACTTTACCCAGCTGTAGAGCATAGCGTCCGTAGGTGGAAACACATCAGTATTGCAATGTAAAAAGTTACGAAAAAATGCTAGTGTCTACTTTCGTTTGACAGACTCTATTTACAATAAAATTTTATAATGTTTACAATCCTAAACGCAGATTGTTTTTATCATGGATTGTTTGAGCCTACGATTAGGTTCCTACTGTTGAGGATGTAGCCGGGGATGTCTTCAATGAATTTATTTCTTTACAAATATTTAACGTATATTTTATAAAGATACTAATTACAATTTGAAACGAGTAGGTGTAACGGATGAATACGAATTGCTTGTAATGTCGTGAAGTTGACGTCGAATCAACCTATCAACGTATGAAGTGAAGCTGGGTGCAGGTCTTCTTCTTACTTTTTTGTGTCTCGAAGTACAGATGACAGTGGCAGCTTGGTCGTCAAGACGCCGTCACTGGGTGCTGTCAATTGGGTTGTTCCTTGGGTCGCTAGATGGCGCTAATCGGCGTCAACATACCGGCCGCCTTGGAAGTACCAGGATACACGCTTCCAATATGAAGAACGGATTGTGCTGCTGCTGCTTACTGGCGTTTCTGGCAGGCTGGTGAGGCTGGTTGAGTGAGGTCGTGGAGCTCTGACTCGTAGGTACGCTCACAATCTTCTGCTTCATGCATTTATGGAGCTCTGACACGTAGGTAGGTACTCGATGCCTGCTCGTGTAGCTCCATCCGATCGTAGCTTCTCAATGGCGTAGGAGTTCCCATCGATCGTCGGGTTCTAGCAGACTGAAGTCGTCAACGGTCGGTCATGCGCGATCAGGTCATGCGCTGGAGTCAGTGGTGAAGCTCGTATCTGAGGACAAATGGGACAAAGGACGGGAATACGGGACGGTTTCAATTTGCGTTTGTACCGTTCCGAACTCCACGTACCATGCCTTAGTGATACACGGCCTAACTGATACTAAAGGACTTGACTCCTGCCTTCCATAACCAGCCAAAATGATGACAGTGAAACGACAAGATAAAAATAAACGAATGTGATAATAATAAAAAACGGAATAGAAAATTAAATAAAAATTTATGAAATACGAATTAATACGAAAATGTGGTAGTGATGAATATATTTTAATTAGAGGTACGGATAGGTAAATCTGATAAGGCTTGCCGCGATGTGACATAAAACTAGTTACAGATAAATAACAATCCTGTGTAGGATCAGCTAAATACCTCTGCCTCCGAGGTTCTATACGAATTTCACGAACATGTACCTACTTAGCACATACCACTTCTCAAGCTCTCACGCATAAAATTTACCCGAAGTTGCTGTTCGCACATCAGTAACCTAGAAGGATGTTTATCACAACACAGCACAGGATGTATTTTATTAGAACGAAAGTTAGTCGCATGACACAACCTAATACCAGCGTTAGTAATGTAATGTTATTTTATAAACGATTTTACGATATTTGTATTCAACGGTAAACTATTCTTATGTTTATGAAATCACTTTAGAACGATTGATGTTGCACTGCGCGCGTAGGCATACTAAGCGAGCGGTCGAGCTTCTCCACGGATAACAAACCGGTTCTGGAGTCTAGGCTACAGCTGAGCGCGCCTACTAGTGCGATAATGTTACGAATAAATATGCACAAAAGTGCTGTACAAACGAATAAATGAAGAAAAAAGGTTAACGAAAATTAACTGTTTATATTGTAGTGAATAACTAATTTAACTTATATAATATGGCACGACAACGATCGTTGGCCACGGTGAATGAATCAGTCAACGAATAATCTGATTCCTTCACAGTAAGTTCCTCTAATTTACAACGTCTACGCAATTGTAAATCGACCTGAACTAGATTGCATTGAACACGGTCAATGTTAAACGAATAATTAGAACGAATAGGGCCAGATATGATCCACCCGAATTTCGATTCGTGTAGGCATGGACCAGCACTGAGTTTTATTTTAGCCTCCCCAAGTAGGTCCCAAAATATATCCGCACCTAGAAGTATATCTATGTCGGACGCGATACTAAACGTAGGATCTGCGAGCGAGATATGGCTAGGTAAACGTATACCTTCGCAGTTAACGTCTAACGAAGGCAACTTTGATGTGATACTGGGGAGAACTAAGCATTGGATTTTCGTATGGAAATCATTTACTTTGGAACGTATGATTGTTTTGCAGGTGTGAGCACTTTGTGAAACGCTTTGTCCCACACCAGAAATGCGAGTAGTGGACTGTATTGTTGGTATTGTAAACGATTAATTAGCGATTCTGTTATAAAGCAATTTTGGCTTCCGCTGTCAAGAAGTGCTCTAACGGTATGTAAGCGATTATTCGAGTCAGGTACATCTATCAGCGCTGTAGATAACAACACCGGCTGTACCGCTGCATGGCATGTCAGCACATTGCGCTCAGTGCCTACCGACGTATCAGCTGATCGGTGTTGGCTAGGTATCGGTAGCGTAGATGTATCGCTATGCGCAGACGCGTCCGTACCTTCGCTCGAATAATTGTTGTGAAGCAACGTATTATGTTTGGCTTGACATAATTTGCAAGAACCAAACGAGCATTCATTCGATGAATGACTGTTAGAACGAATACAATTATGACAAACTATTTTATTCCTAACAAATTTAAGCCTATCTTCTACGGTCATATTTAAAAATTTTGCACACGAATATAAATAGTGATCGTTCCCGCAAAGAACACAAAACCTGCTTTGTTTGTTACTATTATTAGAAACGAATTTTTGTGACGCGTACGAATGCGTTTGTGGTTGCGGGTTCGAATCCGAGTTAGACTGCTTATTGCTTTGCATTGAGTGTGACCTATTAGAAGCAGTATGCTGAGATGAAGCTACATGTTTAGTGCTATTCGAATTAATCATCTCCAACATATCAGCACGGTTTCTAAGGAAAACAATTAAGTCGTCTAACGTTATCTTATTAGTCGTATCGGATGCGACGTTACCTTTCATTCTGTAAACCTTTCTGAGTCTCCCACTCGCGTTCTGTGGACGGGTCAAGTTTTGACACAATTAAATAAATGACTAATGTGTCCCATGAATCGGTGGGTTCGTTTAACGATTGCAGGGCTCTTAGGTTGCGTAATGTCGAATCTATTAGCTTCCTAATCTGTGCAGGTGATTCAGTTTGAAGCGACTGAGTGGCAAATAACGATTTGACATGGTTTTGCACTAATAAACGATTATTGTGAAACCGGCTTTCCAGCAAATCCCAAGCGTGAGCGTAATTAGGGGCAGTAAATTCTAACGCACTAATAACATGAGAAGCAGTACCGCTAAGTGATGATTTTAAATAATGAAACTTTTGTATCGAGTTTAAATCTTGACGGTCATGGATCATGGTGAGATAGGAGTTCCTATATTCGAGCCATTGGTCATATGAACCGTCGAATGCAGGTAATTTGATTTCTGGCAGCTTAATCGACGCATGCTTGCCTACGGAACCAAAAGACACTACTTGTTGATTTGCGTTGTTTGATATACACTTCGCGGTAGCCATCAGAGAAAAATACTGAGCTTCGAATGCTTCTCTGTATTCTAATTGAGACGGAAGGTCAGATTCTACGGATAACTGCTCAATATCAGCTTGAACCTTATTAAAATTTTCAAAAATAACGGTTTGAGATTGCATACGTAAATCAATTTCTGCTCGGAGGGTAGCGTTTAATGCTACTTCATCTATTTGAATTTTACTGAGATACCTTTCGAATAAAGTTAATCTAGCTTTTATGGTACCTCGCTGCTTTCTGAGGTCAGGGAGGCGGCTTTGAACTACTGTGGTAGCTTGTAACCTAGGGGATACGGGCCTATCTACTCTGATTTTAACGGAATCAACAGACGTAGCAGCTTGGAAAACCTCCTCTTCTATCATTTTGGCAGATTATAAAATGCAAAAGTACTTACAGTTTCCTTTCGGTACCAGTTCAGGCGACGTGAGGCACACAGTATGACACGACTGAAATACGAAAACGGCACAATTAACGCAAATCGTTGGAATGGGAGAGGTTAGGATGGGTGAGATGACCAGACCGTTTATGCTCGCCGCTGCTCCAACACCTCTTCTCCTCTTCCAATGATCCAGGACTTAACGGGACTCTGGACCGACGCTTCCCACAGCTACAGCTGTGTTCTTCTTCTGTGTTCGGCTCGTAAGGACCAATGTTTGAGCCTACGATTAGGTTCCTACTGTTGAGGATGTAGCCGGGGATGTCTTCAATGAATTTATTTCTTTACAAATATTTAACGTATATTTTATAAAGATGCTAATTACAATTTGAAACGAGTAGGTGTAACGGATGAATACGAATTGCTTGTAATGTCGTGAAGTTGACGTCGAATCAACCTATCAACGTATGAAGTGAAGCTGGGTGCAGGTCTTCTTCTTACTTTTTTGTGTCTCGAAGTACAGATGACAGTGGCAGCTTGGTCGTCAAGACGCCGTCACTGGGTGCTGTCAATTGGGTTGTTCCTTGGGTCGCTAGATGGCGCTAATCGGCGTCAACATGGATAATAACTGTAGTACTCAGTAGTACTCAAGGAGGATCACTTGTTCCCAAAACACAAGTTCTTACTTAGTTTTGAAATCAGTGAGCCCATCTGTTTAACCGATCATTGTACAACTTTGTGATTTTATTCAAATAATTAAGATCATCTATTTTTGATAATGTACGCTCTTTTTATGTGTAATAAACTTTATTGATATTATTATTTGTTGTTTAGCTCCATCTAGTAGTAAAAAGATGCGTTAGTTTGTTATCAACCTTTCGAGTTTCAACTTTCTCAGTTTCAACGGCTGCTAGCAAGGTTTCCGGCCTATGAGTCAGCGCCATCTATGCATCTAGGAGTTTAAAGCTCTTTGTCCATGATATTAGTACATTGTTTTTTTATATTAGGTATTCAACTCTTTGATCATCATAATATTTATCGAAAAAGTTAACTGTACAAAGTTTTCTATAAAAAAATATACTATTTGGACGTATATGTAATAAGAAAAATAAGAGTTTAAAATAGATTTGTAAGTTCATATAACACCGCCGTACGTCATAAAAAAATTACTATTAGTAGGGTTTATCATTAATTTAGCTTTGGCACATACTACGGAAAAAAATATTATTTTATGGTACATACATACATACATAAAATCACGCCTATTCCATAGGGGTAGGCAGAGACCACGGATTTCCACTTGCTACGATCCTGACATACCTCTTTCGCTTCATTCACTCTCATAACATTCTTCATACATGCTCGTCGGTTTAGGGTACTCTTGACCTGGCCTTTCTCTAGGTTTTTCTTTTATGGTACATTATGATTTAATGCTGTTGAAGTGGGGTAGGTAGGTATATTACATATACCTAGGTAGGCACCTACCTACTATCAGAATCAACAACACACGGAGTACCTATTTTGCACTACACGCTGAAGCTGATGATGCAGATGCTGAAATATTTTATTGTCAACAAAAGGTTTGCTGCCATTGAGTTAGAATCTATACAATCACAATCAGCCAAATAAAATGTCCGCGCAAAAACTTGGCGCACGCTATGCAGTGCGTCGAGTTTTTGTTTAGTATGGCAACCGCAATCCTCGTACAACGTCCACGATCAAATGCGTGTGAAAAAGGATGGTGTTTCATATTTTAGGTATCATAACAAAGTCTATATACGATGCATAATTAATTCCATTAATTAAAATAACTTTCATATTTTTCTGTCACGTATGGAATACTAACTACTGCAAAATGTGGGTATGTGCCAAATGTAATGTTTGGACGTACCTCTGACTACCCCCCTTAGACATCCTCAAAGAATCTAGAATTAGTACCTACTTGGTACTGGGAGATCTGAAGGGATATCTACCGTACCTGGGGATCAAAGTCGTGAAGCTGTTTCAGTTTCAGTTTTTTCATATTTTTAGCACAACAAAACGCTAACAGCCTTGTTACTTTTTCACATGTTAAGCAAATATGCAAGAGTAAAAGAGAAACAATTTGTCTCCCGTGCGTTATTTTGTTCCAACGCAAAGCTATGGAGTGGATTGATACACTAAATCCTCTTTTGATTGTCAAAATCTGACAAGATGGGTACGTCCAGCTTTGGTAAACGCCGGAATAAGACCCACACCTTGTGTAGAAGATGTGGTAGATCCTCATATCACATCCAGAAATCACAGTGTGCTCAATGTGGATACCCTGCTGCCAAGTTGCGCTCGTACCACAGTAAACACACACACACACAGTAAAGGCTAAGCGCAGGAAGACCACTGGAACTGGCCGCATGCGCCACCTAAAAATCGTGAGGAGGCGATTCCGCAACGGCTTCAAGGAAGGCAAACCTACCCCTAAGAAAGCTGTTGCCTCTTCGTAGATTTATCACTTTATCACTTAATTCAAATATTTTCACATAATGAACATGAATAATTACCATATATTAAGAAGGTACGTACCTACTAAGATAATTATAAAGTCTCAATTAATTCCTATTAATTATTCCAGATTGATGATGAGTTATGGAAAATTGAAAAAATGCGCCACCAAACTAACACTGTATGCTTCCAAATAGATAATATACGTCTTAAATGACATAAATGGATAAAAATGTTTTCATATTTTTGTTTGCTTCAGGAGGACACATCCAGAGAAGTAGAATGAAGTGACAGCAGTATAATAATAAGTGCTAATCCAGGATATAAGATGTCTGCTAATAGGTAACCCATAAAAAGGTGTCAAACTCCCATTTCACAATAAATATGTATTACCTCTTTACCTATAAATTTCGTTTAAATAGCGTCTCCACTGCTCCCTGTCCATGCGCAAGGCCTGAGTTATGGCATAGTGTACAAGCGACATTGAACATTATACAAGCAAAATAACGTTTACATTCGAGCAAATGCCATTGCAAACGATATAATTGATTGAGTAAGCGAAGCGAACGAAAATCTTACAATCAACTTGGACGATTTGGCATTTATGTGTGTATGTATGTTTGTCCGACGATAACTTGAGAACCGTTTATCCGATCTGCATGAAATTTTGTAAGTCGATAGCTTGTACTTGAGAAATTTACTGGTAAGTATATGGGTAAAATCTGGTGAGGGGTTTTTAAAATATGGGGTTTTTTAAGGGGGCAAAAATTAAAAAAGTAACCCAAAACCAACCAAAAACCATTTTTATTTTTTTTCTAGGATGGCCGCTTTTTCAGATACAACAAAAAAGTTAAATTAAGATAACCAACGACCCAAGAGCTCGCATTTGTAAGAGTTTTGTTGGCATCAAGGTTTTTTTTACTGGTCGGCCAGTTTCTTTGCTTTTTCAATTATATTTTCTTGAAATAAAATAAGAAGGCACTTAGCTCTCATTAAATGGTGATAGCGACCTGTTCTGATGATGGAGCCAAGGTCTGTTCAACGGAACTCTAAAATAAATAGGCCAATTCAGTTGAAACTTGGTTACCATATTTAGTTAGTAAGTGGCAGCTAGAGACAAGTCCAAACACAATATTTGGACTTGCTTCTAACTATCGCTTACTTATATTTTCGGAGCGTAGGTACGCGTCGCTTCAAGAAATCTCAGTTCAGGACGAACTACTAGTAACAATGTATAGTTATGAAGAACGGCGACGCACAGTGGGTGAAAATTCGTAGTTGCCTTTCATAGGATTTTTAAAAAAAAATCTTCCTTAATTGGGGGATTTAAGTAAACAGATTTGTTACAAAACTCAAAACATTACATAATTTTGTCGTTACGCGACTTTTTTGCGGTTAAACACCATGTAATACGAGTTTGTGTGTTTCAAATGTATGAAAACGAAATTTGTTTTCATCATAACTTTTTTTTGTATTCGAATGTAAAGCTGATACTTTTAGGTATTATAGTAGAACTTGTAACAAAGCTATAAAGCTTTCGATCTTAATCTGGAACGGACCGCTTCAAAAGATATGATTTTTACAAAAATGCCAGTTTTAGTGGTATTCATGTATGGGGTAATGTTCTACTAAGTTCGAGTTTGATCAAAAATTATGGTCATTATTATTATTTGATAGGTATCTTATCGCTTTTTAATGACTTTTGACCTTTTATCTAACCGATAAATAACAAAACTATTCAAATATAATTATGCAAAAGTGATATTTTGAATTACGACTAACAACTACACTTAAACCTATAACTGTATTCAAAACCTACTCATTATTGTTCCACTAGGTATGACAAAATATTTGGTTTAATTAATTAGGGTGATCAAGGTCATATTATATCGAAAAAAAAACTATTTAAAAAAGTAATATTTTATTTACAACTGCTATATACAATGAAGCGGACTTATTATTAATCTTATAACTCTAATATATATACAATAAATAAAACAAAAGCACCAATAAGCGACATGCAATTCACAACTTTACCAACTATCACAGAAATACTAACTACCTATATAAATAACTTACAACAGAAACAACTAAATATAACAACGATTTAATAAACAAATGATTTGATGCTTTACAAAGAAAAGACAAGGAGTGGTCGGAGTCACACAAGTTTCCTACTATCTACAAATTCTATATTTTCTTTAATCTACCCTAGAAGTTAATATCAATAACAATTTAGCTTCATCTGAAATAGGTAAACGAAGTTGGTTTATTTTAGGCCTAAAACTAGAGATATAGGGATCAGATGATATCATTAAATGATAGATAATATCCTCATTTGTTGCAATTCTACTAATTTTACGTAACTGAAACACTCTGGAATGCTTAAAATCTTTGTTTCGAGCCTCAGATGCCTCTTCAGAGATAGTATAAAGTTATTGTGTTCAATTATGTCCGCTCCATGTATGAGTAATTTATGCACGCTTGAAGGCATATAGTACCATGCATAGAGCTCAACATATCTTTGAGCTGTTGAAGCACAATATTGTCGGAACTTTTCCACATCAACAAACTCTCCGCAAGATATTGCCTGAAGAATTACGCCTAAGCTTTTAATTAACTCTATATCTACACCCGTGATTCGCGCAGTAATATCCGGATTTGCGAAAAATCTTTTAGCAGTATTTCCATCATTGGTAGTGCCTGCACCTTGTTTCACAACATCCACAAGTAGCCCCATTTCCTCCCGAAATTTGTCTTGGATATCGTTTTTCCTATCGGCCAATTGTTTTTTCTTGTCGTCTCCTTTTGCTTGCCATTTCTTGAAGTCAAGACGGTAAGCTATATGCAAAATACATTCCATGCATCTAATACGTGCATGTAGAGTAGAAAGGCCAAACTTAAAGATATCGACAGATTGGTGTCTCTGTGATACCATTGTGATGTCATTCATTTCTGTGGGTTTAGCTTTGCAGATATCACATGTCGATGTTGATGTATCAGAAAGATGAGATGTTATCTTGCCATCGATCATAGTCATGTGAAGTTTGTGTTTAATGCTGGCATTATCAACAACACTCGGCTGTAGAACAGTAATTTCGCTTTCTATTGACGCCATTTCTTCTTTTATATTTAAATCATTTTCCTTGGCAAATTTAAAATATATTGGCCGACAATAAAATGTTGAGGATGCTTTAGGATTTTCCCAAACAACGTCATCAGTGTTTTCTTTCAGTAGTCTTAATGGTACAAATGAACACATGAAAATACTTGAATCATCGCCTTCTATTTTTTGTTTGTAGTTGCTATGTCTAGAGGCGCCATCAAATCCCCACTTACTGACCAGAGTGTAATTACTGCCAGACTCAGTTTCCACCGTTTTACAAAGTCTGTTGACAGTTTTATCTAAAATAGATTGCAGTTTGAGTTTAACTTCGGTGTCAGTTATAACCATGTCTTCTTTTTTTACATAGCACTCTATTTTCTCGGTCTTTAGAGCATCATAAGATGGAAAAATATCACTTCCCATATCTCTTGTTGTTTGCTTTAAAGTGATGTACCTATTGCCATTTTGATAACTTCAGTGATGTTGTCAAGACCAGTGCCTTATCAGCAGAGCAGGTTCGGTTGTTCGACTTAATGCAAGATCGAAAGATTGATGCATTCTCAGGGTGTTTGTGTAAATGCTTTAATAATTCAGCTAAGTCATTTTTTTTTCTATTTCAGCTTTCTTGGTTAAAGCGAAGTAAAGAGTGTCAAAGTCATAATTGAAGAGAACATCTTCAGTTCTCCTTCTTTTTTGTAATGGATGTAAGTCAACAAATTCTTTTCGTGGAGTAAATGTAGAGGTTGATGTCGACACAGATACACTTTCAGGCACAGTAAATTCCATTAATTTTTTTGGTGTTGTTACTATACATTCACTTACCGAGACTTCTTCATGTCTATCTCGAGGACATGAGAGTTGTTCACTTCGAAATTGTTGAATGTTGAGTTGCTGCTAAGAGTTGAAGCTAACACTTTTTCAAACAAAACGTGTGCACTGAATGAATTTTGCCTCATAAGTGCAAAAATGTCAAGATTTGACACTAGTCCTTCCATACTGAGCAAATTAGAATTAAGGTAAAGAGAACGTTTCGGTACTAATTGGTAGCCAAAAGTGAAATGAAATTTAGGAACTCTCAGTATTTATAGTCTAAACTAAAATCTAATAATGCGTTATCAGGAATCATTAATTAGTATTCCATAACAAGAACCCATGGTACCTGTAAAAGCCATCTAGGTACCTAAAAATAGTACCTGCACTCAATAAACAAAGAGCCTAATCATTCAAATCACCTGTTTTGTCAAGCACTGACCCTAATCACCCGAACTAGTAAATCAAAAATAATTTACCACACAATGCGTATTGAAGACAGGGACAGTAATGGTGGTCTCTAGGTAAGGCTCTACATAAATAAAGGGGAATCAATAACAAGATAGTACGTAAGTGATCGAAAAAGTAAAAACTATGATCGTAATTCAAAATATCACTTTTGCATAATTATATTTGAATAGTTTTGTTATTTATCGGTTAGATAAATGGTCAAAAGTCATTAAAAAGCGATAAGATACCTATCAAATAATAATAATGACCATAATTTTTGATCAAACTCGAACTTAGTAGAACATTACCCCATACATGAATACCACTAAAACTGGCATTTTTGTAAAAATCATATCTTTTGAAGCGGTCCGTTCCAGATTAAGATCGAAAGCTTTATAGCTTTGTTACAAGTTCTACTATAATACCTAAAAGTATCAGCTTTACATTCGAATACAAAAAAAAGTTATGATGAAAACAAATTTCGTTTTCATACATTTGAAACACACAAACTCGTATTACATGGTGTTTAACCGCAAAAAAGTCGCGTAACGACAAAATTATGTAATGTTTTGAGTTTTGTAACAAATCTGTTTACTTAAATCCCCCAATTAAGGAAGATTTTTTTTCAAAAATCCTACGAAAGGCAACTACGAATTTTCACCCACTGTGCGACGCTCGGACATATTTTGAGTGTTGTTAGCTAGAAATTGTGATTCTATATGATTCTAACTCAATGTTTGCTGCACTCACATTACCTACCCACCTCATAAACAAACTTTGTGGACAAAGGCTTGTCTTATTGATTGAGTGAGCGAAGCGAACGAAAATCTTACAATCAACTTGGACAATTTGGTATTTTATGTATGTATGTACATAATATTATGTTTGTATGTATGTATGTTTGTCCGACCATAACTTTAGAACCGTTTGTCCAATCTGCATGAAAGTTGGTCAGTCGATAGCTTGCACTTGAGAAATTTACTGGTAAGTATATGAGTAAAATAGGATGAGGGGATATTATAAGGGAAAAATTAAAAAAGTTACCCAATAAAATAAAGTTACATGTCATATGAAAGGGCTTTGTTTGGACATTCCAAAACAGTTTTAAATTTTTTTCTAAGGGGCCGGTTTTATTTGATAAAACAAAAAAGTTAAATTACAATAACCAACGACGCAAGAGCTCCCATTTCTAAGAGTTTCGTTGGCATCAAGGTTTTTCTACTGGTCGGCCAGTTCCTTTGCTTTTTCAATTTATTTTTTCGAGAACCAAGAATTAAATCTAATTTATTTATTCTCTCGCACTCTCTGTGTAGTACCTACTGAGAAAGATGGTGCGCAGACAGCCGCGATTTTGTAGCATTTTATTAGGTATTTAGGTGTTTTTAATAATATTTGTATGGCATATAAAAACATTTTCTAGTGATACTCTGCGTTTGTAATATCTCTCTACGTTTGTAATGTTTTGGTACAAATTTTGTGTCATTATCAGGTTAAATGGCACCATTTGTGTTTTTGTCTTCTGATGCACTAGAAAATATCCTCAACTATATCTGATTTTCCAAACTATAATTCTTATAGTTAATGAGGTACGGACAGTTAAAAATCAGAAATCCTGGCCTGCTAATAACTCCTACAGCAGCGCAAGTAAGAGAAGCGGTGACACATAGCAAGCGCAGCGCAAACCGGCTTAGGGCAGATTTGAATGCATTTGACGAGTCCATCCGATTACAACCGAATGCTCGCGAACCTTGCTACGGTTATGTATGTTCCAGTGTTCTGTAAGACTGATTTTCTAAATAATGTGTATTTCCAAACAAAAATAAATATTTTAAATTATACTTTACAGTTTCTACTACCCCATCACTAGGCCCTACATTGTCATAGGTGCGCTTCGAGGAGTTAAAACTAAAGATTTATTCCTACTATGAAGCGCACCCAGACAGGTGCGCTTCGACGAGGTACTTGGGTGCGCTTTATTTAGGTGCGCTTCAAGGAATGCACCTAAATTTTCACAGATGATATAATTATTTCTGATGCCGCGCTGCTCTAACAAAATAAAATAAAAAACAGAATACAATAAATATTGGGAACTTCCATACAACAAAATGTGCTTAGTATTTGCCGTTTTTATAACTTGGCAATTTTTTAAATTATTTTAACCAAAAAACCTTTATTTTTACTATGACAGTATGCTTTTATATTATTAGGAATGACCGTTTACATTGAAATTTCAACTTTATTTCCATACAGATAGATTATATTTTTATTCTTCTCCGAAAAATACCTTTCCATGCCGTGCCGCTAATGGGTGCCGGGCGAGAACTTTTATTGCTTTAAAGGGACTGACACACGTGCTCAAAAAAAAGCATTCTTGAAATAAGCATGCTCTGCAATAGTCCAGTCGGGGCAGACATAAAACTAACCTGAAATAGAAAAAAATCCGGGGAGTGATTTTTTTTTAAAACATCGGGTGGTTGGAAGTATAAATCTCGATTTTCGAACTAATCCCGGTAGAGGGTTCGCCACCATCTTGTTTTGAAGTTCAATTTTTTCGTTTTTCTGAAATAACTCGTTAATTTTCAACTTTAGAGCAAAAGTGATAAGGGCAAAGTTGTTGGAAATTTAATTTCTCATAAGTTTGGTCATGATCATTTTTACGCTAGAATCAATATTTGCAGAGTTATACTATCAAGTTTGTCAAAAAAATCGTAATGGGTGGAATTTTATTTTCAACAAAATATATGAAAATAAAAACAATTTCAGCTCCGATTTGAGTATAAATCCGAAAATATTGATCGTGGAGTAAGAAAAGTGCGAGAACCAAAGTAGAAAAATAAAATTCCACCCATTACGATTTTTTTGACAAACTTGATAGTATAACTGCAAATATTGATCCTAGCGTAAAAATGATATTGACCAAACTTGTGAGAAATTAAATTTCCAACAACTTTGTCATTACCATTTTTGCTCTAAAGTTGAAAATTAGGTATGCTTATTTTAAGCACACTCTTAAATAAGAATATTAGAGGAATTTTGACTGTGACTGATAAGGTGAGGAGTAATAGGTTAGCGTGCCCACGAAGCTAACCTATTTCATGAGACGGTGATTGGTTTTAGAAAGGTAAGCCAAAGAATAGACAGATGGACTGTGTGAGAGATGACATGAGTAAGAAAGGAGTGACCACCGAGATGACGAATGATAGAGAGGAGTGGAGTAGAACCTGTTGTGCCAACCCCACTTAGCGTGGGACAAGGGCAGGAAGATGACTCATAAATAAGAATGCTCAAAGCAAACGTATGGGCCAGATATAAATCTACATAGAACGAGAGCCTCATACAAACTCTTTTTGAAATTGTGTCCTACCCAACAATATGCATGCTCATAAGCGAACCTGTTCAGGCATGTTTGAAGCCCCCTTCCACCCATGCCCCAAGAAGTATGCTCAAAATTCTCGAAATAAGCATGCTTATTACTAGCAACGCCTAGACAAACGTGCTACTGAAGGTACTGACACATATGCTCAAAAATAAGCATGCTTCTTTTGAGCATGCTCAAAAATCAACCGACGTACGACCAAATAAGCATGCTCATTTACTAGCACGCCCTGTTCACACGTGCTTTTATTGAGCAAGGCTCGAAAAAAGCATGCTTTTAGCTCGAAAATAAGCATGTGTGTCAGTACCTTAATGTGAACAGTTGCAAAGCATGCTTATTTTTTAGCACGTCTGTTCAAATGAATCCTAAGGTCCGTCGCCGACTAAACTAACGCCGAGTCGAGGCGGGGGGGCGAGAAACAGGCGGCGTAGAGTCGAAGCGTAGTCGCGGCGTTGTCTCTATGTGACTCAACTCCACAGGCTCGCGCAGGCAGCTATACTTCCTTCTCACATTTTGGACCGAAAAAACGAAACGGAATGACAAAATAGCGGTAGTTGCGGTGCGGGTGGACACGGCACCCTCGCCAATGTAAAAAAATACACGAAAAAAACGAAAACATTAAAATTGAACACGTACTCGAGTGCTGTGTAAAGATAGAAACGTAAATAATTATAATTTTCTCGATAAAAATAAATCGACGTTTCAAACATCCATTACTAAGAGAGTTTTTTTGAAATCATGTCAAAGTTATAACTAAAGATATGGATTAATATTTACTAGCGATGTGTAAAAAAATTTTTTTACATTTCATTATTATAAATCTCTGAGAAGAAAATCTAACGAAATCTAGCTGTTCAAGTGTTGCAATACTAGGAGGTCGGAGGTTCTGGGATATCCTTGCCTTAAGAGTCCGGTGACAGCGGCTCGCAATTTCGAGGTGCGATTGGCTATTATTTCATTTTATTTCATTTTGGGGAGGTTGTTTGAAATAATAACTCTAAAGAAACACGCATAAATACTGTTCGAACACAAATAATACAATAATATAAGGGAAATGTGCTTGAGTCAGAAATCATTTTGGTATTAGGTAAACGTAAGACCAAACATACTAATACCAAAATGATTTCTGATTCGGGCATGTTTCCCTTATATTATTCCATTATTTGTGTTCGAACAGTATTTATGCGTGTTTCTCTAGAGTTATTTTTTCAAACAACCTCCCCGAAATGAAATAAAATGAAATAATAGCCAATCGCACTTCGAAATTGCGAGCCACTGTCACCGGAGCCTTAAGGTGAAGACGAGAGCTAATGTGACTCACGCTCGCACGTTTTGACTTCTTGAAGGATATAAAATCACTGAACCCATTTTCGAAAAATCTTTCTAGTTTTCGTACTCAAGCAAACTTTTGATTAGGAAAACTTGCATCAATCAAAATGAAATTTTCCCCAAACTATGCGCAATGTGATTGCACACAAAATGGTTGTTTGCGATTTTTCAAAATTGGAATTTGTGATTTTATATCTTTTAAAATGTCGAATCGTGCGAGCGAGAGAAATATTAGGTGTTGTCAATGCCTTAAGAAAACGTAGAAGTGGCGCGACGCGCCCTGAAGGCGCCTGTGCCTCGACGACGCGACGCGACGGTGCGCCGCCGGCCACGCTGCCGCGCGCTGCATACCGCCTCGACTCCAGCTCATGTGGGCACAGGCCTTAAGCACTTGCGATGTGTATTATGAACAGGTTTAAAGTTACAGCATAACTGTAAACATAGTCGTGTAAACATAACATATTATATTTGCCCGACTGACAGAACCGAATGACAGCCTACGTAGCTCAGTTGGTAGTAGCTATGCCTTCTGCGCCGTAGGTCGTGGGTTCGATTCCCACCGTGAACAAACATTTGTGTGGTGAACATAAATGTTTGTTCTCTGTCTGGGTGTTATATAATATCATAAGTATGTATTTACAAAAAAAAAAGTATTTTAAGTAGTATATCAGCTATCTGGTTCTCCCATATTACAAGCATAAGCTTAGTTTGGGGCTAGTTAGTGCTGTGTGGAAAGTCCACCAATATTTATATTATTTATTTATTTGCCAGCCGTCACAGCTTAATTGGCTAGCAGGTAGGTAGATCTGCCTTGCGCTGTGGACCGAGGGTTCGATGTTTGGTGGGGATCGAGATAGAGATAGAGAGAGAAAAACATTTATGTTTATTACACAAAATATCTCAGTCTGGGTTAGGTATTATGTAATTAAGTAGGTGGGCATATATTTTCAAAAAAAGTATTATAATCAGCTATGTGGTTCCGATAATATAACCTGCAAGCTTTGCTTAGTTTGGGGCTAAGTAGTGCTGTGTGGAAAGTCCACCAGTAGGTATTATTAATTGAGCGAGCGAAGCGAATGCAAATTTTACAATTAACTTGGGCGATTGGAAATTTGAAGTATGTACTTGCGGGCTGTCGCAGCTTCGTATGGGTGGACATAATTTGTTTCAAAATTTTAGGATAAACTTAGAATCCCCTCTTCGTGACTCAGGCCTTCGGCCGCCAAGTTCCACGCTGAGTTAGAATTTGCCTCGTTTTCGCGCTTTACAAAGCGCACTAAAATCGTAATATTTTTTGAATGAAAAGTCCGATTAAAAAAATCTACAGGTACCTATTGAAACAGCCTTGCAGAAAAAAATATTTATTTGGACAAGGATTATTATAAAGGAAAGATATAGGACCTAGATAATAATCTGTTTTTGTCGCATTTCTAACAACATTCAAAATTTAGAAAAGTACAAGTTCAGTGTGGCTGTAGGTTTGCACTAGGGGTCGGCATTAAGCCCATATTTGTTTCTCCTGATTATGGATGCACTGACATCGGGCATACAGGAAGAAGCACCCTGGTGCAAGCTGTTTGCCGACGACATTGTTCTTGTTGGTGAAGATGCGCTTGAGGTCCAGAGCAGGCTGGGAAAATGGCAGGAGAAATCGGAGAGTGTCGGACTGAAGATAAGCAGGACAAAAACCGAGCACTTGTTCTGCGACTTTGGTGTTCCCTCCAGTTTCACCCCTATTGCCTCAGATGGTGTATTCTTACCAGTCTGCTCCGACTTTCGGTACCTCGGCTCATCCATTCAGAACGACGCGACGGTGAGATCGACCAATACATGAAAAATAGAATAAATGCGGGATGGATGAAATTGTGACAGGTCTCAGGAACAACATGTGATCCAAGAATGCCCCTTATACTTCATTTTGAGTTATACAATTTTTGCTACTTAAAAGTTTGCTTTACTAGTTTTAGTAGGTACGTAAGCAAACTTTTGAGTAGGAAAACTTGCATCGATCAAAATGAATTTATACCTAACTGTGTGCAATTTGATTGCACACAAAATAGTTGTTTGCGATTTTTCAAAATTGGGATTTGTGATTTTATATCTTTTAAAATGACAAAACGTGCGAGCGAGAGGAAAATTAGGTGTTGTCAACGTCTTAATAGATATTACAAAGGTATTTTAGTTCCAACAGTCTACCCATATCGGGCATACAATATTGCAAATACCTACATATAACCTGGAAGAGATCGCTCTCAGCGATAAGGTCACCCATTGTTTTACCTAGAATGTATGCTTTTACTCTGTACTATGTTTCTGTGAGGTGAACAATAAAGAGTTCAAACAAAGAGAATCTATCTATCTATAACAAATTCATAGGTAGGTAATCTAAGATTAGTCTTACATTGGGAGGTAGGTATTCTACATAAAGTATTTAGGTAAAATTTAATATTTGTATTTTATTTTTTATGGCTCCTGACAATCTTACTATTTGTGTCGATTCTGTTTGTTGCAATATCCTTTTTGTTTTTTGACGCTGGGAAAAATGCGTTAAGCATTCCCCCCCATTGGAGGATGGCAGGGGTATGTGGGACTCCCCGGTTTCCTTTACCGGTATACCCACTAAACAACCCTGTGGCACTCCCGCGTCGTCTTTGTTGGAGGGGAACTGGGAAACTGGCAGAGCCTTTTCATCCAGTCCCCCTCTGACGACCGCCCGTCTGTACAGCGGGGCCCGCAAATGTCCCCCCTGCAAAGGGGGGCCTGCACGCCCCCACCCTTTGCAGGGAGGGGCCCGGGAGCGACCGCGAGTGCTCGGCCGTTCCCACCCGACGGGAGTGGTGAATATGTACGATGCGGGACAAGGTGCCCCCAGGTCTTCTCCCGCTTTTTACCACGTAGCGGCACGAGAAGTTCGGCGTCTCATTTCACGTCACATTTGTATTTTTTATGTACATAATGCATGACAGTGACACATACTGAAAAAAGGGATGTAGAGAAAGATGGGGGAATGCCGATCACCTGAGAGAAAAATGCTCTATTTGTTTTTTCATTTGTCTTATCTGTCTGCTCAAGCATTACAACTCTGCTGCAGCATAGATTGAGCGGTACCTAGGTATTACCTGACACGATCGCCATTATCCCTGCTTCCCCTAACGTTATTATTTAACGTTTATTTATATCAAACTAGTTGCGCTCCACGGTTTCACCCGCGCAGATTAAAATTCCGGTATTCCCACGGGATAAAAAGGAACCTTTGTGGTATTCCAGAGAATAATGTATACTAGTTTAATGTATCTCTCTGCCAAGTTTCACCCAGATCCGTTCAGCCATTTCGGCGTAAAAAATAACAAACATCCATCCATCCATACTTACAAACTTTTACGTTTATAATAGGTATTAGTAGGACTAGCAACCCGCCCGCGCGCCCCTGCTTCGCACGGGTGCACATTGTTTTTCAGCTATATCATGCATGTATTATTATACATATAAACCTTCCTCTTAAATCACTCTCTCTATTAAAAAAACCGCATCAAAATCCGTTGCGTAGTTCTAAAGATTTAAGCATACATAGGGACATAGGGACAAAGAAAGCGACTTTGTTTTAATACTATGTAGTGATAGTGAAGTAATGTACAGTTTCTTAATATTATTAGTTTTTCTGTACCTACTTACCTAGATAATAAAAATTGATGCATCGTAGACACTTACATTATTCATCAGTAAACATGAAATACCTATGTACGTACTTATCATGTAGTTACTTATTGATTTGTAAGATAAATAATAAAGGAAAAGTACCTTGATTTATACAACTGGGTGAAACCGCGGGACGTAACTTGTAATATATATTACTAGTTGCAACCCGCGGTTTCGCTCGCGCAGATTTAAATCCCGGTATTCCCACGGGATAAAAAGTAGCCTATATAGTATTCCAGACTATAATGTATCTCTCTGCCAAGTTTCATTCAGATCTGTTTAGCCGTTTCGGCGTGAAAGATTAACAAACATCCATCCATCCATCCATCCATCTATCCATTCTTATGAACATTCACGTTTATAATATTAGTAGGATTAACTAGCTAGCATTCTTAATATTTATACATTCACACAGATGAGTAAAATTTTACATTGATAGTAGGTACAAGTTTTCCTTCTCAAAAGTTTGCTTTAGTAGCAAACTTTTTAATGGGAAAGCTAAGCCCTCTTCTAGGCTTCGTTGAATACTTCTTGGTCATAACAACAAAATCAGCTCGTTTATACAGGCACCACCACCTTGGCCAGTCAAGGACACCCTTAAGCTTTCAATATAACTCGGAATACAGTAGTAGGTATAGTATATAATATACACTTTGTTTACCTAATTTATATTTAAAATGAATGTTGGTTTAGGAAGCTAGAATATGACGTGGTAGGTTTTTCTAGAAAAACGCATGGCGCCTTGTAAATTTTTAATACCTACACACCGTATGGTATGGCTATGCCGTTGCTCATGGAATTACTGAAGGTGCTTCAATATTATATAAAAGCAGTCGGGCCCATCTTCTATCTAGGTGCTTACTTTTCGACTTAGCTCATTGGTCAATCGTAAAATAGGTTTTTTGTTGATTGGGTGAGCGAAGCGAACGAAAATTTTACAATCAACTTGGGCGATTTGGCATTTTATGTATGTAGGTATGCATGTTTGTATGTTTGTCCGACGATAACTTGAGAACCGTGCATGAAATTTGGTAAGTCGATAGCTTGTAGTTGAGAAATTTACTGGTAAATATATGAGTAATATCGGATGAGGGGTTATTAAAATATGGGGTTTATAAGGGGGCATCAATTAAAAAAGATTAAGTTGCATGTCATATGTAAGGGCTTGGTTTGGACATTCCAAAACCATTTTTTTCTAGGTTGTCCACTTTTTAAGTACAACAAAAAAATTAAATTATGATAACCAATGACATAAGAGCTCCCATTTCTAAGAGTTTCGTTGGCATAAAAGTTTTTCTACTCGTCAGCCAGTTCCTTTGCTTTTTCAATTTTTTTTTCTTGAAATAAGTTAAGGTGATGATAGGGGCTAATGTGACTCTCACTCGCACGTTTTGACTAGTTGAAGGATATAAAATCACTGAACCCATTTTCGAAAAATTGCAAACAACCATTTTGTGTGCAGTCACATTGCACACAGTTTGGTAAAAAAAATATTTTGATACATGTAAGTTTTCCTTCCTAAAAGTTTGCTTTTCTAGTTTTCGTACATAAGCAATTTTTTAATATGAAAACTTGTATCGATCAAAATGATTTTTCTACTAAAATGTGTGCAAAGTGATTGCACACAAAATAGTGTTTGCGATTTTGCGAAATTGGGGTTAGTGATTTCAGATCTTTTAAAATGTCTAATAGTGCAAGCGAGAGGAAAATTAGGTGTTGTCAACGCCTTAAGAAGGGACTTGGTTCTCATTAAATGGCAATAACGACCTGTTCTGATGATGAAGCCAAGGTCGGTTTAACGGAACTCTTCAATAAATAGGCCAATTTGAAACCAGCGCGGCTCTGCAAGGTAGGCTACCTAGGTACCAACTTTGCTAAGCAGCAAAAGCTGAGTTAGGGCCTTTTTGGTATACAGTACGTACGCACTACTCTGAACGGGACGGGACTGGCCACAGACTTTGTTTTTTTTTTCTTCTATTGTAAGTTATATGTTTTATAACTATTGTAGTTTCCTGTCCGTTCTGTATTTCTTCTTTTCTTTTTTTCTGTATGTACTTATGTGTGTCAAATAAATGTATTTTCTTTTTTTTTTCAATTTAGTTGAATCTTGGTAACCGTACTTAGTAAATGGTAGCCAGAGACAAGTCCAAACACAATGTTTGGATTTGCACCTGACTACCACTTATTTATATTTTCAGAGAGTTCACATCGCGTCACGAAATCTCAGTTCGGGGCAAACTACTATTATTTATTTACTAACAAAACCCAGACTTTCTGAAAACCAAGATGAGTTAGTTCTACAAAGAGGTACCTACGTACAACAGGATAATAAAGGTTGGATGGTTCGGAACCGAATTACCTTTTCTTTTGACCTATCATCAGAGTACAGTAGGTACTCTGATGATAGGTCAAAAGAAAAGGTGCCTGCTGCCTGCCCCTATACCGTCATCAAACATCATTACAAATTATTGATTGATATCGTAGACACTAATGAAGTCATAAACAGCTCTTTAGCTAGACTTTTTCTATGAATTGTTGTACAGTAGTTCACAAAGTATAGTATGTCAATTGTAACAATCTATATTCAAAGTTTCAATCATATTAGATCTTCATCAATACACCTTTTCACTTGCACAAGCTCGACTCTTGTTCAATTCAAGTTACTGAGTAAGCAACTGGCAAGTGTAAATGAAGCATAGGATTTGGCATCGAAGTCCATGGGTGTGAAATCCATGGTTGTACATTCCTGATACGTGTGGGGATTGTACGACCCGGATTTGGATGCCATTGGCAGCGTATTCCAGGGTTGTGTAATCCGAATGTGTGCTAACTTTGTACGGCTTGGAATGTACACCCGCGGAATACACAGTCATGGAATTGGCAACCAAATTGTACATCAATTCCGGGCTGTGTTTTCCAAGGTTGTGCAATACGTGGTTGTACATTACTGGCTCCCGGGTATAAGCATGGTTTAAGCGCATCACAGACGACGAAGATACTTTAATATTTATTATTATTTTATGATAAAATATCACTCGCCATGGGCTAATTTAGTTAATTTAGCCTCAGTGTTAATTAAGTTTTCTTAGTGAAAGAATTTTTGAAATCGGACACGTAGTTTTTGAGCCTAATGGCAAGTAACACAAAAATACAGTGTTCCTCTTTATTATATTTATTACCAGCTGCGCCCCGCGGTTTCACCCGCGCGTATTGTGTCACCAAAAAAGCGCAAATATTACGAAGTTTCGATAAAATATTCTCTACTCAAAGCACTCATCGTTAGGGTAAGCTTAGATCGACAGAGTAGTGGGGATCAAAGTTAAGGATCGCGACCTTAAATCGCGACAGTGTAAGCCGGTGCGCGACGGACGTGTGCGATGCTCCGTAAAATTAAATCCGTAGTTATGATACTTTAAATTACTTACTGCTGAACTGATTATTTCAATCAATCAATCAATCAATCAATTCATTTATTTGCATAAAAACATGGTACAGCAGATACAAAGATGTCAGTAGTTTTGAAGTTTCACATATTTTTACCATTCATAGGTGTGCAAAAATTTAAGGAGGTAGGAACATGCAATGTTGAGGTCAGTGTTTGATTTACACAAAATTAAATGTCAAACAATGAAAAAAAAAAAAAAAACTATTTAAACTATTTAACTACTACTAACTATTAAACTTTAAACTATTTAGTTCAGTAAGTTATTTTACTAATAGAAAACTACATTATCCCTGAGTAGGTATTCAGTTACCTGCCTTCATATTGCCATACCCTATGCAGGGTCCATAAACCTGATACCTACCTACTTAATAATAGTTAACACCCAACAACAATGTATGTACCTACATAAACTACTTTACTAAAAAAAACTTGAAGCTGTAAGGATTCAAATCTCAATTCAATTCAATTTTTATATTAATGGCATGTGGGGGTAAGCCAACTTCGCCAATGTCACGTTGCAAGTTAGGCCTTAGCATGAGTTGAATCTATGTATTGTTTCACCAATAAGCAATACTATTCGGTTTATTAAAAAATGTACCTGTACTGTAACATTATGAGACAAAATACAAGAGTACTTGTTTTTTTTTTTTACAAAAAAAACAGTAAAAAGCGTTATAATTTAATATAATTTTTTTTTTTTTTTTTTTTTTATGCCAAAGCTGGCAGCCGAGCATACGGGCCACCTGATGGAAAGTGGTCACCGTCGCCCATAGACACCTGCAACACCAGAGGCATTGCTGATGCGCTGCCGGCCTTTTAAGAGGAGATAAACCCGCCTTTTGAAGGACCCCATGTCATAGCTCCGAGGGAAAACCGCAGGGGGAAGTTCGTTCCACAACTTACTCGTTCGAGGTAAAAACGACCGAGAAAAACGAGTAGTTGAGGAGAACCAGCCATCCAGATGGTGGGGATGAAATTTATTTTTGCGGCGTGTGGTGCGATGGTGAAAGTTAGCCGCGGGCACCAAACTGAACAGTTCCTCAGAACACTCCCCTTTGTACAGACGATAGAGCACACACAGGGATCCTACGTCTCTTCGAATACTAAGGGGCTCCAGGTCGTCTGTGAGCTTGGGATCGTCGACAATACGAGCTGCCCTGCGTTGCATCCGGTCAAGAGGAAGGAGTTGGTATTGCGGCGCTCCAGCCCAGAGGTGAGAACAGTACTCCACATGCGGTCGGACTTGTGCTTTGTATAACATAAGTTTCTGGACCGATGTGAAGTACCGACTCGCCCTGTTGAGGACGCCGAGCTTCTTAGAGGCCAGTTTGGCCTTACCTTCCAGGTGACTACGGAATTGGACGTCACTCGAAATGTCGACTCCGAGGATTTATCTATATATTTACTTAAGATATTAATAAAAGGAGAATACACAAGGGAGAGGAGGGAGTTAAAGGTTGTAAATTGGACCTTCATATCTCTTGCAAGTCACTAGGTTAGGTGTAGGTTCCACATTGTTTAGAGGATGAGATTTTTCACATTTAACCTGGCAACATTGGAACCGTAGTAGAATAATAGGACGACGGGATTGCGATCATTATGGTGCGCGTCGACCGCGTCCGCATCGCTGCGTACTACGAAGCGGACGGAGCGTCGGTATTTACAAAATGCCGATGGGGTCCGTCTACTGCATCCGGATTTTGCATCGGCAGTATCGGTATTTTCAAAGCAGTTCCGAATGGCGCGTTTACTGCGGATGACGTCATCAGCAGAAATACCGGTCTCTGGCGCTGAAATGCCGATCCAGTGCACGCTGTACCATACAAATCAATAAAAAGCAACTTTGTCCGCTCCGGACGCAGCGATGCGGACGTTTAATAAGCGATAGGTGGCTCAAGAAAAACACAGCCCTCTGGCATCTGTCAATGTGCATTTACATTTATTTTAAAACCTAATTTAAAACTTAAATAACAATCACAATAATTCGACGGCCTGCGGATAAGCCGCGACCAGCTTTCGTACCAAAAACTGTAATCTCTTTAATTCCTTCCTTCGGTGCATTCTCACCGCTTCGCATGGCTGCGAACAAACACTCCGGCAAATAGATTATACAATACACTAACTACAAAGTAAGTACCTACCTCTTCGTATTCCTTCATCATTCTAACTAATTAGTCTGAACGTAGAATGATCTTACATGATATAAGTCTACTTCGCAAAATGACATATACGTACCTACATACCTACGAATTTTTGTATTGACATTTCGAGTACATTGCGCGGCGAAATTGTAAAAAAACCTTGCAACCGAGTGGCCCAAGTGCACTATGTTGAGTTCGGGAGAAAGCGATAATATATAGCACAGAACCTTCATGCTCAGTGCCACCCGTGTCGACTGGTTATTTAAAAGAGCGCCATCTGCCGACAAGTTACACTTGACGACGACTTGTTTCATTAGAGCGCCATCTTGCGGCCTTCGATGGATATCTCGACGGCGCGTCGCGAGCCGCTCTTGAGGCGTTTTTGATCGATAAACCGCTTCATCTGCTTCTCGTAGCGCGTCATCTTCTTCCTCGACGTCTGGAAACGAAGAAAGCATTCAAATGTGCGGAGTCTCGGACACAGTCCGGCCAACGAGTATGGGCAACAGTTGTGAGGGGATTACAGTGGTACAGAGTGTACCTAATTAATAGACTATGTAGAGCATAGTAAAATGGAGTAGAATATACTATAAAATAGTAGAAACGAGTAGAGTAGAAAAAAATAGTGTAGTGTAGATTAGAGTGGAGTAAGTTAAATATGTGGAGTAATAGTGATCCAAATGAATTAGCATACAGTAAAAGTATAGTGTAGTAGATTATCATAATATACTAGCAAGTGTAGGTATGTGTTACCCTGGACATGTCGACGTCGCACGTGGACTTGGGTCTGTACACGTAGTCCTTGTTGCTGGGCGCCGGCACGCGCGCGCGCGCCACCCAGCCCGCCGAGCCCGGCCGCGCCGCCACGCTGCAAGCAGAGGCGCGGTCACACACACGCACGCTGCCCGCGCACACGCGCGCGCGCGCACGCACGCACACTCACCGGTCCGGGTCCTCCTGCCGCGCGGGCGGCGGGGAGGCGCGCCGCTTGCCGCCCGACATGGCCTCGTCCCGCGCCTGCCGCTCCTCACGCGACATCGCTGCAACACAGTGAGTCGTCAGCCTCACGTAGAACATGCAAGGAAGGAACAGCTATGTACGGTACTGAACGGTACCTTTGAAGTCGGTGGAGAGGTTGAAGATGGGCCTCGCCCACTCGGAGATGAGGCGGCCGGCGCGCTCGCGGTTCAGCTTCGTCTCCTTGGGGTGCTTGTACAGGTACATGACGGCCTTGCCGATGCCGGACTGCTTCAGCAGAGACTTGTCGATCGGAGGGAACTGCAACACAACACGTAACGTGACGTCACGCCGCGCCGCGCCGTACATACGTGCACTGGTCGCCGCGCCGCGCCGGCGTGCACTACTCACGTCCATGAGCAGCTTGAGCACGGCCTCGCGGATGAGCAGGCACGGTAGGGCACGGTTGGGCATGGGCGCGAGCCAGTCGCACAGCACGTTGAGCACGTTGTGCTCCAGGAACGCGAGCTGCAGGTCCTTCTTGATCAGCTGCGACATCGCGCTCTTCAGCATCGACACCTGCGGACAACGACTCTGCCATCACACACTATATAAACGGATTTCTTGTTAGTTCAATTTCTCCAGTTTTCTTGTTCATCAAGCTTAGCTTGGTCATGAAGAGCAACACAATTCACTAAAAATATGGCAGACTGACATGTCATTTTGACAATCACTAAATATTATAAAACAAAGTCGCTTTCTCTGTCCCTATATCCCCATGTCCCTATGTATGCTTAAATCTCTAAGACTACACAACGGATTTTGATGCGGTTTTTTTTAATAGATAGAGTGATTCAAGAGGAAGGTTTATATGTATAATACATGCATGATATGTGCACCCGTGCGACGCAGGGGCGCGCGGGCGGATCGCTAGTTGAACAATAAAACTTTCAAAGTGATGCTGCAGATATACATAGCAGCAAATGCATTTATTATGTTTTATCTTCTAGATACGGTCTGTTATATAGTGGCGCACTCAACAAGTTGGTATGGTAGGTAGGTAGGTGGGTAGCTGTATGTATATCTAGTGCGAGAACCTTCTTGACAGCGGGCTGGTTGCGCTTGTTGAGGTCGCGGTCCTCGCCGGCGGCGGCGCGCATGGCCTGCAGCAGGTGCGCGATCAGGTCGTCGTTGTCGTTGATGATGTCGATGTCGCGCCGGCGCCGCCGCCCGCGCCGCTCCTCCTTCTTGCGCATCAGCATCAGCTCGAAGTCGCTCATGCCGCCCGCCATCTCCGCGCTGCAACATGCGCACATCCCATGTACCGACGCGACCGACGCGACCGACGCATGCGGCGCAACATTACCGCTTCGAGTCGGGCGCGATGTCGTCGTCGGAGCTGTCGTCGGCGGCGGCCGGCGGCGCGGGTGCCTCCTCCCGCGCCGCCCCCTCGCTCCCCGCGGCGGCCCCCTCGCCCTCGGGCGTCGCCCCCTCACGCGCCGCGCCGCCAGAGTTCTCGTCGTCAGAGTCGAGCCGCACGGTGCGACGCTTCTTAGCTGGAATATAACAAACTCTATCATACGGATTCATGTTTTTGGTTGATTTCACACTCCGCTCCATCCAGTCTCGAACCGAGCGAAGCTTGATTGAATTATGGAGTGAATGGATTTAAGATAGGTACCTCTGCGTGAAGGCGACTCGGATCCCGATCTCGAGGTCGAACGCGACCGCGACCGCGACCGCGACCGGGAGCGAGACCTGAATAAAACAAACGTCAACAAAATCACCGCATAATGAATACAATATCATTAAAATGCATGAGTACACAATGAGTGAAAGTTTTTACCTCTTCCTTCTAACTGGCGAGCCGGAACGCGATTTCGAGCGAGATTTGGACCGTGAGCGGGACTTGGAGCGCGAGCCTGACCGCGAGCGCGAGCGCGACCGCGACACTGAGCGCGACCCGGACCGGGACCGCGATCGAGACCCAGAACGAGATCTGCTTTTTCTACCACTTTCTGAAACAAACCACATGGTAAAGTTGTATAGTACATAATCTTGTATAACAAAGGTACATTAAACGCTCAGCAAGTATCAAAAATTCTTACCAACTCCAACAGATTTAGAACGAGATCTGGATTTCGATCTTGATTTTGATCGCGACTTTGATCTGGAGCGTGATTTTGAGCGGGATCTGGATCGTGACCTCGAGCGGGACCTAGATCGAGACTTCGACCTAGACTTAGACCTCGACTTGGATCTGCTAGCCCTAGATCCTGCGACATAAAATAGTTTAAAGTTGATTCACGTATAACATACCTACCTACCCTTCAAAAGATAGATAGGTAAGTATTAAACTCACCAGCAGGCGATTTCGAGAGCGACTTAGATCTTGCTCGTATGTCATTGTTCTTTCCGACGGATCCCTCCCGGGACTTGGTTCCGTCGCCCCCGTCGGCGCCGGCGCCGGCGAGCCGGCCGGGGGATCGCGACTCGGACTTGCTCCGGGCCTCGACTGGACTTTTGGATTTGGATCTGGACTTAGATTTGGATCGAGATTTTCTTGAAGTATGCGATTTGGCCGGCGACCCGCTGCGAGAGCGGGACCTCGACTTTGCGCGAGAGCCGCTCCGAGAGCGAGACCTGGCCGGCGAACCATCCTGAGATCGAGACTTGGAGCGTGACTTAGCGGGGCTGCCGGGAGGGGATCCCGACTTTGCTCGCGATCCACTTCGTGAACGAGATTTAGCCGGAGAAGAGCTTCGCGAGCGACGCGCAGAGCCGGAGCGCGAGCGAGAGGACGCGCGGGAGCCGGGTGCCGAGCGAGAGCGAGACCGCGATTTAGACTTCGAGTGGGAACGCGATCGGGACCTAGATTTAGAACGTGAACGAGACCTGGATTTGGAGCGGGAATGAGAACGAGACTTGGATTTAGAACGAGAGTGAGAACGAGATTTAGGCGCACCGTCTTGGGACATCTTGGAGTTTGATTCAACCTGGCAATTAAGAAATATATAATTTAAATCATTTAGAGAGCTTTCTCTATCTTCTCACGCTTGTACTCTTTGATAGCATTGATGGCTTCAAATATATTTTTTTAATTAAGTAGTTTATACTTAGTTATTAGCATGTTATTGTATGCTAGGCCATTCTACAAAAATAATAACAAAGCTTTATTGTAATATCAGACAAACAGAGTACAGCTCACTCAAGCAAGAAAGTGATTTTTATCTCTGATGTAGGTAATTAATTACCAAGCCACTACGCAGGGTTCAATTTATTGGTCAGTCTGTCTTATGATTACAAATCAAACCTTTTATTTTCAAAATGAAAGATACATTTCATTACACTCCTTTTATTTTCATCAGTTTTAAAACACTACTTACAGATTGACTGCGAGAGCGAGACTTCCTGCCACCTGAAACAGTTAATGTTTAAATCAGCAATGAAACTACCCGCACTCTAAACTTTGTTTCATGCAAATATTCTACTAATTAAAGCAAGAAAGAAAATTAATTTAATACATTCAGATATTTAATTCTATGTATAGTTATTTTATGCATGACAGGTTGCATCGCCGCTGTTCAAATACTAACTGGTTTCATAACTAGGTATATCTTCCTTCACAGTTAGATAAGAATCAGGATCGAATTGAATTAATAGAACTTATTTGTCACACAAACATATGAGGATCAAAAATTTACAAGCTAGTAACTAACTAATAGTTAAAATTAAAAAGACTATTAAAAGGTATACCTATAAAAAGATGCTACGGTACAGAATCCTCCTTATGCAGAGTGCGACAAACAGGTCCCATCTCAGTGAAATGCGGCTGACCATCCATAGATGATAAGCAGCGCTGGTTTTCCGACGAGACCCGAAAGTGGCTTCACAAACACAACTTATAAATAGAAGTTCATAATAATGTACGTAAACTAATAAATAAATATCAAGTAAAACATTATTATAAGTAGGTATGTGATATATTAAAAACAAGTTATGATAAGATAAAGGTATTATTTTATTATTAATCCCAACTATCCCAACTAATATTATAAATGCGAAAGTAACTCTGTCTGTCTGTCTGTCTGTTACGCTTTCCCGCTTAAACCTCTCAACCGATTTTGATGAAATTTGGCACAGACAATCTTTAGACCCTGAGAAAGAACATAGGCTACCTTTTATTGTGAAAAAAAAGAGATGAAGTGATTAAAAGTACGCAGACGAAGTCGCGGGTACCAGCTAGTAACCCATAAAATAAAGGTAAATAATTGATAAAATCAAGGATGAGTAGAATAATAAGCACTAATAAATTACGTACATTTGCCATTCTTCTTAGCTCTCAGTATTCTTTTTATTTAATTAATAACAAACTTCATGCTATATATATATTTTTAAGATTATATTTTAATTTGTACTCAAAATACCTATTATACATAAGATTGTACGGTTAAACTATAGCTACCTTTGTACCTGAGTTGAGGGTTGGGGATAGGGGGGATGCAAGTGCGGGTAGATGGCAAGTCTTCCCCTTGAGTCCTTTTTTCTAGGAAATGAAAAAAAATAATACTTCAAATTTCTAAACTTAAAAAAAAAACCCTAACCTAATGAGAATTCCTTCCCTTGAGTCTTTTTGTCATAGAGATGAAATATTACTACCAATTTTCTTCATATAAAAAAAACCCTAACCTAACTAGTAACTTACTTAACGTAACCTGAAAAATTAAAGTATTTTTTTTCATTTCCTAGAAAAAAGGACTCAAGGGGAAGACTTGTCATCTACCCCCACTTGCATCCCCCCCTATCCCCAACCCTCAACTCAGGTACAAGGATTGCTATAGCCAACCCGATTGTACTTTTCTGCTACAGCTATGTACTTACTACAAAAATCTATGACATTTACAAGAGTATCACACTAATTTAACTGAAGCAGTACAATGACAGAAATGTTAAAATTTAAGAATAGATCTAAAATAATTAATATAAGTAGCATGTTTGTGGTATTTGGTAGATTTTGAGCTCAAACGGGCTGCGGAAGGTTGGACGGCATGAGATAGGTGGTATGAAATAAGCAATTCATGACTACTACTATGACTAGGGCAGTGTAGTTGGGAATCGAGGGTGGAATCAGAAAAATATACTAGATTTGTAGTAAAAGCAAATATCATGCAGTGAGGTTATCAATGTTCTACCGACGACGCGACGTCTTACCCGTATCGGCTGTATCCACGTCCATATCTTTTGGGAAGACTAGGATGTCAGACACGAACCACGTTGGTAGTTAATAGCTAAACTAGCAGCCGCTTGTTTTTGATTGTAGAACCACACAGAACAGTAGGATGTATGTAAATGAAGAATTAATTTATCGATTTTTTTCAAAAACAACACAACCCACAACAGAACACACGAAAATTAACAAAACAAACCAAAGAGTATACAAAACTGAAAACACGTCATGTCATTTTCAATCAATCAATCAAACTCAAAACACATTGCTTATATGCTGTTAAGTCAGAGCAAGATTCGTTATAAAGGCGAAGCAACATGCGACATGCAACAAGCGTTTTTTTCTGTGTAGTGTTATTTTGAGTTGTGTGTAATTTCAGTGGAGACCTCAAGTAAAGCACAAAGTGCTAAGTGTTAGCGCAAAGTGTAAGCATTTGAAATGAAAGTGTATTATTACCATTTTCTTCAAAACAAATGACGTAACTTGACTATGCGCTATGAACTGACTTGACTAAAAAGTATAAAAATCACTTGACATTGGCAAGATTGTTTATACGGGCATGGGCATAAACAAAAAAGAAGAAGAAAAAATGTAAGAGGGAGGAGGGACTGACACTGACAGGCAGGCAGGCAGGACAGGAGGCAGGACAGCTGGCTATTGTTTTGTTTTGATTCTAGGATTGATTAAAATAATCATTTATTTGTGTTTTGTACTATCTGGCTGGCCGTGTCGCCGCGTCGTCGTCGCCTTGCCAATAATACTATCTACTAACAAAGGAAAGGAAGTGTAGAAATGGAGGAATCCGATAAATTACCACTGAAGAGAGTTGAACTCTCACTGTCCAAGTTTAACGAAGTGGCGATTCCTCACCATTTGGATCTGCTGAGACAACACAGGGCTAATATTATTAAAGTACGTACATAATTTCACTGATTCGTAAGCACGTTGCGATGCTTTGTTCTAAATAAATTTTAGTGCTAACCTTAACCACTATAAAGTCATCCCACGCAATACTTATTTACGAAAGCTAATGCGTAATTCCTTCGGTTTCAACGCTTTCACTAAAAGTTTATTCTTTAGAACAAAATAGGTAAATATGCCTGAAATCGAAACAACGAATACAGGTGGTAAATTGTGAAAACTAAAAAAATACTTATTAAAATTAATGTACCTACCTGAGTAGGTTCACTGTCAAAAAGTTATTTGATGACCATTTATATAAACCATTATTTACTTGTACAAAGAAAATCACATATCTACTCACCCAATTTAAAAGGATAACTTTTTGTAATCATCTAACAAACAAGTACTTACCTATTAAAAATATGACAATAATGATTGACAACAATAGGTCCATGGTGTTATTAACAGAATAAGATTATGCATAGGTTAGTAACTTATAAATAATAGCAATTTGGTCCTCTAGATGAGTTTCCATACCATAGGTACCATCTATCAATTTTGGATGCCGTTGCTACTCCGGCACAATCGGTTCCGCAGAGACACTGTTTTATTGGTATTTTTACTACCTATGAGATAAAAATTAAATATAAAATAAATGTAAATGTAACAGGTTATTTGTAAAAGTACTGTGATTATTGTTATGTCCCCTGTATGTTGCCATAATCCCATTTTGTGTGTATTAAGAAGCTACATAAGAAGTACGCTAGAATAGTAATAATGGGCTAAAGTAGCTGTTTCATCAATTTAGGGAGCCTGGGTCGGGTCTGTGTACAGAATATAAATATGAATATCACTTAGCACTATAGGTAGCAACTGTTTTAACTGTTATAAGGGCCTTCATGAACAACTTTATTTGCCTACAAATTAAAGAAAACATATAGGTGATCTCTTTCTATATGATTGGTATATATAGACCAGACCCACAGTCAAATATGTTGGGGAAACGGCAATTTCGGCTTCCAATGATAGCTCAAGGAGTACATACTTACTCGTACATACCTATATTGTTTTTACTCCATCCCGCCGACCATCTCTGATGTTGTACTTATTTACTTATAATGGAGTGGTCAGTACGAGGAGTGCGGTTGGTACGCGCGCGTGCGCTCGGAGCAGACGCACGCGCGTCGCGTGACGTCACAGCTGCGCGCGCTGCTGTCTGAGCTGCAAGCGCTGCGCGCGCGCGTGCGTGCCGCTGACTGGCAGCGCTTCGACGCAGCGACGCAGCGCTCGCGGGACCTCACGCTGCAAGCAATCATGGACTACTTAGGTACCTTAGTTACCTCCCTTTGTAACCTCCATTCCATAGGTCATACCTATTATGAACCGCTGATGTTTCTCAGACACTTAGGTATATAACGAGTAACCGAGTAACTACCTATCTACCTATATTAGGTATAGATAGATACTGAACTAGATTTATCGCGAACGGGACATTGTGTAAATTGGTTGTTGAATATTTTGTAGGTGTAATAGAGAACAGATGTAGAGCGATTGTTGCTTCGAGCGGTCGCCGGCGCCTTGGTGAGCCTTCAGTCAGCATCCGACCTACCTGCCCGTACCTACCTGCCTATCGTCTAACAACATTTATTATGTTTGATTTGTGCGCATACTTTAACCTTTTATAACCATGATGAACATGTACAAAATCACCGATACGTCATGCCAGTTCATTCGGCGCCATCCACGAAGCCATTCGCGATTCAAAAACCCCCGCATCACATCGGCATGTACCTACCTGGAGGTTTTTAACCTGTACAAAAGTATATGATTAGATAGGTAGGTAACCATCACGTAGGTAGGTACCTACCTAAGTATTCACATATAACATTGCGCGGTACACACCGCAGTGTTAGCTCTGGGGCATTATTCTCGATGAAAATAGGAGATTCCTTGCCCCAAACCGTGAAACGTCAAAACTTGATGTTGGGCTTTATTCTTTAAGACACAGGAGATACTTTGCCCTGACCGTACGACACCGGCTGCCTTGTCTTAGCTGTGATCGCGGTGCAAATGGTCATAGTGAATAAGGCTCCTGTTTAATAGGTAAGCCCCTAGCGACGCGACGCGTCTGTTACAAACTCTCATGATATTTAAAACACCCGCTAAAATTGGCCCAAGACACGAACAACATTACAGTGAGCGAAACTCCAAATGAAACAGAGGTTACCTACTTGGTGTCGTAGAGACGTCTCCGATCTCCGCCAACCGGCTCCCCCCGGCGGGCGGGGGCGCGGGGGGCGCGCTGGTGGGCAGCGCCGCGTCCTCCGACTCGGTGGGCGTGCTGCCGCTCGAGCTGGAGCCCGAGGCGGAGGCCGGGGCTGCGGCCGACGTGCGCCCGCTGGAGGCCGCCTCGGATGCGCAGCCGCTCATTCAACTGCAAATCAACGAACAGGTTCCTACTTCTACTTATAAATTATGCATAGCGGAACTCTGGACCCGCGCCCTGTGGACCATTCCATACCAAGGTGTCGTTACAATTATGTAGCGCCGCCGAATAACAATTGTTGAGGCTCCGAGTCTGGTCACTCGTTCGCGGGCCCAGGGTTCCGAGGTCGATTCGAATCATTCTAGAGCCATGACGGGTCGAACATGATACCCACTGTGGTAGTTGTGGCTCCGGCTCTGCACTGGAGAGTGCACGGTCGCGTCTCTGTCGGCAGGAGCTGAGCATGAGGGAGCGCGAGGAGATGCTGCGCGGCTGGAGCGCGCTGCAGGGCGAGCTGCACGCGCTGCACGACGTGTGGCAGCACGCGCACGCCGCCGCGCTGCAGCAGCGGGACCAGGTGAGGTGAGGGGGCGCGGGCGGGGGCGCGGGCGGGGCGAGGGAGCAGCAATAACGTGCGCGTCGGTCCGCAGGTGCGGGGCGTCGGCGCGCGCGTCGAGGAGGCCGGCGACAACGTGCAGGACGCGCGCGCGCACCTCGGCGCCGCCTCCAGGTGAGCGCGCGACGTGTTCCAGCTGCTGCTGCTGCTGCTGCGGGGTGTATGTAACCTGTGCGCGTGTGTGTGTGCAGGTACCGCGCGGGCGCGGTGACGCTGGGCGGCGCGGCGCTGGGCGCGCTGGCGGGCGGGCCAGCGGGCCTGCTGCTCGGCCTGAAGGCGGGCGCGCTCGCCGCGCTCGCGGGCGGTCTGCTCGGCTACCTGGGGGCCAGCGCCGCGCTACCTGACGTCACCCCCGCGCCCCCCGCACTGCCCGCGCCGCCGGGGGACAAGCACAAGCCGGAGTAGCGGCACCGGTGCGTCTGCTTCTGAAGCCGACGCACCGCGCCCCCCTTCCACCTCCCGCCACCCCGCGCGACCTGCGACGTCTCGTCGCGCGGTCAAATAAGACGAGGATCATAATGAACCTTATCGTTCAGATTTTAGGTAGGTACTTAATAAAATGTAGGTAGGTAGTTGGGATAGTCGCTACCGATATGTGATCTGTAGGTGTATAAGAATGTGTAGATGTTTATTTAATTTTTTTTTTTTTTTTTTTTAAGCCATTAGTGAGTATTATGCTTCTTAGCCTTATTCAAAGAATATTTTATTATTTGAGAGATGGCAACTCTGTTTTTCACGTCGCGCGTCGCGTATCTGGCTTCTGATTGGTCAAATATCCCCCTCCTTTATTTCTCCCTTCTACCACCAGGGTGCGTGCGCTAGCGCGCTATGCAGTTTTTACTCTCATTGGCGTTTTGTTTTTCGTCGCGTTCGTATGTGCAGAAAGATCTTACCTAAGTCTTTTGGGCACTTTTTTATTATGGTTTTTTATAAATCTTAAAATTACTTATATAAAATTATAAAACGGAGTTTTCCGTTCGGATGTAATTCCTTTTTGAAATTAATCCTCGTCAGAGAGGACCGCGTGCACAATTTTCAGATGGCTCCCGTCAAAATAATGCACGAGGCCAGAGCAAAATCTCTAGCCAAAACTACCCGCGCAGGGACTATAATCAGAAAAGAAAACCATGACTGTATGAATTTTCAAGCGGGCTGTTTAACAAAGTTTGTATCCCAATGGCAGGCATTGCATGCCCCCCCTACGATTGTAAAAATAATTCAGGGCCTACGAATACCTTTTTACAGAAAACCTCCGCTTGGTGTCCCGAATCTAAAATTTCAAACCCAATTTTCAAAAGATATGGAAATAGCAATACAATCCATGATAAAAATGAAGGTTTTGGAACCCGCGGGTTCAGGCCCCGGTTTTACGTCCCCGATATTCCTGACCCCAAAGAAAGACGGTTCCACTCGGCCGATTTTCAACTTAAAAAGGCTAAACAAGTACCTACTAGTTTCAAAATTTCGTCTGATAAACGTACAGAAAATTCCTGCTTTCCTGCAACCATACGATTGGCTAATAAAGATAGACTTGTCAAATGCTTACTTCCATGTACCAATAGCAAAAACGCACAGGCGTTTTCTACGCTTGATTTTCAAGGACCAAGTCTTCCAAATGACCTGCCTACCATTCGGGATTGCGTGTGCCCCAAAAGTATTTGCCTCTCTTACCAACTGGGTCGCGCAAGTGATGAGGGACCGAGGCTTCCGTGTTATAGTCTATTTGGACGATTTTTGTATTGTCAATCAAGACCCGTTCCTTTTACAAAATCAGAGTCGGGAAGCCGTTCAGCTTTTACAGCATCTAGGGTGGCAAGTGAATCTCGAAAAATCAATTTTGATACCACAAAAAGTAATAGAATTCTTGGGAATAAGCTGGGACCCGCACACCAACGTAAAATTCTTACCTCCCAAAAAGTGCAAAGATATAGATCAGAAAATAAAAAAGTTAATAATAAGAAAGAAAGCAAACCTAAAACAAATTCAGAGCATAGTAGGTTCCCTGAATTTTGCCAGTTTCCCAGTGCCACGGGGGCGACTCAATCATCGAACTCTTCTAAAACACTGTCAAAATCTCCTACATCATCGTCCGGTTCTTCAGTTTCCAATTCCCCAAGGGGCCCTCGACGAACTAGAATGGTGGCGAATAAACATATCGAACAAGTCTCTAATACACTACCCGCCCGTGTCTCATTACCTAGTAACGGATGCATCAGAGTTAGCATGGGGGGCGCAAATAGACAATATGAATGTTTGGGGACAGTGGCACCAAAATCAGTCTGCTCTTCACTCAAATCAACGAGAATTGCTGGCCGTGCTGTACGCCCTAAAAGATCGCTGTCTCTTCCTAGCAAATTCGACACTGCTGATTCAGAGCGACAACAAGACTGTAGTGTCGTTTTTGAGAAACGAAGGAGGCACGAGATCGCTTCCGCTGTTGAACATATGCTACAAGATTTTTCAAATATTGGACCTTTACAACATTCATATAGAGACTCACTATCTCCCGGGACGATTCAACCCCGAAGCAGACCATTTGTCTCGATTATCTCCTCTACCGGAATGGCACCTACTTCCTCTGCTAACGAAGAAAGTATTCCACAAGTGGGGAACACCACAGATAGATTTATTTGCATCAGCGACAGCTCACGTGGTTCCGACTTACGCATCTCTGGATGTGACAGACTCCAGAGCTCATATACACGACTCGTTCAGCCAAACGTGGAACTTCAGTCTAGCGTGGCTGTTCCCTCCTCCATCCCTAATACCACGGGTACTGACCCATCTCAATACAGCTACAGGGATTTACATGTTGGTTGCTCCTCGGTGGCCGAAAGTGTTTTGGAGACCCGACCTACGGAATCGAGCACTGGCCGCTCCATTCACGATCCACAATCTTGCAGAAGTTCTGATAGACACTGTAACAGGCCGGCCCCCACCACAAGTACAGGACATGACGCTGGAAGTCTGGAAATGTGGGGGTGGTCAGAAAGCCTAGAGCACTGGTCTCAGGAACAAAGAGATTTCCTTTTCTCCAGTTGGAGGACATCCTCTCTGAAAACCTACAAACCAGCGTGGGAGAAGTGGACCACATGGTCCAGAGGTAACTCTATCAATACCTTCAAACCATCTGGTTCTGACTTAGCTAGATTTTTAATAGATTTATATCAAAATCAAAATCTTTCTTATTCTACTATTTTAGTTTACAAATCAGCAATTTCTACACTTTGTGACCCTAATTCAGACAACAGATTAAGCTCCCATGTCCTAGTCAAGCATGCTTTGAAAGCAATCAGAAATAAGAATCCTAAAGTAGATAAAGCTCCTATATGGGATACTGATTGTTTAAAAGATTGGTTACAAAATACCCCTGTTAATGAAAATAGCCTTTTCGAATGTTCAAAAAGAGCCGCAACATTGCTTTTACTGTGCTCAGGTCGACGTGTTCATGATTTGTGTTTACTATCAATTGACTCTAATAGTTGTATTGTCTCTGAGAATTCAATAACTTTTTGGCCTAAATTCGGATCTAAAACAGATTCCTTTACTCACCGCCAGTCTGGTTGGAGGCTATTTGTAAATAAGGATAGTAAAGCTTTGGATCCTATTTTATGGCTTAAAAAGGTCATATCTTTATCAGCTGAAAGACGCAACATATGTAAATCAAACAATTTATTCTTAACAGCTTGCGGACCACCTAAGGCAGCCACTCCAACTATCATTGCAAACTGGGTGAAGAAAGTCTTGATGGACGCGGGGATCAAAGCCAGCCCTGGAAGCATTCGCCCAGCGGTAGCATCCAAGAACTGGGTCCAAGATTGTCCCCTCGAAGATATCCTAGCTCGAGGTAACTGGAGATCACTGAAGACCTTCAGGAAATATTACTGTCGGGTCATCAAGCCTACAGATCCTCTCTCCAGTACAAGTATCTGTTTTGTCCCTATTAAAGGTTAAATACTGTATGTACTACTGGTGTTTTACGGTAGTATCAATATTGTTTAACTATTAATAAAATTGCCCCCAAGTTGTGTAATCTACCTGCTATAATAATGATTGTAAAAGTGATTGTAATAATAAATTATTACCTATTGTGCTTCTCTTGAAGATAAGTACCTATATCATGTGTATACCTAGCCTAGTACTTGCTGTGTTTGGTAGGGGATTTTTGTATTATAATAAAATACTGCTTCAAATATACCTTTTTATTGATGCAACAACAACCTTCAAAACATACCTGATAGGTAGATAATACAATACAATAGAATAACTAAAACTTACCTGATCGATATTTAAAACAATAGAACATTATAGTTTTCATCCAGATAACCTAGATCCACAGATACCTAGGTCCCTTGTAAGTAATTCATAAAATCGATCTTTTATCACATTGGCGCTTACTACCACCAGGCGATAACAAACATAATCTCAAATAATAAAATATTCTTTGAATAAGGCTAAGAAGCATAATGACAGCGTTTTACCTAACAATAAAACGCTTATTATGCGAAGTACCTTATTCAAAGAATACATTTTATTTCTGCCTGGGGTTTTTTCTTTAAAATAGAAATACATTTAATTTTTTGTTTACATTACGTAATTACGTTACCACACGATGATCGATGCTATTTGGATGCTATTTACATTTCATTCATTCACTCAGTTCACAGACGTCATATGCCTGTTCTGTGACTCACTCACATTTCTGCCTTGGACAAAGTATTCTCCCTACTTCCTCCATGGCATGCAGTCGAAAATCTAGCACATTCCACCAACGCAACGCCACGGTGTAAAGTCTAGTCTCCTTTGAAAGATTTCTGGAACAATGAAATTTAATTTTAATTTTTTCCTTTCATTTACATCACATCATGTGAGTGGCATGGCATCGTATCATCGTAGGTATTTTCATTTGAGATCCAATGAGAGTAAAAACTGCATAGCGCGCTAGCGCACGCACCCTGGTGGTAGAAGGGAGAAATAAAGGAGGGGGATATTTGACCAATCAGAAGCCAGATACGCGACGCGCGACGTGAAAAACAGAGTTGCCATCTCTCAAATAATAAAATATTCTTTGAATAAGGTACTTCGCATAATAAGCGTTTTATTGTTAGGTAAAACGCTGTCATTATATCGAGAAGGAATAAAAAATTACCGTTACAATAATAATCGTGTTGGAATAAGAACGTGATAGAATGGATAAATAAATTATATTATAATATACACAAACCCCGTAGGAAATTATTAAAATAAAATCGTATTTTATAAACATTTGACTGTTTTATTGTACCCACTTGCCTACATACATAGTAAGTTTTTATATGAAATATTATTTATTATATATTATTTATATATTATTTATTATTTACTAGTAGCGCGCGGTTTAACCCGCGCAGATTTAAATCCCGGTGATCCCGTCGGAAAACGAATATCGCGAAATATTTGAAATACGATTGCTGATATCACTCCTTGCTCAAAACGCAACTCAAAAGCAAGATGCCAACGCCCGCAATGCAACGGGATAAAAAGTAGCGTATGTTATTCCAGAGTGTAATGTATCTCTCTGCCAAGTTTCATCAAGATCCGTTCAGCCGTTCCGGCGTGAAAGAGTAACAAACATCCATCCATCCATACTTAGAAACTTTAACGTTTATAATAATAGTGGCTCTGGGAGCTGTAGACCTCGCGAGCATGCTAAAAGTGAGCTATTTGAGGAATGTAATGTGCAAGTGCATTTTCCGTTTTGTGATTTTTTTGATCTTTTTGATTTTTTTTTGCATCATCTTGTGTAGAATGAGGTCCTTTGTGTTTCTCTCAAATTTGATTGAAAACCATCGATTGTTTGATGAGCTATCCTGTTCATCATGCTGAAGATCCTTATCAGATCTTTATGACTTTATGGCAAACTTTTATGAGACCAACCTATAGTTACTACCTTTGAAATAAAAAAAAAGAATAATCGGAATCGGATCTCATTTGGTGGAGATATCCAGTATATGAAATAGCCCCCTTTTTGCCCCTTTTTAAGTAGTAGTAGTAGTATAGTAGTAGTAGTAGTAGTAGTAGTAGTAGTAGTAGTAGTAGTAGTAGTAGTAGTAGTAGTAGTAGTAGTAGTAGTAGTAGTAGTAGTAGTAGTAGTAGTAGTAGTAGTAGTAGTAGTAGTAGTAGTAGTAGTAGTAGTAGTAGTAGTAGTAGTAGTAGTAGTAGTAGTAGTAGTAGTAGTAGTAGTAGTAGTAGTAGTAGTAGTAGTAGTAGTAGTAGTAGTAGTAGTAGTAGTAGTAGTAGTAGTAGTAGTAGTAGTAGTAGTAGTAGTAGTAGTAGTAGTAGTAGTAGTAGTAGTAGTAGTAGTAGTAGTAGTAGTAGTAGTAGTAGTAGTAGTAGTAGTAGTAGTAGTAGTAGTAGTAGTAGTAGTAGTAGTAGTAGTAGTAGTAGTAGTAGTAGTAGTAGTAGTAGTAGTAGTAGTAGTAGTAGTAGTAGTAGTAGTAGTAGTAGTAGTAGTAGTAGTAGTAGTAGTAGTAGTAGTAGTAGTAGTAGTAGTAGTAGTAGTAGTAGTAGTAGTAGTAGTAGTAGTAGTAGTAGTAGTAGTAGTAGTAGTAGTAGTAGTAGTAGTAGTAGTAGTAGTAGTAGTAGTAGTAGTAGTAGTAGTAGTAGTAGTAGTAGTAGTAGTAGTAGTAGTAGTAGTAGTAGTAGTAGTAGTAGTAGTAGTAGTAGTAGTAGTAGTAGTAGTAGTAGTAGTAGTAGTAGTAGTAGTAGTAGTAGTAGTAGTAGTAGTAGTAGTAGTAGTAGTAGTAGTAGTAGTAGTAGTAGTAGTAGTAGTAGTAGTAGTAGTAGTAGTAGTAGTAGTAGTAGTAGTAGTAGTAGTAGTAGTAGTAGTAGTAGTAGTAGTAGTAGTAGTAGTAGTAGTAGTAGTAGTAGTAGTAGTAGTAGTAGTAGTAGTAGTAGTAGTAGTAGTAGTAGTAGTAGTAGTAGTAGTAGTAGTAGTAGTAGTAGTAGTAGTAGTAGTAGTAGTAGTAGTAGTAGTAGTAGTAGTAGTAGTAGTAGTAGTAGTAGTAGTAGTAGTAGTAGTAGTAGTAGTAGTAGTAGTAGTAGTAGTAGTAGTAGTAGTAGTAGTAGTAGTAGTAGTAGTAGTAGTAGTAGTAGTAGTAGTAGTAGTAGTAGTAGTAGTAGTAGTAGTAGTAGTAGTAGTAGTAGTAGTAGTAGTAGTAGTAGTAGTAGTAGTAGTAGTAGTAGTAGTAGTAGTAGTAGTAGTAGTAGTAGTAGTAGTAGTAGTAGTAGTAGTAGTAGTAGTAGTAGTAGTAGTAGTAGTAGTAGTAGTAGTAGTAGTAGTAGTAGTAGTAGTAGTAGTAGTAGTAGTAGTAGTAGTAGTAGTAGTAGTAGTAGTAGTAGTAGTAGTAGTAGTAGTAGTAGTAGTAGTAGTAGTAGTAGTAGTAGTAGTAGTAGTAGTAGTAGTAGTAGTAGTAGTAGTAGTAGTAGTAGTAGTAGTAGTAGTAGTAGTAGTAGTAGTAGTAGTAGTAGTAGTAGTAGTAGTAGTAGTAGTAGTAGTAGTAGTAGTAGTAGTAGTAGTAGTAGTAGTAGTAGTAGTAGTAGTAGTAGTAGTAGTAGTAGTAGTAGTGTAGGGTAGGGTAGGGTAGGGTAGGGTAGGTTAGGTTAGGTTAGGTTAGGTTTTTTTTTTTTTTTTTTTTTTTTTTTTTTTTAAATGCGCCATCTGAAAAATAAATGGCACTACTGTGACCCTCTGACATGGAGGTCAGAGCCTGTTTTTACATGAGTTTAATTATTTATCTAGTTTTGTATATAAAAAAAAAGGCTATATATTTTTAATTTACACTTGAATTTTTACAAATTTTGACAACAATATAACATAATGATTTAAGGTTTATAAACTTTATACTTTTACAATTTTACTGATATTATAATACTTAAATGATTTATCTGATTAAACTGGTTACTGATATCTTTACTAATAATTTACAATATTTAAATTTGGAAATAATACGATGGTTTGACAATTGCGATTTTTTAATTAATACTAAAGTGAGTTTTTTAGACTAAACTATTTTATACTATTCTATACTATTCTATTTTTCTATTTTTGGGTTTTTCTGTTTTTCTGTTTTCTTACTATAGGTACTTCTCTATGCTATTCTATTTTTGGGTTTTTCTGTTTTCTTACTATACTTCTCTATGCTATTCTATTTTTGGGTTTTTTTTTTTATTTTTCTGTTTACTAACTATACTATTCTATACTATGCTATGCTATCTGAACATTTCTGTTTAAATTTTTACTGCTCTTTGCTTATTCTATTCTAATTTTGTTATGCTAGTTGTTTTATATATGACAATATATAAAAACCAACAAGGCTTATCTAACAATTTTTAATTAACTTATTTACTTATAATATTTTATTATCTATTTTACAGTTTTATAATGGCCGAGAATTTGAAATTTGAATTTTACTACCTATTGCAAGACGGATTTTTACTGTTTTTACTTATCTTATTCTACTTTGATTATGCTAGTTGTTTTATATATAACAATATATAAAGACCAACAAGGCTTATCTATCTTAAATTAATTTGGTTACATTTAATCTTTTTTACTATTTTACAGTTTGTAATGGCCGAGACTTAAAAGTTTTCCACCGACTGCAAGTTTGTTACTCAGAGGCAAGCGGAGAGCCATGATAATCATGGCCCTGACCGTTTGCTTGGACTGCTTATGTGGCTCGTCGGTGGTTATGCCCGAGGCCATCCTATTGGTAGGCTATAGTGGCCCTAGCCAATGCGTCCCACTTCCTTCTGATCGCGCACTCCGAGCTGAAGGCGTTGTGGTCAACTTTATCAGCCTTCGCGTGCACGCAGTTACAGCAGGAGGGGGGCGCATTGGCGAGCCAGTCGGCGCACTCCGTCCTCATGTGGGGACCCCCGCAGTGGCTGCACTTTACGGTGGTCTCCACGCAGAACCGTCGTCCGTGGCCGTAGCCGAGACACAGCGAGCACTGCACGAGTGGCGACTGGTCTGCCACTCGGACTCGCTGGAGGTCTATAACGACGGAACCTGCGTGGACCAGGCGCTGCCAGACTCCGGGGGTCACCCTCATGATGACGTGCTGCGTTTGTGTATTACTGGTTTTCTTTTTATATACTATTTCAATTTTGTTTTCTGTCCTGTCCAAATCTTTCAAAATCTTGTCGTTCTGTTTCCAAATTGAATTTAGAATTTCCTCATCACTGTTGTAACTAAGAACGTTTTTAAGGATAACCAAAGGATTTTTATTTCTCATTTCTTCCACATTCAGGAACTTCTCTGCGCTCTTCAATCTGTCCTTTACTACCTGTCTTTCCTCCTCTGTCTTACACCCTACGATCACTTTCCTGTCCTTAGCTTTTCGGATTTTTTCTACCACTATTCCTCCTTCTTTGGCTTTGACGGTTTCCCTTATCCTTTGTAGAACTTCCTCTCCCGTTTCCATCTCATCCTTGGCACTGACCACTACCGAGTATAGCGCGGTCGGCGCCTGGATTTGATTTCCAGGATGCGCCGCTGCTACACTCGCGTATGTCTGCCTTTCTATCGCCTCTTGGTGTCTTTCCATTTTTTCCTGTAGCTTCCCCATTCTCTCTGTGTTTTCGCGAATGAGTACTGCATGCTCTTCCATTTCTCTCTCTGCCTGCTTCTCCTTTTCCGAGTTCTTCTCTATTTCTTTCTCTTTCGGTTCTCTCGTTTCGGTCTTCCCCTGTTTTTTCTCCTCATTCTCCGCTTCCTTCACCAGCTGGTACAGCCTCTCGATAGCCAAAAGAACCTCGGTTTTGATCTCCGTCTTTGTGTTTCGGGAGCTACCGAGGCTCATTTTGGCTTTCGTGAGGCAGGCTTTCGCCTCTGCTAGCCGGCTGGTGTATTTAGGTTTTGCCGGTGGGCTCCCTGCGGCCTCAATCGGCGCTCTCACTCCCACTCTACTGCCTTGTGGGAGCACCTTTTTCACCTTAAGGGTTTCCACCGGCGCGGATTTCTTAGGGGTGGTCAGGGTTATCAGGTCCGTCTTTCCTGACTCCCATTCTCCGATGCTTTTACGGACATTTTGTTGTTTCGCGCACTCCTGCATAGTTGGTGATGTTGAGGTACGAGGAGCTTCCTTTGAAGAGTTACCCTCCTTTACAGGAGTGCGGAAGCCAAACATGTTTAGGACTAACGTCAGAGGGACACAAAATTTCAACAATCAAATTAAAATGTAAAATAAAAAATTTTTAAAATAATAGTCAATTTGTAAATATAATTTGTCCTACTTAAATCTGATTGGGACCTAACCAGGTTTGTTGTTCCTGGCAAGAACTATATAGTCAGACGCTAAAAAGCGTAGATAATACCTGAAAACAGGCAAATATTTTGACCTTTAGGCAAAAGACCTAAAAGTCAAAGTCAAATCTAAAACTACTAAAACTAGGCTAAATTTTTTGACTTCAAAAAATAGTCAAAAATTGTACAAACACAATGTCGAAAACCCCGGTCAAAAAGGGCGCTTGTATCAAAAGTTATCAATGTCAATAGTTATATTTCTCCCTAAAAACGAGTTTCTTTACCTTAGTAACTGCAATCTGGGTGGGTGGGCGGGCGATTTTTTCAAAATTTTGGCGCTAATTCGTGTATTTTCTGTTGCAGATGCGTGCAGTGACGCCGGGCAAGGATGGATCAGCCACTGGTGTGCAGAAAAGCAGCGAGTTGTTGAAGAAAATTTCGAAAATAGCCTAAAAACCCTACAAAATGGGCTAATTTTTAAGGAAAATCGCAGTTTTTCTAATATTTTCCGAGACAAATGGACAAGTTAGCTAGCTCTAAAAATAGGGCGTCGCAGGCCGCTTCTAATGATGTATCACGCGGCTATGTCCACTCAAGGGTGTAGTCAGGAAAAATACCTTCAGATTTTTGCCTTAGACAAATTACTCGTTTTCGCGAACAAACAGCCAATATTTTGGATTTCCGTTAGCGAAAACGAAAGTTTGCGATGGACGGGCCTCCGAAACGATTAACCACGACAATCCCAACAAGCAGAATCTAAGAATTTGGAAGAAATATTAATTTAAAGCCTAATTAGATGTAAAAAATTCAAAGTTTAAACAAAAATGAAAAACTGTCGAAAAGTCAAAAATTTAGTATCGACCGTGCCTCTTAAAATGTTATTATCGTACAATAGTCGTCGAGACGCTTAATTTGATGTATCGCAAGCGATAGTAGGTCGAATTTTGATTTTCAAAATTTGTTGCTAGTATGGAGTTTTGCAGGGCTTAGGTGGTTTTCTGAAGGCAAGAAATACAAGGCGCGCGGCCGTTTCTTCGATTTTTTCAAAATTTTGGCGCTAATTCGTGTATTTTCTGTTGCAGATGCGTGCAGTGACGCCGGGCAAGGATGGATCAGCCACTGGTGTGCAGAAAAGCAGCGAGTTGTTGAAGAAAATTTCGAAAATAGCCTAAAAACCCTACAAAATGGGCTAATTTTTAAGGAAAATCGCAGTTTTTCTAATATTTTCCGAGACAAATGGACAAGTTAGCTAGCTCTAAAAATAGGGCGTCGCAGGCCGCTTCTAATGATGTATCACGCGGCTATGTCCACTCAAGGGTGTAGTCAGGAAAAATACCTTCAGATTTTTGCCTTAGACAAATTACTCGTTTTCGCGAACAAACAGCCAATATTTTGGATTTCCGTTAGCGAAAACGAAAGTTTGCGATGGACGGGCCTCCGAAACGATTAACCACGACAATCCCAACAAGCAGAATCTAAGAATTTGGAAGAAATATTAATTTAAAGCCTAATTAGATGTAAAAAATTCAAAGTTTAAACAAAAATGAAAAACTGTCGAAAAGTCAAAAATTTAGTATCGACCGTGCCTCTTAAAATGTTATTATCGTACAATAGTCGTCGAGACGCTTAATTTGATGTATCGCAAGCGATAGTAGGTCGAATTTTGATTTTCAAAATTTGTTGCTAGTATGGAGTTTTGCAGGGCTTAGGTGGTTTTCTGAAGGCAAGAAATACAAGGCGCGCGGCCGTTTCTTCGATTTTTTCAAAATTTTGGCGCTAATTCGTGTATTTTCTGTTGCAGATGCGTGCAGTGACGCCGGGCAAGGATGGATCAGCCACTGGTGTGCAGAAAAGCAGCGAGTTGTTGAAGAAAATTTCGAAAATAGCCTAAAAACCCTACAAAATGGGCTAATTTTTAAGGAAAATCGCAGTTTTTCTAATATTTTCCGAGACAAATGGACAAGTTAGCTAGCTCTAAAAATAGGGCGTCGCAGGCCGCTTCTAATGATGTATCACGCGGCTATGTCCACTCAAGGGTGTAGTCAGGAAAAATACCTTCAGATTTTTGCCTTAGACAAATTACTCGTTTTCGCGAACAAACAGCCAATATTTTGGATTTCCGTTAGCGAAAACGAAAGTTTGCGATGGACGGGCCTCCGAAACGATTAACCACGACAATCCCAACAAGCAGAATCTAAGAATTTGGAAGAAATATTAATTTAAAGCCTAATTAGATGTAAAAAATTCAAAGTTTAAACAAAAATGAAAAACTGTCGAAAAGTCAAAAATTTAGTATCGACCGTGCCTCTTAAAATGTTATTATCGTACAATAGTCGTCGAGACGCTTAATTTGATGTATCGCAAGCGATAGTAGGTCGAATTTTGATTTTCAAAATTTGTTGCTAGTATGGAGTTTTGCAGGGCTTAGGTGGTTTTCTGAAGGCAAGAAATACAAGGCGCGCGGCCGTTTCTTCGATTTTTTCAAAATTTTGGCGCTAATTCGTGTATTTTCTGTTGCAGATGCGTGCAGTGACGCCGGGCAAGGATGGATCAGCCACTGGTGTGCAGAAAAGCAGCGAGTTGTTGAAGAAAATTTCGAAAATAGCCTAAAAACCCTACAAAATGGGCTAATTTTTAAGGAAAATCGCAGTTTTTCTAATATTTTCCGAGACAAATGGACAAGTTAGCTAGCTCTAAAAATAGGGCGTCGCAGGCCGCTTCTAATGATGTATCACGCGGCTATGTCCACTCAAGGGTGTAGTCAGGAAAAATACCTTCAGATTTTTGCCTTAGACAAATTACTCGTTTTCGCGAACAAACAGCCAATATTTTGGATTTCCGTTAGCGAAAACGAAAGTTTGCGATGGACGGGCCTCCGAAACGATTAACCACGACAATCCCAACAAGCAGAATCTAAGAATTTGGAAGAAATATTAATTTAAAGCCTAATTAGATGTAAAAAATTCAAAGTTTAAACAAAAATGAAAAACTGTCGAAAAGTCAAAAATTTAGTATCGACCGTGCCTCTTAAAATGTTATTATCGTACAATAGTCGTCGAGACGCTTAATTTGATGTATCGCAAGCGATAGTAGGTCGAATTTTGATTTTCAAAATTTGTTGCTAGTATGGAGTTTTGCAGGGCTTAGGTGGTTTTCTGAAGGCAAGAAATACAAGGCGCGCGGCCGTTTCTTCGATTTTTTCAAAATTTTGGCGCTAATTCGTGTATTTTCTGTTGCAGATGCGTGCAGTGACGCCGGGCAAGGATGGATCAGCCACTGGTGTGCAGAAAAGCAGCGAGTTGTTGAAGAAAATTTCGAAAATAGCCTAAAAACCCTACAAAATGGGCTAATTTTTAAGGAAAATCGCAGTTTTTCTAATATTTTCCGAGACAAATGGACAAGTTAGCTAGCTCTAAAAATAGGGCGTCGCAGGCCGCTTCTAATGATGTATCACGCGGCTATGTCCACTCAAGGGTGTAGTCAGGAAAAATACCTTCAGATTTTTGCCTTAGACAAATTACTCGTTTTCGCGAACAAACAGCCAATATTTTGGATTTCCGTTAGCGAAAACGAAAGTTTGCGATGGACGGGCCTCCGAAACGATTAACCACGACAATCCCAACAAGCAGAATCTAAGAATTTGGAAGAAATATTAATTTAAAGCCTAATTAGATGTAAAAAATTCAAAGTTTAAACAAAAATGAAAAACTGTCGAAAAGTCAAAAATTTAGTATCGACCGTGCCTCTTAAAATGTTATTATCGTACAATAGTCGTCGAGACGCTTAATTTGATGTATCGCAAGCGATAGTAGGTCGAATTTTGATTTTCAAAATTTGTTGCTAGTATGGAGTTTTGCAGGGCTTAGGTGGTTTTCTGAAGGCAAGAAATACAAGGCGCGCGGCCGTTTCTTCGATTTTTTCAAAATTTTGGCGCTAATTCGTGTATTTTCTGTTGCAGATGCGTGCAGTGACGCCGGGCAAGGATGGATCAGCCACTGGTGTGCAGAAAAGCAGCGAGTTGTTGAAGAAAATTTCGAAAATAGCCTAAAAACCCTACAAAATGGGCTAATTTTTAAGGAAAATCGCAGTTTTTCTAATATTTTCCGAGACAAATGGACAAGTTAGCTAGCTCTAAAAATAGGGCGTCGCAGGCCGCTTCTAATGATGTATCACGCGGCTATGTCCACTCAAGGGTGTAGTCAGGAAAAATACCTTCAGATTTTTGCCTTAGACAAATTACTCGTTTTCGCGAACAAACAGCCAATATTTTGGATTTCCGTTAGCGAAAACGAAAGTTTGCGATGGACGGGCCTCCGAAACGATTAACCACGACAATCCCAACAAGCAGAATCTAAGAATTTGGAAGAAATATTAATTTAAAGCCTAATTAGATGTAAAAAATTCAAAGTTTAAACAAAAATGAAAAACTGTCGAAAAGTCAAAAATTTAGTATCGACCGTGCCTCTTAAAATGTTATTATCGTACAATAGTCGTCGAGACGCTTAATTTGATGTATCGCAAGCGATAGTAGGTCGAATTTTGATTTTCAAAATTTGTTGCTAGTATGGAGTTTTGCAGGGCTTAGGTGGTTTTCTGAAGGCAAGAAATACAAGGCGCGCGGCCGTTTCTTCGATTTTTTCAAAATTTTGGCGCTAATTCGTGTATTTTCTGTTGCAGATGCGTGCAGTGACGCCGGGCAAGGATGGATCAGCCACTGGTGTGCAGAAAAGCAGCGAGTTGTTGAAGAAAATTTCGAAAATAGCCTAAAAACCCTACAAAATGGGCTAATTTTTAAGGAAAATCGCAGTTTTTCTAATATTTTCCGAGACAAATGGACAAGTTAGCTAGCTCTAAAAATAGGGCGTCGCAGGCCGCTTCTAATGATGTATCACGCGGCTATGTCCACTCAAGGGTGTAGTCAGGAAAAATACCTTCAGATTTTTGCCTTAGACAAATTACTCGTTTTCGCGAACAAACAGCCAATATTTTGGATTTCCGTTAGCGAAAACGAAAGTTTGCGATGGACGGGCCTCCGAAACGATTAACCACGACAATCCCAACAAGCAGAATCTAAGAATTTGGAAGAAATATTAATTTAAAGCCTAATTAGATGTAAAAAATTCAAAGTTTAAACAAAAATGAAAAACTGTCGAAAAGTCAAAAATTTAGTATCGACCGTGCCTCTTAAAATGTTATTATCGTACAATAGTCGTCGAGACGCTTAATTTGATGTATCGCAAGCGATAGTAGGTCGAATTTTGATTTTCAAAATTTGTTGCTAGTATGGAGTTTTGCAGGGCTTAGGTGGTTTTCTGAAGGCAAGAAATACAAGGCGCGCGGCCGTTTCTTCGATTTTTTCAAAATTTTGGCGCTAATTCGTGTATTTTCTGTTGCAGATGCGTGCAGTGACGCCGGGCAAGGATGGATCAGCCACTGGTGTGCAGAAAAGCAGCGAGTTGTTGAAGAAAATTTCGAAAATAGCCTAAAAACCCTACAAAATGGGCTAATTTTTAAGGAAAATCGCAGTTTTTCTAATATTTTCCGAGACAAATGGACAAGTTAGCTAGCTCTAAAAATAGGGCGTCGCAGGCCGCTTCTAATGATGTATCACGCGGCTATGTCCACTCAAGGGTGTAGTCAGGAAAAATACCTTCAGATTTTTGCCTTAGACAAATTACTCGTTTTCGCGAACAAACAGCCAATATTTTGGATTTCCGTTAGCGAAAACGAAAGTTTGCGATGGACGGGCCTCCGAAACGATTAACCACGACAATCCCAACAAGCAGAATCTAAGAATTTGGAAGAAATATTAATTTAAAGCCTAATTAGATGTAAAAAATTCAAAGTTTAAACAAAAATGAAAAACTGTCGAAAAGTCAAAAATTTAGTATCGACCGTGCCTCTTAAAATGTTATTATCGTACAATAGTCGTCGAGACGCTTAATTTGATGTATCGCAAGCGATAGTAGGTCGAATTTTGATTTTCAAAATTTGTTGCTAGTATGGAGTTTTGCAGGGCTTAGGTGGTTTTCTGAAGGCAAGAAATACAAGGCGCGCGGCCGTTTCTTCGATTTTTTCAAAATTTTGGCGCTAATTCGTGTATTTTCTGTTGCAGATGCGTGCAGTGACGCCGGGCAAGGATGGATCAGCCACTGGTGTGCAGAAAAGCAGCGAGTTGTTGAAGAAAATTTCGAAAATAGCCTAAAAACCCTACAAAATGGGCTAATTTTTAAGGAAAATCGCAGTTTTTCTAATATTTTCCGAGACAAATGGACAAGTTAGCTAGCTCTAAAAATAGGGCGTCGCAGGCCGCTTCTAATGATGTATCACGCGGCTATGTCCACTCAAGGGTGTAGTCAGGAAAAATACCTTCAGATTTTTGCCTTAGACAAATTACTCGTTTTCGCGAACAAACAGCCAATATTTTGGATTTCCGTTAGCGAAAACGAAAGTTTGCGATGGACGGGCCTCCGAAACGATTAACCACGACAATCCCAACAAGCAGAATCTAAGAATTTGGAAGAAATATTAATTTAAAGCCTAATTAGATGTAAAAAATTCAAAGTTTAAACAAAAATGAAAAACTGTCGAAAAGTCAAAAATTTAGTATCGACCGTGCCTCTTAAAATGTTATTATCGTACAATAGTCGTCGAGACGCTTAATTTGATGTATCGCAAGCGATAGTAGGTCGAATTTTGATTTTCAAAATTTGTTGCTAGTATGGAGTTTTGCAGGGCTTAGGTGGTTTTCTGAAGGCAAGAAATACAAGGCGCGCGGCCGTTTCTTCGATTTTTTCAAAATTTTGGCGCTAATTCGTGTATTTTCTGTTGCAGATGCGTGCAGTGACGCCGGGCAAGGATGGATCAGCCACTGGTGTGCAGAAAAGCAGCGAGTTGTTGAAGAAAATTTCGAAAATAGCCTAAAAACCCTACAAAATGGGCTAATTTTTAAGGAAAATCGCAGTTTTTCTAATATTTTCCGAGACAAATGGACAAGTTAGCTAGCTCTAAAAATAGGGCGTCGCAGGCCGCTTCTAATGATGTATCACGCGGCTATGTCCACTCAAGGGTGTAGTCAGGAAAAATACCTTCAGATTTTTGCCTTAGACAAATTACTCGTTTTCGCGAACAAACAGCCAATATTTTGGATTTCCGTTAGCGAAAACGAAAGTTTGCGATGGACGGGCCTCCGAAACGATTAACCACGACAATCCCAACAAGCAGAATCTAAGAATTTGGAAGAAATATTAATTTAAAGCCTAATTAGATGTAAAAAATTCAAAGTTTAAACAAAAATGAAAAACTGTCGAAAAGTCAAAAATTTAGTATCGACCGTGCCTCTTAAAATGTTATTATCGTACAATAGTCGTCGAGACGCTTAATTTGATGTATCGCAAGCGATAGTAGGTCGAATTTTGATTTTCAAAATTTGTTGCTAGTATGGAGTTTTGCAGGGCTTAGGTGGTTTTCTGAAGGCAAGAAATACAAGGCGCGCGGCCGTTTCTTCGATTTTTTCAAAATTTTGGCGCTAATTCGTGTATTTTCTGTTGCAGATGCGTGCAGTGACGCCGGGCAAGGATGGATCAGCCACTGGTGTGCAGAAAAGCAGCGAGTTGTTGAAGAAAATTTCGAAAATAGCCTAAAAACCCTACAAAATGGGCTAATTTTTAAGGAAAATCGCAGTTTTTCTAATATTTTCCGAGACAAATGGACAAGTTAGCTAGCTCTAAAAATAGGGCGTCGCAGGCCGCTTCTAATGATGTATCACGCGGCTATGTCCACTCAAGGGTGTAGTCAGGAAAAATACCTTCAGATTTTTGCCTTAGACAAATTACTCGTTTTCGCGAACAAACAGCCAATATTTTGGATTTCCGTTAGCGAAAACGAAAGTTTGCGATGGACGGGCCTCCGAAACGATTAACCACGACAATCCCAACAAGCAGAATCTAAGAATTTGGAAGAAATATTAATTTAAAGCCTAATTAGATGTAAAAAATTCAAAGTTTAAACAAAAATGAAAAACTGTCGAAAAGTCAAAAATTTAGTATCGACCGTGCCTCTTAAAATGTTATTATCGTACAATAGTCGTCGAGACGCTTAATTTGATGTATCGCAAGCGATAGTAGGTCGAATTTTGATTTTCAAAATTTGTTGCTAGTATGGAGTTTTGCAGGGCTTAGGTGGTTTTCTGAAGGCAAGAAATACAAGGCGCGCGGCCGTTTCTTCGATTTTTTCAAAATTTTGGCGCTAATTCGTGTATTTTCTGTTGCAGATGCGTGCAGTGACGCCGGGCAAGGATGGATCAGCCACTGGTGTGCAGAAAAGCAGCGAGTTGTTGAAGAAAATTTCGAAAATAGCCTAAAAACCCTACAAAATGGGCTAATTTTTAAGGAAAATCGCAGTTTTTCTAATATTTTCCGAGACAAATGGACAAGTTAGCTAGCTCTAAAAATAGGGCGTCGCAGGCCGCTTCTAATGATGTATCACGCGGCTATGTCCACTCAAGGGTGTAGTCAGGAAAAATACCTTCAGATTTTTGCCTTAGACAAATTACTCGTTTTCGCGAACAAACAGCCAATATTTTGGATTTCCGTTAGCGAAAACGAAAGTTTGCGATGGACGGGCCTCCGAAACGATTAACCACGACAATCCCAACAAGCAGAATCTAAGAATTTGGAAGAAATATTAATTTAAAGCCTAATTAGATGTAAAAAATTCAAAGTTTAAACAAAAATGAAAAACTGTCGAAAAGTCAAAAATTTAGTATCGACCGTGCCTCTTAAAATGTTATTATCGTACAATAGTCGTCGAGACGCTTAATTTGATGTATCGCAAGCGATAGTAGGTCGAATTTTGATTTTCAAAATTTGTTGCTAGTATGGAGTTTTGCAGGGCTTAGGTGGTTTTCTGAAGGCAAGAAATACAAGGCGCGCGGCCGTTTCTTCGATTTTTTCAAAATTTTGGCGCTAATTCGTGTATTTTCTGTTGCAGATGCGTGCAGTGACGCCGGGCAAGGATGGATCAGCCACTGGTGTGCAGAAAAGCAGCGAGTTGTTGAAGAAAATTTCGAAAATAGCCTAAAAACCCTACAAAATGGGCTAATTTTTAAGGAAAATCGCAGTTTTTCTAATATTTTCCGAGACAAATGGACAAGTTAGCTAGCTCTAAAAATAGGGCGTCGCAGGCCGCTTCTAATGATGTATCACGCGGCTATGTCCACTCAAGGGTGTAGTCAGGAAAAATACCTTCAGATTTTTGCCTTAGACAAATTACTCGTTTTCGCGAACAAACAGCCAATATTTTGGATTTCCGTTAGCGAAAACGAAAGTTTGCGATGGACGGGCCTCCGAAACGATTAACCACGACAATCCCAACAAGCAGAATCTAAGAATTTGGAAGAAATATTAATTTAAAGCCTAATTAGATGTAAAAAATTCAAAGTTTAAACAAAAATGAAAAACTGTCGAAAAGTCAAAAATTTAGTATCGACCGTGCCTCTTAAAATGTTATTATCGTACAATAGTCGTCGAGACGCTTAATTTGATGTATCGCAAGCGATAGTAGGTCGAATTTTGATTTTCAAAATTTGTTGCTAGTATGGAGTTTTGCAGGGCTTAGGTGGTTTTCTGAAGGCAAGAAATACAAGGCGCGCGGCCGTTTCTTCGATTTTTTCAAAATTTTGGCGCTAATTCGTGTATTTTCTGTTGCAGATGCGTGCAGTGACGCCGGGCAAGGATGGATCAGCCACTGGTGTGCAGAAAAGCAGCGAGTTGTTGAAGAAAATTTCGAAAATAGCCTAAAAACCCTACAAAATGGGCTAATTTTTAAGGAAAATCGCAGTTTTTCTAATATTTTCCGAGACAAATGGACAAGTTAGCTAGCTCTAAAAATAGGGCGTCGCAGGCCGCTTCTAATGATGTATCACGCGGCTATGTCCACTCAAGGGTGTAGTCAGGAAAAATACCTTCAGATTTTTGCCTTAGACAAATTACTCGTTTTCGCGAACAAACAGCCAATATTTTGGATTTCCGTTAGCGAAAACGAAAGTTTGCGATGGACGGGCCTCCGAAACGATTAACCACGACAATCCCAACAAGCAGAATCTAAGAATTTGGAAGAAATATTAATTTAAAGCCTAATTAGATGTAAAAAATTCAAAGTTTAAACAAAAATGAAAAACTGTCGAAAAGTCAAAAATTTAGTATCGACCGTGCCTCTTAAAATGTTATTATCGTACAATAGTCGTCGAGACGCTTAATTTGATGTATCGCAAGCGATAGTAGGTCGAATTTTGATTTTCAAAATTTGTTGCTAGTATGGAGTTTTGCAGGGCTTAGGTGGTTTTCTGAAGGCAAGAAATACAAGGCGCGCGGCCGTTTCTTCGATTTTTTCAAAATTTTGGCGCTAATTCGTGTATTTTCTGTTGCAGATGCGTGCAGTGACGCCGGGCAAGGATGGATCAGCCACTGGTGTGCAGAAAAGCAGCGAGTTGTTGAAGAAAATTTCGAAAATAGCCTAAAAACCCTACAAAATGGGCTAATTTTTAAGGAAAATCGCAGTTTTTCTAATATTTTCCGAGACAAATGGACAAGTTAGCTAGCTCTAAAAATAGGGCGTCGCAGGCCGCTTCTAATGATGTATCACGCGGCTATGTCCACTCAAGGGTGTAGTCAGGAAAAATACCTTCAGATTTTTGCCTTAGACAAATTACTCGTTTTCGCGAACAAACAGCCAATATTTTGGATTTCCGTTAGCGAAAACGAAAGTTTGCGATGGACGGGCCTCCGAAACGATTAACCACGACAATCCCAACAAGCAGAATCTAAGAATTTGGAAGAAATATTAATTTAAAGCCTAATTAGATGTAAAAAATTCAAAGTTTAAACAAAAATGAAAAACTGTCGAAAAGTCAAAAATTTAGTATCGACCGTGCCTCTTAAAATGTTATTATCGTACAATAGTCGTCGAGACGCTTAATTTGATGTATCGCAAGCGATAGTAGGTCGAATTTTGATTTTCAAAATTTGTTGCTAGTATGGAGTTTTGCAGGGCTTAGGTGGTTTTCTGAAGGCAAGAAATACAAGGCGCGCGGCCGTTTCTTCGATTTTTTCAAAATTTTGGCGCTAATTCGTGTATTTTCTGTTGCAGATGCGTGCAGTGACGCCGGGCAAGGATGGATCAGCCACTGGTGTGCAGAAAAGCAGCGAGTTGTTGAAGAAAATTTCGAAAATAGCCTAAAAACCCTACAAAATGGGCTAATTTTTAAGGAAAATCGCAGTTTTTCTAATATTTTCCGAGACAAATGGACAAGTTAGCTAGCTCTAAAAATAGGGCGTCGCAGGCCGCTTCTAATGATGTATCACGCGGCTATGTCCACTCAAGGGTGTAGTCAGGAAAAATACCTTCAGATTTTTGCCTTAGACAAATTACTCGTTTTCGCGAACAAACAGCCAATATTTTGGATTTCCGTTAGCGAAAACGAAAGTTTGCGATGGACGGGCCTCCGAAACGATTAACCACGACAATCCCAACAAGCAGAATCTAAGAATTTGGAAGAAATATTAATTTAAAGCCTAATTAGATGTAAAAAATTCAAAGTTTAAACAAAAATGAAAAACTGTCGAAAAGTCAAAAATTTAGTATCGACCGTGCCTCTTAAAATGTTATTATCGTACAATAGTCGTCGAGACGCTTAATTTGATGTATCGCAAGCGATAGTAGGTCGAATTTTGATTTTCAAAATTTGTTGCTAGTATGGAGTTTTGCAGGGCTTAGGTGGTTTTCTGAAGGCAAGAAATACAAGGCGCGCGGCCGTTTCTTCGATTTTTTCAAAATTTTGGCGCTAATTCGTGTATTTTCTGTTGCAGATGCGTGCAGTGACGCCGGGCAAGGATGGATCAGCCACTGGTGTGCAGAAAAGCAGCGAGTTGTTGAAGAAAATTTCGAAAATAGCCTAAAAACCCTACAAAATGGGCTAATTTTTAAGGAAAATCGCAGTTTTTCTAATATTTTCCGAGACAAATGGACAAGTTAGCTAGCTCTAAAAATAGGGCGTCGCAGGCCGCTTCTAATGATGTATCACGCGGCTATGTCCACTCAAGGGTGTAGTCAGGAAAAATACCTTCAGATTTTTGCCTTAGACAAATTACTCGTTTTCGCGAACAAACAGCCAATATTTTGGATTTCCGTTAGCGAAAACGAAAGTTTGCGATGGACGGGCCTCCGAAACGATTAACCACGACAATCCCAACAAGCAGAATCTAAGAATTTGGAAGAAATATTAATTTAAAGCCTAATTAGATGTAAAAAATTCAAAGTTTAAACAAAAATGAAAAACTGTCGAAAAGTCAAAAATTTAGTATCGACCGTGCCTCTTAAAATGTTATTATCGTACAATAGTCGTCGAGACGCTTAATTTGATGTATCGCAAGCGATAGTAGGTCGAATTTTGATTTTCAAAATTTGTTGCTAGTATGGAGTTTTGCAGGGCTTAGGTGGTTTTCTGAAGGCAAGAAATACAAGGCGCGCGGCCGTTTCTTCGATTTTTTCAAAATTTTGGCGCTAATTCGTGTATTTTCTGTTGCAGATGCGTGCAGTGACGCCGGGCAAGGATGGATCAGCCACTGGTGTGCAGAAAAGCAGCGAGTTGTTGAAGAAAATTTCGAAAATAGCCTAAAAACCCTACAAAATGGGCTAATTTTTAAGGAAAATCGCAGTTTTTCTAATATTTTCCGAGACAAATGGACAAGTTAGCTAGCTCTAAAAATAGGGCGTCGCAGGCCGCTTCTAATGATGTATCACGCGGCTATGTCCACTCAAGGGTGTAGTCAGGAAAAATACCTTCAGATTTTTGCCTTAGACAAATTACTCGTTTTCGCGAACAAACAGCCAATATTTTGGATTTCCGTTAGCGAAAACGAAAGTTTGCGATGGACGGGCCTCCGAAACGATTAACCACGACAATCCCAACAAGCAGAATCTAAGAATTTGGAAGAAATATTAATTTAAAGCCTAATTAGATGTAAAAAATTCAAAGTTTAAACAAAAATGAAAAACTGTCGAAAAGTCAAAAATTTAGTATCGACCGTGCCTCTTAAAATGTTATTATCGTACAATAGTCGTCGAGACGCTTAATTTGATGTATCGCAAGCGATAGTAGGTCGAATTTTGATTTTCAAAATTTGTTGCTAGTATGGAGTTTTGCAGGGCTTAGGTGGTTTTCTGAAGGCAAGAAATACAAGGCGCGCGGCCGTTTCTTCGATTTTTTCAAAATTTTGGCGCTAATTCGTGTATTTTCTGTTGCAGATGCGTGCAGTGACGCCGGGCAAGGATGGATCAGCCACTGGTGTGCAGAAAAGCAGCGAGTTGTTGAAGAAAATTTCGAAAATAGCCTAAAAACCCTACAAAATGGGCTAATTTTTAAGGAAAATCGCAGTTTTTCTAATATTTTCCGAGACAAATGGACAAGTTAGCTAGCTCTAAAAATAGGGCGTCGCAGGCCGCTTCTAATGATGTATCACGCGGCTATGTCCACTCAAGGGTGTAGTCAGGAAAAATACCTTCAGATTTTTGCCTTAGACAAATTACTCGTTTTCGCGAACAAACAGCCAATATTTTGGATTTCCGTTAGCGAAAACGAAAGTTTGCGATGGACGGGCCTCCGAAACGATTAACCACGACAATCCCAACAAGCAGAATCTAAGAATTTGGAAGAAATATTAATTTAAAGCCTAATTAGATGTAAAAAATTCAAAGTTTAAACAAAAATGAAAAACTGTCGAAAAGTCAAAAATTTAGTATCGACCGTGCCTCTTAAAATGTTATTATCGTACAATAGTCGTCGAGACGCTTAATTTGATGTATCGCAAGCGATAGTAGGTCGAATTTTGATTTTCAAAATTTGTTGCTAGTATGGAGTTTTGCAGGGCTTAGGTGGTTTTCTGAAGGCAAGAAATACAAGGCGCGCGGCCGTTTCTTCGATTTTTTCAAAATTTTGGCGCTAATTCGTGTATTTTCTGTTGCAGATGCGTGCAGTGACGCCGGGCAAGGATGGATCAGCCACTGGTGTGCAGAAAAGCAGCGAGTTGTTGAAGAAAATTTCGAAAATAGCCTAAAAACCCTACAAAATGGGCTAATTTTTAAGGAAAATCGCAGTTTTTCTAATATTTTCCGAGACAAATGGACAAGTTAGCTAGCTCTAAAAATAGGGCGTCGCAGGCCGCTTCTAATGATGTATCACGCGGCTATGTCCACTCAAGGGTGTAGTCAGGAAAAATACCTTCAGATTTTTGCCTTAGACAAATTACTCGTTTTCGCGAACAAACAGCCAATATTTTGGATTTCCGTTAGCGAAAACGAAAGTTTGCGATGGACGGGCCTCCGAAACGATTAACCACGACAATCCCAACAAGCAGAATCTAAGAATTTGGAAGAAATATTAATTTAAAGCCTAATTAGATGTAAAAAATTCAAAGTTTAAACAAAAATGAAAAACTGTCGAAAAGTCAAAAATTTAGTATCGACCGTGCCTCTTAAAATGTTATTATCGTACAATAGTCGTCGAGACGCTTAATTTGATGTATCGCAAGCGATAGTAGGTCGAATTTTGATTTTCAAAATTTGTTGCTAGTATGGAGTTTTGCAGGGCTTAGGTGGTTTTCTGAAGGCAAGAAATACAAGGCGCGCGGCCGTTTCTTCGATTTTTTCAAAATTTTGGCGCTAATTCGTGTATTTTCTGTTGCAGATGCGTGCAGTGACGCCGGGCAAGGATGGATCAGCCACTGGTGTGCAGAAAAGCAGCGAGTTGTTGAAGAAAATTTCGAAAATAGCCTAAAAACCCTACAAAATGGGCTAATTTTTAAGGAAAATCGCAGTTTTTCTAATATTTTCCGAGACAAATGGACAAGTTAGCTAGCTCTAAAAATAGGGCGTCGCAGGCCACTTCTAATGATGTATCACGCGGCTATGTCCACTCAAGGGTGTAGTCAGGAAAAATACCTTCAGATTTTTGCCTTAGACAAATTACTCGTTTTCGCGAACAAACAGCCAATATTTTGGATTTCCGTTAGCGAAAACGAAAGTTTGCGATGGACGGGCCTCCGAAACGATTAACCACGACAATCCCAACAAGCAGAATCTAAGAATTTGGAAGAAATATTAATTTAAAGCCTAATTAGATGTAAAAAATTCAAAGTTTAAACAAAAATGAAAAACTGTCGAAAAGTCAAAAATTTAGTATCGACCGTGCCTCTTAAAATGTTATTATCGTACAATAGTCGTCGAGACGCTTAATTTGATGTATCGCAAGCGATAGTAGGTCGAATTTTGATTTTCAAAATTTGTTGCTAGTATGGAGTTTTGCAGGGCTTAGGTGGTTTTCTGAAGGCAAGAAATACAAGGCGCGCGGCCGTTTCTTCGATTTTTTCAAAATTTTGGCGCTAATTCGTGTATTTTCTGTTGCAGATGCGTGCAGTGACGCCGGGCAAGGATGGATCAGCCACTGGTGTGCAGAAAAGCAGCGAGTTGTTGAAGAAAATTTCGAAAATAGCCTAAAAACCCTACAAAATGGGCTAATTTTTAAGGAAAATCGCAGTTTTTCTAATATTTTCCGAGACAAATGGACAAGTTAGCTAGCTCTAAAAATAGGGCGTCGCAGGCCGCTTCTAATGATGTATCACGCGGCTATGTCCACTCAAGGGTGTAGTCAGGAAAAATACCTTCAGATTTTTGCCTTAGACAAATTACTCGTTTTCGCGAACAAACAGCCAATATTTTGGATTTCCGTTAGCGAAAACGAAAGTTTGCGATGGACGGGCCTCCGAAACGATTAACCACGACAATCCCAACAAGCAGAATCTAAGAATTTGGAAGAAATATTAATTTAAAGCCTAATTAGATGTAAAAAATTCAAAGTTTAAACAAAAATGAAAAACTGTCGAAAAGTCAAAAATTTAGTATCGACCGTGCCTCTTAAAATGTTATTATCGTACAATAGTCGTCGAGACGCTTAATTTGATGTATCGCAAGCGATAGTAGGTCGAATTTTGATTTTCAAAATTTGTTGCTAGTATGGAGTTTTGCAGGGCTTAGGTTGGTTTTCTGAAGGCAAGAAATACAAGGCGCGCGGCCGTTTCTTCGATTTTTTCAAAATTTTGGCGCTAATTCGTGTATTTTCTGTTGCAGATGCGTGCAGTGACGCCGGGCAAGGATGGATCAGCCACTGGTGTGCAGAAAAGCAGCGAGTTGTTGAAGAAAATTTCGAAAATAGCCTAAAAACCCTACAAAATGGGCTAATTTTTAAGGAAAATCGCAGTTTTTCTAATATTTTCCGAGACAAATGGACAAGTTAGCTAGCTCTAAAAATAGGGCGTCGCAGGCCGCTTCTAATGATGTATCACGCGGCTATGTCCACTCAAGGGTGTAGTCAGGAAAAATACCTTCAGATTTTTGCCTTAGACAAATTACTCGTTTTCGCGAACAAACAGCCAATATTTTGGATTTCCGTTAGCGAAAACGAAAGTTTGCGATGGACGGGCCTCCGAAACGATTAACCACGACAATCCCAACAAGCAGAATCTAAGAATTTGGAAGAAATATTAATTTAAAGCCTAATTAGATGTAAAAAATTCAAAGTTTAAACAAAAATGAAAAACTGTCGAAAAGTCAAAAATTTAGTATCGACCGTGCCTCTTAAAATGTTATTATCGTACAATAGTCGTCGAGACGCTTAATTTGATGTATCGCAAGCGATAGTAGGTCGAATTTTGATTTTCAAAATTTGTTGCTAGTATGGAGTTTTGCAGGGCTTAGGTGGTTTTCTGAAGGCAAGAAATACAAGGCGCGCGGCCGTTTCTTCGATTTTTTCAAAATTTTGGCGCTAATTCGTGTATTTTCTGTTGCAGATGCGTGCAGTGACGCCGGGCAAGGATGGATCAGCCACTGGTGTGCAGAAAAGCAGCGAGTTGTTGAAGAAAATTTCGAAAATAGCCTAAAAACCCTACAAAATGGGCTAATTTTTAAGGAAAATCGCAGTTTTTCTAATATTTTCCGAGACAAATGGACAAGTTAGCTAGCTCTAAAAATAGGGCGTCGCAGGCCGCTTCTAATGATGTATCACGCGGCTATGTCCACTCAAGGGTGTAGTCAGGAAAAATACCTTCAGATTTTTGCCTTAGACAAATTACTCGTTTTCGCGAACAAACAGCCAATATTTTGGATTTCCGTTAGCGAAAACGAAAGTTTGCGATGGACGGGCCTCCGAAACGATTAACCACGACAATCCCAACAAGCAGAATCTAAGAATTTGGAAGAAATATTAATTTAAAGCCTAATTAGATGTAAAAAATTCAAAGTTTAAACAAAAATGAAAAACTGTCGAAAAGTCAAAAATTTAGTATCGACCGTGCCTCTTAAAATGTTATTATCGTACAATAGTCGTCGAGACGCTTAATTTGATGTATCGCAAGCGATAGTAGGTCGAATTTTGATTTTCAAAATTTGTTGCTAGTATGGAGTTTTGCAGGGCTTAGGTGGTTTTCTGAAGGCAAGAAATACAAGGCGCGCGGCCGTTTCTTCGATTTTTTCAAAATTTTGGCGCTAATTCGTGTATTTTCTGTTGCAGATGCGTGCAGTGACGCCGGGCAAGGATGGATCAGCCACTGGTGTGCAGAAAAGCAGCGAGTTGTTGAAGAAAATTTCGAAAATAGCCTAAAAACCCTACAAAATGGGCTAATTTTTAAGGAAAATCGCAGTTTTTCTAATATTTTCCGAGACAAATGGACAAGTTAGCTAGCTCTAAAAATAGGGCGTCGCAGGCCGCTTCTAATGATGTATCACGCGGCTATGTCCACTCAAGGGTGTAGTCAGGAAAAATACCTTCAGATTTTTGCCTTAGACAAATTACTCGTTTTCGCGAACAAACAGCCAATATTTTGGATTTCCGTTAGCGAAAACGAAAGTTTGCGATGGACGGGCCTCCGAAACGATTAACCACGACAATCCCAACAAGCAGAATCTAAGAATTTGGAAGAAATATTAATTTAAAGCCTAATTAGATGTAAAAAATTCAAAGTTTAAACAAAAATGAAAAACTGTCGAAAAGTCAAAAATTTAGTATCGACCGTGCCTCTTAAAATGTTATTATCGTACAATAGTCGTCGAGACGCTTAATTTGATGTATCGCAAGCGATAGTAGGTCGAATTTTGATTTTCAAAATTTGTTGCTAGTATGGAGTTTTGCAGGGCTTAGGTGGTTTTCTGAAGGCAAGAAATACAAGGCGCGCGGCCGTTTCTTCGATTTTTTCAAAATTTTGGCGCTAATTCGTGTATTTTCTGTTGCAGATGCGTGCAGTGACGCCGGGCAAGGATGGATCAGCCACTGGTGTGCAGAAAAGCAGCGAGTTGTTGAAGAAAATTTCGAAAATAGCCTAAAAACCCTACAAAATGGGCTAATTTTTAAGGAAAATCGCAGTTTTTCTAATATTTTCCGAGACAAATGGACAAGTTAGCTAGCTCTAAAAATAGGGCGTCGCAGGCCGCTTCTAATGATGTATCACGCGGCTATGTCCACTCAAGGGTGTAGTCAGGAAAAATACCTTCAGATTTTTGCCTTAGACAAATTACTCGTTTTCGCGAACAAACAGCCAATATTTTGGATTTCCGTTAGCGAAAACGAAAGTTTGCGATGGACGGGCCTCCGAAACGATTAACCACGACAATCCCAACAAGCAGAATCTAAGAATTTGGAAGAAATATTAATTTAAAGCCTAATTAGATGTAAAAAATTCAAAGTTTAAACAAAAATGAAAAACTGTCGAAAAGTCAAAAATTTAGTATCGACCGTGCCTCTTAAAATGTTATTATCGTACAATAGTCGTCGAGACGCTTAATTTGATGTATCGCAAGCGATAGTAGGTCGAATTTTGATTTTCAAAATTTGTTGCTAGTATGGAGTTTTGCAGGGCTTAGGTGGTTTTCTGAAGGCAAGAAATACAAGGCGCGCGGCCGTTTCTTCGATTTTTTCAAAATTTTGGCGCTAATTCGTGTATTTTCTGTTGCAGATGCGTGCAGTGACGCCGGGCAAGGATGGATCAGCCACTGGTGTGCAGAAAAGCAGCGAGTTGTTGAAGAAAATTTCGAAAATAGCCTAAAAACCCTACAAAATGGGCTAATTTTTAAGGAAAATCGCAGTTTTTCTAATATTTTCCGAGACAAATGGACAAGTTAGCTAGCTCTAAAAATAGGGCGTCGCAGGCCGCTTCTAATGATGTATCACGCGGCTATGTCCACTCAAGGGTGTAGTCAGGAAAAATACCTTCAGATTTTTGCCTTAGACAAATTACTCGTTTTCGCGAACAAACAGCCAATATTTTGGATTTCCGTTAGCGAAAACGAAAGTTTGCGATGGACGGGCCTCCGAAACGATTAACCACGACAATCCCAACAAGCAGAATCTAAGAATTTGGAAGAAATATAATTTAAAGCCTAATTAGATGTAAAAAATTCAAAGTTTAAACAAAAATGAAAAACTGTCGAAAAGTCAAAAATTTAGTATCGACCGTGCCTCTTAAAATGTTATTATCGTACAATAGTCGTCGAGACGCTTAATTTGATGTATCGCAAGCGATAGTAGGTCGAATTTTGATTTTCAAAATTTGTTGCTAGTATGGAGTTTTGCAGGGCTTAGGTGGTTTTCTGAAGGCAAGAAATACAAGGCGCGCGGCCGTTTCTTCGATTTTTTCAAAATTTTGGCGCTAATTCGTGTATTTTCTGTTGCAGATGCGTGCAGTGACGCCGGGCAAGGATGGATCAGCCACTGGTGTGCAGAAAAGCAGCGAGTTGTTGAAGAAAATTTCGAAAATAGCCTAAAAACCCTACAAAATGGGCTAATTTTTAAGGAAAATCGCAGTTTTTCTAATATTTTCCGAGACAAATGGACAAGTTAGCTAGCTCTAAAAATAGGGCGTCGCAGGCCGCTTCTAATGATGTATCACGCGGCTATGTCCACTCAAGGGTGTAGTCAGGAAAAATACCTTCAGATTTTTGCCTTAGACAAATTACTCGTTTTCGCGAACAAACAGCCAATATTTTGGATTTCCGTTAGCGAAAACGAAAGTTTGCGATGGACGGGCCTCCGAAACGATTAACCACGACAATCCCAACAAGCAGAATCTAAGAATTTGGAAGAAATATTAATTTAAAGCCTAATTAGATGTAAAAAATTCAAAGTTTAAACAAAAATGAAAAACTGTCGAAAAGTCAAAAATTTAGTATCGACCGTGCCTCTTAAAATGTTATTATCGTACAATAGTCGTCGAGACGCTTAATTTGATGTATCGCAAGCGATAGTAGGTCGAATTTTGATTTTCAAAATTTGTTGCTAGTATGGAGTTTTGCAGGGCTTAGGTGGTTTTCTGAAGGCAAGAAATACAAGGCGCGCGGCCGTTTCTTCGATTTTTTCAAATTTTGGCGCTAATTCGTGTATTTTCTGTTGCAGATGCGTGCAGTGACGCCGGGCAAGGATGGATCAGCCACTGGTGTGCAGAAAAGCAGCGAGTTGTTGAAGAAAATTTCGAAAATAGCCTAAAAACCCTACAAAATGGGCTAATTTTTAAGGAAAATCGCAGTTTTTCTAATATTTTCCGAGACAAATGGACAAGTTAGCTAGCTCTAAAAATAGGGCGTCGCAGGCCGCTTCTAATGATGTATCACGCGGCTATGTCCACTCAAGGGTGTAGTCAGGAAAAATACCTTCAGATTTTTGCCTTAGACAAATTACTCGTTTTCGCGAACAAACAGCCAATATTTTGGATTTCCGTTAGCGAAAACGAAAGTTTGCGATGGACGGGCCTCCGAAACGATTAACCACGACAATCCCAACAAGCAGAATCTAAGAATTTGGAAGAAATATTAATTTAAAGCCTAATTAGATGTAAAAAATTCAAAGTTTAAACAAAAATGAAAAACTGTCGAAAAGTCAAAAATTTAGTATCGACCGTGC